>JAJTUC010000004.1:886932-1527845 GCA_036971365.1 Dactylellina leptospora
AGTAGGGGACAACGTCAAAGAAACCCACCCGAAGATAAAGGAAGAAACAATATGATATGGTAATAAAGGAATAGTATGGGGAGAAGAAAATTGGAAATAAGTACTTTTGTTGGGTCTCTTGTTACATGGTAGTTTCAATGAAACATGATGGTATCATTTCCTAAAGAAAAAAAAAAGAAGGATGATGCAAAGACGCTGTGCTGTGCTGTGCTGTGCATGCTGCTATTATAAAACAATTCCTCCCAATATTCAAACCCCAATGTTCCGTGGTATTCATCAATAAAAAGACCAAAAAAACAGAAAATAAATGGGGGTTTTGGTTTTTCTTTTGTTTTTTTGGTGATATGATATTGTTATACGATTCGTTAATTGATGGTATTTTTTTCCCTTGCAAATCCAAAGATATCCTTCCCAGATGAAATTGAGCGTGGTGTTACATGAGGCTTATGTTTTTCGAATACTTGGTGCTTCGTGTCAAGTGACGCTAATGCTGCAAAAAAAAAGGTAGACCAAACAAGTGGCAATAAAATGTTGAATTTCTAGGATGATTCGGCCGTGGATCCTGAGATCCTTCGAACGAGCTATTCGTTAGTGGGCAATCCCCATCATTCCAGAGTTCTTGGGACGCGCTTCGATGTTATCGGCATGGTATCTAAGGGCAGACGAGAAAACTTTCACAACTGTATCGCAAGTTGTTGCTTCAAGTTAGCATTTCCAATCATCGAAATCCGGTACGAAAATTTGTTATCGAAGCTTACCTGGCCAGACAGAGGCTTTTTCCAACAAGTGAGCACTGACTCTCAGAATACTCACACTAACCTCGTCATTCCCACCAACGATGCTGTCCCATTCAAACACCATCTTCTCATGAGACTTCTTAAGAATCTCAATCACACGACCCAACAACAACCTGTCTTCCGTCTCCAGCATCATCAAAGCCTCAACGCTCATGAGGTCACACTCAGCGTCCCCGAATTTACCCATAAACGGCCTGACACGCTCCTGCACAGCATTAACCCACTCCGCCAACACCTGCGCACAATCAAACGCGCACATGAAGGATTGCATCGGCAATTCTCGTGCCAGAAAATCGGGAGATGAAAGCCCGGATTTCTCGGACATGGCAAGTGCGTCAGCGGCGTAGAACGCAGCGCGTCGGATGTGTTTTTCATGTCTAGATGAGATCCCGTTGGCTTGAGGGAAAGCGCTCGCGTACTGCATTCCCTTCGATGGGTTGAGGTCTGGAGAGTTCAAAGTCGAATTTGGTGATGAGGCCGGAGAGCAACTCGATCCAGGCGTATCAGCAGATTCGGAAGCGGAGGAGTTCGAAGAAGATCCAGGAAGGGGTTGTTCCATCCAATTTTTGTTTAGCTCATCAATCATCCCGGAGAAATCACGGGCGAACAAAGGTCCCCTTGACCTGCCAAGGTCAACGAAGAGACGAACGTAGGCGAGATTAAGAAGCGGGATGCTATCTGCAGCCATTGGTCCGATGCCGAATGGGCTCGGCCTTTCAATGCTGGATTGCGGATGAGAAGCCCAAGCTTCTTCCCAAGCCCTAAGAGCTGGCTCGATATGTGCATGGATGGCCTCTACATCAGAAGACGACCAATGCCTGGCATGACTGAGCTGGCGTGTTTCCCAAATATAAACGTGAAGAGCAAGGATTAGCGAAAGTGCTCCAAAGTGACTAGGGCGTAAATCTGAAGGTTTTGGCTTTCCGTGAGACATGATTGGTTTGTGGTGGTGATTATCATTGGAAGCCCGTCGCTGCTGCTCTTGTGGACCGCCTGCGGAGAGCAGAGTATTCAGCGCTGTCGAGAAGGGGACCGCAGCTTGCTTCGCGGCCTGGATACCACCTCTCATCTTCCACATAGTAGCGGTTTCCGCTGCCCAGAGCTCCTCGTCGCAAGGAAGATCAAGACGAATTTCGGAGTTGGGTAATGCTGGAGGATGATTGTACGTTATGCACAGGACGGAGGAAAGCTTGTGGACGGCGTAAAGTGTACGTTTCCGTTCTTCTTCAGCTACCCACTTCGTCCAGTCCGCATGGTCATCCAGACTCTCCAACTTCATAGCTCCGTTCCACATATCCAACATGCTCGCATCTGGGCCAAGGTGGCTGTTGCTGTGGATGCTGGTCGACGGTCTGCACAATCCTGCATTTCGAGCAAGTGACACAACCGCCGTGCAATGAGACATCGCGAGATCGCTAGTCATATGCTCACCACTATTCAGACCGAATACTACGTTGAGCAGCATCGACTGCACTAGCCAAAGTGGTGTCGCATTTGAGACATCCTTGTTATTGCCAGATAGCGCCGCGGTAACAGATGCCTTGCGTCGGTTATCGATAAAAATGTGAATCATCTTTTTCGCGGCTTCATAGATCTCCTTGGCAGTGTTATAGTCTCCTTCGTAGAGGGCGCCAATGGCCGACATGGAGAGAACTAGGCAACCGCCGCCACCAGCAAAACCGCTCAACCCAAGCAAGTTGTCGGTCTTTTGATTCGCAGCGTACAACGGTGAGGAGAAATCAAGGGTCGCGATATGGAAGAAGGGCATGTGTGGGTGGAAGTGTTTGATATATCCCTGCACGTATCTCTGGAGGTCCTGAGTTCCCGGGAGTTGTGCTGTGAAGGAGGGTCGGTGAGCGTGCAATGGAGGAGATTGAGCAGACGAATATCGGCGTTGATGCTGCGCTGCCTGGTGCGTGCGGTAAGCATTTGAAGATTGCGCTAGCGTGAGGAGAATGGCTGCACGAGCAGAATCGGTAATCGACTGCGTAGCATGGGCGGCTGCACTAGTCGGCTGAAAAACGGAAAAGTCGTGGGGGAATTCATGTTGCATTTCGGAAGGGAAATGGGACTCTGGAGAAAGAAAGTGATTCGGGGAGATGTTGCTCATACTGTAGTTGGCGAAGAATGGCTCGTGATGCTGACCTCCTTGCGCTTGCAGCGCCTTTGGAGATATTGTGCCAGCTGGAGGAGGTGGAGATTGGTTGAAGGGTGGGGCTGAGTAATCGGCTGCCGACATGAAGGGAGATGTGCTCATCGTCGTCGCCGAGCTAAGGGTAGATGTATTATTCCACCAGGTGTTCATATCCTGCAAAGCCTCACTGACTCCGCTGATAGAGGTAGTGCTAATTGCACTTGGCGAGGAGCTCTCGACAGCTTGCTCGGACGTGTAATGACTGGTCCCAAGCATTGTCATCCATTCATTTTCGTCGTCATCGTCAACAACGGCATTGGAGTTTCCAAAGACCGCATCGAAGGGAGAGGTAGGGGAGCCGAAGGCATTGTGGTGCGGAGAGGCGTTGAATTGAAGCATAGCCGGGTTGACGGTCGTCGCACTTCCAAATAGTATGTTTTCGATATCAAGCTCTTGTGGGACTACCGTGGATGCGCCCAAAGAGGTTCCGACGACGTTGAGACCGCGGAGAGATCCCGTCTCAAGTTTTGGTAGATTTTGGTTAGCACCAGTTGTGTTCTTGGCCAACATGCTGAGAGTATTGCTGTCAACATGAGCAATCGTGTTTGCGCGTGGTCGTCCACCGGCATTGCTCACCGAGTTCTTGCGAACTCTGCTACCGGCGGGCTGCGCAACAGAGGATGTGCTTTCTCTGCGCACTCCATTGCGAGGTCGGCTGGACGGAGTAGTCGTGAGATGTAGCTTCTGCTGGTGTCTGAGAAGCAAATCGCGGCGCGCAAAACAGCGCTGGCACTCCGGACACTCAAACGGCTTTTCCTTGGTATGGGACCGCTCGTGGCGCTTCAAGTGTTCGAGTCTTGCGAATGATCTCGAGCAGATGGAGCAGACATGGGGTCGTGGGCGGTCAACCTTTGGTGGCGCCGCATCTTTGGCCTTTGGCGGCAGACCTTGCACCTCTGGAGGAATCCCTTCTGTCCGATTTAGACTTAGTGATAGAAATGTAATAGCAGGCTGATCTCAGACTCGTACCATTGGCCTCTTTCGCAAGCGGGATTGTGTTCATCGGTGGCATGCTGAAGGCTACAACAAATCCCCTAGTAGCCTAGCCTTCTCCAAATGGTTTCTTCAAAACGTTTTTTTGGTATAAAGTGGATAAAGAAACTAGCAAATTCAATGAATTGGTAAGTACTCTGGTTGAAAGAAAGAAAGAAGGATCTTCATTCTGTATCATTGAACTGCCTTTCAAAAAGACAAGATCCAACCCATACGAGCTGCACGGAGTATCAGCTTACCACTTGGGCGTGCGTGCAGTAAGGGAAGCGGTCAAGTACGGATGATGAAGATTCGTATTTAGGTAGGAAAAGTGTTCAGGTGAACTTCAAGATTTCACCATGAGGCCGAACGCCGGGTTGTTTCGACTGAAGGTAAGGAACGGAGTCACGGGGTATCCAGCCCAACGATATCTAGAAATGATGCGAATTTGTCCGGCTGGAGTGTTCGCCAAAGGATGGTTCAGACCCAGCAGATGAGGTCTGGAAGTCAGAGGATAGGAGCGTAGGACCCCGTCAAGATTAGCTTTTGTGTAACGTTTAACACAAGGCAAGATAACTGGAAGAATGGACCAATTTGATCGGATTCTCCAGAGCAGGATTTTCGAGTTTGCGATAGCAGTTCAGCTGGTGTCCAATGTCCAGGATAGGATTTTGTAATCGTGATATAATCCGATATGCGAAGCGTACAGGTATTTTGTTTTGTAGTTTTTTCAAGGAACGGTTGGGATCCACAAGATCTGGAAAAAAAATTTGATATTGAAAAGTTAGCGTATCCTGCATGAAAGCGGGTACGTAGAGGCACGAGGTGATTGATTAGCTGAACAGACTCTCAGGGCGACTAACTGACTGGACAATGAGCCAGACAGAGAGAGAGCGACGGGGCAAAAGAGAGCGAAAGTCCAACAACGCAAACGAGTAAATAAGAAATTATATCTCATCTACGCAATGAACGTCAAGCAAGAATGCAGGATCCAGCGGTTCAGAATGAACAGGCAAAAGCGTAAGGCGGCAAGCAATCATGAGAACCAAAGCTGTTTCTCAAAGATATACGTCCAGCGTGCGAGTCACAGTGTGTATCAGAGCTGCTTCGCTCCGATATCTCTCCTGGACCGCTGCTGCTGAGCCCAACAAAAGAAAAGGCTGGACAGGCTCCACGCTTAAGAAAATACAACACGGCGGAAGGACCAGCGGGAAATAACGTACGTGAAGCGTATGCCGAGGGGCGATGGTAACGGTCGTCGAAGCGGGTAGCCGGGTAACGTAACGACAGCGGATAATGCAGCACCGACGGGACTCGAGGAAGAAGTAATTTTTTCAAGGATAAGTGTTCTTGTTGAGTGGTAGTAGCAGCAATGATAGCAAGCAAGCAAGCAAGCAGTAAAGGCTGGCAGCTTTGTCGGAGTGGCAGAACTCGAACTAGACTCAGCGAGTGTTAGTAACCTCGTGCCGAGAAGTGTTGACTCGCCGCTTCAAGCCAGAGCCAACTTGAACAGCTTAGGGGGAAGAATGAAGGCGAAGACGACGGACGCGAGAACCGGTCCGGGTCAGGAGAACTCACTTTGGGATTGTTAAAGGGCCAGCAATGCGATGGCGGGCTGTCGCGATGTGTATGTATATACGGTCGCGATCCTGGGACAGCAGCCGGGAGATCGGACGTTTTTGCGCTGGTGGTGTTCGCACCGGTTTTATGTAAGAAGAGGCTGGCTGGCTGGCTGTTATTGACTGGCAGTTGGGAGGTGAGCTGCAGGTGCTCACTCAGCGGGTCTGTTCTCGACGGAACTGACAGCGCTGAGGCCGGCTGCTGCGCTTAAGGTCAGGGAGACAATAGGGAGAGAGAGCGAGAAAGTATATTATATTACTCCAAGTGAGTTAGGAGAACTCCCGCAACAGGATGGTGAGAGTTAGTTAGTTAGCGGGTAGCGGTGGTAGCGGTGATAGTTACACATCCAACAGGAGAACATGAATCGATACTTCGAGTGGATGGTTTGATGCAGCAGATGCCCGTGAAGAAGGGTCCTCGTTCTTTTAGAGTTTAGTCTCGGATTCCCATCATTCCCTCTGACATGTCTGTATGTAGCAGTAATAATCAGAATCAGAATAAGAATATAACACCAGTCGCCGCTGCTGATTGATTGATCATTCGGATTGCATCTGCATCAGTCAAGTAATTAATGCTGCTGCCGGTGGGGTCCAGACCGATTGGCACTAAGAGTCGCATATCCCTGTGCCTCACCGGGCAGGTGTGTGCCTGCCTGCTAACCCAGCTAAAAGGCGCATTCGCAACGGCGGTGGTGGTGGTGCTATTTCGAGATGCTCGTTCAGAGCAGTGATTGTTATTATCATCATTATAATCCATCCCATCGCCCGCTGCTCCTGCCTGAATATCATCCCAAGCGCTGGCCTCAGAGGGCGAGCTGGGAATACGGTGCAGGACGTGCGATCGTACGATCCTGCCCAGTACTCTCTCATTCTAATTACTGCGACGCTGTGCAAAACGAGCTAGCTAGCGGCCGGCGCTATTATCTATCCCCCCCAGAAATGCTCAAGATAGAAACATCTCGGCTCCAAAGGAAGCGCTACATATACGAGTACCATTCCTTCCTCCTCACTACTAAATTAAAGCCTCCCGGACATGATATTTCTGAGGGAAAAGATTCTCGGCACAGACACTCGTTCCTTTTTGCCTAGCTGTGGCAGCGCCATCGAGGCATTTGTCTCCTGCCGAGTCGTTCGGGTCTCTCTCTCGGATCTCATGATGGGGATGCACAAACCGTCCCATCGTCGATACATCCCACCACCAGCAGGCTCCCCCCCAAATGCGTCTTTAATACCGTGCTTCTAAGACCTCGAGAACGTGGATTGGCTGCAAGAGCCAGAGATCAACAAGGGTCCTCGATGGACCTTTCCCGCTTCACATAGCTCAGAATTTAAACTTGGTATGACGAGAAAAAAACACGCATATACTGCTAGCATGCTAGCCCGTTCGCACGGGTCTCCCACCAACATGGTAGGTTGACAAAAAAGTATCATTCTGCGGGAAAGAAGAGGTTTCATTCCCACCATGTCCCCACCGCTTGCTTCCCTTCTCGCTAAAGAGGCAGCACGGGCAACGGCACCCATATTTGGGTCTTCCTCTTCGATTGTTTCGTGCTCGGGTTTCCTGACCTGACGATGGAGGGGCTCCAGATACATTTCGCATTTCATGTAATGTTCCCCTCCACTCCACTCGTCTGCATGTCATCTTGTTTGGATTCTGTGGAATGCGACGGCTCTAAAGCAAAGTGACGATGCCATCGCTCCCTTTCTTTTTAGTTCAGGTGAACCTGAGACGCTTCTCAGACAATACCCACCTTTTTTTCGCTGTCTTCGCGGGCGTTAAGATTGTCAGCCCGCCATCACATTTCCTCTTGAGAAGATGTTCTACATATTGCGTATCTCCACCCCTGCGGCTTCTTCTCCCACCAAGCCATCCCACTATTTTCATTGCTTTTGCGAGGACCAGCAGGAAAAAGAAATCAAGCGAAAATTAAAGCTCGAAAAAGACAAATGGGTCCTCCGTTTGCTGTGAGATGCAGCAGGAAAATGCAGGCTGCGTCCTGGGAGTCAAAGATTTAGCTTTGTACATGTGAACGCGGTGGCTAGTTCGCTGCGCTCCCACATTCTTCCCGAATGTCTCGTAGGTAGACAACGACACCTACCGAGTCTCTTTTTATCCGCATCGATTCCGAGTCTATACTCGAACTTGACACAAACTATTCCCGTCACGCATGTACCTGCGGATCAGCCCACGCAACTGCTTCAAACAAGTATTTTCTAGTTGAGAACGAAAAGTCTATACCTCAACCTTCCCGTACTATACCCCCCATCGTGGCAAGAGCTTCCTAAGCCAATATAGCGTTTCGAAAAATCGAAATTTTTTCGTGGTCCTTGAACAAGGGCGACACGGATAACAAGCTCCATCGCCGGCAACCCCCGTGCAACAGCAATGTAAGAACCGCCCTTTCTTTCCCTTTCCACTGAACTTTCCTCGTCTCGCTATTGAGAAGTGGCTGCCGAAAAAGCGACAAGGTAAATGTCCAACTTAACCAGGCGAGCGACATGGGGCAGCTAGTACGCTAAGCTTCCCATCAATATGCATCAAACCGAAATGTGCCCTTTCGTGCCCTTGCTAGCTGTCACCGTGATGATGACATTGTGAAAGGATAATGCAACTTGCAATTTTGTGCACAAGAATCGGATACCGGAGATCAGATACCAAAGATGACCGGACAAGAGGGAAATCATTCTCTTGCCTCAAGATGTCAAAAAAGTTTAGCATTTTCAAGCTATGACTGGTAGCTAAGGGGATCCACAATATCGAAAAGGAACCAGTATCGATAGAAGTATACTGTTCCCGTTTTTGGATTCGGTTTAAGGCGGCCCTTGGGGGCAGAAACGACAAATCAGAGGAGCTCAAGGACATTCGATCATCCATGTTGGACAGCTTTGTAAAGAAAAGAAAAAAGAAAAAGAATAGGAAGATTTTTCTAGTTTCCCAATCTTGCTTTTTGACAGACAGAAAGGTTAGTTGGTGGATCCACTTTTACATGCAATAGCCAAAGCAACTAGCAGCATAAACTAGCAAATCCATGTAGACACCAGTCGCCATGGAACGGTCTCTGCCCTTCGAGCGACAACTGATCAGACAACTCGAAGCAGCAATCGATCGCTGGGGCTGGCGATGATTTGCACGTTGCATACACGCGGATCTTCGGAAGATCGTGTCTTCGTGGAATATCTGCTTCGACTTCAATCAACTTACCGTCGGTCGGAGAGCATTGGCAAGGCGCAAATTCGCAATCCCCATACCCCCCTTCACTATCAGGTTTTTACATCCTCGTTGAGAAAAATTTTTACTCTTCCTACGATGATCTCGATTTCTCAAGAACTGTGCGATTTGCCTTCGTGCCTGTCCGCCGATTCGCATGACAGTAACGGTGTGGACCAATTTTTACCGTATTTTTATACGTACCACCCGAGACAGCCGCAAAAGACTTTTTTTCGTTAGCGGCCCCCCGACACACCTCTGGGACCTTTGGGGGGTTGCTGGCTCGCTCGTGCCCTGCAGGACCAAGCAATCGAGCATGCACACCACCGACAAGATCCACATATGGGAGGTGGGCTTTTGCTCATTCGACCTTCTAGCGTCGAAAAAATAGAGAGTGACGAGAAAAGAAAGGAAAAGAAAAGAAAACGGCCTTGAACGGCGCTCGCATCGATACCTACCCTTGAATCCTACCTCCATCCATGCCTGCAAATGATCACGCGTTCCGGAATATTATTTTTTAGATTCTTTTGCTTTTCTACTCAGCCATTGTTGGCTGGCGGGTTAGTTAGTAAAAACCGTTCGTTTGTTCCCCCAAACTGGCTCGATTCGAAGACAAGGCTAATGAGCATTATGTGGTATTTGATATTAATATCGAGCAAAGGATACCCCCAACTTTTCCTTCCTTCCCCAATTACCGAGTTTGTTAGCTCGTTCAGGTGATGACTTGACTTGGTTCTTTCTAGCTAGCTGATGCTCTCTGCCTTTTCGGAGAAACCTGGGAGGGTTTATTTGACCTTTTAGCTTATCGACTTGCCGAGAACCGCCACTTTACCGATAGTATACGATATGATATGATAGTGATGGTTGACCATTGAGGGACAAATGCGTTGTCCTTTACTCCGGCTACCCTTGCAGCTTCCTCTCTAATCACCGATACGACCTCGAAAAGAGAAGTATCTCGGTCTCGAATACCTGACAAGTGGGATGCATATGAAGAAATAACAGACGAGTGGTAGAAAAATCAGACGAATCGTCGACGGCTTGAACCGGCGTGTGTGCGGCCCATTCCTACAGATTCATATCCTTTTTTCATTCTATTTCTGCAGCCTCGTAACAGTGCGTGATATAGCCAGCCTATCAAGATCCAAAGTACATCTGGCTTGAAATTCCGTATCATATGCAAATCGTGCTCCGGTCTATTTTTTTCTAAGCTTCGTGAGGCTTCTAGCTTGGCGGTTTGCCCCATATCCTTCTATGCATTCTCGAGCACGCTGGTTGTCCTTTTTCTATCCCGTATCACATTTTATGTCCATTTTTTTTTTGTTTCGTGGTGGACATGCATACGGGTTGCGTCTGCCCACGATATGCTAGTATTCTCCACTCAACCGCGCACACCCCTTCCTGCACAAAAACACGCATATCTGCACGTTCTTAAGCTTTTTTAACCAGGCCAGAAAAGAAATCCAGGCGGGTTTCGCGGGTTAATAGCCAAATTCTTCCCGAGTACTTTTTTCTTTCTTTCTTTCTTGGTCACACCTTAATCCACTTACTCACATATTTTACATGTACAGAGTAACGCTTTGCGGAATAGGAAAAGGTGCGAGAAATGATCTCGAAAGATTGGTTAGTCTGGAGGAAAAGAGAAACTACATGCTCGCTTTACCATACAGATCGGATATGCTGCATGATGCGGCGTGGTCGTTCTGTTCTCCACCAACTGTGACAGGGGACGGAAACGAGGAATAAGGGCCTGTGAGTTGCTTTCACGGTGAAGTCTTCCTTTTTCGAGAGAGAGAGGCATGAGTGCTTGCATTTCATCTTTTCTCTTCCTGCTCGGATGGGATGCTTGAGCACGGGCGTTTCGTAGGAGGCGGGTCCCGAAAAACCCCCTCACCCCAGGTAATTCTGTTGAATTATCTGGGGTAGCTTGAACGGTTCGGCGTATTTCACATGACCTGATTAAATACGGACGAACGAGGGCGAATAAGATTAGAATATCATGCTGCGAAGCTGGATACTGCGGGTCGTTTATATTGGGTGTGATCCGGATACGGGGACTGTATCAAGTGTAGGGATACCTATTCCAGCGACGGGGGCGGGTCGATACTTAACAGCAGAAAAATTTTGTGACCGAAAGAAAACATGTCCTGCCGATGACATGGTTCTCTGATATATCCATTCCTATACTAAATATTGTATTCAATTGGGTATCGAATGATCATTCGATTGTTGAATGGTTGGTTTTCATTGAGCCATTTTGCAATCTCGACACGATCGTGGAAACGGTCCCCCACGATTCGATCCGAACAACGCAAATATTTTTTCGACCGAGATGTGATTTTATAACACTCGAACCGATTGCTAATCCGAACATGACCCGGACCCTGAAAATCTACCCCATATGACCATCATAATATCCCTCATCGATATTCTCTCATTTTTTTCAATGGTATATCTGAAGCCATGGATACAAGTAAATGTGATCATCTTATAACCTGGGGAATCCTGGAGGTGGAGACGACAAGTGGTGAATTCTGGCTCAATTTAGAATTGACGACGGGTAAATAAGGATATTTCCCCAGGTTTTTGGTTCGAAATAGCCAGAAAAAAGGTGTATAATAGCGATTTCGTAAACGGGGTTTGATCAGCTTACCAGGTTGATTAAATCGTTAGCAAAAAAAAAATCCGAATGGTGTGCTCGGATCCAAATGTGTGTATACGTTGGCTCAAAATTCTGTATTCAGCACATACTCGATATCACTCGAATTTCCGCAGTTGGAATAAAGGAAGTATTAATGTACTAGCATACTCCACTCGGCGTGAGATTAGTGCGAGATAAACGAGTGAGATCCAGTATATATATAGCACGCCAGATCCAGATCATCGATGTCGGTCTCCGTTATCTAATCTATTCCATTCGATATCTTAGCTTCATGCAAGCCCCGCGCGCATCTTTCAAATTCCTTTTTCTGTTTTTTGTTTTCTTAGTTAAGCTATCTGTATCGGAGAGTTTTTTTTTTCCTCTTTGCTTTTTGATGGGGACCCTGCGTCCGTCTGATATATTTGCATCCTTTCTTGATGGAGAGAGAAGAAAGTGATCCTGACGTCAAAATGGTTAGGTTGGTTCCCGAGATATCAGAATGCGGGGTCGGTTGGAGGCTATCTTAGCTTTCCGGAGGGACTTAGCACGCAAAACGGAAAAGCCCGCGCATTTTATTTTTGAATTGAGCGTGCGACTTGTCTGGATTTAAGTTTAAAAGAAAGAACGTGGCCTTTTTTTGGGTTGTTTGTGGATGTTGTGCAGGTTATGCACGATCGTTTATGGTTACCCCGCTCGCGGTCTCGGTTTGCGGGATAGACTTGCGAGGTTTGGTTTTCCTTTGACAAATGATAGAAGGCACGAGATGGATTCTAAAGGAATGATTCCCGTGTGAAAGTTTATGAAAATTATCCCTCGGTATCGTGATTTCGATTCTCGTGGGGTTAATAGTTCTGGAAAGCGGTGGTCGAGCTCAGATCAACTCTAGATTGGGGATCGGTCGACTTGGTTCAAACGATTATAAGATAGTGTTTCTAGAATACCACTTTGAGAACCTATACCGACCTTACAGGAAGGGTTACCACCTAATACTGTATGTCTATCAAAGTGAAAATATAGGATTCTGTTAGATATATCTACATGTCGTCGTCAAGTTGTGATCAGACCTACTAGAGGGCAACACCATCCGGCGAACTCCAGACAAACAAACAAACGAAAATAAGAAATGCACAGACACTTTTATTCTCTTGGTATTTGTTTCTCGGGCATCTTGACACGAGGGAGGGTTCGAGTCAAGATGCGGAAACTTACTTGGAACCGAAACCCGTTTACGGCTTCTTGCGTTATCGATAGAGACACACGGACAGGGCCCGTCGCCAGGGTCTTGGCATGAATTATCTTCTGCATCTCGTCCGAACCTGCCTGTCATGGGATCGTTTGGACGGCTGCATGAAAGTAGACTGATATGAACTGATAGCGTGCGGATTTGAATCTGTGCGGGGTATGATATCTTCGGGTAGGGTTGAGCTACCGAATAGAGCGAAAAGGGTCCTTTTGAATGCGAATTAGATCAGATACGGCGACGGGCCAACCGCTGAATAAGTACGTGTATATGGTTCGTGTACCTGCGAGATATCAGATGGTACATTTGCATGTAGCAGTTCATACGAGGTGACGACCTCCGCGGTATGAACTTGATCGTACACGAGGTACCTCGCTCTGGCGACAGAATATGCGTGAGAAACGTGTCAAGTTGATTGAATCCCATCTGAACGTCGCGGATACGATAACGACGGTGCTTTGCCGCCTGGGCTACCATCCCCACAACAGACCTCCCCGATACGTCGGCTGGTACTCGGACTGGAACATATCGACCTTCGGTTCTCGATCGAGTTCGTCCGGATTGAGGCGAGTGTCTGACGGAGCGGGTTTTTGCCCAGAGCTGAGGCAGGGTGCTTGGCGCAAAACAAGAATCAGGACAAGAAGCCCCAAGAGTCCAATGTCTGGTCCAGGCACACAGCCTTGCCTTCAATCATCACAACCGTCTCCCATCGCGCTCGCTCTTACCAGGTCCCCACCCGCGCATCATTCGATATCTCGCCATCTAATCGCATCTCCCCCGGCTATCGGTACCATGGATTGAGTCTTCCATGACGGAATCGTGTGGACTCAACGCTGGAGAGAAATGCTGAGCCGGCCCCTGGACCCCTCCCCTAAACCGTGATACACCGCCGACTGGAGATGACGCTGCAAGCACCCACTCCGACGACTCTATGGACCAGCTCGACACCCTTCGCGACGCTAGCAGCTGGACATGCTGTCACGGCCGCGCTTCCCACGCCGTTCGTGGCCGCTGCCATCTGGCGGGAGTCGACGACCGCCGAAGCCTATGACCCCTCTTGCACGCCCTACGTACGTCGGAGATATCATACTCGGTATACGGCGCCACAATGCTGATATTCAACGGTGCATAGATCTTACCATCTTTCGGACTTATCAAAATTGCACCTAATTCCACAATCACCTTACAAGCCGATGCGACATTTACCCCAGGATGCCTAATAAACGACACGATATCCTACCTCGATAGTAATGGTAGCGTTGGTCCTCACGTACCACAATCCGACCTTCGCGATCCATTTTACTCCAGTATGCATAGTCCCTGGCATGATTATCGTGTTTGGCGTGGATTGTCCGACTAATATCAAGCACAGGTTCGACACCCATGGCCTACGCAATTGGCGGCACCACCGTTCTGGCTTACCTCCTACTCATAATTCTATTAATATCACCTCCGGGATCACGACCTTTGCTTCAAAAAGTGGCCACACTTACAGTTGTCATATCTCTTACCATAGCGTGGGCAGAGTTGAACGAAGTAGTCGAACATCAGCACGCTCACGGTTATTCTAATGGCGCTCAGATTCGAGACCACATAATCAAAGGCCGAAAAATTCAAATTACTAGAGTAATCTCTGACACATTTCTATATCTAGCGCAAGTTCAGACTCTGATCAGATTATTCCCGCGGCATCGGGAGAAACTGGTCATAAAATGGGCTGGTCTTGTGCTTATCGTACTCGACACCGTCTTCAACATCATAAACAACTTTTTCTCAAAACCAGGCTCGCCGAAGAGATTTCTTGACGCAATACCGGCTTTATCGTATCTTTTGCAGATAGCTTTATCATTATTGTACGCCTGCTGCGTGTTATATTACATGTTTAGCCACAGGCAATTTTCGGTCATGATGCCTTGGTCGATCAACAATCAACATAAACATGCAGCGGATACTTCAAAAATTGCGATGCCGCTCATTGCGCTTTTGTCGGTGGTAACCATATTTGTTCCTCTCGTGTTTTTCGTTTTGGATATCTCGAATCAGGACTTAGCAGGTTGGGGTGATTTCGTTCGATGGGTATGTCACTTGACTTATTACATGGATCGCCGACTCGATGGCTGACATCAAGATATAGATCGGTGCCTGTGCTGCCAGCGTTATTGTTTGGGAAATGGCAGACCGGATAGAATATTTTGAAAAGCAAACCATACATGCCGGCATCCTTGGCCGTCAAGTCTTCGATGGAGATGAAATGCTCCGAGGAATTGGCGGTATAGTCGTCAACTGGGGCGATGGGCGTGGCTTTGGTAATGATAGAAACGATGGTCCTGGTGGTGGTGGAGCGGCGGGAGGAGCACTTGGACGCCCTCTTCACTCCGATGAAAAGATGGGATATATTATTACGGCGGAGCCTCATGACAAGAAAGGCAAGCATGGGGCTGGTAACTTGGGTTACACCCGCCCAACCCCTCCTCTATCTTTGGCCGCGTCTGGATCAACAAATTATGTTATCAGAGTGCATCAATCTCAGACGCCACCGACTCAGGCACGACCAAGTAGTACCGTTAGTCGATCAACGTCGTCGGCTAGAGAGACTGGCCGTGGAGCTAGCACTATTAGCGACCTTGCTATCAGCCCTGCTAATACCCCATCCAACGATACTGGAACTACCGCTCCTAGGAGAAATATCACCTTCTCCAGCGATGCTCCCGTTCGTCCAATGACAGGTTCGCCTGGAGATGGGCAGTCGAAAAATCTTTCACACACGTACCGATCCGGCCAAGCACCATTTAATCCGGAAGATTTCTCCGCCAAAGGTGCATCAGCAGGTCCCCTAGGATTTGGCAAGGGATTTGGACTGTTAAAATGGTTCAAGCGAGGGGAAAGTAAGGGACCTACACATGCTCAGAGAATCTCCGAAGAAGCAAAGAGTCCGACCAGGCAGGAAGCTGTACTAGGTCAGCCGGTAGAAGTTGCGGAGCCTTCATCGAATCATGTTTCGACCCAGAGTGCCTCACTCGAAGACGATACATTCGGAGATCATCATTCGATAGACCCTGAGGTTTCGGCCCGCTCTTCGCCGGCTTATCTTAGGCAAGTTTCTTCTGCCCCTCCTTTGCCAACGAGCGCACAGAATCGTGATACGGCGGGTGACGCAGATGAGGATGAAGAACCCAGAGGTGGTTCACCTTCCCTACTCAAAAGCCTGTGGAAACGGAAACCATCCATTTCGAGAACGAAAGTCTACGAGCCCTTTCCCATAACTTATATACCCGCCCAAGTTCGCGGTAATGGCCCTGTGAGCCCACAAGATGTCGAGGATGCACGAAGTCGGGAGCTGGAAAGAATCCGCGTAGGAGGAAGCACTGAAAGCAGCTCCGAAGGTACCTCCAGCAGTCCGTCGAACACAAGTGACGCTATAGTCACTAGATTTGAGCAACATCCGAGCCAGAGGAGCGTAAGGGCCACTCCAGGCACCGATTCACTTAACCGATCCTCCGCGTCTCCTGCATCGAGGCTTCGCCATTCCGTTGACTTTGATCTTGATGGCGCTTCTTCCGGTCCGCCGGTGTCACCGAGAAGACACCTACATACCCATAGCGGCAGCGTAGGTCAAAGTATTACGCCTCCACCGCCGGTAACAAGATCCTCCACCGCATCTCCCACCGGAAGTGTTCGAACTTCATCAACGGGTTCGTGGCAATATAGAGCTAGTCCAAACAGCGGAGGCGTTAGAATGGCGCCGGTGACACCACGACCTTATAACCCTAACGAAGGCAGTCATCTCGCGCCGGGTCCCACACATGCGCTTGCACATCAACACCAGCATCAAACATCTCACCAATCTGAAGGTGTGGGTCCTAACTTGCCAATGTCAGCGAAGAGTGCCGCGCCTACTAAATTAATGGGCCGGCCTCTCGATCCTACGGTGATACCCGAGGAAGCGGAAGGGTCTTCCATGGCTAGTATCAAAGGGGTAGACCATAGCGCCGATGAAGGTGAAATGTCGACTCCGAAAGACAAAGGTAAATCGCGAGTGGAATGATGAGGATCACTATATCTTGAAATAGACAAGATTTCTGGTATTTATACAAGAGCACTATATTTCTTTAATATATATAAGGGGGCGTTATATGGTCTGGGAGTATTTTTTATACGTTTTCTGAGCATCTTGATAATGTCTCTTACCCCGTATTTAGCTGGTGGTTAGCTGGGAGTCGCGTGTATGATTAGCAATGTCTTCCCTTTGATGTCGTTTACACCTCGAAAGGAACCATGAGCAGCGAGTTTATTGTAGGGTGTTTTGTTTGGTGGAAGTTGGAGGGAGGATGCATGTGTCGGCGTTCTTTGATTATTGATTTTTTGGTTAATGGGATACATTCCTTTCACGTTAACCCTAAAAAGCGTCTTTTTTTTACTCACGCTACCTTTTACTTGCTTGCTTACGACATTGTAAACTATATCTAGCGATTTCGCCTCGGGACCTACCAAAGAATATATTTGAAATTTATAATATATACAAGGAATAATTAAGATACCTTGAAAGTAACATATTGTACTAGGGATGAGTATCAAAGATTGAATGTACTGGAGAATTCCTGTCAAAAATAAACATTTGAAGATTCTGGATACCTTACTCGCAGAAGGATTGGTTAAGCATCAAAAACACGATTGAAAGAATTTCTCAAAAAGCCTTCGCATTTCAATATCAATGTAAAAATAACGCTAAAATGCAGGAGGTATTATATTAAGCTGGTAAACAGATTTCTCTCTCCCTCCAATCCTCCCCTTTCTTCCATGTTCATTAAAGTGCTCTTCTAGACTCTTTGAGATTATGGTCGATTCATATTTACTGGTACGTAACTACGTTCTTGTCTTTACTCGAACTGACATTGCGCAAACCCGTATGACCTGCGAGAAAAAAGAAAAAACAGATTAGCTTACTTCAATGGATGCATTGACTTCAAAAGAGAAACCGTGATGACTATCTCACCTATCTTTATACACCAACTCAAATTTGATCTCCGCACTCTCAATCGTCATATCTAGACGATACCTCGCGCTGTAAAAACTCCTCAGCCCTTTCCACTTCTTATCGAACAAGTTCTTCGGGATGGAGGATAAATCGGACGTCATTCGACAAACGACGTGCACGTCTCCTTCCACTCTATGCGGTGGTGCATCGCTGCTGGATGCTACCATGGCGTCAAGGAACGGTGTTATGTGTTTGAAGTTTCGGTGGAAGTGGTTTGAGAAGCGACGCTCGTCGGTTATGGGTTGGCCTTTTCGGATGAACCAGCTAACCTCTGTTTTTGGAAACCCAGCAGTTAGACGTTGTATGTTTGGTGAATAGTAAAATTTGTGAGAGGTGACTTACGGTTTCTTGCCATCTTTTTGCCGGTTTGGGGGTCTATCCAGGCATCTTCATCCAAGTGTTTACCCTATTTAAATCATACGTCAGTCTTTGACGCTCAGGCTATACATCATTGGGGGAGCAATCCTTACCGGAATGAATATTTGTGAGCTGACGGTTCCGTAGTTCTTGCGGCATAGACGTTCAACCTGCGTTCTCCCGGGGTTCGAGGCATCCAAATGAATTTCCAAACCTCTAATAACGGCTCCTTTCACGATTGCCGTCGCGCTTGCCAAAAGTTAGTTGAATTTGTTTGCAATTAATCAGCAGGAGATAAGTACTTACGCGCTTCTGGGCTGGATTACATTAATACCGTACGGACCAGCCCATTCGACGACTCTCTGGTATAAGTAAAGAGATTCTCCGAAACCACCGACGAGTAAAATGGTCTATAACCGTTAGTATCAAATCCGAACGTCAGTCGAGGCTAAGTTACTTACGTTTACTCTACCAGCATTCTCGGAAGTCTCCTTGATTTGGTTATATATCAAGGTAATGACTTCGGTGATAACTGGGTCGAAAAGTTGTCTCATCTCTTCCCTCGAGATCATTAATTCTCCGTTTTCGATACCGGCCTCCGGCATGTTATTAACAGTTGGAACGGTGACCTATCGAGCGGTATTAGTCGTGAGGATTGCTTTGCATTTAAATGCATTTTGGAAACAAGTTTGACGTACGGTATAAACAGATTGATCAGGACGATCCCGGAAACCACATTTGATCGCTTCAAAGTTCTTGACGACTTTCTGCTGGGTTTCTAGTCTCAATTTCTCGAATTGGGCACCCATCCTGCATTTGAAAAATTCGGCAAAGTTTCGGTCAATCTTTGAAGAGCCGGCGAAAGCACCCTCGCCAACGGCGCACTCTCGTACTCTTAGTCTTGGCGAGATCTATAGATTGTTAGCATGTCAATGTGCTTCGTGGTTCAACCGATTCTTTTCAAACCTCAAGACAGTTGTATGTGATTAAATCCACGGTACCACCGCTATATATCGCGTCAATATTAGTAAGGAAAGATTACGGCTTAAGTAATCGAGGTTCACCAACCCAGCGTCGCAGACAACGATTCTATCAGTAGCCTAAGAAGAAAGTTAGTGATCAGTCGCAAAAAACGTAAACCTCAAGCGCACTAACCTTGATATTATGTGCATCTTGGTTCTTTATACAGAATACAGCTGCTGCTTCAGGTTCACTGATCATGGTTAATCTGTGACCATTGGCAAATCCAGCGTTCTCAGCACACTTCTGTGTCCTCTGCTTTGCACCTTCATTCCACACGGCTGGCACAGTCAAGACAAAATCAACCTTGGTAATTTCCATCAACTGTGGGCCTTTCTTCCGGTGCAGGGTTTCCATAGTCTGAAGCCACAGGCTCATTAGCGACTCAAACATGCATGGATATACAACAATTATTGGGGAATCGGCGTACGTGTGTGTATAGGGCATGGAGGAAGTCGGTGCAAACGTCCATAACGTCTAGACCATCCGGGATATTGACTTTTCGCCGAATCTCTTGGTCGTCAGACTCGAGCAAGAGCTTGAACCTGAGTTGTATCGTGTTCTGTTTAGTATGTCGCTCAAAAGGCGCGTTGAAAGGGCACGCAATGGGACGTACCATGACAGCCGCCTCGCCGTCGAAGGAATGTCGTAACCCCAACTGAAATTGACTGTGGAACCTTCATGATACGAGATTTCGGTGGGACACTATTTCGCATATCAGCTTATCGAAGCCACATACAACCACATGTCAAACGATCTCATACCGAGTCCATCACACGCGCGCCGGAGGTCGGCCAACTGTTAATAATCTCAATCGAATCTATGCGCGCACCATCTAGTTAATTTCCTATCGGCCCAGCTCCGACATCTCAGCATTACTCACCAGGATCGGACGAGCTTCCCCACGCGATCGCGCTATACGTCGTCCCGAAATCCACTCCGACAATGATTCGGTGCCTAAACTGCGCATGCGGGTTCTGCGCATACTGCGAATCTTTATACACCCGTCGCTGAATCGGCTGGCCCGCATGATTGGTGGGCACCTGTGCGGGTAACTCTGTGGGTAAAATACGGGTAGAGTACGCCATATCTACTCCCGGCGGTCTATATCGATCGGATACCGATCCGTGTTTGCGTCGCTCGTGCGGGTTGTGATTTTCAGGGTCCTCCGAGGCAATGGAGATAGAATCGAAGGGATATCGCCGGTCTATGCGCTTTAGAGACTAGGCAGAAACGTGAAGGCTACTTGGCTTTACGTCAAAGAAGTGGCATAATATTATATACAATGAGAAGGGGATAGGAGATCGAAGTTCTATGGAGTCGCGATTCTCGGATTCGCGAGAGCTGCGATCTTGTTCAGCAATGTTGTCTGAAGGATCGCATGTGTGGTTGACTTTTTGCTATATGGAGCCTGCACTCAGCCTCGCGCTCCCTGGTCCGAACTAACGTTACTCAGTGGTTCGGAAACAGCTGGACATTCTGGCCCGCCAGAGGCTGTCCAATTTCGCTTGTTTGCACCTGAGCGCCTCAAAATCCTTCGGGTTCTCGACTCAATCTCTGCAAAAAATTGAGAGCACAACATCTTTGGCTGGCTTCGAATATATCTCACTTCTCGAGAACACGAGATCCCGCTTGTTGGGTGATGCCTTTCTTTTATATCACTGTCCTAAGGAAATGCGGTCCTTTTTAAGAAAGCCTTTCCTGCTTGCCTGGGGCTTTGAGGAACGAGTCTGAAGATTTGGGAATCCGACCGGGCTTACCACTTCGCCCCGGCTGCCCAAGAGCCGAACCTCCCAAGCTTTCTGCACTGAGCCGCAATTTCTGCATCCCACGGGATTCTACATCTCAGATGTTTCAATAGCCCGCCGATGAATTGGTACCACTCCCCGCGAGCGTAATCAAACCCCGACGGGACGCAGAGCCCTTTATAAACAAGACGACAGTTTTATTGATTGTGATTGGCAAATCTTCAAAATCGCCGGAGGGCCCTGGTGCTATCGAAGCCTAGAAAGCTTCGAATATTTGTTCCTCTGCATTCACAGCTATTCATAGCCATCTGATGATGCCTACTGTCCCGAAAGCTCCAGTGGGGAAGCTAAGGTCGCTGTATTTCAAATCCCCATCCTTCGACCCCATCCGGCGACCCTTGCCCTCTGCCTTGACAAAGTAATAGCCGCGTCGACAGGACCCCACACCCCTGCTGTCTTAACCATCGAACGGTAGATGTGCCTAGCTAGCTTCAGGCAGGGTTCAACTACCTACAAAGTGAATTTTTTCCACCATTATGCAGCGACACCCACCTGTGAGAGGGTTCATGTTCCACTGGTTGGCTGGCTGGTGTGCGGGTTGCTGCGATATGTACCCGTGCCTGTAGGCTGCAGAAAAGAGAAATGCGAAATGGACCAAGAGAATTCAAAGGCGCACCAAGAGATGCATGTTGCAACTTGGTAGGGGTGCCCACTATTTCTTTCAGCCAGCGGCTCAAAAAAGAGGAGCCATCCCCTCCCAAATCGAAAGGCTGAACGAACGCGAGGGAGATGGGCAGGCAATGAGGGTCCCCGAAACAGCCGCTCCGTCAGCTCACTGCATCCCCACCTCTTACACCTTTTGCGGTTCACATTGAAAGGCCCCATCAGGGGTGTGGTGTTGCAAGCGCAAGGCTATCTAAAATTGGGAATCCTTTTTAAATAAAAGTGTGCCCCCGGAAAGCCGCTGTCAGCTTCAGGTTTCTGCTTTTGCATCGTCGTTCTCTGGTCGTTTTTCTTTTGAATTTTATAGTTATTTCGTCGATCGCAAAAGGTTTCGAGCGGACGATATAGCTTTGCGAAATATGAAGGCAGGGAGGTTCGTGATACCGCTTCTCGCGGTCGTAGGCTTCGTTCTCGCACAAATACCAAATCCCAACAATGGCATTACTTCACAGGCAGAGGGCAATGATAATGTCGCCACTCCTACTCCGTCTCCCAGCACCCAGCCTGCAGCCGATCCTGGAAGTAAGTCTTCGTGATCCGTGCTTTTGCAATCTCGTTCTTGGTTTTCGAACTGTCCAAGAATATTGAAACAGCCTCGCTAACACACTATGATTGAATAGTCAACAAGGGAGGAGCAGATACATCATCTAACGTTGTTGAACCAGCGGCTACGGACCAGCCATCGGGCGTCCCTGCGGGGACGACAGTTGCTTCCAGCTCGATGGCGGAACCTGCACAGACCTCTGACACGAGTAATACAGCGAATGTAACGACCGTCAACGGAAGCGGCCCTAATAAAGCTGTTCTTACTGGTCTAACTGCTCTCTTCGCTGTTCTATTCGCTATCGCACTCGCTGGGGCAATCTTCTTCTTCGTTAAGAGGAGGCAAGGTACGATACTCAAAAATTTGGATGCCTTGATAAATTGTGTACTAATTGCTTAGAGAGTCAAGATCGAAGAAAAGCGTATCTCAGCCCTGAATTCTCTTCGCCGGAAGGCGCATATTCCGACAAGAGCGCCAATGCACAAATCGATTCTCTACAAAACCAACTTGCCGACGCCAACAAACGTCTCACCGCCGTCCAAGGAAGCCTACTCGCTGCTGGTCAGAAACCCCAAACCAAAGATGATAATAGTCTTTCACGAGAGTACACACAAATTGGCACGGATATCGTTGGATGGGCCGGGAATTATTTCAAGGCTTCGGCTGAACCGATCAATCTAACAACTGAGCTTTACGAATTCCTTACCGAGCATGTTCCAAATTACCAGGCGCTTTTGTCTAGCGGGAAGAACAAGCAATTGGTTGTCCGCGCTATTGTCTCCCAGGTTCTCCAGGAAAGCTACGAGAGCGGAGCATTTTTCGGAAACGCCATGTCGGCCATTACTCCTCTAGTTCGGACCAGTTGTAAGTTTTATACAAGCCTTAGATCACTGGTGCCATGTAATTAAGCTAACATCACACAGCTGCGCCCGCTCCTGCCATCAACAGTTGGCGTTCGGATACCTTCTTCCTGTTGGAAAAGAGTGATGATTTCGCTTCTCAACGAAAAGCCGCTGTCTCGACCATTGCCGACAAGATCGAACAATTGACTTACCCACTCGCCGCAACTAAACAAACGTTCCAGGGAGACCCGGCTAGATATAAGTTTTTGGAAGGAATCGTTCGAAAAGCAGCCGAATTCGCCCTCGCCCTCGGAAAACAACGTGCAAACTTCCAAGTTCTAAGTGAACCAGCTGGGTGCGAGTTCGGGTACACGACAATGGACGACGTTTCGCAACAGACCGATATTGTCACCGGATCAGATGGAGCCACTTCTCATCCGTTGGAAGGACGTCCCATCCAAGCCACCGTCTGGCCATTGTTGCTTAAATACGGCAACGAGTCCGGCGAAGGATACGATCAAATTACGATTTTGAGTAAGGCCAAGGTGTTAGTTTAGGTGAAATTGGTTGGAAATGTGTATGCATACGGAGTAAATCGGGATGCGGAGATTCATTTCAGATATATATCCAGACGGTCGTTTTCTCTTTTTAGCAAAAATTTCATGTCTCAATATTCTTTAGGTACTTCACGACAAATTTTATTATAATATGACTATGCAAACATCGAATGGTTTTCTCATATGCATTTAAACATCTTTGGATTTTCATAGATATTAAAATGAATCTAGACCTGAATAAAATGGACAGGCAAAAAGACTGCGGCTGAAAAGAAGCAAAGCGCACTCAGAAGGGAATGTTTGATTGTGGACTATCAAACTTGGCCCCGGAATTCGTACGACCAACCGAAATAACAAAGCTGGTATGCCTTTCGGTTGGCAAAATTGCCGACAGCTTGATCCCGCAGGATCCTCATAGGTGGGAGAGGCGAAAAGCACAAAGTCATCGATCTCATGTAGCTACATGTAGATGTTTGAATAATATGAAATCGGATGGTATTCTGATTATAATTATGAAATTATTGTATACAATAGCTGTATAGATTGAACGCCTGCGGGAAGTAGTTTATTTCACGAACAAATATTACCAGGCGAAACTCCCGTCGTTTGTGAACGTTGCTGTAGAAATTGCGAGTACAATGTGGGTCAACTGTCATGCTCGTGTTCCGGTCAGCATCTTGAGGCTCTGGACGAAATTGGCGCAGGCTTATCTCCACTTCCCAAGCGCAAGAAACTCGTGAGATGGATGCTCGAAAATAGAAGCCGACTAGCTGGACCCAGGGAAAGTCCCCTGAAGACCTTGAATTCAAGACTTTTAATATCAAGGCGCCTTCCGAGATAGACTGAACCTTCAAATACCGTTTTGAAATTTCAATAAAAACGAGAAGCTCTTGCCAAGTTCTAGCAACAACGATATTTACCATGCTCGAAACGAAATAGTGCAGCCTCCTTGATCCCTCGGTCAGGCTTTTCCATGCGCCTAAAATCCCACAGAGGCACTTGGCAGTCCGCAATTGCAGGTTCTTTAGCGAGAGGGAGAAGAAACTCCCCTCCATTTCCCATTTACTCGATCGAGGAGTGCTAAGATCAGAGAGCCCGACAGCAGAAACATACATCGAGCGCATATAGGTATTTGTCATCGTCGCGAGATTCGGAACTGGAATCGACTTGAATAACATAGCAGTTCGTGCGCTCACGCTCGTACCCATTCACCAGCGAGGAAGACCTGTGCAGATTTCGGTATTGGCCCTCCCTTATCGTCCCGATTTGGGTGCAGACATCATCGCAACCACACCGCACGCAGGCTTAGAAACTGTACGACAACCGACGAATCGCCAACAGAAGAAAAATATATCCAGTTCTTCCGTTCCAAGGACCCCAGCACACGCAGGACAGTCTCGTGCGCCCTCCTGCTAAAGGCTAGAGGCTTTCTTAGGCGCCGTGAGCTGCGCCAAAGACTACCGGGAAAGTCGCCAAATCACCTCCTCGCCCCCTCTGGGCGCCGGAGGCATAGCTTCGATAACGACAAATACCCTTTGCCCAAACCAACAATTGATCCGCCCACCCCCAGTTCCACCGTATCAAGCTTTTCGAAGGGATTCAGTCAAGAAAATCCCACGAAAAATTTACCGTCGCTTTAGTGCGTCCTCTCTAGCTGCAACAGGTACCCGGTTGATATAGATATAAAGAAATACCCAAACATGTCGGGGTTCCCCTATGAAGGTATGGGACCGCCACCTCCCATACCTCCCCGCCCGGCTGCATACCGTCAAGGAGTTCAGAACCAATACTATAACCAGGAAACAACCGAATCACCCAGGTGGAGAGTTCCCTACCAAGAAACCGAGGTGTTGATAAGTACTGTGGATGCCACCCCTTCACACGGCCCAGGATACACCGAAACCAATCTATCAAGAAGCTCCTCTCGTAGACAACCCGAGAATTACGCCGTCGACTCTGCTTATAGGAATACCTTTTCGGAAACCACAGAACCTGAGGGTAGAATTCCATCTCACAACATGGTGGTAGAATCGAGACAGCATACGGAGACCGAGCAGGTTTCTGATGGGATGAATGAAGGACTATACCAACTTGGTTTCGGAGGCATGACCTTTTATGATACTTCGAAGCCTAGTTGGACACCAACATCCGGTCCTGAGAACGTAGAACAGGATCGTAATAATAGCGGATTAAGAACTATCAAAAGCAACGACCCATCTTATGAAGACTTTCCGATCCCCATGGACTTTTACGAACCTTGGACCCCATCTTTCACACCCGCTTCTGCCTCTCCTTCTCAACCTCTACCCGAAAGTAAACCAGTTTCTCCACAGAACAATTATGATTATGATGCTCCTCGTCCAACAGTGCCACATCTCTCAGTCTCCGACCCGTTCCCGATCTCTGTTGAGCAAGAAAGATACTCGTCTGCCCTCGAGGACCTTCGCGAATCTCAATTCCCAGAACCTGTGAACCTCGGCGGCTCCGATCCCCTCTGGCAACCACCATCTCGTAGCTACACTTCATACCGCCGCACACCTCGCAGACCCAACGAAGATAAGGATGTCAAATACGACAGCAATGGTCTTCCATCCCTCGGAGGTATCTTAGATCCCGGAGCAAACCAACAGCCCAGTAGAAACTCCTTCGGATTCGAAGACGAAAAGAAATTCTATCCGGGGAATAATTACAACAATAGTTCCATATCACTTTTATCAACTCATTCTGAAAACGTCCCTCCCTCGTCGAGATACAACAATGATGTCAAACGCACGCCTTCGTACGCAAGCATCAGACCGGACAATGATAATCGTCCAAAGTCCTATGCCGATGTAGACGACTGCAGCGAAAAGGGAGGCATCCCACCTCCGCCAACAAGATACTTCTCTCAAAGACAAGGAGGGAACAAATTGAGTCAAATAATGCAGGAGAAAAAGATGGAATATGTGGTTGGTGAGATCAACAGGAAAGATCAACTGCACAAAAGGATACAAGAAGAGTCCAGACGGTGGGGATATTAACTTTCTTAAACAAAAATTTTCCTTTTCGTTTTGTCTGTCTCGTTTCTTTTCATCTTTTTGATGTAATTTTCTGGAAACTTGCACATTTACGGGCCTCATATGATGGCTTGCTGATTATGATGGATACTGGGTCGGTTTACGCAATGTGGGATTTATGGAAGGGACAAAAACGGTCACTCAAAAAAATGTTTTTGTAGCGTTCTTTCTTTTTGTATTTCTTCGCCATTTTGAGCTTTCTTCTTTCACCTCTACCCAACGACTTCATTTATGTTACCAGCCGCCTAATGTTATGATACCTAATGTTTCATCTTTTGTTTTGTTTCCATCTTCTTGAGTTCGTACATTCTATAACGGTATTTCTTTCCTTGTATATATATGATAGCATTGCATTTGACAATATTTTACCTCAATAGTATCGTTCCGCACAGCAAAGCCCGACGCCAGATTTTTTTAAAATGCTGATCAGGTTCTTGTAGGAGATATCGATATCATTTTCGTTGATTGTGCGCGTCTTTCAAAATTAATTTTTCTAGGTGCTAGGATTGCCATTGATCAATCGAACTCTACCTCTTTCTTTCTGAAGTACCAATAACTATTTTCTAGTAATAGCTTATCGATTCCATGCCCCCGATTTCCGCTCCCGGTATGCAGATATCCCACCACCATTCCCGCGCAAAAAAAATGGGTAAAAGCCTCCCATAATTCCAAAAACACTTTAAAGTTACCTAACTTTAACCAACGTTTCATGCTACCGTCTCTTGTGCACCCACACGCGCGATCTATAATTATGACCCCCAAAAAAAAACTTCCTGCTCGATATTCCTTGTACGATGAATGGTTATATATAAACCAAATGTCATAAGCCATTGGTAAAGAAACAACGATCAATGTCGCCCCGTGCACATCTGTTATTTCTTCCACCCGTTGCCCGAGTGTAATCAAGTCTCGATACCCTGGCGCCCGGAAGTGGTATCCTCTCCCAGATATCCTCGCATGGACAGATATCTATCTGCAGGTAAATACAACCAACCACATATCAATGCACAATATCAACGTATAGGAGACCCTACCGTCACACCGTCCCCATCCACCCCACGACACCATAAAGTCTACAGACATAAGCATATCGAATAATAATTCACACTTCTCAATTCTCGGCTATCTAATTCTTAATATACTCAACATTTTCCAAACAAAAACAATTGAACCTCATCCCGAGAATCCACCTAACGTCCCCCACACCACCATTACCATTAATTAGTACAAGAAAAAACTCCTCATATAAATGCATATGTTAATCCCACCACCACATTCCACACTCGCTCCAACACGTTGA
Source organism: Dactylellina leptospora (assembly GCA_036971365.1). Lineage (NCBI taxonomy): Eukaryota > Fungi > Ascomycota > Orbiliomycetes > Orbiliales > Orbiliaceae > Dactylellina > Dactylellina leptospora. Next base: position 914,786 of record JAJTUC010000004.1, read on the forward strand.
AAAAAAAGTAAGATCCATATCTCACAGCAAATTCCCGCTCTTCTGATCGCCAAACCGTATTCATTGTATCTTCCGCTCATTAATACATCGATATCATCATTCCAACAAAACAAGAAAAAAGAAAATGAAAAAAAGGGGGGATATTAAAAAGGTTATTGTGGGAAGGATATCCAATCACAATCACTTCGGCATTTTACAAAAAGGGTAGCCAGGAAACGTTACAACCGTGTTTTCCAGAAACGAGTGAACCAGGAATAAAACGATGAAGCGAAGGTATAAAAGAAGAAAAAAAGGTTCGGTATATCTACAACCAGAAAATTATGGAAGGGAGAAAGGGAATATTATGCGGTATTCGGGGGTATTAGTGGTTGGTCGATTGCGAAAATGCTGTAAACTGCGAGGTTTGCTTCGGTATTAAACGATTGTCTGACGGTTGGAAGATTGTACAGTGAACTGAATAATAAAGAAAATGAGACAGGGCAGGCGTGCTTTTCTTCTAATGCAGAACGTTGTTTGATACCCCGAAGTGTGAGCAAAAAGCCCTGAATATTTTGTTACCCGTGTTAAGCGTGAACTCAAGCACGCTTGGTGGTGCCGTTCGGCTTCAAGTTCTCAATGCCAGAGCTGGTGGCTTCGATAGGACTAGCGAGAGCCTCGCCATTCAATTGAATCTTTGGAGTTCTACGCCTCAAGTTAGCTCAAGTCCGTTTCGAAAAGTCAACATTCAGCAACTTACTCTTCAACCAGAGGGGTCTTGACGTCATCATCGAATCCGACATCATCTTCATCGCCTTCGCCGCCCTCGTCTTCACTTCTAACATCGTTGAGCTCCGCCTTGAACACGTATCGGTACGCAACTCTGAGGACGCAGTACAGCCAGAAAATATTGACCAATTGCAACGCGCCCAACAGACTAGAAATGACAACCTTGGCGAGCAAGCACTTATAGTAAGGCTCCTCCCAATCCAGTCTGTAGTCGCCGATGTAGGGGAGTTCGTAAAAGACCGACCAAAGGATCCAGAGGTTGTGATAGTGACGGAGGTAAACCCAGCTGCCGACGAAAACAACAAAGTATGGGCCGGTAATGGGAGAATCGATGTAGTTGAAGACTTTAGAGGTCTAGTTATCAATTAGCATAATACGATCCAATCTACCGGAGAAGTAAACTTACGGCGAGGAAAAAGTCGGAGATATCGTGGGTGATGAAAACCGCCAATCCGACATAAGTGAAATGGAATCTCCAGCTGAGGGTTATAAGGGCCACGGTGACCACGTGGTGGAGTACAAGCTCCTTGAAGTCCTTTCTCGGCTTCTCAAGCATCAAAATAAGGACAATGGCTTGTTGCAACCAGTAGCTCCATTGAAGGAGATAATAAGCTTTGAAGATGCCGGTATGGATCATGTTTGGATGGCTCGACCAATACGGAGTAGTATTGAAATACCATAGGCCTGGGGTTTGCTTCATAACATATAGTCCGAAAGGTCCAAAGACAGCGAAATAAATGGCGGTATAAGCTTGCTCGAGGAATCTTGCGATTGTGGTCTTGTTGCGTCTCGTGGATTTTGGCAATAATTTCTGGGAAAGTGGGTAGAGGATTCGCTGCATGATGAATTCTCTGGTGAATGTGAAGAATAAAGTGTAGAAGAAGAGGAATTTGCCATCTCCCAGGCCTTTTCCGTAAAGGGCTTCGCCATTGGCACCCTTTTCTTTGAGAGGATATGCGACAAAGATGAAATCGTGGGCCCAGTTTGAAGTTGTAGGGTTCTGGAGGTAGCATCCGACAATGATGAGCATTGCTAACAGCGGGTTTACTAAATGGTGATTGTGAGCCGGGCATTGTTCGCATAGAAGAGAATATGAACTTATACATACCCCATGTGTGTCTGTAGGACATTTCCTTGTACCATAACATGAAGTTCTCTGGGCCAGGTATCATCTGCCCATCGTGTCGCTGTTTAGACAGCTTCCGCCGTCTTGTTCTCGAAGCTTGTCTCTGTGGTTCGGAAGCATTGTTAGTAAGGGGTTCGACCCTGATACGATGCATGTCGAGCAGTTGTGAGGTTCGTTGTGTATGTTTTGGAGCGCTCTATGCTGACGGGCGGATATCTGGTGAAGCAAATGTGGAAAGGAAGGAATAGTACAAAAACATACAGCAGCAGGAGTTCTCGAGGTCGAGATTGCAGGAGCGGAGGTATCGCCTGGTATTTCACCGCCCAGTAAGGAGGAGGATCTCTTCCGCGACTTCCGAGGCTCCAGGGTCTGTGTTTGGGAGCCCGTTGTGCTGGTGCCGCGTGGGTCGGATGATACGGAGGTCATAATTTCGTGCGTGCTCACCCGTCGGCGAGAGAGATTGGAACTACAAAAACGTGGCTTAGGGACGCTATCGGTAGTATGTGTGTAGGGACTGCGGCTGTGTGCTGTAGATCAGAGATGTCGTCGTCGAGGCAGGATTTCTGATATCTTCGAAGGTAAAAATTTCCTTGCGATCTCTCAGCAAGCTCAGGAGATGAGAGAAAAAAAGGTTCTTGGTCTCCTATCAGCAGCCAAATGGCACTTGTCTGAATAAGATCCCCTGTCAGACTCGGAATTAGGCTGGTAGGGGCCTCGGGCGTCTTCTGATTGATTCGTTCGCTCTTCCCACTCGCTGACTTTTCTTACTCCTGCTTGTAATTTAACGTAGCGTTAGCTCCATTCCCACACAGTCTTGGCTCGGTTTCTCCAGCGTATCTCACCAATCTGACGTAGGTTCGGTCTGCTCTCAGCGAAAAAAAAAAGTCGCGTGTGCGAGAAGAGAGTGTGCTCTCTGCGGCGAGTTAAGCGAGAGCCGGAACCAGTCGGTTCCTGAGCATCCGAACTCCAACGTGTTTTCGCACAAACCTCTCGGGGCGCGGAGGTCTAATTTGAGCCGGGAGATTGTTGGCGCGAGGTTTCGTGGTCGTTACTTCGTAAATATCTTGCGGATTCGAGAGGTTGATACGGAGAGGAAGAAGGCGCCCCGGGGAAAGAGGAGATAAAGAGGAGATAACTGGAGACGAGGGTTCTCATACATGCATCTCGACTCGACCCCCGGCTTCAAGACCAGCTGACAAGACCGTCAACGCAAATTATCCAACGTCTCAGGAGATATCCTCGAATTGACTCTTCGGATTGTATGCCAGGGGGTGGGAGTGCCTTGCTGCTGTTGATTGCGCTCAGGTAGCCTCTTCGGGTGTACTATCATACAATCTTGGCGATATCTGCATACCAGCATCAATATCTTGTATTGAGGACAATGCGATGTCTTCTCAGAAACTTTTCATCCAGATGTCTGGGGCTCCGGGTTCTGGCAAAAGCACACTCGCAAACCTGATGGCCAAGTCGATTGATGCGGTAGTCATCAATCACGATCTCATCAAGTCCTTCTTTCTCGAAAACAACGTGCCATTCCAGCAATCCTCCAAGATGGCATACGCCCTCGACTGGGTGCTCGCCGAGGACATGCTCAGACAAGGACGGAGCGTCATCATAGACACCGTTTGCAATTACGACGAGATTATCGAGCGAGGGACAGAACTCGCGCGTAAATACGAGTGCGGCTACAAATACGTCGAATGCAGAGTCGACGATATCGAATTGCTGGATCGCAGACTAGCGACCAGAGAATCGCTGTCGAGTCAGCGAACCGGCGTCAGTCGACCACCTGTTTCCACTGGTAACAATTTTACCGTTGAAGATTCCAAGCTGCTCTTCAAAAAGTGGATCGAAGATCCGTGTCGCCCTGCCAGCGATGACATTATCACCATCGACACCTCATTGTCGCCAGAGGACTGTCTGCAAGTCGTTCTAAAGCACATCCATTCACAAAATCAATTAACTTAGATGCAGCCCCGTTCCGGAGGGCTATTGACATTTCAAAGGAAATCTCGCTGTCGATCTACTCATGCCCACGCGAGGCTGCTCACTCGTTTGGATTTCTATATTTACACCAGATCCGACAGATCGCTGGTATACCGCTGCGTATCCGATAGACCATGTAACCCTCCCAGCGTCTCTCCCAAAGAGAGAAAAAAATAGACGAACCTGCCCACAATCAATATTCCCCTAGCCAGACCGTTGGTGGGTGTCCTTTCCAATTCATACGGTTCCGAATCTCCCTTGGCCTGTAAAACGGTCCCCCCCCGTAACTACATACCTTTTCGCACATTCCCATCTCTCAGTCATCATGGCCATTTCATCCGGAACAGTATCTCGGATCGTGCTCATGTCATCCCTCTGGGTTTTCATCGGCGTTATTTGGTTTATTTCCAGCTGGCCCCCAAGCGGCAAAACCAACGCCCATGGCGGAAAACGGCATTCGACAGGCGGGAAACTACCAAAAGTACAGAGACCAGCAGGTCATGACGAAGATATTGATTTTACTAGCAACATCGAAGGCGACTACGAATCCGATGTCTTTTGGGCAGAGAAGAAAAAGTACCCGTGGAGATATCCGCATTGGCGAGAAAAGGTGACGAGGGCAAGAGAAAATGCCACATTATTGATGTTGGTGAGGTAAGCTTGTATGACATTCATTCTCACTCCTGCAGAATCGTAGGACATATCGCCGAAATATATCATAACATTAACACACTCTTTTTGAACGAAAACAGAAATAGCGAGCTTGCTGAAGCCCGGGCCTCAATCCGACGGTTGGAGGATCGCTTCAATCGCCGTTATGGTTATCCTTGGACTTTCATGAACAACGAGCCTTTCACCCAAGAGGTAAACCCCGGGCCCTATATTCTAAGCAGCTAGTGGAACAAATATTGATAACACTCCTCTCTTTAACCAGTTCATCGATTTCACGACCGCGATTGCCAGTGGGCCAACAGAATATCTCCTCGTCCCACCCGAACACTGGGATGTCCCGAAATCTGTAGACCGGAAACAAATGAAAGCAGGCATGAAAAAATTATCAGATGATAACATTATTTACGGTGGATCCCTCACTTATAGGTTCGTGGGAAACATGGTTACACGTTACTCTAAAATATTTCACTGGTTACTAATTCTCCTCCATATATTAGACAAATGTGTCGATTTTTTTCGGGATTCTTTTTCAGGCAGAAGGGGTTGCAAAAATACGAATGGTATTGGTATGTTACAATTAGTTTCTCAAACTAACATATGCTAGATCTTTATTATTAAACTTTTTGTCAAATTCCTAGGCGTGTCGAGCCCGGCGTTGAGTTTTATTGCGACCAGTGGTATGACCCATTTACCTGGCTCAGGGAAAATGGTAAAACCTACGGCTTCACCTTTGTGATGCACGACTTCGAATCTACGATTTTAACACTCTGGAAAACTGCCGAGAGGTTCTTCAAAGACAACCCGAGCTATGTATCATCAAACAATATGCACAATTTCCTGATGGATAGGAAAACCAGAGACAACGGAGAGGAATACGATGTTTACAATACCTGTCATTTCTGGACAAACTTCGAGATTGCAAATTTCAAGATTTGGAGGAACCCGGCGTACATGCAGTATTTTGAGTGGTTGGACAAACACGGCGGATTTTTCTATGAGAGATGGGGTGATGCGCCGGTTCACTCGCTCGCGGTGGGACTGATGCTGAACAAGTCCGAGGTTCATCTCTTTAATGATATCGGATATCATCATCCTATTTTCAAAAGATGTCCGACACCGGAGCAAGAAGGCTCGCCTGGTAGATGTCTGTGTCCTGAAGACATCGAAACCAGTCAGGTGCACGATAATAGTGAGTTCCTGTTCCCTGAACCTGCGTATGATATAATTTTTTAACTAATGGCTACTTCTAATGATCTAGCTTTCTCGTGCTTTAAACAGTGGGAGGATACTTACGGAAAGAATCCCGAGATTGATCTTACCTGGTAGTTGTACATTTATCGGAGACGCGGTCTATTCTTCTTGCCTGTTTGGAATGGGAGAGGGCATTGGTGTGTTTTTGCAATCGACCATAATCTCTGCCCTCGTGACTGTCTTGGCCATTTATATTGGGCTTAGCAGAGTAGTATTCTGGAGTCACTTCCACTGTTATTTGAGAACTAGAATGCCCCTTTTTTCATACAATACATTCTCTTTATTTCTTTTTCTACTCGTGCGGTGCATTCAATACGGCGTTGGATTTCGGTGTGTTGCTGGACGTCGGTGGCCAATAAGAAGGGAGAGCCGGGTAGCTTCACGCGCCGTACTGAAGCTCCCAATTTTTCTGCCCGCGCGTTACCCCCTCCAACTTGTTAGCTCACAGCCCGCGATAACAACCTTCCCCGGTCTTCATCTCGCCCGTTGACGCCCCCGAACTTCAGAACACAAGATACCCGAAACGATCATTCATCAATCCGTGTTTGCTTTCTCAAGCGATTCTCTCTCAACGGCTGAGATAGCTATCAGCTATCACCCCTCATTGAAACCACAACATCTGTACCACTGCGGCGACCTACAGCATAGTCATCACGCAACCAACTGAACAATGTCCTCACTCGCCGACGTGGCTCTCGCGTCAGATAATGCCTTACCCGACCCGGTATCCGACGCCTTGCTTAGTTCGCAATTAGAATCGGAATCAAATGCACGACATTATCGCCAGCGGTTCGAGCGTGGCTCGTCCGTTAGACCGAGGCGGGGAGGTCCAGAACCTTCGACCCCAGCTGCCCATACAGATGATGACATGATGATGGATGCGGAGGATGAAGTTGTTGGATTACGTGGGACGGTTCCGAGTAGCGGTAGGCTGCGAAAACCGTTCGACCCTTCGGTGCCGAAAGTCCATGATGAGACTGGCGAGGGTATTAGAACATATTTCGAGAAATTTATATCAGAGTAAGTGTTCGTACAAGACTCGTATGAAAGGCTTCTCAACTAAGAATACACTCCAGATTCGTTGATAACGAAGACTTTCACGGCTCGCAACCACCGGAATCCACAATGAGCACCGACAAATACTATGTTGGACAGATTCACGGACTTGAGAAGTTCAATTTATCCACCATTTACGTCAACTACACCCATATCATGAAATACAACTCCCTTCTCGCGGATGCTATCGCAGGACAATATTACCGTTGGCTACCGTTCCTCACCAACGGTCTCCACCGTATGATCAAGCAATACGTTCCGCAGTACTACGAAAAACATCAACAGTTGGACGCAAATCAGGGCATCGCAAGGGTTAACTCCACCGCTTTAAAAACAGATAAAGTTTTCGCTTTGGCGTTTTATAATCTGCCGCTCGTTAGTCGGATTCGTGCTTTACGGACTATGCATGTCGGACGGTTGACTTCAATTTCTGGAACCGTTACTCGAACTTCTGAAGTACGACCAGAATTATCAGTTGCGACATTTACCTGCGAGAACTGCAGGACTGTCGTGCCAAATATTGAACAGGTGTTTAAGTATACGGAACCGACACAATGTCCCAACTTGACATGTGGTAACCGACAAGGTTGGCGTTTGGATATTCGTCAGTCTGTCTTCGTAGACTGGCAGAAAGTTAGGATACAAGAGAATTCAGCAGAGATTCCGACCGGTTCCATGCCTCGAACACTCGATGTCATCCTGCGTGGAGAGATCGTGGAACGCGCTAAGGCCGGAGAGAAGTGTGTGTTCACAGGTACCTTGATCGTAGTTCCTGATATTTCGCAGTTGGGACTCCCCGGTGCGAAGGCTGAGATGATGAGGGATAACAGAGGTAATGCAAGAGGTGTGGAACAAGCTGGTGTTACGGGTTTGAAGTCTCTCGGTGTCAGAGATCTGACCTATAGACTCGCGTTTTTAGCGTGTATGGTCACCACTGACGATAATACCGTCGCTGGAGTCAGCACTGTTGCGACGGAGTCCACCAGCGATGATCCTGAGGAAGACCAGAAGGCTTTTTTGGAATCATTGTCGCCGAATGAGGTTAGTGATTTGAGGAGGATGGTGCACAGTGATCATATTTACTCGAGGCTGGTGAACAGTATTGCGCCAACGGTTTACGGGCACGAGATAGTAAAGAAGGGGTTGTTGCTACAGCTTATGGGTGGCGTGCACAAATATACCGCTGATGGAACGCAGCTAAGAGGTGATATCAACATTTGTATCGTTGGTGATCCCAGTACCAGCAAAAGTCAATTTCTCAAGTATGCTTTTGGTCACTCCGGACTGCTATCAACTCGAATACTAACATATGATTCAGGTACATCTGCTCTTTCCTACCCCGCGCCGTTTACACATCTGGTAAAGCTTCCTCGGCAGCTGGTCTCACTGCCGCTGTCATCAAGGACGAAGAAACCGGTGAATTTACCATTGAAGCCGGCGCCCTCATGCTTGCAGATAATGGCATCTGCGCAATCGACGAGTTCGACAAGATGGATATATCAGACCAGGTCGCCATCCACGAAGCTATGGAACAGCAAACGATTTCTATCGCCAAAGCTGGTCTTCACGCCACACTCAACGCTCGAACTTCCATTCTCGCGGCAGCAAATCCCAAGGGTGGACGGTATGATCGAAAGGGAACATTACGGTCAAACATCAGCATGAGCGCACCCATTATGTCGCGTTTCGATTTATTTTTCGTCGTCTTGGATGAATGTAATGAACAGGTCGACACAAACCTCGCACGACACATCGTCAGACTTCACCGATTACGTGATGAACACATCACGCCTGAGTTTACCACGGAACAGTTACAGAGGTATATCCGATACGCCAGAACATTCAAACCGGTTTTCACGCCTGAAGCGGAAGAGGAATTGGTCAAGAGATATAAAGAGTTGAGATCGGACGACGCGCAGGGTGGAGTTGGAAGAAATTCGTACAGAATTACTGTTCGACAGTTGGAGAGTATGATCCGGTTAAGCGAGGCTATCGCGAAGGCGAATTGTGTGGAGGAGATTAGTGAAGCGTTTGTTAAAGAGGCGTACAATTTACTCAGGCAGAGTATCATTCATGTCGAGCACGATGATGTCGATGTGGATGACGATGAACCGGAGCCTGTGGTGCAAGGAGATGGGGAAGCTGCTCCTGCTGCTACTGCTCCTGAGGGAACTGCTGCGCAGACACCTGCTGCTACGGGAGAGACCGCGGAAGATGATCATATGCAGGATGCGAGTGCTGGGAGATCAAAGACAAAGATTACATGGGAGAAATATAACAAGATTCTCACGGCGGTTGTTAGTAAACTCAAACAACGGGAAGAAGAGACTGGTGGTGACGGCGTTGAACATGAAGAATTGGTTACATGGTATTTGGAAACCAACGAAGAAGATATTCCGGATGAACAGAGTTTGATTGAAGAACGAGAACTGATCAGAAAGGTTCTGAAGAGGTTGGTTAAGGAGAGTGTTTTGTTGAAGGTTGGATTGAAGGAAGGGTTACTACCAGCGGAAGGATCAGAGGCGCAACCGCAAGGAGAGGGTGCTGGAGAGGGAACCTCTTCTTCGGCGACGCAGGAGAGAGTCGTTTACGTTTTGCATCCGAATACCGCTACCGATATGGATTAGTGGTAATCACCCTGTTAATTTATTGCTATAGCTTGGTTGCGGGTTCTTCCATCATTTCGATTTCTCTATACACTATTCATACATGTGCATAGTCTATCCCCCATCCATAAATTCGTCGATAGTACCTTGATTAGAGGTATCCCAGCACGAATTTTAGACATATTTTAGTCTGAGCCTTACGTCGCGGGTTCAAACCATGGACCCTCGATGCTGATGACAATTCTACGGCTACCTCTGTGACAAGAGCAGGTTACGGAACTTGCGTTCAACGCTGTTTCGATATTTCGATATAATTATCAACTACCAATGGTATACCATACAAGATGACTCCTTACTCTCCGGAAACCAAAATAAAAAAACAAAATAAAATGAAAATAGATGGGTGTGAGTCAAGGCTATTTGTCATAAACGCCATGCATATATGTGCCAAATTCCTCCGTCTAGATCATTTACGCTAGCGTAAATGCCTAGGTATCTTCAATACAAATAAAAATAAATAGGTATGATGAAATAAAATGTCGTGATATCGGCGGGAATTAGATACCGGGTATTCGTTTCGTTTGCGGTTTCGGGTGGGTTATGTCAAGTGTGATTTCGGAATGTCAGGATTAAGGCTCCGTGCTCGAGGGGTTGAGTATAACGTCGATTTATACATCGGCTATATATATGTGTATATCGAGAGATCGGGTATTTAAAATCCACCACCTGGAACAAGTCATGAATATTAGCTATTTTAATTCGCTTCGGAACGCCAAGAGTGTAACGTTGGTTTGCATACCACTTCTAGCGGTTTCCCATAATGCGAATCGCTCGGGTCTTCGTTGCGCTTTTTGCATTCTATTGATTGCGAGATATGCTCCTGAGGCGCCAAAGATTGTGAGGAACGGGAGGGCTCTGCGTCTGTTATTTCGTTCGAGGATCAGCAATATATTCTAAATTCGAGCCTTTGTGATTTCGTTTAACGTACGTGAAGATAGTGAGAGCCATTATTATCAAATCGCCGACTTTTTTTTTGGAGTTCCAAAGTTTTGATAGAGTGTTTGGAGTACGTTCACAGGGGGAGGTCGGATAGGTTTCGGCTACGGGTGGCGTTGGTCGAAGTACAACTTTTGTGAGGAAGTGGCGATAATGGTAGTATCAAGAGTATATGGCCAAAACCGGGAAGATGGAATATTTATCACGGTGGAAATCACTCGAGAAGACGAGGTTTTGTTTGAGATTAAAGGTCTTCTGTATGTTGGATAATTTAGTTTTAATTAAGTCTCCGAAGAGTTGAATTTCAGGCTTCGGGAAGGAAAAGTGTAGAAAAAGGTAATAGCAAAAGAAGGGTCGGGTCGCTGGAAGCTTAAAAACAAAGCAGTCTCCCAACAAGATACTATGAGCTAAGCAAGAAAAAAAAGGAAAATGGTCTCGAAGGGGCGCCTATAACTTATCATGCAATAGTAGAGGTAAAATGCACGGCCATGTCAGTTTTAGTGTTCAGGTATAAATACATTCTAGGGTCTGCCGTCTCCTTTCCCGAGGTCAAAGAATCCGCATGCAGGAAGATAGGTTCAATAGCTAGGCTAGCTACAAGGGAGAGCTGAGGGAGAGACAAAAAAGATGTCAGGCTACGCTACTAGTTCGGGTATGCGCAAGCCTTATCACACTGTTTGGTCACAGTACTATCATGCGATTCGGTTTTCTGAACGAATCAGTAATCTGGAACACACACGCACGAGCATTCTTTGCACTCACTAGCTTGGAAAGCCATATTACCTTTCAGATTTCGTCTTACGATAGCGTAATGATAGTGTCACATTAATAGATATATGTATGCTGTACGTAACTGTTCGAAATTTTGTTGGGAAGCTCATACGCAGTCGTAGTGTTCGATAGACGGGTTTCCCATTTCTACCTACCCGAAGCGAAGGGCGAGAGCGACCCAAGTTGCACACGACACCCTCACCCGATCCACTGTGTGTGGCCAATGCGAAGCACAAACCAGTAGCCGAGGATGGAAGTTGGGGAATGGCTGGTTTTTTAGTTTGGGGTAAACGTTCAGGAATCCCGGGGTGCCGTTCATCAAAGACTAAGCCCGAACGACTTTTAGGCCGCGTGCTAAATTACTGCTTGCGGGGAACGGAATAGACCGGGTGGAGTAACATTGCTTTTAAAGGGCTAGTAGAATAATACTTATCACGGAGATACAACATGGTGACAATGGAAATTGCTCAGGAGGGTCAGATAAAGAGATAGTCAGCAAAAGATATGAGGTTTGCGAATATAAAACGGACATTCATATTCCTTGTAAACCGGATCTATAAAGATAACAGGGCCATGCGCATCCTGCAGGAGGATTCGAGACCCACACTTGTACAGATACGAAACCCTCCAGGCCTTCGGAACCAAAATTAGTGTGATCGGAACGAAAAAGCACGAAAGGAACCACGATCAGCGAAACAGGAATATCGCATGGGTCTCGGCTAGGGAACAAACAAGCGAGGGAAGATGGCCCAGAACCCTGTTGCGCATGTCGAAGTTACGCTGAAGATGGACAATGTCAAAGGGAATTTCAAGCTATGATATCGATATTCCGGAGGGCTGCAAATCTCTAGCTAAAAGCGTTAGGTATATCGATAACAAAATATAGAAAGCGCCCGGAGGAGGCGTTTTTTTTTGACGTGCAGGGGTCATCTTCAAATGTCACCGAAGTAATATAAGGCTTGTGCATGCCCGCATTCTGTAACCCAGACAATATCAAATCGCTCATTGTGCTGAATTTCGAGACAAGGGTGCTCTAAAGCCAGTAAATCGACTCGCGGCCAGTTTCGCATGCGCATGATAGGCAGCGTAATCATAGCTGTATATCGTGCGCGCAAAGGGGCCTGGAAGCAGGTAAGGTGCGGCCAAAGTTCCAAAAATAACCATATAGTTTGCCGTATTTTGCGTTCAACTACTATGTTCATGTCCGATCTTCTTGCCATCAAGAGGGCGCTTTGTTTCTTACGATAACTTCGATGACGCTGGTATTTCTCGTCCGGGATGGGAATATATCATCGATCTCCTCTAGATCATCAACTTCTTCCGGGATATCTTCGTCAACGTCCATCGCATCTTCCTCTCTTTCCTTATCCGCATTGTTCTTCTGATCTTGTCGCATTATCCTCTCTTTCACATCCATCAACTCTTCGAAAGTGTTTGCCTTTGGGTCGGCTACGACGTCGTCGGTGCATTTCACAGTCCCCGTCTTGATCTCGACTGCAGTGTCCTTCTGTCCCTGGAAATATAACCCCAATGCTAGAGCCTTTTCTATAGCCTTCCCCGTAGCTTTGATAGCAACGTATTTGTTCTTGTTGTCCCGTAGAATCTCCTCAGGTGTGCGGGTATCCTTCGCCTGTGGTTGGGCTAGTTGTCTCCTCATAAATGCTCGCTTTTGTCGGCCACCTGATGCAATTGACACCTTTGATTGATCTTTGAAGACTTCGAGAGCCTTGCGAACTCGCTTGACGGTCGATATGAACGGAGATCGGGTGGATACATATACGGTTTTGGGGTCTGCGGAGAGGCGGGGCGGCGGGAGGGGACGGGCTAGCGGCCGTTTAACCAGCGTAGCATCTGCGAATGACACCCAGTTAGCTTGATAGTAACGAAGAAGGATAATTGAAGTACCACATACTCTTTGGCAGCTGGTTAGACTGCTTATGCGACCGCTTTCGCGGCTTTGAAGTCGTCATGTTTGCATGTTGAAGTTGTTAGGGAAGAACTCTGTTTGTTGGTGCTGTGCAGAAATTACTTTACGCGACGAGAACAACGCGTTTTCGACCTCAACCGACCCAGCAACGACGACCTCACCTTCTTCCACCTTCCTCCCCTCCCCCTCCTCCATCGCCATCGCCCTCTCCATCTCCCCACCGTACTACACCTCTCGGACTCCTCGCCATGGATAGCAACCTCCCCGACCCTACCGACTGGCTGCAGACATCCGTTCCAGGTCTCCAGGCTCTTGAATCGGCCCTCCGATGTCAGGTTTGCAAGGAGCACTTCAATGCTCCTATGGTCACCAGCTGTGGACACACATTTTGTTCGCTCTGCATCAGAAAATATCTCTCGACGGCCCAGAAGTGTCCGACATGTATGGCGACAGATGAGGAGTCTCGATTACGGAAAAATACAGTCGTTCAAGAACTTCTCAACTCGTTCATGGAAGTACGGAAGCCGATGTTAGATCGTTTAATGATCAAAGAGGAAGAGGAGCCCGAACAACAACCAATCACTACCAAATCTGAACCGATCGCCGATGATACAGATCAAGACGGAACAACACGGCGTGCTGAGAAACGAAGCCCGTACGATTTTGACGATGAGGTTGAAGAGGACGATGAGATGTCGGCACGGCGGAGGGGCAAGCGAAGGCGGCAAGAGGAAATCCCATTGAGCAGCTCAGAGTCACTGCGACGAAGCACGAGAAATTCTTCCCAGCAAACAAACTCAAAAATCGCAAGCCAACAAGCAATTGTCATCGACGATAGCGACGACGATTTTCAGCCAGATGAGTTAGATATTGCCTCGAAACCAGCTAGTCGACAAAAGCGAGGTCGGCCGGCAGCAGTTCCTGAAACACCCCCTAAAGATACTGGTTTAGAAAGTTGTCCCGTCTGTGGTCGGTCGAAAGAGCAAGACGCCATCTCCGCACATGTTAACCGCTGTCTGGATGGCAAGAGGTCGCCGTCACCATCACCGATGAAACCGAAGAACAACCCCGCAGGACCCCTGTCCTTGTCTTCACCGTTAAAGCGCCAGCCAATGTCTTTTAGCAAAATTTCCAAGCCGGCAGCGACCCAATATCGAGAACCGTACACCGAAGAAGAGAAGCAAAGGCTTAGACTCCCAAAAGGCAACATCACAATGGCGAAGGAGGCTGATATAAAAAGGAAGCTGAGGGATTTCGGGGTACGAGTTGACGGTAGAGGGAAGGAGACAAAACAAGTTCTCTGGGCGAGATTGCAGGAGTGGACCAACCTTTGGAACGCAAATCTGGATTCACAAACACCAAAGACCAAAAGCTCACTAGTTAAAGAGCTAGAGACCATCGAAAAACACCAACAATCTCAACGGCCTAGTGTCGTTCAAGAAAAAGAGTTCGCGCGGGATGCTTGGGGCAAGGAACACAAGAACGATTTTGATGCTCTCATTGCGGATGCACGCGCTAGAGCTCAAAAGAAGAAGCAAGAGGCCGAAGCGGCTGCAAAAGCAGAGTCAAACAATGGCAGTACAGCACAGGATGGTCCATCGAGAATGACAGCAGAGGTGAATGGGATTGGTTCCCCGGAAGCGGTGGAGGTATGATTATTTTCACACAATCGTACCACAATATTTGATTTTGAAGCACCTTTACCTGAACTTTTAGCGTTTTACGGAGTTCATATTTTTCTTCTTTTGCATTATTAGCTTGGGTGTAGGAATTAGATTCCTCATGTATTATATATCTCCGATGCCTTCGAATCGTGCTAACGATACATTTGAAGAATGATGAAATCAATCACAGAGTCACGAAATCAAAGAAAAAAGTAAAATCCCGTTAACAGATTAAGAGAACAGCGCTCAATATCCACCAGTCTGCACCAACGCCTTGTTGAGTATCACCGTCTTGAAATGCCTTGAACTCCGTGATATCCTTCTATATCTCTTTACATTATTACTTACGCCGGTAGCGCTTCTAGATCAGCGTCCCGTTTCTTATCTTCCTCCTTCATATTTGAAATCTCTTGCGTCGCCGCAACTTCGACAGCTTTGCCTGTATCGACCGCGACTGGCGGTTTATCCGAAACATTCAAGCCGGCCAACCTTTCGGCCAACAACATGGCTTCCTCGGTTTCTTTTCTCTGTTTCTCCTCTTCCTCCAACTTCTTCTGCTTGTCCAGTTCTTCTTTGAACAACGCTGCAAATTCATCTTGAACATCGTCTTCAATCTCATCCATTTTGATCTTTCCGGGTTCGTTGATGATCTTTGTGACTTCATCCGTCTCATCCATCTGCTCTTGCAGTTCATCCAACACCTTATCCACCCGTTCCACTCCCCCGCTTTCTTTGTTGACTTTGGCGAGAACTTTGGACCCTTGTTCTAATGTATCGATCAATGCCGCGTTATCAACCGCCTGTTCGATTTTCATCAACACGTTCTCCAGCGACGACAAACTATCGGTTACAGATTGTAAATGTTGTTCCGTTATTTTTTTGCTCTTGAGAGCGGATAATGCTGTGATTTTGTTGTTTTCTCCTGCTGCTTTCTTGGCTTTTGTTTGTAAGGATGAAATCTTGGAGGAGAGAGCCTCGATCTTGAGAGTTTGAGTGAGTATGAGATGTTTCAGCTGTGCAGTTGTGATATCAGAATCTGTGATTGGTGTTAACGGTGAATCAGAAGCTTTGAATTTTAGAGTCTACCAAGTAAACACCATTAGCTTCCCTATAACCAATCCATCTAGAGCAAGGAGTATACATACCTTCCCCCGAACACCAGCCTCTCCCAAGTCTCTAGTGAGATGTTTAACTAGGACTTTAACATCCTTCTCACTCAGCCTACACTCATCATCCCCTCCAAGCATCCTTGGTAACTCATGTTCCAACGTCTCCAATGTCATAATCCGATCCACATCTCTCGCACCACGAGCAACAGCTCGAACAACTTTCTGCGAAACCTCCTCCACATTCTTCACAACCACAATCTCCCCGTTAACCAACTTTCCGCTAACATTCGACCCTGCCCCGCCACCACTTCCTCCAACACCTACTTGTCTCAACCCCCAGGAAAGCACCTTCCACGGATCAACCCACGGTTTATAATATATACTCCCATCTCTCGATAGAAATGTTTTCAGCGGCATGAACTCTCCTGAAGCTAACCCATCATTTATCACGCAACCGAGTGCGGTGGGGGCACCGTATTCCCTTGTCGTAAGCGATAGGAGTAACGATGATGTCACTGGGAGTATCAACCGATCTGTGGATGATGTGGAAGATTGGATAAGACCGTTGTAAGTTGCTTTTGAAAGGACGGATTTCCAAGCCGTGGTGTTGGCGGTGTAACCGTCCGGGTTGACGGTTTGGAGGGGTGTGAAGTCGGAGTATAGGGAAGGGAGGCGGTTTCTATTTGCATGATCGTGTTAGCGGTATGGGTTTCCCTTATCTGCGCTTTGGCCAGCTGTGGATAGGAAATGTATTTACTTGCGGAAGTCCTCCTGGCTGAGAATGAAGGAGAGTAGCTCGCTCATGTTGGCGCTATGAGGAGGCGGAGTGGGGGAGGAGTGAAAGAGTGATTCTTTGAAGTTGGAACGAAGCACGCGAGATGAGGTTGGCCTTCGAGCTGGTAAACAACACGCGCTATAGAAAAAGGTGCCTTAGAGAAGCAAACTTGCAACTGAATACGATGTCGGGTATTGAGTATTGTATATTGTATGCGATATATTCATTACAAGAGAAGGATCTCTCAGAGATGGCATCAAAAATATGTACTAATAATATAGTCCAAAAAATCTCTTACTAACTTGGTCTCCACGAATACCTTTATCTAAGTTATTACGGAGACCCCTCTTCCAATGTCATTGTCCCTGGAGCATCCCCATTGGGTGTCTGAGGAATCAAAATACTCCTCCTCTTCCCATCGAACTTTGGCTTCTCACTTTCATCCATCTTTTCACTTTCGTCCTCGTCCTCCTCTTCTTCCTCTCCATCAACCGTGCTAACTTTCTCTCTACTCTTACCAACCTTCGTATCAATCTTCAAATCCAGAAGAGTGATATGACCAGAATCCAACTTCATCTGCTCTAGGAATCTCCTTATAAGCGCGAACTCTGTATTTTCATACTTAGGCATAGCAACATCGATACAATGCCTTGCCTGCGCGAATTTCCCCAGTCGTATCCAAGTATCAGCAGCAAGAATATGCCACATGGCGGCCTTCCGCTTTCTCCCACCCCATCCACCACTCCCAGCTCCTTGTCGAACGGCGTAGCAATCGCCGACTCGCTGACATATCAATGCCCTCCCCGCTGTCGGTTTAACATTCAAATCTAAAGCTTTGATGGCCCATTTCGCAGCAAGCTCAGCAGAACCACCACCAGCGAGTCGGAGCAGTTCAACTGTAACAAGGAGACACCTCAAGGCGGCATAGAATGCTCGGAAGCGAGTAACGTATGAATAACAAGCAGCATCTAGGTAAACGTCTATCGTATCCGCTCTCATTTTCGGCGTGATTGGTTGTCCGGTTAATAAGAGCGAGATAAGTGTCATTTCCTAGGTGCTCGTCAGCAAACACTACCTGAAATAGATGCGGATAGATGTATACAGACCTGCGCCCCAGCGACATGTAACCACGCCTTATCGTTATTAAAATCCGTCCGTATCGTATTATAAACATCATACGCCAACTTCCAATCCCTCAACATGAACGCCCAATCCGCGAGTTTCCTCATTTGCGCCTCTGGGGTCATCGGTTCATATGAATTTGTCGCCGCATCAAAATTGCTAGCTGTCGCAGAGTTCGTGGCAGACCTAGTACCAGTCGAACCTAGAAACCGCCGCGAAAATGATAGCACACGTCCACCGATTCCTTTCCGTCTGGATAATATTTGGTCGTTCCAGCTGGCAATATTCCGTTCCATGAATGGTATTACGCTTTGTGCCACCATCTCCCGGATCATGGCTTTTATCGCTGTTTCGTCACTGCCATGTATAAAGCGACTTGTCGCTTCGGTTTCCAGTTCTTCCTCTATAGAATGATTTTCAGCAACCCCGCTTATCACCAGGTAGACAGGAAGCTAAGCATACCCTGGTATTTACGTAGCTCCGCTAACTCCTCTGAAGCGGGTAACCATTGGCTCTTGGCGACCGGCACCGAGTCCTCGTCAGATACAATGCACATGGACGACCTTATTCTAATCAAGTGACAATGTAATCCAAAATGCCGCTTCATTTGTTCAAACAAAGCTGTCGACCTAAAAATGTCAGCTTCAGTATCCTGTCCTTTCGTACAGAAAATTGTAATCATCACAAATGAACGACATCAGGATGGGGAATACCAACTTCTGAATATCATCCTTGTCCTCATCGTGGACAAGGACGTAGTACCGTAGATATTCCTTATTCACATAACTTGGAATATTCATCTCCGATCCCGATTTATATAGTTGCCGCAATGTATCTATTGGCGAAGGATTCCTCGAGGATATAGCGATAAGACACGCAACCGGGTGCGCGAAAGTCTCATGCGACGTCAAAGGAAACCCAGACAAAAGTTTTCTCAAATATAACAGATAATACGCCTGACCCGTGTGATTCTCCGTTTCGGTAGCCAAATTTGTATCTATGAGCTCTTCGGCATGACTTAAATGTAAATCCAGCAGTTCATCAATCAAGGGTAATTCTTCAGAATTCATCGCCTCGGGCATCGCGGCGTTTGGACCACCCCGGTCGCCATTTTTGGTGACACCGTTTCTTTCCGATCTCGGCATCACGTCGCCTATCCGTACGAATCGAACTGCGAAGTCTTCGAACGGTACGCTGGTACCCTGTGAATCCCGCGCCGTGATCCGCCCATGCACCTTCTCGCCGTACGGTCTGATCAATTGGTAGAAGTCCGGTAGGCCTTTCTCTCGGACGATTTCGTTGACATCTTCGGAGACGTGCACGGCGATGTGAGGTACGAATGCATGGTGGACGACGGATTTGATATCGTCGACCATATCCCGTGGAAGACTCGCCCCTGTGCCAGCGAACAGAGATGTGAGGGAGGTCGTAGAGCCCGTGGAAGCGATCGACGAGCGTAGATTATACATCGGCGAGGCTTTTGAGGTGCTCAGGGCCGAGCGAGCCCGGGGAGGGATGTCGAGCGGGAGAGCCATGGTGGTCGGAGCGGTGGGGGAGGATATGTGTCGAGTTTCTAGGCCTTTCGGAAAAAAGGATGACAGTCGCCGAATTTCTAGCTGGATTCAGCACGATGCGGGTATAAGGAGTTTTCACCCAGCTTCTCGAGTCTGGTAGAGCGGGTGTCGAGGCGACATTAGTCAAGCCACCGGCGAAGGTATCATGGTCGCGGTTTTCGAGTGGTGAGAGCGACAGTCGGGGAGGGTGGTTCCGGGTATGTCATGTTAGGTCGGGTGGACAGCTCTTTGAGGTAGCTGGCCTGAGCAGGGAGCTGACGTCGCACAAGCGCTCTCTGTTGGGAATTACAACGCGCAACGCGGGACATTGACTGAGGAAGACAATCGATGTTTAAATATTATGCTAATAACAAAAGAGAAAGGAAATAGGAATAAACTAGAGAAATGAAGACAAAGAATAACTAGAAAGAGAAGCAAGGAAACTCAAAGGAGAAGATAGGCAAGAGGATTACAAAGAAAACTATCAATCTGCTTTGATCACGCCTCAAGCGCATCAGCAACGAGCGCGTCTTCTATCTTAGTCTCGTCGCAAGGCCCTGGCTGCGCATTACGGTGTGTGATTCTACTTCTGTATGTTGGTTGATGTTTCCATTGTGTCAAGGAAATCAATTTCGCTTACCAAAAGCTTGGGCATCTAGAAGTACCCAATTCTGTGAAAGTTTCTTATTTTGCTATTTTGCTGTGTCGCTGTTCTCCTTGGTCTCGTAAATCTGGGAAGTAGCTTTCGTGCAAAAATGTGGCTTGATCTTCAGCAGTCGTATTGGCACCAACGTTGTCATCAAAGAAGCTGTCGTATGCGAATCGGCCGTCCGGTGCTACACCAAAAAATTGGCTGCTCGGGGTTTGTCGTGGGTATCGGTCTAGCGACGAGGTCCTGCAATTTTGCGTACGTATGTGGCGAACCATTCAGCCCCTGGCCCATTCCTTGGGAGAGTTTGGCTTCGCGAGATCAGTTCTCCTTAGTTTTCCCTTATTTTTCTGCACTCTCCCAACTTTTGTTTATCTCTTGGAACCAGGCGCTGTCCTTTAATCAGCAAAGCTGGACTAGTCCAGCTTTGCTGGCTCGCTTGTTCCTCCGTTCCTCGAGCTTTGGTGCTCGTTGTTTTCAAGCACCAAAGCTCTGCGTTACCCCAGTAATGGACTATTGAGGTTCGAGGAGCGGCGACCGGCTAGGCCGCTCCTCCGAGAGCCCCCCGTGTTTTGGAGGTCTTGATACGCACCACAGCCTAAAGCTTAAGGATACCTATTGGCAGATTGTTAATAAGTATAGAAATATATTAATTTCATACAGTTAGTTGCACTTACGATTCCCTGTTGCTGAGTTCAGCTAGGAGGTAGCCCACCTCGCAAGGCGTCTTCACTTCGCGAAGTCCGCAGACTTCAATGAAGTTGCTAGCATAGACTCAGTGGGTGTCGGTGCGGAAGTACCGCCGCAACCATCTCTGAATCGAGGGGCGACTAGCCATCAGGCCAGAAGCCCTAAGACGATGGCTAGCCCTCAGGCCGCCCATCTTTGTGAAATACTAGGTAGGTATGCCAAAATATTAATTGTTGCCATTACGGCGAAAGGTTGAGTTAGGATTGGAGCTATTTGTTGACCTGTGAGGATCGGAGATGCGTGAAGCTATCTATTATGTTATCCGGCTTGTAGCAGTCTAGAAACTCGGGGCCTTTCGTGGCCTTGGATTATTTCGTGGAACTTGTAGATACGCGAAGCTAACACGAGTGTTCCTCATAATGCCTAGCTTGCAAGACCGTGAAGCTGTCTTTATTTTGTTTGGATAGAGGTGGGCGAAATTGATTGTTGGTTCAGTTCAGGTTAGAGAGAATTGAGGAAGCCTCAACGTGCAGTGCTCCATGATTGTCTCGTGAACCAAACGCGGCGCACGAAGTGCGCTCCATGAAGGACAGGTGGCAATGGCGAAGAAGAAAAAGTGAAGGCTAGGGAGACTTCGAACGAACAAAACCATCTTTGAAATGCGCGATGCAGCTTTCTAAGTCTGCCCACTTCTTGGAGATCCCCACGATGTGGTTTGGAAACCAGTTTATTGCTCCCATTCATACTGCAGATTGACGAGGTAGTCTTAGCGTGTAGTTCTTATTTTGAGGATCGATGGTGATAAACATTCCACTTCATGTTGACTAAGCCCGAGATCGTGGTGATAGTGATGGTGATGGTAATGATCAGAAAGAGAGTGGAGATTGGGAGAGGGTTACTTATATAGCCGAGGGCTAAGCGGGAGGGGAAATTTTGGAGCAGTGCGGCCTTGAAGGGGTTTGGGAGGAAACCCGCAAGTTGACAGCACATAACAATACTAAATAGCCGCTATAGATACTGAACAGATGATATATATGATTACATATAATTGCAAGTAATAATAAAAATTCTGCTAGGTGATAAAGTTGCCTAATTCTCATAGATACTGTAATCTCACAACCAATTAATTTATACATGTATCGATCACCAGCCCGTTAAGAAAGTATTAATACTTTATTGATGAAATCTACAGATTGAACAAAGGGTCAGCAAGCTTACTCGATATCACTATGTTCTGATTTATTAGGAAACTCGCATAGTTTGAATGTATAGTTGGTTAAATTAGACCTAGATAGGGAGGGGGATGAGAAAATTTGTATTTCCTTTTTTCCATCGGATTGATTGGTTTGATAGCAAGGAGCTGGCAGGCTGCTTGTACGCCTTTATGCCGAAAAAGATATTGGGAGTGACCAAGCCTCAGACCCAAGCTTGGGTAGAGGAAGATAGAGCTTGGGTAAATTATACTGCGATCTGTTGAATGGCCCCCCTAGCTAATATATTGCAATATATGTATTGGTGAGAGAGCGAAAACTAAGAGAAAAAATATAGTATAGCCATTTGCAAAAACAAACTGTTCACCGGACACATATACAGAACCTTAAAGCAGGTCATGACATAGTCATGACAGTCTCCGAATTTGTGGTATTTTGTGTGTTGGACAGATTCCCTTTCACCTGTTCAACAACATCCTCAAGACCTCGAACGTTAGAGGACCCTGGCACCTCCACGCCCTCGGTCAGCTTTACAATACAAATGCGCATCTCTGGATTGACCTTTCCATTACCAAGAGGGCGTTGTGGCTTAAACCGTCGTTTGCGAGCATCTCTCCTCAAGAACCCAATAATCTCTGACTCACCGCCATACAAATACAACTGCGCTTTCGCCCAGCGCCATATATCAACATCACAACCCTCGATATCTCCCATCTCACGGAGCATCTACCATTCAACCTGCCGCATTAGACTATTATCCCTCTCAACCCTCCGTCCAACCATTATAAATCGCGGTTTACCATCGATAGCCCGCACAATGGCTTCCGATACCCCAAAGATAACCCTCACCGAAGATGAATCCAAAGTCTGCAACCTCCTCGTCGCTCTCGCCGCATCGATCGATATGCGAGATGTGAATAAATCCCGTGAACCGACGGTGCTCCGAATCACCGGCGGATGGGTGCGTGATAAACTCCTCGAAGGGAAATCCAACGATATCGATATCGGGATAAACAACATGACGGGGTTCGAATTCGCGAACCATCTATCCGAATTCCTGACGGTTAATTTGGACAAATTTAACATTCCTCCGAAATCGATACATAAAATCGAAAGCAACCCGGAGAAATCGAAGCATTTGGAAACCGCGACGACGAAGATATTAGGCTTGGATATTGACTTTGTCAATTTACGAAGCGAGACGTATTCTGAAGAAAGCAGGATTCCTCAAATGGTAGTGTGACACCTGATAACTCATTTTAAAAAAAGAGCCATCACTTGTAAGATCGAAAATACGCAAGGAAGATATTTCACCTATACCAACTGAGAAGAGAATTAATTACTGATAACTGGGTTCGACGATATCATAGAAATTCGGAACACCCGAGGAAGACGCCCTACGACGAGACGCATGCGTGAATGCTCTATTTTACAACCTGATGACCTCCCAAGTCGAAGACTTCACCGGCCGCGGCCTCTCCGACCTCCGCGAAGGGTTAATCCGCACCCCGCTCCCGCCCTTCGAAACCTTCAAAGACGATCCCCTCCGCGTCCTCCGTCTGATCCGCTTCGCATCCCGTCTATCCTTCGAAATCATCCCCGAAGTGAAAGAAGCCATGCGAAACCCCGACATCAAAGCCGCGTTAAAGTTAAAAATCAGCAGAGAGAGGGTGTTAGCCGAAGTAGAAAAAATGCTGAGCGACGCCGCCAATCCTTTCCGAGCGCTACGTCTTATCGGGAGACTAGGTATAGAGGATTGCATTTTCGATCCGCCGGGGGAGAAGAGGGAAGAATGGGGGGTCAGATCCCAGAATTTCATAATCGCGATTCAGGTTTTGAAAAGGATTCATATGATTCGCATTCACGAAATTGACGATGAACCTAGCGCGGAGCAGAAGGCGATGGAAAAATCGAGAGCGACGGAGAGGGATAGATATCTCATGTGGTTATTTGCTGCGGTTACACCGTGGAACGGGATAATCTGGACGAAAGAGAAGAAGAAGAAATTGCCGGCTGCGGCGGTTGCGGCGCGGAGCGGGTTAGTGTTGAGTAACGCTAATTTCGAGAGTTTGGTCCGGATGTATACGAATATAGACGCGGTACAGGGTGCGGTCGGTAAAGTTGATAAGATGTCGAGAGCTGAGTTGGGAGAATTGGTTAGAACGTGGGGTAGCGAATGGAGGTTACAAGTAGTAGCGAGTTTGGTCATACATTTGGTGGGAGACGGGGATGAGATGCCGGGTAGTTCCGCGATATCGAGAGGTATCAGAGAGTATGGGGGGTTCATGGTGAGGATTGAAGAGCTGGGGTTGGAGAATGCGTGGGATCTCAAGCCTTTGTTAACGGTATGGTCATATTTGTTTTCCCATTTTTCTGTTAATCCTAGAGCATGACGATTGCTGATGTTGTTGATAGGGAACGGAGCTACAGGAGATTTTGAATAAGAAACCCGGTCCTTGGATGAAGGGTATGCTAGACCAGGTTATATTGTGGCAATTGG
Source organism: Dactylellina leptospora (assembly GCA_036971365.1). NCBI lineage: Eukaryota > Fungi > Ascomycota > Orbiliomycetes > Orbiliales > Orbiliaceae > Dactylellina > Dactylellina leptospora. The sequence continues at coordinate 939,215 of JAJTUC010000004.1, forward strand.
GTCATCCCGATGCATCCAAAGACGACGCGAAAGAATATGTACTCAGCATTGCGAAGCCGTGATATAGCCTTTCCGAATACCTTATCTTGAATTCTCGATATTGGCGTCACTAGTAAGGCATGGTGGCGAAATACACGATATGGGCGTGCTACTGTATATACCACATCGCATCAGACGATGTATCGGCAGATTATCAAGTCGTGAGGAAATGAAAGATATATTGACTATCCTGTAAATATCACAATCGTAAAATCTCAAATGAAACCAAAAGAGTGAGATTACAAGACGCGTATTCCATCAAGAAAAAATTATAAAAAAAAAAGGTTGACCCCAATCAAAAAACCCCAACTCTATTATAACCACCAATACGAACAACGATTGAACAATAACATGATCGAAGATGTCGTGCTATCGGGAAATTTCCCAATAGAATATCGGTCATTATCTCGATTCCAGCGGTCGAAGTAACGTTGTAAAATAGAGGAGGATGTCGAAAGGAGATATTTATCGTTTTAAACGAATTTATTTGGGGTGCTAAAGAAATATTAGTCCAAACGTCATCGGAAGAACAAAGGTTAGATGATACGTACGGCTGGGCAGCCGGCGCACGAGCAGCTGGTACCGCAGCTGCAGTCATCACCGCATCGGTCAACAATGACGATAGTAGCGACTACAACAAAAAAAATCTCAAATCAGCAACCCGTTTCAAATCATAGAATTGTTTCGTAGAAGGAGGTAGTCGTACTCATTTTGTTTGATATAATATTTCGAAGCTGAAAAAGCTGGAAAAATTTGAATGTATTGTAAAAGTTATGTTGTTTGCGTAGAGATCTTGATTCGATGGTAGACTGAAAAGAAAAAGTGAATAAATCTGTGACGGAAAGAGAGGGGTATTTATAAATCCTAAATCCTGGCCCCAAGCTACTCAAGCTACTAGGTAATAATTGTATATCCAATACAACCCGTCATTTTAGCTATCATTTCCCTTATTTCCCCCCCTTCACCCGTAATAGCTTTGCCTTCGTAGGATAGTTAGAACATCATGTGGGCGGGCCAACGAAAAATCGATGGGTGGAACCCCACCTTTTCCCAAGTATTGGGGTGGGCGAACGCATGTCTTGGACATCAACTTAGGCGGGACAAGCGAACGAAAAAAAAAAAAAAAATCTGGTAGGTGAAGAACCCCTCCATCCTAAGAAGGATGTGCGGTAAACTACGTACAAGGTACATGTAGGTTTGGCATGCACGTACCGATGTGCAAGGTTATGGGGGGGGTGGATATCGTGGACATGGGGCGCTGGATCAAGTCATTTTCGAAAGGGTTTGAAGAACTCCGAGTCACCGCGGGATAGTCGAGTGGCTACTTAGCTTAGCTTTGAATTCCCGATTCTCGGCCAGGATTTTTTTAAATTTTCGTCTGGTGTTATGATATGCTGCTGTTCTAGTCCTGTTACTTTTTTTGCTACAAGCCCCTCGTGGTTTCTAGAAACGGCGGTGGAGTGAATGGCCTTTTTGGGGATTATTACGTGGGTTTCGTCGGACTAGGCCGCAGACGTCGACGTACGACGTCAACCGTCCGACACTAAAATACGCACAAATGGCTCCTCAAGAAAACAAAATAAACGAAAAAGAAAACGAAAACGAATTCCTAAAAGTTAGAGATAATCTTGACAAGTTCGTTATCAGACAGGGAGAAAGACGCTAGGCTGGGTCTAGACGGTGGGATATCAATAATTCCAGTGAAATGATCATCTGGGGGCAATGTACTTGTAAACGTGTGTATGTAATGTACCACCTGCACAGATATCCTACTAAATATGTGGATAAAAGTCTTGGATAAGTCTTGGATCAGTAGGACATGTATCCAGACAAGCCAAGTCACTCGCGATCACTTCCAATCACAACCAAGAAATATCCCCATCCTTTTCGACTGGGCGAGAAGGGAATGTAGGTTTATTTTGAATGGGGATTTCGGTTACCAAATCGGTGACCGATTCGCATGACTGATAGCTTCGCAAACCCCATTTTTCATCCTGTCTCACGAAAGCCCTTTTCAGAAAATCTTCAATAATGGATGATAATCATGATGATGCATGGGTTTTACTTTCTAGAGCTCCCAAAGGGAACCCCACACTTTTATGTGGTTGCGTGCATCTAGGCATGGCGGTGGAGGAAACACCCTGTTTCTCGTGCGGCTGCCTCGTGCAGGTCTTAAACTAAGTTTAAACTTCGGATCCGAACAAGAATCTCGAAAAGCGGAGGGCAGTGAAGAAAAAAATATACTAAAACACGCACAAATGTCGCGAAAAAAAAAAAAAAAAAAAAAAAAAAAAAAAAAAAAAAAAAAAAAAAAAAAAAAAAAAAAAAAAAAAAAAAAAAAAAAAAAAAAAAAAAAAAAAAAAAAAAAAAAAAAAAAAAAAAAAAAAAAAAAAAAAAAAAAAAAAAAAAAAAAAAAAAAAAAAAAAAAAAAAAAAAAAAAAAAAAAAAAAAAAAAAAAAAAAAAAAAAAAAAAAAAAAAAAAAAAAAAAAAAAAAAAAAAAAAAAAAAAAAAAAAAAAAAAAAAAAAAAAAAAAAAAAAAAAAAAAAAAAAAAAAAAAAAAAAAAAAAAAAAAAAAAAAAAAAAAAAAAAAAAAAAAAAAAAAAAAAAAAAAAAAAAAAAAAAAAAAAAAAAAAAAAAAAAAAAAAAAAAAAAAAAAAAAAAAAAAAAAAAAAAAAAAAAAAAAAAAAAAAAAAAAAAAAAAAAAAAAAAAAAAAAAAAAAAAAAAAAAAAAAAAAAAAAAAAAAAAAAAAAAAAAAAAAAAAAAAAAAAAAAAAAAAAAAAAAAAAAAAAAAAAAAAAAAAAAAAAAGGTTTCAACAAAACTTTGCAAAATATGAATCCAAAGTTGTATATTCTTGATTTGGTATTCGCAGCGGAGTGATTGTAAGACAGCACAAAAGCCGCAGAGCGCGGGAGTTGGAACGCTATCGTCAGCGGGGAAGGTGGTAAAAGAACGGCGGAAAACCCTCGTGAGGTCATGCCCCAAGAAATATTCGTGAGACAGCACAAAAGCCGCATCGTTTCTTGGTAATCCAATTTATTCATATTTCCCAGCCGTTTAGTTCTGGATGACATCGCGGTAGGAAAGACTCGGTGGCGGGAGGCATGGTATCGCGAGGAATGGATGTGCTATAATCCTACGTTACGTTCCTATGATGCGGTGTTCGCTTCGATTCGGGTGGCTTCCTTGGATCACTAGTCCGGTGGCGAAGAACCATCTCCGCATCAGCTATATCCCGATCAACAAAGACTCCTCCGCGCACGAATCGAGACGGATATGTATCCATAGAATATCATCCATATTTTGGGCTAAATATTTCCTTCTAGAAGTTCTCTACGAGATGGTTGGAAGGTTACACAACATGGTGGACCTGTCGACAGCGTGAGAAAGCACGTAATTTCTGCGCGTCAGTTAAAAACCCTTGATTACTCGACTTTACCCACCGCTGCGGCTAAAAAAGGGTCCAAGTGGATCCGATGCACGATGATGTTGGTGTGAAAAAGGGCGAAAAGAGGAACTAGTTTCCCGACTGGGTAATATATTATTATATCGCTCAATTTCTACTTTCATTTTGGTGGTATTCGATTCTATGCTTCTCACACGCTAAACTTTTCATCATGACTTCGTGATATATGGAAGACTATGAGCTAGGATGGGCGTCTAAATTAACCCTTCAAGATAATGCATCACGTCGGCGTACCCGGCCACGTCCTCAATTCTCACACCCTCGTTCTCCTGCCCGGCTTCCAGAGGCTTGACGAAGCCGTTTTCCAAGCGATAACTTTCCAAGAACTGGCGTAATTTATCGCCGGTTTCCCCGTCTTCAACATAGAGAAAACAAACGGCATCGTATCCGCCTGCACCTGGAACAACGCCGCCGATAACCCCATCAACGGCGTTGATGACATCGTCTAAGAGTTTCGTCTGGGAAGACGGTTCTATTTCCACGGCTGCTTTTGATCCTAATTCCCTGACGGTTTCTCTGATATCCGCGATCCTTTGCTTCAATTGAGCCGTGGAATCGGAGTCCAGCGTTGGAGGGATGTCGGTGAGGAATTCGATCAGTGTTCTGTTTCGAGAATCTAAACGCCTCCACAGGTCTTCTCCACGATCACCGGATTCTTTCCGCCAGGAGAGGACGGTTTTCACCATTCCTGGGGTTGAGCTGCCGCATTGTACATCTCCCATCACCAGACCGATGGAAGGCGGTAACGAGATTTTCTTAACGATCATGTCCCATCGAGTGTTTATCGTGGTTTGAAGGGACGAGACGAAGGCGGGGGATGTGGGGTCGGGGAGGGCGGAGAGGATGGATGGTTGGAAACGTTGGTATTCATGGGAACCGTAGGTGGCAGCGGCGACATCGAAGCCGGAGCCGATCTTGCCCTGGGCCGCGCAATGGGATGCTTGCGCGAGATTGTGAAGGATGTGCGTTTCGATGGGGGCATCGTTGTTCGGAGACTGTTTGGAGAAGTGGTGGAGGAGACACGATGTGAGGGAGGTGACGAGGGCGGCGGACGAGCCCAGGCCGGTCTTGTAGGCGGATTTGATGGGGACGGCGAGGGAGTTGAAGCGGGGGATGGGGGGAGGGGGCTGCGAGTAGTAGGAATTGGAGGCGAGGATGGTGAGGGTGGTGGGGGGAACGGAGGGGAGGGCGAGGTAGGAGAGGACGTATTGGAGCGTGGTCAGGACGAAGGGGTTGGCGTCGTTCCTACCGCGCATTAGCAGATGTATATGTTATAACATATGAGAACCGACTGACTGGGTGTTCGTCTGGACGACGGAGACGCCTCGACCGTCCGAGTGAGTTTCGACCTGGTATATCCACACGGCGTCTGCGAACTGCGGGGAGCGCACGGTGATGGTTCCCGGCGAGGAATGGTTGGAGGGCGCGGCGATGGAGTGGATGCGGGCGCTGAGGGCAAAGACGAGGCCGCGACAGGCGGGGTCGAGGACGGTGTACCCGCCGGCGACGAGCACCTTTCCGGGTGCGGAGACGGCGGTGGCCATCGAGGCCATCCAGACAATCCGATGAAGCACGACCTACTTACACTACTTAGTGACTTAGTAAGTAGCGTATGAATGGCAGAGGTATCCGGGAGCAGCTGTCTACGCGTCGTGGAGGAGAGTAAAGTCCGAGTCGGTCGGAGGGCAGCAACCGACAGCCGACCTCAGCGCTCGGTCGCCCGAGGAGTCCGTCTCAATCCCTCCGTAAGCACCCGATAAATGCCTCCACGAAAACACGCCAGGCGAATCCTGCGCCCGTTTGGCTTAGACCCGTCGCTTGTTGGGCAGAGTTTTCAAGTCCCGTGGACAGTTCCAGGGGGGACTGGAGATGAGATGAGGGCCTGAGGAGATTGGAGTCATGACGACTTTGTCCGGTCCTGCGCGATTCTCCCCGGTCTGGTTCTTTCTATCATTCGTACTGTGTATTCATATTCAGACGTTCTATCGCTCAGTCAATCAATCATCATTCACTCAATCATTTCATTCAATCAATCAATCAGTCAATCAGTCAATCAATCAATCAATCGTGTGGTCCGTTCCTGCTGTTCCGCCAGCCCGGTCAGCCCTGCTCGTCGGTCGCACCACCCGAAGAAATAAAAAATTCTGCCCGCCAAACCCACAAAACATCCCACCACCGCAGCCCACTTTTTATATCCTGACATTCACACCACCACCACCACTCTCTCTCCCATCATCATCATCGTTCTTCTCCCCATAATTCAGTCGGATCCGAGCGGACTCCGACCCTTCTCTCCGAATACGCGCGATAACCGCTGTGACCCTCTGTCATCCGGCGTCCTCTCCTTCCCCAGGTTCAGATGACGCGGCAATCTCACTTATAATCGGATATAGACCACGTCCAGAGGAATATGTAAGCCTCTTCCTCATCCCGGCCGAAACTCACCTATTCCTTTCCTCCTCTCTTTTCACTTTTGTTCTCATTTTTTCATTTTTTTCATTTTTTCGTTTTTGTCTTCACCTGCGAACCATATCAAACTCGATTCGATCGATCCGGCTAACATCATGCAGACCCGGTTATCACACCACTCCATATATTCCCCTTCCTAACGGGCCCCGCAACCTCTCATGGTTTTCAAGCCCTTCACCATTGCTGCAGCTCGTCAGAGCTTTGCACGAAACTTCGTCAATGGATACGCTCAGTCTGCCGTCGCCGCCGCCCAATCTTCATACGCCACCACCACCTCCTTCCCTCTCTCTCGACTAGGCCAAAACACCCCGGCAAAGATCCAGGCTGTATTCAACGGTCCTCACAATGGCAACCGCTCCAAATTCTCAAGAGGCGGTGACCATCACGGCCTTCACCATTCCATCTTCAAAGACGGAGACCGTTCGTTAAAGTACCCGGAACAGCTCAAGGCCCCGCCATCGATATCTCTGCAGTTGCAGCAGTCGCTGGAGAAGAAGGATGTCTCCGATCCGCCCTCTCCGGATCTGCGGCCTCGTGCTGCCTCCATGTCGACCGTCCGAGACTATCCCACTCTCGAGGAACCGGATAAAGCTCTTCTGGAAAGCTCGGAGTCCGCCATCGAAGATGAGCCAGTCCTGGTCAAGGTTGAGGTTGCCGAGAAGGATGTCCAACGAGTCGAAGCCGCCGAAGTGAAAGCCGAGGTAGCTGAAACCAACGACGTCCCGAAGGCTGCCGCCGCCGCTCCACTCACTCAGGATGCCGCCCAACCAGCTGAGATCGCGGAGACCGCGTCCGAGTCTAGCGATCTTACTGTGGTCAACAGCTCGAGTACCGCCTCCACATATGTAGTCCGAGACTACATTCAGCTCTTTGACAATATGAAGCTTGCCGAGCAGTACGAGCAGATCCCCATGGCTTTCAAGGAGATGGTTGACAACGGCGTCGTTCCCACGACTGATGCCTACAACTATCTCCTCCACGCCTTCACGCAGATCCCTCTCATGGGCCACGAACGTATCACCCGTGTCATGAATGTTTATGCTGAGATGTTGGATCATAAGATGGTGCCATCTCACTATACCTACAGCATTGTCATCGGTGCCCTCTCCGATCAAGCCAGTCGTGTGCAAGAATACGCCAAGGAAGCTGACGCCAAACTGAAGCGATTCGGTTTCTCTCTTTCCAACACCGGCAAGACTTTGGGAGCGATGTCTGATAAGCATTTCGCTTTGGCCACTGAAATCTACGGGACTGCCGTGACTATTAAGCAGAGAATAACACCCGAAGCCCTCAACATGTTACTCCAGGCTTCCGCTCAAAAAGATCGAAGTGACCTGTTTGCATCGATTATTTCCAAGATGGAACAGCTGAGCCTTCAGCCTACAATCCCATCGTACAGAGAAATGATCCGAAGTTTCGGAAGAGCCAAGGATCTATACTCTGCCATCGACACTTACAACGTCGCCACTGACGCCAAATCGACGTTTGGAGGATTGACTAACGCTTCCAAGCAAAAGATGGTCGATTCTTTGGTTTACGCCTACTTCTCTTCCGGAGAAGTTAGCGAGGGTTTGGTTTATGTTCAGCGACTTCTCGAGCACGGAACCGAGACGACCGCCCTGTGCATCTCCGTCGTCAAGTCGTACTTGTCAATCAGCAACTACGAAGCCGCCGTTGAATGGACCACTGGATTGAACGCATCCGAAGCAAAGGAAGCCCATGTCTTGAACCAGGTTTGCATCGAAGCCGCCGACGCTGGCAACATGGATTCCGCCAAGGTCGTCTACGAAAAGCTTTCCAAATCGCCAAACGCACTCTCATCCGCTACCTACGCTAGTTTAGTCGCCTCGAGTCTTCGCAGCAAGGATCTCGACGCTGCGGAAAGGTTCTTCAGGGAGGCTGAGGGTCTGCCAAACTTCCTGAGCAGCGAAATTGGATTACACTTGGCTACTATGTTTGCGGTTACCGGCGCTCAAATGGACAAATTGGACTACGGAATGGATGTTTACCGTCGAATCGTCGAGAGACTCCACACTGCCGATCAATCTTTGAGGGCTCAGGCGATGGCTTCCGTACACATGATCTTTGACACCTTGAACTCGATGGATCTTATCACTCAACGACAGAGCTTGAATCTTCTGCACCTGGTTAACCACCTCGGAATGCCCGTCCCTGACATTAATTTCGCTCGGAGACTCCTTAAGCCTTTCGAGGGTGTACCCATGGATAGCCTTTCGCCCGCTGATTTCCACCTCTTGGTCATTCCCCAGTCCGTTGTCTCGTTGAGCCCTGAAGCTAGCAAGAAGGATGCTCAAAAGATTTACTCCATGGCTCAGCTCGCTAGTCAATTTCAGTTGCCATTGTGGAACTTCCCCGCCCACGTCGTCGAATCTGTACAGGATTTCTCTGCCCCCGCTCCCGCCCAAGAAGCTACCTACCCGACTCCTGTTAGTGCCGGAGCCGAACACGGTGCTTATCCATGGGCTGGAAATTCCAATGAGTATCTCCCTTCCCCGGCTGCCCCACATGACCCGTTCGATGAAATCGACCCCCATCAGGCTACACTGGATCTCGAAGGTTCTAACGCGTTCATGGCTCGCTTGGAAGGCCGGACTAGTCCTCCACTTCGCGCTACGGAAATCGTCAACAGGTTCAATCTGCTCAAGGGTCACCGTCACTTCCAGCCACAGGTCGTCGCTCGTGCTATCGGGAGCATTGCTCGTCAAGATGGATACGGTGAAAAACGTCTCAACGCTTGCGTTAACATTTTCAACCAGGCTCTCAAGGATATGCCGTTGCTGAAGGAATACCGAAAGGCTCGATACGGATGGTACTTGATGTACGATGCCATGATTGCTGCTTGTCTTCACCTCGAACGTCTTGACTTGGCCAGGAAATACCACCAAGAAATGCTCGAATTCGGCGCTTCACCTTCGGCCAACACTTATGGATTGTACATTGTCCAACTCAAGGGATCTCACGGCAACTTTGATGAGGCTTCCGAGGCCATCAAGATTTTCGAACAGGCCAAGGCTGAGGGTATCGCTCCGACCTCTTTCTTGTACAACGCTTTGATCGGGAAACTGTCCAAAGCGCGGAGAATCGATGACTGCCTCTCTTACTTTTCGGAAATGCGCGCCAACAACATCAAGCCTACTAGTGTTACCTACGGAACTATCGTCAACGCTCTTTGTCGTGTCAGCGACGAACGTTTCGCCGAGGAATTATTCGCGGAAATGGAGGCCATGCCCAATTATAAACCCAGACCAGCTCCGTATAACTCCATGATTCAATTCTTCGTTCACACCAAGCATAACCGCACCAAGGCATTGTATTACTACGAACGCATGCGAAGTCTGAATATCGCACCTACATCGTTTACCTACAAACTCCTCATCGAAGCGCACGTCACCTGCGATCCACCAGATCTCAAGGCCGGGGAGGACATCATCCGACAAATGCGTGCTGAGCGCGTCGTTGTCGAAGCACAACATCACGCAGCTATCATTCACGCTAAGGGATGTGTTCTCGGTGATGTCGCTGGGGCCAGGGAGAGTTTCGACAAAGCTTTGAAGGATCCCAGCGTCCGAGCTGACACCACGATCTTCCAAGCATACATTGAATCGTTGGTTGCCAACCATCGGGTTAAGGAAACTCCCGAGATCATTGCTTTGATGGATGCAAGGGGGGTTCAGATGACGCCTTACATTGCCAATCCTTTGATTCACGGGTGGGCTTTGGAAGGAGAGATCGAGAGGTCGAAGGTGCTTTATGATTCGTTGTATCAGAATAGTGGAAGGGGTGCGGGAAATAACCGCAGAGAGCCGAGCACGTATGAAGCTATGACGAGAGCTTTCTTGGCGGTGAATGATCATGACGGAGCCATGGGAGTTGTCAACGAGATGGCAGGGAGGAGTTACCCGCCGCCAGTCATGACGAGGGTGTTGGATTTGATCAGAGGGGGTCATGAGGCGTAGGTTTGAGGAAGAAGATGGTGAGGAGGGGGGTTCGTAACACGGCTGCGTTTTTGTGGTTGAGAATAAGCCAAACCTGCACATACTCTTTTTTCGTTTCTCCTGATATGTTTTGTCATAGATGAGCTTTTTCCTCTTTTATTTCTTGTAAAAAGCCCCTTTTCCCCTTCAGTTCTTATCAGCATGCATGGGTTTGGCTAGGTATTTCCTTTTCTCTTGCATTTTCTGTTCATGCATTTTCCACTTTTTCACTTTTCCTTTCTCTTTTTTTCCTCTGTTGCCGTGTTATGATGAGATATATGACCTCCTTTGTTCAAGCTATTATGGCGTTCGTACTGCTTTTAGTTTTCTTTTGTCAGGTAGTGGAGTTTTTTCTTCGAGAATGATAAGAAAAGAAACGGCGTTTTATCTTTACATATTATTTTCATTATTCGGGTTTATTTTGGGTTCGGTGCATGGTATTGCGGGTTACCGTTGTTCCCTTTCTTCGTTTCTTTCCGGCCTGAACGATTCGGTTCGGTTTTTGGGTCGGATATTACATACATCGCGGTATTGGTGAGTGCTGTGGTGGGATTTTTTTACCTATCGGCTGAATTTGAACGGATGTTTGATGACGGCTGGAATTTATACCCTTTGTATTTTTTCGTTCTGTTTTCTTTTTGTTTCTGTGCGGCTACTGCTTATGAAGGGGATTATTTCGGTGGATACGGTTATACCGGTTCATTGAACGCAGGTGGGAAATTTCCGAAGAGGTGGAAATCAGGTTGAATTGACGAAACCTCATGGTTTAGTAAACTTACTTCAATAAGTTACTAGATTATGTTTGGAAGATTAGTAGGAGGAGGAGAATAATACTATTTTATCTGACGGGGTGGGTTGGAAGGGTTCGAGTGGTTATGATGGGGGTATGTATATAGGCTTTACCGCCACCCCTTTTCCCTGTTATAAATCTACGAGAATCATGGGGTATTGGAAGATGGATGAATGGATGGATGGAAGGAAGGAAGGAATGATCCTTGTAATATAGGGACTCTCTACTCTTATATAAACTTTTCCTTTTCTGTCTTTTTGTTATGGGGTGTGTTTATGTATGTTGCTTGTTTTTTTTGTTGGGTATACTGGGTTATACGAAGTATATAGTATCGAATATTCAAATATCTAAGAATTTCATAGATCGGGGTGATTCGTGAAGCGTGTGGTTGTTCTCGTGTACGAATGTGTTAAACCTTTGGGAGAGGAGAGGTTGTTTTGTAGGTTGAATGTTGGAGGTAGTGTCATTGCTTGGGAGACGAAATGCTTCGTGTGATGTCCGGTTTACGAGACCAAGGTGGATGGATCACGGGTACTGTTTCTTTCAGCACGCTCGTTATCAAACGAGGCATTGTGAACACTGAGTGTGTAGAAAGAAATCGAGGATGGCTTGATAAATTAGGACGAGCATTGGGTTAAGGCTTACACTATAATTTAAATCCGTGCTGCGAAGAAGACCTCTGACTTGATGGCAAGAAGTTCATTCATTATCATCCTAGCAGCATCAATAGAATACAGCGCTTCTTAGGATTATAGCTATTAGTGATAGAGGAAGAGGCTCTATTACTGTTATGCAATTACCACACCAACACGTTTATGGGCTACAGCCCCCGTTGAAATCCTCGGCGTGTTCAACAAGTATGTTTATCCCCCCGCTATAAAAATTAAGGCTGTTCTCCTCTTTCTCTCTCTTCTTCACCATTCGTGCGCTATTGTTTTACTGATCCGATCACTTCTTAAGATTCATTGACCATCCTCATCGATTACTAGTCACTGATATTTTCACCAATCGTAGGGAGTGTGGAGGTATCGATTGTCTGTTCGGGCCCGGCGAGTTGGACTTTCGATTGGAGTTCTCACTCCTTTGGGGTGTAGTTTCCGTTGCAAAGTTGCTACACTTTTACCTGAAGAAAGAGGTTCTACTGCTGTAAGTACTTCACTTATATCGCCAGTAATGATCAAATTATTCTGATATGCGTGATGCTAAGGGTTTAAGTGTAGGCGAAAACCCTCCCTAAGGAACGACATATCTATCAACTTCCAACCCATGATCACGAATCTCCGAGGCGGCGATAAGTCGTTTACCAAATCATCGTATTGATCGGAATACTTCTCGTCGAATCAGATTGGGAGACAACATGTCGAACGATAAGTCGGCAAATTTACCATTCGAATCAAAAAGTCCACCGTCTTCGCCACCGCAATTGTTGAAGTTCCAGTATGAATTGTTGGATAACCAAGGGAATATCGTGACATATACACGAGATGCTCAGCCGTATGCTTCTCTCGGCCGTCGCGTTGATATCATCGGACGTGGAGATGGCGGAGAGCAGATTGAATCTCGAGATCTCTCCGGAGAGCTTCTCGGGCGCCGAGAGGAAGACGGACAAGAATTGGACCGGTTTGATCGCACTCACGACCGCCTACCAGAAAATCACCCGGCTGCGTCGCAGAATGAGAAACAAGGTGTTAGTCAGTATTACCATCTTCTACGGGAAAGGAAAAAGGATCTTTACTGGAACGAGGAATATAACGAAAAGCCATGTAACTCTACCGCGAAAAAGGAAGAGAAAGAGGAGAAACCTACCGCTCCACGTGTGGAGGGAATTGATGCTCCGAGTTACAGCTACTACACCGCCCAAAACAAAATACTTGAAAACTTGTTCCCGAGACAACTTCTAAGCAGCAAAGCGGATCAGGGGAATCAAGAGATAGGAGTAGGTCGTAACATAGACAATGCGAAAGATTCATCGGTCATACCCTCGTACTCTTCCTATTTGTCGGAATATAAGAATTTCGGGAATAGGATTACAAACACGACCACACTTAATCCGGCTGCGCCGGTCTTCGAGAGCGGGCAAACATACGGGCTCGACGATGATTTTTTCCCGAGGAGCGACAACAAAGGGTGCCTTTCTCGCTCTCGCCAGTCTCCCATCGTAGGGGATCTGTTGGTCTTTACACCAGAGGAGGAAGAGATCGTGAAGGAAGAGAGAAGAGGGGTGGGTAGCGAAGAGCTCATAATCGATTTTAATGAAATCGAAATTGAGGAACAGGCGGGATATAATTCGTATGCGACAAGTCTGAGCATGGATTACGCGGCAGCTGCAGCTAGCCGTGCTGTGGTTTCAGGCAACATTAGTGGTCCTGCGGCGGATATAGCCTCGCCATCTTTTCCGACGATGGAACCATATCTCGGAATGGGCTTCATACCGCAAAGTTTCGCGAGGGTAGCACCGCCGGAAATATTTGCGTCATCAGATTCTTTCGGTAGGCCTGTGATGGAGTATCAGAAGCGAAAAAGGGGGAGAAGGGGGAGGGGGAAGGGACGTGCGTATGCCGATGAGGAAGAAGACGATTTTCCGAGTATTCCAACTGGTGGATTTATGCCTGGAGCGAGGCCAATTCAGGATAGGAGATTGGAATTTCCGCAGGATCGGGGAGGGAGAGGCGGGGAAAGACGTATATTGGGAGCCGGTGTCCCTCTTTCCTTGCAAGGTTTTGTATTGTCGGGCCAACTAAAGGAGGAAGATAATACGGATACTGCGGACGACGACGTTGAGAGTTCGACAGCGTATATTCTCGAGCTCGCATTTGAGGTTGGAGCTGGTTATAATGTTGTACATCGAGTGTACGCCAGACGATATGACGGTGATCCTTCGGACGATGGTGAGATTCGGCGAGCTGTGTTTAAAGATTTGGAAGCCTTGCTCAAGACCCAACCGAGGAATGCTAAGTTTGCTGAAGGCGATGAGGATCATTGGAAAGGAGGGGAGCTTGTTTCGATTCCCACTTTGGATATTGAGAGACATCGTCGCGAAGGGATTCCTACCACGGAACTGAGTTGGTATCTGGATACCTTGAAGGTGGATGGCAAGGTGAGATTTATCTTCTCCGTAAGTCAGTATGGTGCCGAGCACTTAGCTAATTAGATTTCTAGAAATATCACCCACGTTCAGGACAGAAAACCACGCGAACTTCGCAGCAACGACGTCGGTTCAAAAATAACCAAAAGCTTGATAAGGAATTCGGCCAAGCTGAAAAGGCGACTCAAATAGAGATTAGCATTACCTTGGAAAGTCTCGAGGCTTTGGAGCAAAGTCGGAAATATAGAGGAAACAGGGAGAAGGAAAGACTGGTTCGTGAAATTTATCGAGACCTCAATAGTTTGGAAATTAGGTTGAGTGAGTTGAAAGAAGGTACTAGAGCTCTCCTATTACGGATCATGCGTGAAGGGGCGCCTGATCGGAGTGGTGAGGAAGATGAAGTTCGGATGGAGGAGATGATTAAGAAGAGAGGGGGTTTGATCGAATGGGCTTCTGGCGGGGCTGTCCAGGATGCTATGAAGGGCGTTGGAGCTTTGGTTTTGGGATACGTCGAGAGCGAAGATGAGAAAGAGCCGGAAGTTGTTCAGAAGAAGGTCGAGGACTTTTTTTGGTGAGATCGAATCATTGATCTGATGTTTATTGTGGAAGAGGCTGTGTTTATAGCTGTTGCACATATTGAGACTACGAGACAGAATTTTAGCTAGATGCGCTTGTCTATTGTACTCTAATATTTAATATTATCAATTGCTTTTGTGTCTGCATGGAATTGCAGAAACCGTATTGGAAAGGGGATAGTTTTGTCCACCACAATGTATGTAGGATTGCAAGTTTGCGATCTCTAAGCTCAGAGGATTTTGAGGCTTTGGCGCTGTCGATACCTGGTGTTGGATTTTGCCGAGGTGGGCGCAATGAAGCTGAACACCCTTGTCGATAGATGCATGAGATTCACATATCGAGGAGGGCAGAGACAGGATCTAGCAGCAAGGATACGAGGTCAATTCTCAAGTTTCTGAGAATCACCACAGTAGAAAAGTAACACCCGGGACTGGGGTCAGGGTTTCAAGCCTCAAGTTCGCCGGGTCTATGCTTAAGTTGTCAGTATTAATGGGATTTTCATGATTAGAAGAAAAAGTGTTTCCGGGGTCCGAGCCCCTCTTTTTCGACGCCTAAGTTATAGCTTTGAGGCTGAGGCTCATTTAGCCAATGGGACGCAGTAAGTACGTCTGCTTGTTATAACGTTTATAAACGACAGACCTCCTCTGTTGTCTCAAGATCTCGAAATCATTCACTTAATTTTTCGTCTTTCAGAAATAAATTTATCAACAAGTTTTTCGAAATAAATAGTAAAAATGTTGAATGACCCGGGAACAGTGCCTTCGCCATGTTGGGACGAAGCGCGGGTGATGTTTCTGACCGAGATTCGAAAGTCGCGCCGGTTTTCTGAATCTGCGGTCAACGAATTCCTTTCAAACAATTATCGAATTGATAAAGTTATCAATTCGTGTGTTGCAATGAAGTCGAAGGCGGATCAGGAGTATGAGGGCAAAGGCGGTCGATTTGCAACAAAGCTCTTGAATATTTTGCGGACGGTGAAGGAGGTTGGAGATTCGTTTCTGGAGTTCGCTCCGGAGAGTATATCGATTGCTTGGAGCGCAGTCAGTATTCTTATTAAGGTACGTACCCTGTATGAAATTATAATTTGATAGCTGGCATTTGGTCGACTAGTCTCCAATTGGGCTATTTCAGTGGAGTTTATATCACGGTTTTGACATTTCGTAGGTCGGGACAGATGATCTTGATAAGTGTGAAATGATATCCGGATGTTGCGAAAATATCGTGACAATAGTTCTCAACTGTCGTCTCTACGAAAATCGCTACAATCCGCCTGAGTCGACTGGTCAGACTGGATCTGTTGCCGGAGAGATGGGAGCACTTCAGGAGCTCGAGCAAAAGATCATGGCCGCTATCCCAAACATTTTACATCTCATACTCGATTTCTCATGGCATACCCATTACCACCTAGACAAAAATAGGCTACTTCGTTCCTTCAAAGAGTGCTTTTCCAACAAGCTTCAAGGAAAGATCGAAAACATCGTCTCGGAATATCAGAATTTACGAGGGATGGCAGAAGATGCTTTCCAAGAGAGAGTGATGCAACAACTATCCTCCATAACAAACTTAAGTTCGAATCTACAAGCGATTCAAGCGGACTTATTCCCTTCGATTCAGGATTTGACGCTAAAATTGGATCATATCGACGAAAAGATTACAAGCCACTTTGAAAGCGAGAACCTTCGCAAAAAATTCCTCGGTCTTTGTCGGAAATTTCAGTATCCTTCTGAAGTGCACAATAAATTATTTTTAGCCATCTTCGAACCGATCCGACATGATTATCAAGATATGCTGCTTTGGTTCTTCGATTATCCGGATTATCTCGAATGGAAAGACCATACCAACAGCGGAAATCGCATGTTTTGCATGAAGGGACCCCGAGGTTTCGGTAAATCCGTTAAAATGACAACAGTGATAAAACGGCTTCTCGAACAGGCGGACGACGAAATCGTTCTATTCTTCTACTTCAGGAAAGGGGACGAGGCGACCCAATATACGGGTAAATGTCTTGAAAGTCTCGTTTCTCAAATCCTCGAGCAGAGGGTTTTCCATGAAGACTTTGACGTCATGGATCGCTGCGTCGAGGCAATGGAGAAGGTGTTCGGTGCGGCAGGCGGACAATTGAAAACCGAAGCAAATACTCCTGAGCTCGTCACGGCTATCTTGGAAACCTTAATTGTAATCTTGAAACGGCCGGTGTATATCATTGTTGATGGACTCGACGAATGCGAAGATAGAATACCGGGAAACCTCATACCATGCCTCAAGACAATTTGCCGCTCTGAAACCAATTCCGTAAAGATTCTGTTCTCGGTCCGCGATAACGTCAACATCGAGCGATCGATTTACGATGCTCCTGTCACCGAAGATTCTGTGCTCCCAGCCGATATCAAAGTGATTCAGCTTACCGAGAAGCACAATTATGACGATATCAGGATGTATCTTATGAAGAGGGTCGAGCCTATCGTCCTTCGACGCTTTGGCAGAAGCAACAAGCGATTCGAACAAGAATTGAAGAGAATCGTCGCGATCATTGAGTCGAAAGCCAACGGTAACTTTTTGTATGCAGGCATGGCGGTGGCAAATCTTCTACAACCGACGCGACTAACGCTCGAGAGTAAGCTGTTAGAGCTACCACCAGCTCTTGAAGGTATGTATAATAGAAGTCTTGAGGTCTTGACACCTGATGAACGAGATCTTGTGGTATTTGCGTTGAAGTGGGTCATTTGGAGCGTTGGTCCCGTTTCAATCTTGGAAGTCATAGAACACTATAAACGGATCTATGATTCGAAGAGAATAGTGCCGATACCCCAAACACCAGGAAAGGAGTTCTCACTGGAGGATTTGTTACCACCACCCTACGACCCCCTTACCGATCCTGAAATCTCGGATACAAAATACCATCTTTACAACGCTGGTCGTGATTTCTTTCAATTCGACGATACCGCCAACTCGATAAGTGTCCATCTGTCGGTCCGAGAATGGATCCAAAATGAAGCCAAACAGGCAAGCGAAGCAGCTACCAGAAATATTTCCTCGCCGTTCATCAGAAATGAGCACGGTCAGTGGACCGTAGCGTTCTTAGTCCCAGGTACGCCGCCTACGTCAATTTCTCCAATATTTTGAACTTGGGGTATCTCATACATTGATTTTCAATAGATAAAATTGCAAATGACGGCAGAGACTTCGGTAATCTAATGGATGAAAGAGATGCGCATCTCTCTATGGCTACGAGCATATGTAAGATATAATATATCTCCTATTAGGGCGTATCGGTCTCCCTAACAATAGTATAGTATCCGCCCTCAACAATAAAAGCTTTCAAGACCGATATCGCCCCTGGAATCCGCCGGAGGAACTCAAAGCTGAAAATTACCAGAAATGGAACATACTCTGGAGTAATAACGCACAAGATGAAATATCTGCCGGACCTACACAAAGTGGGAATCCCGAAGTTGAGGCGTTAGAGACTGGAGAGGATCCGGAACCGAATGGAGATATGATACCAGAACATGAAAGCTTGGTCGTTCCAGGATCTGAAGAGACTGAAGAAACCATCGATACCGCTTCTGATCAAGATAAATCAGATACAACTCTGTCGGTAAAGCGACAGAAAACTGCGGTGAACACAGATATCCAGGACGACGCTTACTCGATACAGTCGGTTCAAAATTATGAATTAGAGCCAGCAAATGTCTGGATCCAGCTGAGATATGAGATTCGAACTTGGGTTGAGCATCTTACTCTCTTGCAAACAGAGTGGCGGCGTGAAGAACGCACGGGTAAAGCATGGAACGATTTCTGGCAACAGCTTCGACTCTTTGTCCAGCCGCAAAATTGGAAAAGATGGGGGACCTTGACTACGGTTGGGGATTTGAAAGAACGTGTTCGCGAAAGCCATTTCGAGAAATATGATCAATTCCAGACCCCGCTGGAGATGGCGGCTGTTCATAACTGGGTTTTCATTCTTGACCATCTAGTGGAACATAACATCGCTACTAAGGATGACCTAGACGGAGCATTCTTAGTTCACAGTGAAAACTCATTGTTTAACTGCTCCATGATGAATGGAGAATTCACGAAAGCCCTTCTTCGTCATGGGGCATCCCCTAATCCCTTGGAAAAGCAGCAAGCGTACTTCTTGATTAGCTACTTTTCCTTGGGGTTCAGAAATGATCTTCCATACCCTACTGACCTCAATCAGCAAATAGGGACTGTTGAATCACTCAAAGCTCTCGCCAAAGCTGGGATAGACCTAATGTCAAAGCAACTTTTTGATACAGGACCAAAAATTTTAATGCTAGCGGCTAGTCTTAGAGACATCGACCTCTTCAAAGCAGCTTTTTCAAGGATGTCACGGGAAGAAATAAACACACCAGATGATTTCAAGTTCACGACCATGCACCATCTTTTCCGCCACGAATGGGGCTATAAATATCCAGAAGAAGGATTTGATGAGGCAGCGCTGAAGGGGTTTGTTGACAGAGGACGAGAGATATTTACAATGCTACTGGAGGCAGGAGCAGATGTCAATGCCCAAGACTGCGAGAGCTGTGCCCCCCTCCACTTCGCGATCAAGAACAAGGATGTAGAAGGTGTAAAATGGCTCATCGAGAACGGAGCAGACGTTCACGACGATGATGTGAACGGAAACACTTATTTACATGTTATTTCTGGCTCAGGAAGCCCTGAGTTCCGAAGTGTCGACCCAAAAATAGTCGCCTCACGTCTCATTGAAGCTGGTCTTGACCCAAACCTCAAGAATGAACGTGGGAGCACCTCCTTAGCTTCCGCGGTTAGGCACCAGGAAATCACACTTGTGAAATATTTTCTGGAGGTTTACCGGCAAAAGTTCCCATCAGATCGCAACTACTTGTTTCAAACAGATGGACTTTCTCGAACTCTGCTCTATCGTTGTGCAGCGAACCGTAAAGGCGGTGTTGAAATAGCGGAAGCACTAGTTGAAGGTCTTCCTGAAGAGGATGTATTGCGATTATTGAATATCACGGATAACGATAAAGGCTTCAACGCTCTGCACATTGCTTTGCACTTCGGAAATCTCGAAATGTTTGAATATATACTCAAGCTGAGTCCTGATATAGCTACCAAACCGTTTAGAGGTGGGAAGACTGCGGATATTGTTATTAGTAAACTAGGCGGGCTTTGTACCATTATTGAAAAGAAGCCCGCAACGAAAGAACGACTGAATAGATACATACAGTGTTTCTTGAAGTTATCAGAAACTATACCTACACTCGAGGTAGATCCGCAGGGTCTCCTCGCAATTGCCATCAGATGCAAGTCAGAGAGTTTGTTGGAAATAGCTCTGAAACAAAAGGGTCTTAGAATGGATGTACCGGATGAGGATGGGTGGACCGCGTATCACATTGCGAAAGATGCTAACGCCCTAGATTGGCTACAAACTGCGTTCTCGGAGCTCGTAGATACAGCTATCGATAATGTTATCCCCGACAATCTCCCGAAAACAAAGGCGCCAACGCGGTTGTCTACGACAAGGAGAGGGGATTATTGCCGGACCACAACTGACGGTTTGGAAGTTTGGACGAAAGGTTCGTAGCTCTGGAAACCCATATGCGAGGATCACGCTTACCTTAGCACTGGGAAAACATTCAGGCACCCCCGTGCAGTATGCAGACCAGTTGATACTCGCCGATTTTCCCATACCGGTGGAATGCGATAGATATTATTTCGAAGTAACTGTGGGGAAAAAGATTATAACAGAAAACGCGTAAGTTTTGAACTCTGACCCTTCGATACTACATATCTTAGGTTGCTTTTCAAGCGACCTTTGTCTCGCAATATGAACCTTCCCCACAGAGCAAGTTAGATATTTGACAATCCTCCATGATACAAAAGCTAATGAAGTTTCCTCAATAGCCAAGCACTCGTCGGGCTTCAATCGTCCCGAACTCGGCACTATGACCGCAACGGAATCGCATCGTGCATGAGCGCACTATACTCAAGCCAGGGATTTATAACACTAGATCACTATAGTCTCTTGAACTATCGATCTGATTTCGGACCTCTTAGACGTGGGTTTGGTGATCACCCGAAGGAAGATGTTGTAGGATGCGGCTTTGATACTCGGAAAGGACATATATTTTTCACCCTCAATGGTGAATACTTGGGAGTTGGCCTCAAAATGCTTCCAAATACGAAATACTTCCCTGCTGTGGCGTTGGATAGTAACTCTCGGCTGCGGTTAAACTTCGGTCAAGAGCCGTTCTTATTCGATCGACCTTACGAGCCACTAGACGTCCTAGGATATTAAACTCGCAGGTCCTTTTTGATAATTTTAGGCCGATTCTTTGTGTTGCATGCGCATGTTATGCTAGCCAGCTGCACAAACTTGATGGTTCTGTTCAAACCTGTAGATATTGCTGACGTTGGATTTTGTCTCCAGTGTGAGACTCCTATATTGGATATATCACCCTCTATTTCATGTTTTGAGCTCCTAAGTGTGTAGATGCAACTGTTTGCCGCGTTATTGTTTTGCTCCCTCGAGATCTCGCTTGTGTTTCCTATAAACTTTCCTCGAACCAAATCCTTTCCACTACCTCCAAGTTCACGCGCACCATATCTTCCACCAAACGGGACGGGTGATATACTTAGGTTCTTACCGAATCATGCAGCGCGTCGAGAAAGCCGCAAAGGACGCAGCATGGATGGATATCCCACCCGTGGACCTAGATATCTCGGGCGTTCTGGACATCGAGTAGGTTGCTGACTTAGACCTAGAACAACACTCTGTACTAATGTTTTTCAATTCATAAAGAGAATTCCCAAGCACCAGTTTGGGTCTGATCACACAAGAAATAATCGAATGCCAAAAGACCGCTGATGGCACTTTGCAGAGTAGTCGTGAGGTACGTAATCTCACGAAATGCTAAAATAACTTCTTTGCTAAATTTTTTAATTTTAGCTACTGTCAAAGCTATACGTATATAGCGTGATCTATTCGCTCCAAGTATCAGATGAAACTTCCGAGTCTCATATAACATCTACGTCTGAAGAGCTTCTATCGTCGTTATGCGAGGCGGTGCGGCCAACGCTAGAAGTGGCCGAGGAGATCGATCTCGAACAAGATCCGTTCAAAGGACTGACTCCAACTCCACATCTCGCCGTCTTTAGAACGGTTGCCGAGAAATCACTAGCAAAGATCTCGAATCTTTTGAACCAAGAGCTTCTCAAACAGAGCCCCGAGATTAGAAAGCAGGTGTTACTGGCTATAGCGACCCACTCGGACCGAAGCGTAGATTGGGTCACTGAGAATAATGCCAAGCTCTGTGAGAGTCTCGTTGATACACACGCCTCGCAGTTGACGTCTGAGGATCTTCTAGTAGAATTTATTTTGAAGAGCATCATTAAACCAATATTCGGCAAGGGTCCGAAGACGATCACAGAGCAAGGCAGAAAGGCAATGAGGGTACCGCAGACAAAAGCCGAAATATTCACCTTCGCTGATGAAAAGCCTTGGAGGAAGGAGAAACCAGAGGCGCTAAGCTTATTGATGTTTGCCATCACGAATCTCAAGGTCAGTTTCCCCGAGAGATATCAATCACCTCAAATCTTAACATTTATTATAGCCTGAATCAATTGAAAGGAATTGGCATTTGATCGTGCCTCCCATCCTCACCACCCTTGATGAAGGTGATACCGTTAGCAAATCACACGCTTGTGAAATACTCAACAGAGTGATCACTAGTGTTGGCCATGATTTTCTGTCCCGCACAGGTCTTGGATCGGTGTTCGAAGAAGCTATATTACCCTGCCTTCATTTTCTGCCGCCGCTCACACCTATAAACCATGCAACGAAAAGCTTCAAAGCTGCTGTTACGACATTGATCGGATTGTCGACACACCGATATGTGGGAGCGGAGGGTGAATCGTTGAGGTTTCAAGCTCTGGATAAGATTCTGAGAGAGGGAGTATTCCATGGGATGACGTATGGTGGTGAAAATGTTAGGATGGTGGAATGTTTCTTAGAGGAGACAAGCGTTTTAGTTGGGCTTTTGGGTGTGAGGAGTGTCAGGCATCTTTCGGTGAGTCCCCGTGTCACATTTGTTTCAACCTCATGGTCCGATCTGCGATTGAAGTGACTAACATATTGTTTATGACAGAAACTTATCACACTGTGTACTCCACCATTGGCATCGCCGTTCCTGATGACGTATCCTGAGGTTGCACACCAAGCGGCAGTCACTTTGGTTGAAGTCATTAGAAATTGTTGGCCGAGGATTCCAGCATACAATGGAGAGATCTTGAAAGCGGTTGTGTTTTGTTGGATAAGGGTGAAAGATCAGAAATCAGATGGGACAATAGGACCGTTGAAAGAAGAATTGAAGGTGATCATGGCTATGCTGGAGAGACTCAACAGGGGCAACGAATGGTTTGAGGGAGCCAAGAGTGCTGTTGTCGCGAAGGATATTGGATTAGAAGGATTGTTCGCGATAACTTCAGCAAACTCTCCGATTGTTGGTTAGACATCTGGGATCCTCGACTTTGGCTGAAAAGCTTCAACAACTGTCACAAGCACTCGGGAGCCTTGTCAGCTATCCAATGTGGTTTTTTGTCAATCATCATCTGAGCTCTGCGGCGAGATTAAGCAGCTGGCGATCTTCAGCCCGACCCTTGGACCCGATCGCTTGGGGACCCCTTTGCGAGCAACTTGAACAATTTTTTTTTTGATAAAAGCGTCTGGAACGACAGAGATATCGCTACCGGCGAACCAGCGCGCGTATTCGGATAGACCTTCTCGAGACATTGAGAACGCCGATAGTCAGCTCGCGAGTACAATCAGGGGCTGGTAGCTATCGTTGAAATTCCACAGAAAAGCTAATGACTGCAAATCCTCTTCGAAACCCTGCCTGTGACACGGTCCAGAGGTAAATCGCACTTCGTCCAGAGCGTATTTGCCGACATTTGATTTCTCTCCGCCAATGTTAGTCTAACTATGGTTCCAGTCGCGTCGAATTCTCCTGAAGATCTTATGCTTGGGCAGCGAAAAACATGGGTCCGGAAAGTGCCGTTGAGAGATGGACTTTGAACAGCTCGGCGGGCTGGGTGCCTTAGCAGTTTTTGAGCTACCACTGCAAATCGCTATTTCATGAGAGCCCCAAGCTCCACACTTTGAAGTCTGGGGCACAATTTGAGGCTTTGGATGTGCGATTCTTTAATTTGCGTCCCCGTGTTATTGCATCACTGGTGCCTGGGAGTGACAACGCAGAACAGCTTGTCGGCCATATGGAGTAAATGAGAGTCGAGATCCCGCTTTGACTTCACATTTTTCAGGCGCCGCTGCTGTAGGCATACATCGATGAGATGCGATATTCCTCGATATCACAAGCGTATTAAGGTCAAAAAATATGGGCTGGATAGCATGAGCTTCGAGTATATAATTCACCGTTTCCCGGGCGTTAGAGGAGGATTTTTTATACCATCATCATCACCAGCTTTACATTCTTTACTTATCCAGCTGCAAAGACGCCCTTCGGCAGAACTTCGATATTCAAGCATCATCATCATCATCATCTCTATACCAAGATTCTTGTATTTATAATATATAATACCTTTTTATCACAATGTTGTCTGGATTCATCTACACTTTGATCGCGGCAAATGCCCTTTCTGTGGCTGCTGCGCCACTCTCCCTGAGTGATCTGGTAAGAATTCTCCCTCTTCAACATACCAAGTGATGTTTTGCATACTAATTACCACAATCTGTAGCTTAAAACCAGCCCGGTAGCAGATATCCTCGATACTGCCACCAGCGTTGTTCCAGCGAACCTCAAGGCCCTGTTGCCCACCGGCATCGACGTGACAGATCTCACCGTCGTCCAGAAGGAAGTCGGCAGCGGCGTTGCTACTATCAAGAGTGTCACCGGAAAAGCGTTTGATATCAGCTTGGTTACTGCTATGTGCTGCACCAACCCAGAAGAGGTTCTCAAGGGAGGAGATTGCGCTCCAGCTAAATGCGTCGCTGGCATTGTTAGCTCTGTCAAGACCAAGGTTACCACTGTGGTCGCCGAGTCCAACCCATTGACTGGTGTTTTCGACTTGAAGGATGTCAAAAGTAAGACGAAGCCCTGAATATTATCATTTAAATTCTAGCTCTAACATAGCTTGTTCTGCAGTCACCAGCGTAACGGACAAATTGGCACCGGTCACCGCACCTGTAACTGCCATCTTTGAAGGTCTCAAGGTTGACAATGTCGTGCTTGGATTGAAAGGAGAAGTTGAGAAGACTGTCGCCGGTGTCCCGACACTGGTTGCCTTTGTCAAGTCAGTGCCAGAGACCCTCGGCCTGTCTGGAATTACTGTTGTCGTAACAGATGTTACTGCCCTTGACATCGACATCCTCAGCGGCTAAGCTATCTTGCGCCGCGACCTGTATTCTTACTTCGCTTCTTTCTTTGTATTAAAACCGCATCTTCAATCCAAATAATAATAAGTATGAACCGTTGAATAACTCGTTCGGCTAAAGTTGCTGCGAAAGCGTTCGGCTTAAAGCACCCCGCAAATGGGCGGGACCCCAGGCACGACCCGCCATCCGCCCTGCAATTAATACTTAACTCTAAACCACCTCCCAAATCCGTCGCGATGGCTGAATCGTCCGTCTCGATACAATCGCCGCCAAAGACCGTATTATAATCTCGCGATAGCTCCTTCATCGTGAAATTCCCCGGGCGGCTGCCAATGTGAGCGTTAGCACCAGCATTCCTGGTCCCCAATGTACCACCGAACCCCCCGCCCGGTCCCTGAAACACCATCCAGCACCCTCCCGCTAGACAACCAACTCTTCCAACAGCCCCTCAGTCCAGGCGTTTCTGGAGAGGCCAATAACCATCACCACCTTCGGGTTCCCGAACCCGGTTCTCCCATCGCTTTCCAAACCCCGCCCCGTCGTTCTGCGTCTGTGTATCGTCCGCCGTCGCCGTCAAAATACCCTTATCAGAAACCGACTTACAAATCCGCTGCTGATTCAGGCGACGGTGACTGGCTGTCGCCTTCGAATATCCTAATGTTCTTCCTCACGGTTGTAATCCTTGTGCTCCTGTTCTTCCAATCTCCCGGCGAGGCGCAGGTTCAGTATCTCAACGACTTTGACGGAGATCCGTGGAGCGATTCGTGTCCCGATTATAAGGACTATGCTGCGCGCCGCCACCTCCCCTTCAGCGACGGACCGCTGAAACTTCCTTACCAACGGCCCGTTCCGGAGTGTCGAACCTTCAAGTCCGTTGAAGTGGAACGTGTCATCAAGGAGATGACCTCCAAGTTGGTCGATAAGGATCTTGCTAGGCTATTCGAGAACTGCTACCCAAGTACTCTTGACACTACTGTCAGATGGCATATCGACCAAGACATCGAAGGTGCTTCCGGTGGTGTCGCGACTGGGTTTATGACGGATAAATATACGATCAAGGCGCCGCAAAGTTTTATTGTTACTGGCGACATCAATGCAGAGTGGCTACGAGATTCCACCAATCAATTGGCCGGCTACATGCCCTTGTTAAAGAAGGACGAAAAATTGAAGAAACTGGTTCTAGGTGCCATATACACACAGGCGGAATACGTGATTGAAAACCCATATTGCAACGCGTTTCAGCCTCCGAGAGGTAGCCACGTTAAGCCGTACGTACAATAATTTAGACCATACAAAAGTGATACATACGCGCTAACACCAGTTACTTGATATCAGGACTAATAACGGCCAAGATGATAGCGTTCATCCGACGTATGATTTTAGAGCCGTCTTCGAATGCAAATACGAAATCGACAGTCTCGCCAACTTTTTTTCACTCGCCAATCAATATTACGCGCACACTGGGGATTACTCGTTTGTGACTGAGAGATTCATAAGTGCTGTAGACTCCGTCTATAATGTTCTGCAAGAACAGTCAATGCCGACGTTTAGTGAAACTGGAACGCTCCAATTTCCGGGATATACTTTCCAGAGGCATACCAATATTGGGGTAAGGACATTATACATCACATAGCTCGATCTCAACAAAGCATGAATCCTAACTAGTGTTGGTAGACTGAGACATTGCCGCTTAGTGGAAGAGGCAATCCTCTAAATCAAAATACCTCACTGATCCGCTCAGCATTTCGCCCTTCGGATGACGCCTGCACTCTTCAATACTTTGTTCCTGGAAATGCTTTCATGTCTGTGGAGTTATCACGGCTCTCGAAACTACTCGAGAAAGCAGGAAAGAAAGACTTTGCCGCAAAAGCAACGGAATGGGCCGAAGCGATCGCGAATGGTATTCAACAATACGGTATAGTCGACGACCCGGTCTTCGGAAAGGTGTACGCCTATGAAGTTGACGGTTACGGTTCACGAATAATGATGGACGACGCAAACCTACCATCACTACTTTCGTTACCGAAAGTAGGGTGGACCACGCTTAGTGACCCCGTTTACCGGAATACGAGAAAAATGATCCTATCGCGCCATGGTAATCCCTATTTTCTCGAAGGATGGAATTTCAAAGGGATCGGTGGACCACATATTGGATTGAAACACGCATGGCCTATGAGTGTATTGATGCAAGCGATGACGAGCGACGATGATGATGAGATCAAAGCAGCGATCGAGTCGGTGAAGCAGGTTAGCTATTTAGGATTGATCAACGAGAGCGTGAATGTCCAGAGAACCCACGATTATACCCGTAAGTTGAAGCTCTTCTCTGTCACAACGAAGAAATCACATACTAAACCTCGGCGATAGGGAGTTGGTTCGCATGGGCGAATTCGGTTTTTGCTCAGGCGATCTTAGATCTAGCTAAGCGGAAGCCGCATTTGATATTTGGGGAAGGTGCAGAGCCTTATGAGATTTAAGTTCGGGTCGGGTTCCCGACAGACATTTTACCACCCGAGAGGCTTGTTGGTCTTTTTCTTTTTCCCTTGTCTTTTAGTATTCATTTAGGGGCAGCATTTGCATATGATACCATTGGGAACATTGTTGTTTTGTACTATCCTTGATTGTTAGTCTTGTCCTCCTTTTCAATCTGGTATTATCCTCGGATTATATTGATCCCACTCTGATGTGCCATGCCTCACCAAATTTCAAGCTTCGACATCAGCCGCATGAAATTTCGAAACTACATGCGGCTTATAATCGTGATTGCAGATTTCAAGATCGCTGAAACCTGCTTACTGAGATCGTGAAGTCAACAATGTTAGGTCAGACTCTAACTTCATCACTTTAGCTTTTGCGGCAAACTTGCCGCATTCCGCAAACCATTCGATTGGTTTTATTCCTTAGCGTTATCTCGTAACCACAGATTCCTGCTGCAGGGGGTAAGGCCAGCCGATAATCAAAGATTCACATGCCAGAAAATCAAAGTATCACTTCTCAACTGTTTCTCCGCCTTTACTAGCGGAAAATCCTTTCCGCACATGCATTTTACTTCCCCTTCGGTGCATGGACTCTTGATTTTTTTCGCTCGTCATATCTGTTACTTGAAAGGGCTGCAGGGAAGCTTATCCCGGTCTGGTTTTTTTGTTCGTATGTACCCCAAAAGTAACATGGAGGTCCCCGTTTTCACATGCTTCAAAGACACTCGATCCCACCCACGACCGCAAAAGACATGGGGGTTCGCAGAGGATCCAGCGAATTGGCGAAAAAGGTTCACCCACACGCCACCCACGACAAAGTATCAGAGTGGCACCGAATTTTTTTGTAGATTTCAGAAAGAGATGTTACGTGAAAGAGCGTTTGGATTTTTCTTTTCCTTTCTTGATGTCTTAGTGCGGGTTCTTACGCGTAGGGCAAAAACTCGAGCCTCCTGTGGTCCAAGTGTTTCCTTTCACTTTTCAATCAATCCCGCATCTTTGACGCGACGACACCTTGTCATATGTCGATACCGGAGGGCGGTTTCTTGGATTACTAGAACATTAATAATAATCAACGTTTTACTCTTCCAATCGGTGCTATCAATACTACCTATCAATAGACACACACACCTACCACCACAAAGACCCTGTCACAAAGTGGACTTCAGCCTACTTTCGTATCGGATCGCGCATATCCGTTAATTACCCGTCCAGCGATTAAGCACCTTCCAGAGAAATCGCATTCCCCGGGTCATCCTTTTTGATAACTACTCGAAAAAGCCATTCAGCTATCGATTCGGAAATCGCTTTTCGCCTCCTTCTCCTCGATAGACCGACATCACTAGCCACTTTTTACTGAGCTGTTCGATAGGCTTGGAACCAGACGTCCGGGGTCATAGTCGCCCAGTCACCGTTTTTCGACCTTTTCGATACGTTACGGGCCTACCTGATCAAGCAACGAATTACGAAATATCACAGAACCGCTGTACAGACCGACTAGCTTAGGCGACAAAACGGGATCCATTTTTGGAACTTTTCGGAGATCTATCTGATAGGGCTTTAATTTGTTTCCCGTTTTAAGGTTTTACATGACAGTTATACGAGAAGAAAGCATTTGATTTCTTCACGAGCCGATTCGGAGAACTTTTTTGGAAAAGGGAAGCCTGATATCCAGTTACAATCACACCATCACGCACGCACGGCAAAGCTGTGCTATTCTGTGTCGTATGCACCATTACAAACGGGGTTGCCGCCACCAAGGTCGATAACATTTCCTGTTACAATACTCAATTTCCCAGATTTAAACCTCTTTGCTCGGTTTCTGTTATACCGAGATAAAAAAGAGATTTCGACCAGGCTCGCAGGCCGAAAATTCGCCGTTTCACGGAATTCACCTCTTCAAGTACCACGGATACATTTAAATTCCTTTGCGCCTGGGATTAGCTTTTTTTTCTCTGTTCTTGTTGGGTGTTGGACATTTCGACCTGACAGGCCCCGGAAGGGAGGCATTTGGGTTGCAACCTGGTTTTATCTTGTGACGGCGGTGGTTCAGCTCACAGCAATTCGGATCTCTTTTAAGCAGTTTATATTCGACACAAACAGAGCTCAACGGTTTCGAGAAATTTTTCTCCCCGAGGGTTTATATTACATGGGTCCCACTCCGCAGTTTATTAACTGGTCGAATTTAATTTACCCTTGACGGATATCCTTCTCGCTCGAAGAGCATCCGTTACCATTACGACCACGACGTCTACAACACTTTTTTACAATTGATATCTGCAGTTCGAATGAGTGCCGAATGGATGGGGCAAGAGGAGCCGCTTTCACCGCGAGCGATTGTAAAGGCTTCTCTTATTGAAGGTACGTTATAGTTAACTTGGCTTTTGGTTATTTGCGGACATTAGCATGTGATTTCAGGTGCTCACTAGTCGTTCTATCCAGAGATTCTACGAGAGGATGATGTTAGTATAAACTCCTTATATTAAAAATACTACCCACGAATATACATCCCGAAGACACCGGTGTTCATTGGATGCGCGCTTGGTCTTCCCTGCACTGCATGCATCGTTACTCAAAAAAAATCTAAGATTTTGTTTGGGCATGTGATCGGTGCGACGCGAGACTTTAACATTCTCCTCGTGGAAACTTATTGTCCCGATTCGTGTGAATTTTTCTTTTTTACTGACAGGGCGTCTGCTCTTCGTGTGACAGTTATACAAAGTGCTTGGCGCGTCGAAGAATGCTTCGCCGGCGGAGATTCGAAGGTGTTATTTGGAACGAGGGAAGATCTGTCATCCGGACAAGATCCCATACCATCCCGATTCCACGAGGTACGTTGACTCAAAAAATATACCTACCCTTTGGTGATATCTTGATGAATTAATAAATGTCGTTAATGCAGTGCGTTTCAACGACTCGGTTTCGCTTTTGACGTTTTGAAATCCCCTTCATCCCGAAGAACATACGACCGAGCCTCTCGTGATCCAAAACTCGCCTCGCGCTTTTCATCCGACCGACCACCATTCATCGATGGGGAGATATCGTTCCGCGCGGCGGTTGAGAGCATCTTCGCTGAATTCATGGACGGCGATTTCACGCACGTTCGACAGTTACTTGAGACATTACACCGAAGTTATCCCAACCTCGTCAGCGAGGATGTAATCGATGGGATCGAATCAGCTTTCTTCAGAATCCGACAACTAGTAATCACGACTAGAGTTTACGCCTTCTTAATATCGATTGAACTAGGAAGGATACACCGGGTACAGAAAAGACTGATGGCGTTGGGATATTTCGATGTTAGAGGAAGAGTCAAAGTCACCATGCAATTGGTGAGGACCACCTTGGCCATCCCAGTTAGGATCGAACTCGCATTGAGGAGACGGAAAGAGAGGGAATGGAGGGCTAAAACCGCTGGGTGGAACGCTATCGGTCGACCACCTGAAGAAGAAATGAAGCTCGGTGGGATATTGAATGATAGGGTGTTTAAGGTGCTCGAGCTTTTGGTGGGGAGTAGTGCGGAGGATGAAGCTGAGGATATCGAGTATAAGAAGCAGAGGGACCCGAGGAATGGGTTGTACGACCATGATTTGGGAATCGGCGGGCAGAGAAGGGATAAAAGTGCTCCTGCCACTGGTCGTGACAGATGATAGATTTTTTTTCCTCTCTTGCGTTACGATTACGATTTTTCTTCGCATTGTTTCTTTTCTTCTCCTGATGACGTTACGGATCTCCTTTGGGTAAAACTTCATGTTTCTTTATTGCATTTTGCCTGGAATTGCTTCGTGGGCTCTTGTTGGTTCTACTCCATCTTCTGGGAAAAGTTTGATGGAAAAATGGGAACGGAAAGCGGACGGCGTTTTAGGGATTCGGATTCTTTCCTTTGGCTTCTCTTTGAAAAGATACACCTTCGAAAGTAATCTTTTGCATTTTTCTTAGATTCAAATAATTTCCAAAACCATGTTCATTTCTTAAAAAACTTCACCGAAAATAGTGCCCCGTCGTTCATATGCGTGCTGATAAATGTAATGACAAGTAATCAACTCCACAGCTCAGTGTAGCCTTGTGGATTAGCCCTAAGAAAAGCTCTAAGGACAGACGTCACTTTAGGTGCCACTCAAGCTCTGGATTTGTGATGAGATTGCAACTGACTGAAACTATATAATCCACCAAACACCCCTTAGCTCACCTTCTCTCTTCATCACTTCATCACTTCATTTCTTCACCATTTCATCATTTGCCTTCAATTCCAACCCAAATACTACGCTCTGTCAGCAGGAAGTAGCAGTCTGCTGCTACGGCTGCAGGTACGTCATATTAAGCTGGACACATATATATTTAATCTCAGGGAGTCTAAGTAAAAAAGAATCCTCCTTCATCATCCCCATCATCATCCTCACACGGTGCGCTAGCCATGGATATTATACCTAACATCATTATAGGCTTCATTTACCAATCAATTAAACCCTCTAGCAAGCTTATCTTTTGACCGAAATCTTTCTTATTTCCTTGGCGGGTACTATCGTTCAGGTGTGGGTGCTTCGGCGGTCCCTGCGAGCTCTCACACGCCCTGGCTCCACTGCTATAGTATAGTGGTCCCATAAAGTCTATCCGTCCCCAAACTTATCTAAGGCCTTCGCGAACGAAGCTTCGAGCACTCTATTTCTCCTGCTGTTCTCAACAGACAGTTGCGATAATATATTGATCAGATATCGTACTAAACTATGGTCTCTCCGAAGTCCTTTTCTCCACGATCCAGACAGCTCTACACTTTTTATCAATAAAATAATTATAAATAAGCTTAACAAAGACTAATGATAGAGCTATATAACAAATATAAAAGATCTATGAGATCTAAATATGATATACCGAAGAAAATTCCATTTTTCGATGCATAACCTTGTTGCTTGACCCGTCTTTATGAGTTTCCGCATACCGTTATTAATAACGGCATGTGGGGACCATAGGGACATGAGATGTCTACACCAAAGGCGGGATTTTAAATCAGCACGGTTTAGAGTGACTAGAGTCTTGCTCTTCAGCTTACGAAATCTTCAAAGCATTTCAAACACAGGATGATATTCTAAGATGAAGCCGCTTATTCCTATCTATCTTATAAAAAATCTTCAGTAGCTTTTTCAACCCCATGCTAAAAAAATCTAGGCGATTGTCATGAGCTTTCTCAAATGGTGGTCAACAGATATCATAAATAAAGATCAACCGAAGTTGATGGTTTCGCGAAATCTATATTTGAAAGAAATCTTATGACATACTTGATGATGCATCACATCATGATGAGTTTCCGGGGATTGATTCTTGCCGTAGCTGCGATGCGATAAGGAAAACATCTAAAACAAATCATGAATTATATAATGTATGTACAAGTAGGAAAATAGTATATACTCTAAAATCTAGTTAAAATTACAATCATGTTATACCTCGCAACCGTTATCGAACCATATTTTATAACTTTTGTGACCCCCGAAAAACGATAAGAATAAGAAAATTTTATATCCAAGGGGTATCGGTGAGACTATTAGGAAAATACGTAAGGGAAAAAAAAATGTATATAAAAAGAAGCGGAAAGTAAAAGAACATCAAAAAAAGGGGTATCTCCGTTACCGTAATCATAAAGACCACATCATTCAATCACGCCACAGAAACTTCACCGCCATCCCGCCAAACTCCGCCGTACATCCCACTACCAGCCCCAGGAGCATAAACCGTATTCTTATCGAATCCGAACAACTCTCTCATGTCGAAGCCCCACACAAACTTTCCATCCGCCGCGAGAATCACAACTCCTCTCGCGACGAAATTTAAAGCCTTCAACCCGGGTAGGTATGCCAATTTCCAAGCCTTCGAATTACAATCCGAAAGATCTCTGGGTTGACCCCAAGGAGTGATAATATTCAACACGGGAAGCGCTGAGTCTCTCGACACCGAAGCTTCCAATGAAGGAGGAATGGAAGCACTCACACACGGAGTCTGTTCGGGTCTGTATGTACCGATTGGAAGTTCCTCCTGGCCGGTCTCCTCGGAATTGATGTTTTCCGGCATACAATGCCTCCACGATCGGTTGACCCTCCAAAGCCAAATTTCTCCGTTGCTGTATCCTACTAGGATTCCCATATAAACGATCTTCTGTCCAAAATCGTAATGCATGAGAGGCGCGACGGAGACGAATGCGATATCCCCGCTTCCGCCCTTTCTTGGTGGAATCGATAGCCAATGGTGCATGTAGGCGGTCGATGTCTCTTTCTTCCCGGCTCTCAGTAGACTAGGACTCGAGCCGCAGACGTATACTATATTCGTTTTCTTGGAAACAGCGACAATTCCAACATTATTTCCCTCTTTGTCAAAGGGGACCCGCAGAACATGGCATATTTCTTCGCCGCCTTGAAGTTTGACCCGCATTGTCGTTGGAACCGCTGACTGGAGTGCTGATTTGACCTCTAGAACCGCAGGACTCCCCCAACCTTGCTGCTGTAATGCTGACATCGCTGGTGGCGCCGGATGTTTGTGGAATCTATGCAAAAAGCCCTGCCACATACCCCGCCATTTCCCACTTTGTTGGAGAGTAGCGCCGTATCTTGGATTCGATAACGAGACGCTGGGGGAGCGATGATGGCAGTCAGTGCCCTGCGCACAGAACTGGTTGTGATTGTGCACCAACGTTGCTGTTCTCACTGTCTTGTCCCGAATATTTAATTGATATATTCTGTGCGGCGCTAGCCCCTCGAAGGTGTAGGTTTCTACTATTCCGTTTTCGAAAGTAATCGACAACTCTTTTACACTGGATGGCGTTTCGATTTCCTCCATTTCGACCTTGATGATTCGAAGATTCAAGGCGGTCTTTACATCGAAAACCATATACAGGGGACCAGGTTCGGGAATACAGGGACAGCAGGAGTATCTGTGGGGCCGGGATTCTAGAGTCAGGTGTGTTTTAGAGAACAGTCGACAGATGTAGAGTTTTCGGTTTGCTCGCCGGCCTACAACCATAGCGGCGAAGGAGCCGGTTTGGCGGGAGAAGCCGACGCATTCGAAAGAGTCGGCAGAATCGTGCGGCGTGTTGCTGTTGGGACTCGCGCTATTGCTGTGATTGATGTTGTTAGGATTCGAAGATATGTTGGGATTGGCGATTTCGAGGAGAGCGCGGGCGTCTAGACGGGTTTTGAGACACGGTACACGATGTCGACTGCCCGGCCATTCCGTGACCAGAGTAGTAAAGTATTTTCTGAGATGAGGGACGGAGAAGTTTTGGATCTGTTGGGCGGACCATTGGTTCGAGCGTGAGGTTGCGCCGGGGTAAGCGTGCAGGTTGTCAATATTTCGCTGTAACAGCGCACGACAGCTAGAGGCCTGAAACCAGTCGCGACAGGCGAGACGGGCAGAATCAAAGTCGTGAGGCGATAGATAGAAGAGGATCTCTTGTATGATCTCGGTTGGAAGGTACGGGAGAGTCTGGACTTCCTTTGGCGGGCGGGAGACCGGCGTCGAGGTGGGCGCCATATGGGACGTTGGTTTGGATAGGGAGAGCCCTTGCATGAGGCTCTCGACCATGTTTCTGGATTCCTTGCTGTTCTTCGGTTCGTCCTTCGGCGGCGTGATGTCAACCATGGCACCGGTGATGGCCGCCATGGCTGCAGATGGAAACGAGCGTTTATATGCGAATGTCGAGGATGCGAAGAGGAGAAATGTGGGAGAGAGGAGAGGAAAAGCAGGAGGAGGAGGAGGAGGTGGAGGGAGGCTACAACACACACCGCAGTTACGCCCAAAATAGCAGCTGGGCGAGGAAAAGGAAAGCGCTTACTCCAGAACAACCTCCAGCCTGCATCCACCAGTCCGATTCCTCCATCTTGGCGGTTGGTCTACTGCCTTTATAGACGAAGTCACAAGAGCGTATTCGACATTCCAGCTTTTGTTAGACTGCGACCGGGAATATTTACCGTCCCCGTTGAGGCGACATTGGCTATATCATATCGTGCTATTATAGCATATCTCCTGTTATTACTCCTCAAAAAGTCCGATACAAGCAAACAATCTAATAGAATTGTCGCCGGATTGGAGCTCGTTCGTTCCGTTTGGGCTTCGCGACGGCGCAACTGGAAAAGATATTTCCCAACATGTTCGAATGCGCGCGCATAGTCTCGTTAAGAATTCTTGTCTCGCAAATGCAACTCTGGAAACAAGCATTCAATACATTCACGGGTTTGGCAATGCGACCAGCTTGAGGCGATACGACTCGTCATTAAGAAGAATGAGTATCGAGACTTCTGAGTTACCCCGCATGAGCAATACTTGTGCGACGCTAGACCGATGGAGGGAAATCGCTTGCAAATGGAGTTTCGTCGCAGCGACAGATTTCGGGCCTAAGTTGGACAGTCGACGCGACTTAGGGCGGACCGTTCCTCGGAATGGTAAAATCTAGCCGTTTCCAGAATCCACATCTTCCGAGGTATTTAGTGGACATCCAGGTTATCATTCTTTCAAAAAAAATGCCTTTCCGTTCTCCCACGTGGTATGCCGGACGTCGGTATATTTGGCGTGCGAGATAATGGCTGCGAGACCCCTGCAATGACGCAGGATTATATATTCAACATAGCACAAGATGTCAGGCCTTCGTTGAACAGATTTGTCATGCGAGACGTCGACAAGAAAAACGCGTCATCAGTGGTTCTAAGCAATCCACCTCTGATCCTTCACATTTCACAATAAAAAACTTCAGCGCGTTGTTTTTGACGTTTCTACGTGCACGAAATCGCCACTGAAGTTACAGTCAACAACAACGACTTCTTTACAATTGACCAAAAAGATACATCGCAGATCTTTAGCGGACGGCCAATACAGTGTTTTAACGCTTTTAAGTTCACGAAGGATTATATTGGATGCGGAAGCAGCGGCTTCGAAGAAACATGGAAGACCCTAGGAGCAAGATCTTGCTAGGTGGTAGTGAATTGCCTTTGTCCACGCTGTGACAGCATAGCTAAAGCTAGTGAATACACTTAACCCTAGAAGAAGGAGATGCCCGAAGTGCTCAAGTACTCTCTAGATCGTAGGGTCATTGATTCAAAGCTTGTACAAAAGCGACTACTCATAACTATTGATAAATTTAAGGTTGATAATATAACAAATTGAGCTTCCAACTCAACATTTAGCATGATAGCATCAACGTCGCCACTATCAAAAATAGTCTGAATAAGAGCAGTGCAGCAAGCAAAACGTACCTGCAAGTAATTACTTGGAGGTATACCTATACCTAAGGAAAGACATCTTGTGAATGAATTTGTATGTCGGTCATGGATTTAGCAGTAGAATGCGCAGAAACGGTACATATCAAATCTGTCGCTTGGGGAGTCCGTGAAATCTAAAAAATTCCCACACCAGTGGGAACTTATAGTAAGACTAATGAAGTACTTCCAGAATGCTGGGCCTGTTTCTCGACGGCGAGCGCAACGCCGTCTGCGTTGTGACGGCAGGAAACCGGCTTGTTTCGCGAACAAAAGCCGAGGTTTCGCCGACATCGCGAAGACGAGATGCAAAGTGGGATGTATTCCAGTTCAAGGGCCTGCAAGTTAGTCGGTGCTCACAGCTTAGGGAATATCACTACATCGATGAATGACAGTCCTGAGAATCACCCTTAGATGGGCTTATTTATAGAACTATATGCTCGCAAATGTTTTCGCCTTTAAATTCAATGAAAATGCTTCGAGGCGGGGTTGTGTGAAACCGGTATTGCATCCACTATAAATGGGTGGCTTTATTTGGATCTAAAGAAAGCCACCCGTTTATAGTGAATGCAATAGATCTTCAGGTTTCTTTTCGTAGAGGGGGAGAAACAACCATCATCGAGGGCGGGAGGCCCAGATATTCCCATAAACTAGCTGGCTGGCCTTCGCGTTTTCCGCGAACTCGAGACGACTAGTCGACTTCCTTTCTTTCTTTTTCTCGACCCAAAGTGGAGTTTTTGCGTTCATGCACCAGGCCCAACTTCTGGGAGGGGGTTGAGGGGTTTCTCGTAGACTGGTCGCTGGGCGGCCCAAGCACAGAGGGTTACGTTCCGAGGCACTTTTCTATAGCCTGTCCACATAGGAGAAAGGGACGAGTGCGAGGTGGGAGACTCTCATTCTCAAATCCCCAGCACTAGTCGGCCTTAGCGTTTTTCGCCAACTTGACTTGAATTTGCTTGTTTTTGTCCTCGCGTTTATGCATCGGCCCAGCTTCCAGACAGCCTTGATTGGTTATTTCTTCTGTCAGTCGACGACTGCCAAGCCCAAGTCCCTGGCATCATGTCACACGAGAAACTCAGAACCCGAATCCGCCAATAGTCAAATCTCAAACCACCCACACGCCTTATATTACAATTATACCACAGCATCCAAATTCTCACACGCGTATTCCTCGACCAAATTTATAAATACAGGTACAATTCCCATATCTGTCTGTTTGAAAGTTTTGTTACGGGTAGCTCAGAGCACCTTCAATCCCACACTCATTACGTTTATTTAAATATTTACCACCAGCAACCAAAGTAAGCCTACTTGGAAAACCCCATTGCGTTGAATATCACCCTCCTAACTTCTAACCATAAAGATTTCTACAACCAGAACGTTTGTAACATAGAAGTAGAACTAGCATACTATATATACTATACATCACATACCTCCTCCTATCCGCAAATCAATTCGAACCTAGACGCCTGCTTTCCAGGCTTTTTACTGGGCCCGAACTCTACAAGTCGCAATAAACCAGTCATACATATGCTTTCTACCATCCTTTAGCATGGCAAGGTGCACCCGTAAACATCTAAAAAAGAACTTTCGCACCTACACCGGCCTCATTGCATTGAATGGTAAGCAACATCTTATTAAAAACAAAAGAAAAAGCCTAGAAAATATAGCTCACATGATTGGAACATCGAATAAATAGGCTCTCCTTGGCTAAGCCTACCCGCCCAGGATAATTCGAACCATAATCATCCGAACTCACCAACATCCATCGACCCTAACCCGTTACTCTCAGATCGCCCCGATTCAACCACGAGCAAAGACATAAATACCTCTCCAAGCATTACCAGTAGTCTCACACCAGATATTGGCCCACATCCCAATGATCTTCTGCACATTGGTGCCTGGGTTCTTGACACACACACGAGTCGAGATAATTAGGGAGAGCTGGGGTGCAGGATTGTGTTGTGTGTGGTATTTCGGGTTGAGGCTCTAGCTTCAGAGTTTCGGTGCTTTTCTTGCTGCTTGACGCAAGTAGCAAGAAGGGCATCGAGACTACTAGCTTCAGCGCTTAATTCGGGATGACGGGCTGTAGGAAGGCAGAGTTTGGCTTAGAAGACCGGCTGGAGGGCCCAACTCGGTCGAGTTTGTAGATCCACAAGATTTATTCATAATCGTGAATTGGGCTGCTCCGCCACACAGTCTGGTTCCGAGA
This sequence comes from Dactylellina leptospora, assembly GCA_036971365.1. Lineage (NCBI taxonomy): Eukaryota > Fungi > Ascomycota > Orbiliomycetes > Orbiliales > Orbiliaceae > Dactylellina > Dactylellina leptospora. The sequence continues at coordinate 977,935 of JAJTUC010000004.1, forward strand.
CCTGGTATGAATGTCTACGACGACTGTTAGATTATACAACCGGCCCTGCCATGGCTTTGGTAGTAGAATAATATGTATGTTGTCTCCGATAGTGGCGAGAGTAAGCTAATTTTAAAAGCCTATCAATCTATCACTATGCATAGTAGTAAGCCCGTGATTCTACCCGTCTAAAGCGAATCCGCGTAAACTAGGTTTGTGTTCTCTGATCTTGTATCCAGACCTTCCCGTAGTATCCGAAATATAATACAATTATGCAAGGGCGTGTCGCTCGCGGGTATCATGCGCCGGTAGAAATCCAAACAATACAAATGTCCCCCTAAGATAAAATAGCTACGCAAGCCAGTCATCAAAATCTTCACCCGACTCCTCGGTTTCGCTGTTACTCTCATCCTTCGAAAGCATGGCATCCTTCCCTTTCGTGCAGCTAGTCTCGTCTTCTGTCGGCTTTTTCTTCTTTTTCTCCTTCTTATTACCTCTCGGCATCTGCTTTTGTTTTCCCTTCTGCATCGTTCCAAATTTTTCAGCCGCAAGTTTCTCGAATTCTTTCTTCTCCTTTCTGTAGAGCATCATTGTAACTCTCGCGTCTTCGACACTGCTGTGTGCCGAACCTTGTATATCCACTCCTAGAACTTCCTTGGCCAGTCTTTTTAGCCCCGGATTCTTCTGTTTGGCAATTTTGCGGAAAGGTGGATGCCGGGCTGTATCTCGGATGTCGCGTTTCGGATGAGATAGAAACATGGCGTCCAGGTCATGGTGGATAGCGTGACCGACCAATATTTTGCCGTTGATTATTTCATGAACTCTACGTTGAGCTTCTTCCAGCGTTATGGCTTTTAATTATAAGTCAGCTATCGGCCGATCGAGGGTCCGTGCGTGGGAATTCAATACCATTGGCCATGTCTTTTGCGCTTACTCCGCTCACCCATGTTCTCCAATCCGTTACTCTTTCCTTTGGCTTTACGAACGTATCCAGAACGCAGTGTCCATTATAATTAACGAGCGAAACTCTAGCGAGAGCTGAGAGTTCGTGATCCGGAGGACCGACGCCGACCATTTCGCAATCAATAGCAATATACCGACCAGCTTCTGATGACTTGGTGGAGGATGAGGACGTGGCAGCGGGAGTGACAGAGAAGGCTGCGGTAACGGCCGCTGGATCCAGATCATTGTCTTTGGCCCATGCAATCGCCGATTTTCGAGAGGTAAGAGCGGACGTGGGCTGTGACGTCGATTTCGGGGTATCAGATGAGGTGGATTTTTGAGATTTTGCGACGGCGGTGGTTCTAAGGACCAATTTGGTACCGCTGAGGGTTGGATTTGGTAGATTTGAAGATGTCATGGCTTTTTTCACCGATCCTGCAGCCGTATTCGAGGTTTTCGGGCGTTTCGCAGAAACCGACGATGTCGTATTTCCGGAATTCTGTGCCTCTTCATCAGTCGGGCTCTTACGCTTCAGCGACTTTTGAAGGGCCTTCCAGTTGCTGGAGAGCGGTATGTTGGACATTGATAAGGTCAAGACCAGCAATCTGAAAACCAGTTAGTAAGTAAACAAGAACCAGATACTGCGACAGCGCCTACTCACCACGCGAACATTCCGTCGACGGAAGAGCGGTGAAGAGAGTTTCGGATGGAGATTTTTCGCGAGATGGGACCCATGCAGCGCGCCCCAATCAGAGCTAGCGCGCACGGGACAGGCTACCCCACAGTAGCCTAGACTGAGACTCTGGCTCGCGGACCCGAGATTGGCAGCGAAAAGGGAAGCTCGAAAGACCAGTTTGTGCCTGGCGCGATCTGACGGTTGAAAGTATGCTATTGTTCATGTACATGTACGTTGGCTGTTGGTTGTATCATGTTGATGGTTAATGTTACAGCGGACAGGCCAGCTGGTGTGAAAACCCGACGACGACGACTCCTTTCGGACTCTTCCTCTCTTTAACCTCCTCCAACCTCCAACCTCGTACCCCCTCCCCGCAATTGCTATCGCCCGCCGGTAGACTTCATGCCTCTGTTGCAGGCATAGTCGTTGCCGACCTGCTGCTGACATATAATTCAAACCGCAGCAATGACTACGCCCTCGACGTATCGCGATAAAGATGACCTGGGCCGCCCCAGACCCCTCTCAACAAATGGCGACAATTGGCGTTCCTCTATGCGCTTCCGCCGGAAACGACGGACAATCTTCGTCTTTCTTTCAATCTGTACGATAATCTATCTCCTGGTGCATTCGCGGTTGTGGGCAGATGTCCTTCTCCTAGCCGATGGCCCGCCCTTAGATCACGACCCGTATCCTACCTCGGCCCCAAACCCTGGAGACGACCGCGAGTTCTCGTCTGCCCCGGCTTCCCATAATGCTGTTCCCGTAGACGCTGCCATGAAGCAGAGGGATCCTAAGATGTCCAAGTTTGCGTACAATGGTCCCATTCGGTTTCTCGGTCTCTACGAAACTCTTTCCAAGATTTCACAATTCAACTACAAGTTGCGGAATCGTCACGTGGTTTTTGTGGCCGCCAATATGAATACGGCGTCCATTCTCGCGGGAGTTGCTTGCGAGATGTCCCTGATCAAGCGAAACGTGGTACATCTCGCACTGGTCGGCCGGAATGAGCTGTCTATCGAGTTCTTTAAGAAAGCAAACGGTATGACTGGCGACGCTTGTGGCGTTGTTATTCATGACGCTCGGCCGGATTATGCCAGTGTTTCCACAGACGAGCGAATGGGATTGTCTTTGAAGTCCGCTGTTAAGTACATGAAGGACTATTTTACTCCGACAGTCCTGATATCTGATCTGGACCGGGAAGATCCCTGGTTCCAAAAGGCAATCATAACGAAAACCGAGGAGCTCAAGATTACGCATATTAAGCTTCCTAGTGAAGTTTCTACGATTCCTTGGTTCCAGAAGCTTGATTCAGTCGCATTGTCAGCATGGCACAAGCCGTCGATAGATATCGTAATTCACGCCGATTCGCACAGTGGCCAGCTGATTCGTCTCCTCAAGTCACTTCAAAATTCGAACTACTTCACTGCAAAGCTTCCACGGCTCTTCATTGACCTAGACCCCGACACTGACAAAAACACGCGTGATTTCATTAACGGCTACTCCTGGCCATCTAAGGACCGTCTCTTCGTTCGGCATCGCATCCTCCCAAAATCAACCTCCTTTGATGACGATCCGATAGCATTTGTTGAATCATATTATCCGAACTCTCCAGACTCGTCCATTCTTTACCTCTCACCCAACATTGAGCTGTCACCTTTCTACTTTCATTACCTCTACTATTGTATACTGGAATATAAATACTCAAATGTCCAGTCGGGATTAGACAAAAATCTAATATATGGAATCTCTCTCGACACACCCCTTACAGCTTTCAACGGCGAACCGTTTGATTTATCTGTAACCGATCCCCAATCATCTTCAGAAGATGAAGAGGAAATTCCCCAAACCGCATCACCATTTTTATACGCTGCACCTTCATCCCACGCAACTCTTTTCTTCGGCACTCATTGGAGGCTATTACATCTCTACCTTGCCAGGCGTACTGATAAGGCTTACACACGGGATATAGATTATACCCTCCCTTCTAAACCATCGAAATTCTTTCCAACCTGGATCAAGTACTTTTCAGAAATGCTCACCGCTGGCGGATACGTCATGCTATACCCGAATTACGATCCGTCAGAGTCGATAGCGGTATATCACACCGAAAAGAAGTCACGGGTGTCAGCTACGATTATGGAGAAGTCTATCATGAGAGATAACAACGTAGCCAACTTTCTACCGAATAGGAGACTGCCATTTTGGAGCGACATGGTGATGTTAGGAATGGACGGAAAGAAGACGTCGATCGGCGAATTGCTGGAGACTGCGAGTGAGTTTAAGGAGAAGATTCTGAAGGATTGTGGTGGGAAGAAAGGTAATGATGGGGAGGATGATAGCGTTGATGATCTTTTTTGTGCCCCAGACGAGGTTGTTTTGCAGCAGAGGAAGAAGGAGCGGGAAGAGAAGAGGAGACGGGAAGAGTCAGAAGAGCTAAAAGGTCAAAACAATGAGTTATCTAGCTCTTCAGCTGAACGGCGGGATGACGAAGAAGTGAAACTAGTTGGAGGGATACAACAGCAAAAGGCACCAGAGCCACCCAAAGTCCAAGGCGATAACCCCAAAGAAGACACTACGAAATCCGCCTCGGATGACCAGGCTACGGCAAAACAACCTGAGGTTAAACGCTCGGAGGTTGAAAGTGGAAATGGCGCCGCTTCAGACCAACAAGTGAAGCAGGCGACCCCAGTCGTAGGTCCGAAGCCAAAAGTTATCCCGCATAAAATAGTCTCCCTAGACGACCTCGACAACATTCCCGTTGAAATCAACGGTGAAAAAATCCTGGCTAAGCCAGAACGACAACCAAAGGGACCTGATAGTGTCCGAAAGACACCGCCGAACAGAGACCCAGGCGCGAACGCAAAACAAGAAACAGCTATTCCAAAGGTAGAGCCAGCAAGTCAGAAAGTCCCGCCTAAGGAGAACGAGGATCATTTCACCTGAAGACGAACACGAAAGGATGAATAAGTTGAAGGAAAGTTGGAGATTGTCGATGAAGAGATGGGCGTTTTCCTGGAGTTTGCCGCTTTTGTATATTACTACTACCCCCGCCTTTGCATTTTTCTCTTCTTTTTCATTCGCATAGCTCATTGTGCGCTGCTTGCATTTTTCGAGATTCGATAGCATATATTATACCACGGGATTAATTGATTCTTTTTGCATACAAACTCCACGAAACAGATCGTAGTCTCTTATGAAATCTATAGTGCTATATGTAGCATATATACTCGTTCGAATGAATTTTTGAAAGGTATTCCGGATAATGTGCAATCAATTAAGGCTTCCGATCAAAAGTCAAGGGGATTAGCTGAAGGGAAGTAATGCTTGCGTATTACTTGCGTTATAAGCATTACCGAAAGATCTCAAGCTGAAAGCCTTCATGTATTTATTGGTTGTTATCGATGCCATCATTGTCTGACACTTGAATCACAAATAAAAAAGAATGTACGTAGCATCATAGAACGAGAGATAGGGAAAAAAGAAAACGAGGCAACGAAAGCACAGAATCATGAAAGGTCACTCCCAAAAGCCATGCTAAACAAAACACCACAGATCACCGAAATATATGCAATAGCCATGATTTGTCGCTCAAGGTATTCTTCCCACGCTAAACCAGAGAGAAAGAAAAAGATGGTGAACAGCAACAACGACGAACGAGAATAAAAACAACAGTAAAAATGCACTTCCCAAGCGTGAAAAAAAAGCATTCATCAGCAGCGCCCCCCCGAAAAAAGATATATCAAGTTGGAACTCCAACCCAATGTGTTTCGTAGTAGTAACTAATACGTTATATTGTTTCCCCACAGAAATGCCACATTTGTGTGTCGCTTGCGAGAGTGGAAAAATGAGTATAAACTTTCCGTCGTGAAAGATTTCTTGTCTCCCGGATCTCGTCTCGTTTCTCAACAGAGAAAAAAAACATGAAAAGAGAAACAGTTGGAAAAATTATCGTAGAAAAAGAAAAAGGCACCCCGGTGGTGATTTTTTTTGGAAAGAAGAAAACCCTGTGAATTTCGTTGTCGAAAAAATGGCCATGCAATCCGTTGATTGATGAAAGTTTAGCTTGCGACGTAGGGAGCGGAGGGCGTGGGGGATAAATGTTTCTTGCTGTAGTGATCAATTGGCGAAAATGAAGAAGGATTTGGCTGTTTTTACTGAGAAAAGCTAGAGTTTCCAATAGAGAAGCATGGACAACCCTACAATTATACTGATCCCAGTAACACTTCCTCTCGAAATCAGATAGGATAGACGAGCCATTAGGACGCCCACACAGTCTAATTCTGCGAGAAAATGTAAAAAGGGTGACAATACGATAGTTGGGTATTGCGGCATACCACCTAGAAAAAAGATCTCCGGCGACATCTCAAACCTGTTCCCCAATTCTCAAATCCAAAAGAACATCCACACAAAATATAAGGAAGAGAAAGAGAGTGTGACTTTATTATTTTTTCCCACACGCGCCTCCTAACGTCCGCAACATTCACTTAAGCCTCTTTACCAGTCGGAACGGAGGTACATACCACGGGTTCCCTGACCATGATATCCCACGGGATCGGATTTGTCCCACGATTGACCCGCGTAAGGCGCACTTGTCGTTTGAAGTCGAAGCCGAATCGCTCGTAGATTTTGCGATTGTGGGGATGAGAACTTTCGAGGTAGCAGGGCGCATTGGTTGCGTCGGCCTTTCAAACAACAAAGTTAGATGTCGAATTGATATGGATATATGTATATGTAAATAACAGGGATATGACTTACGATCTTGGTGACATATTCGACCAGTTTTCTCGCATAACCAAGCCCTCTTGCCGCGGGAAGCGTACCTAGAAAAGTCAAGTACCATGAACTTGCATCTCTATCACCCAGAATATCCACCCTAAATAGTTCCTCGCAACCGGACCACGAAGGGTCACGCATAAGTGAATTAGGATTTTCAGAGAATCAAGAAGGGGTATAATACAGCTCACAGAGAGGTGTTTTTGGTTGTTTTAAGAACCAACGGTATTTATTAGATACCGGTCCAACATGAAACGCTAAGCGTTGGACAGAGGGGGAAAGGTGCCAGAGCAGATTCAGTGGCAATCTGTCCAGTGTGTAGATACTTGGTATGAGCAGCTAGTTTGAAGGTTTCATGAAAATATCTTCTTCGGCCTTCTTTGGTAAGTTGGTAGTACAATCTCCACATACCGCTCCGGAAGATCGACCAAACGTCGTCGTAGTCTTTGCCTGGGGGCATCCTGTTTTTCGTTCATTCGGATTAGTAGACTCGCAAAATAGCAAAGGAAATGAACAGTGAACTACAGCCACCCGAAGGTGGGGGTTACCGTTAATTGTAATATTATGCATACCATAAGGCAACGCCCTCGTGGTTCTCGCCAATACTTAACACCAGTCCATGCATGCAGTGCGCAGCGACAACGTACTCGCAGACCTTGACATGTAACTTCCACAATTCTGCTTCCGACCGATGAGCAGCGTCGTCGGTTCGGAGGAAGTAGAAAGACACGTCGTCGTCTTTGAACGCCTGCGCGAGAGTATTTGCGACAGCCTTGCATTCTTTCCAGCCGACGACGCGGACCTGGTGGTGTTGGCCAGCTTCCCTGGAGCTGAAATTTGAACTCGAGCGCGAACTCGAAGGAGACGGAAGCTGTACTTCCTTCACAAGGATCATTTGCCGCACGCTATCGATTGGGGGTTTCGAGGGAGGAGCAGGGATGACGACGCTGAGAGTAGTCGTATTGACTGCGCGTGGCTTGCCGTCGGAAGGAAGAGGTAGATGATCAGGAGGAGGAGAATGAGGGAGAGCGGAGACACCTTCAACATCAGGAGTCAAATTTGTCACTTTGAGAGCTTGGTTCTCGATCACCAAAGTACAATTTGAATTCGAAGTTGGATTCGGTTTCGAATTCGTAATTGTGGACAAGAGAGTGGCAGCCGGAGCCGCCAATGCACAATTAGAATTTGGTTTGGAATTACTCATAAGAATACTTGAAGCCATATTGTGTGGTATTTCTCAATGAATAAGATAGTAGATTGGAATTGATTGGTTTGGTTTTCTCAACGGCGATGATGATAAAGTTTTTTTTTATGGAATTTGAATTTTTTGGTTGCAACGTAGCAGTAGTAGCAGTAAGATATCTCTAAAATAAAACTTGATATCCCTTCTTGTTTGGCAGAGCCTTACAGACGAAGAAGATATGAGTTGATTTGTGATATTTGCTGGTTCCTGAACTTCACGTGGGTTGATTGATATTGGCAGCCTGAGGGAGCCGTGGATAGTCAAAAGGAGTAGTGATGAGAGAGAAGGAGAGCTGAGCAGATGAGCGAGTTAGCCTGATATGCTGCCTGGCGGCGAAGTTGAGATGAAAGTTGCTGGAGTTTGCGGGTCGATCAGAGAAAAGAGCTTTGTGTTGCGGATGAGGTTGGTTGTGTGGTGAGGAAGAGGAGAGAGACGTCGAGAGGCGGATGGGCTTTCGGGGGGCTAATTTATAACCCCAAAGAGGCTCCTCCTCCCTTCTCTTCGGGCAATGTGACCCTCCGACTCCCAAAGCTAGGCTGCCCTGCTCACTATCACGGCATTCGCAATAGACTAGTTCTCATCGCTTGTTCCAGTACACATATCTCAACATCCCACTTTCGGTTAGTTCGGTTGACGCCGCTTGTTGCCCACTTCTCCTAGATGCATGACTTGGATGCATATCGATGGAGCCAACTGATAAGTGGCCGACACGGGCTTCCCCATAAAATCTGATTGCTTCGCTTTATCCCTATCGCTTTGGCATCCCACGTTGGAAAGCAAGGGGTCAGTCTGTCTCTCTCCCCGATTTCTTGTACATCCGTTCGCAGAGAGCTCCCATCACGATCCTGCGAAGGAAGGCGGGGCGTCGTCGCCGTGAGATCGAAAGGGGAGGGATAGTATCCCGCGACGAATCGCAATGTTCAACAGATACATTTGGAATGTTGCAAGAAGCCAAGGCGATATACCCATTTCCAGTTACAGGATCGTTCCTTCGTGTACCAGCCTCCATATTGACGCTGTACGGCTGGCTCATGGGTAAACCACAATCCTCTTGCCGAAAGCTTCCAACCGCAACCATTCAGGCGCCTTGGCGACGAAACCATTGTTAGCAAGTCAATCTACCAACCAGCAAGCTGAAGGAAATCGCAACCATAACAAGATATACAAAAAGTCCCCGTCTACACCCATCTATCTGCTGATCTACGGGCAAGATACCTGACATGGAGCAATATGCAAGCTAACAGAACACCAACCTTTCCCAAAACTGACAGGCTTGGCTTGATTTCTTGCGATGCACGATTGGGAACGAGCATGCATGAGACGGTAATAAGTATCCACGGCACGTAACAGGTGAGGTCTACCTAGCTTTCCTGTGGTCACCGGATTCGATAGAACGAGCCAATGCCAAAGATCCACGAAATATGGCTACCCTGATTCTCTGTAAGCTTCCGTCCCGTCAGGTGAGAAGTCTCGAATATCTTCGAATCGCGCGGCGGCATCGTGCTTTCCTCCCGTCTATACGTCTCTCGGCATATCGATCGCCACCCTCCATTCTCTCGAGAGGTTGTAGACCGCCTTTTCGAGAACTGTTCCTTTCCCAGCGACAGCTAGTCCTGCATTTTTCGGTAGCTTTTGCGAAGGGGTGGTGGTGGTGGTATGTGCATATTCGAGGAATCCCTGCTGGTGATCATAAATGTGGGTCAGCTGCAGTTGCATTGGCGTGGGGTAGGTTAAACGAAACGTATCGTACGGGAGTGCTCAATGCCATGACCTGGAGAATGTCCCCAGCCTACGCTCTTTCATTTCCCACATCGTCTTATTTTCCTTGCTGGTAGAAGCTTCGGAAGACTTCTTTCCAATAGACCGTTTCAAGAAATTAAAAATAGATAAGTCCCGTAGTTGGTGTGCATAACTACGAGTAATAGTTACCTAAGGACTATCCTCGTGATTATGGCAATAGTGCTTCCGTGATCACATTACCTCTCTGTTAGCGTAACACATAAGGTTAGCAAAGGGAAGTGATCCAAGCTTTTGAAAGCTGGGCTCGATGGAGCTAAAATTTGGAGCTCTAGCGATAAAAACTCGCTTCGACCTTCTCCGACGTTGGTATCGCATCAGAAGGCGAAACAAAGAAGAAGAAAAGTAGCAAGAACAGGGTCCCTGGCTTCGAACTTGGAAAATCGTGAAATAATTCTATAGGATCTTAGATAACAAAACCGTGCGCAAAGGGTTTATCTTGCCAGAAAGTTTCACTTTACCTATCAGCGAATCGAATCAGAACCCTCAATATTGATCACAAAACTTAAACCCCCACGCGACTCTAAAAGCAGATGTAATTTGTCCTTACGAAAAGGTAAAAGAAACAAAAAAGGGAATGCAGATGTGACGAATTACATCTAGAAGCTGCGAGTGGTGCAGATGGCAGAGGAGAGCTGGACTTGGTCAACTCGCTGCACATTCCACGAGGCATCGACCGTGCAATAAGCCAGCGCTGGCTGCAGCCAGTAAATAGGCGACCTTGACATCACGCCTCTCCCTGAGCATGTATCAACATGCGAGAATGCCTGAGCATTGAGACATACATTAGCTGAAATCAGACTATTCCCGAAAACTGAACCTGGAGCAATGGAAGGCCCGAAAAATGAAGGGTAGAGGGGACAGCTGTGATGCATCGATGCGTACTGCGCTGCAGCGGGTACGTTTTACGTCGAGTATGCTTCAGCCAAGTATCGGTCGTATGATCTCTGCGCTTAGGCTCCGTGATCGATGATATACTATAGGAGCCGTTCGTGCATGAAGAGTCCGCAGACTAACACGAATGCCCGACGATGTACGAATACATGTGGGAAACCCCGTCTTGTTCGCTACATTATTTGCAAATAAAGACAGACTGAATGGATCTATTGTGATATAACATCTTGCCTAGCTTTCGGTCGTACAAATTAATCTGTGAGATCTTGCAATCTGTGGTATGACCAAGCCCTAAGCCATGGTATTGCAGTACGTCACGTTGGAACAGGGCAAAAAAGTCCGATGCCTACATCAAACGCATCTCAGTCTCTAGAGTCGGGTAACATCAACTGCAAATTGGTATTATATTCATGCACCATATTAAGGCTCTTTGATTGTAAATCGTAAGAAACCCGCGCTAGATTATCACAAGGAAACCCCCTACCCCCCCAAATTATGCACTATGATATCGCTATTGAATGCCCCGACTGGTATCCAACCCCCCGGAGGCAAGCACGATGGCTCAGATGCACGCAGGTAAACCCCATATCCCTGAGAATGAAAACAAGGACAAGCTGCCACGTCACAGCATACGGCGGATCTCCTTCTCGTTGGTGTACTTTGACAAGTCCTTCAAATTTGTCCACCATTCGAACAGCATCGTCTCACAAATGAGCTTGAACCATGGGGTGAACTTTAGCTTCGGGTCCTGGAACATTGTCTTGAGCTCGTCGGCCGTGACATATTTGGTATCTTGGACTTCATTCGGATTGGCGGTGACGTCTACTTTGGCTTCGATGAACAGAATGTAGTCGACTGTGTAACGAGAGACGTTAGTTTCAAAGTCGTGTTTTTTTTTTTTTGGTCTTAGTAGCAAAACCTGGCGGTTGGAAAGTCTGCTGATTTGTCTGGGGTAGGTGCATCGTCAAAGCGTAACGGAGTGGATAAACCCGCTCCGAACCTTTTTCTTTAGGCACCCACAAGAGAATGACGGTGGTGGTAACTTACTTTCGTGTTCTCCCCAAAGTCCGTCGCTAGGAGCTTTGTAATGGATTCTTGTGAGAAATTGAAAATCGTCCAAAGGGACTTGCTTGGCCGGAATTCCTAGTTCTTGGTCTAGTTTCCTCTGCGCAGCTCGACGTACACCGAGAATGGCGGCTTCAAGAGTGTCGCCAGTCTCTCCGGGGATGCCCAGTGGATGCGAGCAGCAGGTATTCGTCCATAGTCCTATTCTCCGTCCAAAATACATTAGCCTTCTAGTTCTTAGGAAACGCTAACGTGACATGGGTGCTACAGACAGTCATGCCACCAGTCAGCAGAAGGAGGTGTATATGTACCTGGGAATGTAATCTTCTCGTCGGCGCGCTGCTGGAGTAGTAGACGGCCTTCTGGGTCGAAAAGGAAGACGGAGAATGCTCTGTGCAGCAATCCTCTATCAATATTGGCCATCAGGTGACCTGTCGATAGCCAATTAGCGAATTGAAGCGGCTCAACAAGAAAAAAAAAAAAAAAATCATGTGCCCTTCGGTATGCATTGACACCTCAAAGCAAGTCATGACAAGGCCAGCGGGAATAACCTACAGGTTTTCTTCGATGCACTCCCGATTGGCATGTCATCCTCGTCGAGAACGATACATACTTCGTCCATAAGACGGACCTGCTCTTCATTGTAGCCCTCCAACTCGGAGCTCTGGGCAGCAGATTGACGGAGAGACGTATTGATGTCGGGGAAAATCTGATTCACATTGTCTGCAGTGATTCGCAGCGTTCCAACTGGCTGAGAAGCCGTCTGGGTGCTTGTAGTCGTAGCGGTGGCCATGGTAGCAGGTGTCTGAAAATATCGTAGGGGTGACAAGTTTAGAGTGGTTGGTCGCGTGCAAGGTCCCTGTATCGCGTACCTCATAGCCTAGTTAGCATTGGGCTTTCAATTTCTATGCCACCTCAGACCGGCCTGTAATTGAGATATCCATGGGAAGCTGCACTTACTCGAAAGACGTTTGGAGCGGAGGTTATTGTTCTAGATGATATCTCTGAGATTGGGGAACGGTTAGAGAGTCGGAAGGAGGCCAATTGGCACCAAACAGGGAGATTTAAGCTCGAAGCGCACAACGAACCCAACCAGGAGAACACAAACGTTCACGCAGGAGACACCACCACAGAACCTGATATCAGCCCCTCCACGAGGACAGACATGTCAGTGCCCCCCCTTTGTGAATCCCCCTCCCCTCCCCCCTAGAACAAGAACATACGCAAGGAGCTTACAAGAAGAGTGACATTAGATGAAAAAAGGGACTTACTTTTACTTAGCAATCGAAGCGGTGCGACTCTATGCATCAGAGCTACTCCTCCTGAAGTGCAATCACCGTGGTCAGGCTTTCTTATAGAGCTTCGAAATAGGCTCTTCGCGTGAGGCTCGTCGCTGGAATTCGCCTCCGAAGACCCAGCGCAGGCGGGCCGGGGTTGCAGCACTTTACCGCATTCGTGCTCGGTGTGCTTTGATTGGGGCGCATCCAACTGGCTCGTTTAGGCGTCGGTGAGCGAAAAAAAAATTAAATTGGAACCGAGAAAGCTTCAGCGCCGGTGACCGATCCACCGAACTTCATCGTCGCCGTCAGGAAGAAAGGCTTCCTCGTTTCCCACTAGCCACAGCTGTTGCCCGGTCAGGAGAGCTGGCCATTCGCAGACAGACCAGTATCGTTCAGCGCCACACTCGCCAGCATTCGAAGCAAGTTCCAAGCCGCGGCTAGCGAAGGGGAAGCGCAGACATGAAGTTGGATACTCGTGCAATCAGATATCTGACCGCCGAAGACTGGCGAGTCCTCACAGCTGTACGTGCGCCACTGAACAACCGTGCTGGAGATCCTCAGAGCTCTCCCTCCAACGTGGGAGCTTCTAACTGGAGAGATCTTTCTTGTTGCTGTTGTTGTTGATTGCCATTGAGAGAAGGATCTGGGCTAAGAATGGATACTGCTGTGCGTCGCCTTGATACAGGTCGAGATGGGGAGCAAGAACCATGAGGTTGTGCCAACGCCGCTGATATCTCAAATCTCTGGTTTGCGAGGCGCGAGCGGTGTAAACAGGAGCATCTCAAACCTGGCAAAAGTTGGACTTATCGCCAAAGTTAAGAATGCAAAATGTACGTGCTTCTCTATACACCCTTGTCCCTGTATTCACCCTCCTGTCCTTTGCGTGCTGCTTGCTTGCTTGCTGCATTAAAAAAAAATTCTACGGGTTTCGAAAGATATCAATTCCCGAGTTCTGTGACGTGGCGAAGCTGACTGAGGAATGTCTGGGATCTTCTTGTAGACGACGGATATAGGCTCACATATGGCGGCCTGGACTATCTGGCCTTGAACACATTCATCAAGCGGAAATCTGTCTATTCCATCGGGAACCAGGTTGGTGTTGGTAAAGAGTCGGACATCTACGTCGTTGCCGACGAATCAGGGAAGCAGAGAATTCTGAAGATACACCGGTAGGCACGCATAGACATTCCTTTCTCAATGACCTGCGTGCTGCTGTGTGACCGTGACCACGCCGCCTACTGCATCGCCATGCTCCCCGTCTATGAGGATAATCCCTCACTAATTCGTCTTTCTTCATTCGCGAATTTCAGACTAGGCCGAATATCATTCAGGACGGTCAAGGCAAACCGGGACTATCTACGGAATCGCAATGCCGCCAGCTGGATGTATATGTCACGCCTCGCCGCGATGAAGGAATTCGCATTCATGAAGGTATGCAACATCATGCACTTAACCGGTTTCGTGGTCCCGTCGAAGGCAAAAACATAGGGAGGATACTGGAAGATGGGATACGGGAATGAATAGGCTGACACATATCATTGGTGGCTCATGATCAGGTCTTGAAGGATAATGGCTTCCCGGTCCCTACACCAATCGACCAAGCTAGACACTGCGTCCTCATGGAGCTGATAGACTCATATCCACTCCGACAAGTCACATCAATAGCCGATCCCCCTAAGCTCTACGCTGACCTGATGGCTTTAATAATGCGGTTCGCGTCACAAGGTTTGATTCATGGAGATTTCAACGAGTTCAACATCCTTGTCCACGAGGAAAGACAGGAGCCAGTAGTGATTGACTTTCCGCAGATGGTGTCGATTGACCATCCCAACGCGGAGGAATATTTTGATAGAGATGTGCAGTGCATTAAAACGTTCTTCGCACGCAAATTTGGGTTTGAAAGTGATGAAGAAGGTCCATCCTGGAGCGATGTTAAGCGAACGGGAAAGCTTGATGTCGATGTTGAGGCAAGTGGATTCTCCAAGAAACAAGCTAAAGAGCTGGACAAATATCTCCAGCAAATCGCAAAGCGCGATGAGCGAGAAGGCGACAACGCTGGTGGAGACGTATCCACCGATGAAGATGACGAAGACCCCGAAGAACAGGGTAGTGGCATAGAGAGTGATGATGATGGTCAACCAGATAGCAATCTTAGCGAAGATAGTTATGAAATGAAAAATGAGGCTGAGACTTCACGGGCGCCTCGTTCTGGGTTGTCTGTTTGAGGCAGCCACGGTACCCAAACAACGGTTCAACTATTATTCCCACAAATTGCATCACATTAAAGGACACAATCCGGGGCCTCTATTTTCATGACGAGAAAACACAAAATGATTAAGGACGACTTTGTACCATGGTTCTGCCTAGTACATCCGAAGTCAATCTAAACAATCGCGACATTGAAGGTCGAGCTCTGATTGCTTGGTTCTTTTATTTTTGGAAGTCACAGTCGAAATGCCAGAGTCTGGTCCTGGCACAGCTGAAATGCTGGCTGGTGTTCGATTTGAGGCTCGCATCCCATTGGCTCATCGTCGCCGGCACCGCTTCCACCCTAGTCGCCCATGAATCCAGGGATCGAAGCGTCCACCCCAACGCAGAGGAATGGTCTGGACTCGAGGGCTCCACCCCACTTGGAGTCTCTATTCATGCATCATCCCTTCCCAAGAAATTGCTCTATAGCAAACCCGTGTTATTCTATTTCTACATCTACCCTCGGCTCATGCAAATCTGGGCAAACAGTAGATATACTGTTTGAGGATGATCTGCCAGAGGACTGTCTGTTGTTGTCTCCATCTTCAGGGACGCCTCATGATATCAGAAAGCAAGGGGCCGAGAGATCTTGGCTCGTAAAAGTGCGCCACCGGATGCCTTTGTTGGTTCGAGGCTTCTTGCTGAAAAAAAGAAGCGAGAGAAGACATATCAATTTCGGGTTGCGAACTCCTGCACAAAACACTCGAGAGACCTTACATGCACCCGTCCAAAAGGCAAAAAGGGTAGATGCATACATCTCAATCTGATCATGCTCGTGCTTCCGCGTGGCGTTCTCTAATCAGCGATAGAAAAAGAGCTTCGAACGGGATGATTTTGACTTGATCTGGTGCAGAGTTAACAGAATGTATCCCGAACTGATTGCAACAATATCAACTCCTCACGCGGGAGGCCGCCCAATGGCGTTGTACCAGTGTGCGGGTACCTTAACGCTGGAATTCTGATGCCAAATCGAACCGGGGCTGCACCCAACCCCTTGGATTGGATTTCGTTCAAATAAGCAATCTCGATCCACACCATGCCGTAATTCAAGACCAAGCCAAATTTTTCCCGACAGGACGGCGGGAACTGCACAATGAGGAGGGAAAAGCACCTGGAGGAAACATGAGCCCCTCCAAGCAGGGACACCTCGGCGTTAGCCAGACACCCACACACTCACTTATCATGCCAACCCTGAGCTAGGCTGGAGTGTAAACCTTCTATCCATGAATGCTGTAATTATAACGGTTAACCTGCAAACCTACCCGGGCTAATGAGGAACACGCCTGCCGGGCCAGAAACATCCCCAACCAGCAAGAGAGGCATTCAGGGTATAAAGTGATTATTCGCCCAGGCAGAGTTCCCTGCGGACCCCCCTCCTCTTCAGGTTAATTGCATCCGTTAATGTCTCAAGTTCCCAAACTTTCGCACCCGAGTCTTCCCCCAAGGTGCCCCATCCGTCCGTCAAAAGTCGAATCAGGGCTTGCTACGCACAAATAAACAGTTCATTTCCTCGGGGGACTGCAGAGACAGGCCTTACTCAAGCCTCCTTCAATCAGTTTAGGGAAGCTAGGAGAAGTAATTATTGTGTTCCCGATCCTTGCATGCTGCAGCCAGCTAGCTTGCGAACCTCCTGGGCAGCCAGTTATATCTCTCGTCTAAGTTTAGTTGTTCTATTCAACCAGCCCTCAAACAAACGGGAATCAGAGAGTATGTAAGGTCATTCCTCTTGCAGCTTCAAGTTAGCTATCAGGATAAATATCTCGACCTGTCAGTCCATGCAGCAGCCACTAACTTCTTTCCCGCTCACCGGATAGTTATTTCACTTCTCCACAACGGTAGGGGCACTATCTGCAAGGCACTCGAACCATCCCGTCTGCTATAATTTAACTCCATCATATCTGCAGTTCCCCAGACCAGACTATATCTTACCTGCTGTTTCCCCAACTATCGAGTCGTGCATTTGCCCTTTTCTTCCTCTTTCTGCCTGCTCTTAACATCTATTACCCGTTACATCCCCAGCATCCAACATTCCAAAAAACGAGGCGCCCTGCGTTGTACAAGGACACAAGAAGCCGTCGGGACCACCTCGAGGCTTACACAAGATATATTCGCAGGCAATTTCCCTCTGAGACAGCTTAAGACGGGAGCTTTCCTTTATAAAGCAACCACAAGCTATCGAGGAAATCTCTCGACCACAAACTGTTCGAAAGGAGACATTTTGCCATAGGCATGCCGCGCCACAGCTTTGTCGGCTCTCAGATGAACATGGAAACCAGCAACGACTCCCAACGGGCTCGTGCCTATGCTCCTTACCCGATTGTTCCACAAAGCTATCCAGCTGCTGGTACAGTTGGAAACATCACCGGCATCCAACATCAGTCCCATCACGGTTTCGTCCCGCAAACTCTCCAACAGCAGCAACTTCCACAGTATGATAATATGAGCTACCCAAGCATGCAGTACTCGCCATCTGCTCCATTTGCTTATAACCCCAATTACCCAGTGATGGTTCCACCTTTCCATATGCCCCCAGGCCCGAATTCAGAGCTACCAGCTCCGTATTACCATCCACAAGCGTTCCCAAATCCTTCCCATCCTCAATTTCCTCACCCATCTGGGTTCGTCCCATCTTATCCTCAAGTGTATTCATCATTTGTGAGCCCTCAACAGCCGCCACCGTACAACCAGCACCAGAACTACCATCACCTGCCATCACCGGTACAGAGTATCGCTACTTCAGTAGGGTCGACTGGGTTCTCGACTTCCAAAGGGTTCTCGAGTCCCACAGCGACGGTTTCCACTACAACGACGACAGCGGCGAAGAAGATGAGAAAGTCGCCCGTCATTGCTAGCACACCTTTGAAAACTCTCCCATACGAAGAAGATTTCTGCCCAGACCTACAAAGTCCCACCATGACGGATTTTAGCGCAACTTCTGGTTCTACCAACGTTTACCTCAAAGGTTTACCCGCGACTATGACTGATAAACAATTGAAAGAGATGGTTTCACGGTTCGGTGACGTTGTTAGCTCCAAGGCTATCATTGACAGACCATCTGGTGTTTGTAAAGGGTGAGAGACTTTGAATCGGGAACTAATTTTAGTCTTAATTATGTGGCTAATTTGTGTAATAGATACGGCTTTGCTAAGTTTACAACCTATGAGAGCGCTCAGGCGTGTATCGAAGATTTTATCAGCAAGAATTTCGAGGCTACGGTTGCAAGAGTAAGATTGACCCAAGTTTTGGGCCGTCGCACCATACTCGAGCCTAAACATGCTAACTTGGGAACTAGGACTCTTTCTATTCGAAACTCAAAGACCTGCAGGACCTTGAGTCGACCAACTTATATGTATCCAATCTTCCAGTAACATGGAACGAAGAGGTATGTCTGGTTAATATATCCCATCATTTTAATTACCTTGAACATGTTGTAACATTTGCAATTATAGAAAATCATCGCGGTTTTCCCAGGATACAAGATCCACAAATGTCGTCTTCTAGTCAACCCGAGGGGCGCCTCCCGGGGAGTGGCATTTGTCACGTTCGATGACCGAAACATCTGCGATGAAATTATCGAGAAATTCAACGGAGTTCCACTCGGCGAACCAGGTCATCATTTACTACTCCAGGTCCGCTACGCCGACACTATTGCGCAGAAGAAGCTGAAGAAAGAGAAGGCACAGGTGGGACAGTTCCCGAAAAAAAGCGTTCTCAAGAACCATGAGCACGTTGTCCAGAGGAGCATGATGTTGTCTGCGGGTATGGCTACCATGAGTTTGAGTGGTTCTCCCCCCTTGCGTGCGCAGGGAAATTCAAAGGGTTGGAAGAAAAGCGGGTAAGTCCATGCATGCCACCTCGTGATACCCTTCTGAGCCGTCTTTTCCTCTCCTTTTTTGCTTTGCATTTGTCCTTTCTTTCGCTCTTCAGCAAAGAATAGAGTTCTATTCTTGGGGTATACCCATTATCAACGCAAGGAGGATTTTTTCTTTCTGTTCCTGCGTTCAAAGTTATATTCGGTGTGGCTAAGATTACTTTGTGGTGAAACAGGGCCCCAATCAACGCTCCACCCACGCCGCCTCAGAGTGTTATCAGTGCCGAGGAAGACCTCACGAAGCCCGAAAGTTCTGCCTCGGAGGATGCCAACTAGATTACGGAGAGGGGTATTGTGGTTTCTCTTTGTCCGGTTTGTTTTGTTATGGTGAATGGGGTAGACAATTTTCGTTTTATCTTTGTGTTGGCTGTGCAGTTTTCTTTGCAAAATGTTTGGGCTATGAATTTTTGAAGCCTTTCCTCTATTCAAATCATGTCATGTTTGGGATTATTTTTTTTACTTCTACGGCGACTTGTGTAGTAGGCGTCTTCTTTTTCTTTTTCGCATCTTCTCTATTATTGGCATATCTTTCTTTTCTTTCTTTGCTTTCTCCTCTCATAGTTTGGTCTGTTTTTCTTGCCTCTTGCTTACTCGTAATGGCATCCTGTAATTGATGGTTGGGACTCGACTGGCTGAGCTGTAGCAGCGGTTGCCCCGCCTTGGAGTTTTAAGTGTCTGGTTTTCTTGCATTTTCATGATTGCTCAAAAAGAGAAAAATTATACGGCCGCCATTTGCTACCTACTTGTTTCTGTAATTTTTTGGGGCATGGTTTTCTTTCTTTCTTTTCACTTGACTGCTTTCCACTCTCTCTTACATCTTTTTTTTTTATTTTTTCTATTTTGGTTCAAGCTGTCATAACCTCCTACTCTATTGTTCGGGCAGATCCCAGTGATTTCCAGCGGTTTGGTTCAGATTCCCCACTGATGGCTTGCCGTCTTGATGCATATTTCATTTTGTTATACCTCTCGGCTTCTATTGATTCCACACAAAATAACAAAATAAAATTTTCATAACTGTCAGGCAAAAGATACTCTTTGAGTCTCCCATTCCGTGCCACCGAAATCGGACCCGACATGATGGCTGTTTCAAGAATGTATTTGTATTTTCCAGTTCTTACTAGGGTTAACATTCATGATAACATGGGATTGGAAAAACTAAACAAAATATTTACCCATGTTAAGAATATTGGGGATTTATGAGGACTGATTGCTTATTCTATTTTGCGGGTAGTTATCAGCATGGCAGTGTGCAGCTGCGGAAAGGGCAAGCAAGCCGTTGACCCCAGACACACATAAAACATGTTACTCGGGATTCGAATAGAATATGAGGCCGAAAATATTAGGTATCAATTTCAAGGCTGCGCCGCACCTGCGAAGTAAATCCGCACAGCTGGGAAAACATTTAGGATACAGAAGGAAAACGAAAAGATAGAACTTGTTTCAGGCTGAAAAAAAAAAAAAAAAAAAAAGAACAGCTGATTTTCGTGCGAGTAACCTTTCCCTGCTCGTTCCCCAACCTCCATGCGAATACCCGCATTCTTCGGGCTCCGAGCGGAATGACTTCCTTTTTTTAATGTTTCGCGGCGAAAACGTGACCGCATGTGTGATCCACGTTCACATCATCCCATTCCCTGTCACCAGCAAGAAGACATTGACAACGAAGTGAAAGGGTAGCTCTAGATCCTGGAACCTCCCGTGGGAGTCCGAGCGCTATAATTCTTTCTTTCTTTCTTTTTCTCAAAAATTTTTGATGCTTCTCGACCTTTCGGTTTCTCGTCGAAGAAATTACAAGCGCTTCGAATATGCGGTCTTGCGAAAGATGCAATGCATTACAATGCAGCTTTTATATCCTGCACAAGCAATTCACATATCTCGGCGCCAGCGCGACTCGAGATAAATACAACAATAGAGCAGATTGATCCAAACAAGCCCGGAAGGCTGCAAGATTGGCAGATCCCGATCGATCGATTGATGCTTAAATTTCGTTAATGCGGCAGTTAGATGCAAATATTAAAATCCGTCACCGTTCAAAATTAAGATGAAGATTGTGCAACAATCGAGATCATGCCTGGGCATCTCTATCCGGTAACTCGAACCCTCGGTAAGCAACCGCCGCCCACCAAAGCGAACGAATCCGAAAAACTATGGCCAATGAGAAGCTGGTTGCGCACCAAGTCTTGCTCACTTTTGATTGTAGCGCAGCGCAGGCTGGCGCATTCATTTTTCTTCAACCATCTTTTTCGTCTGAAAAATACCCGAATTTGGTCATGGAACGAAATCCAAACATTTTCGCGAGTTTGCTTGTTAATTCATTTTTATATCTACATCGCCTCAGTCAGTTGACAAGGGCATTGTATTTGTATCCGCAAACCGGGGCTTTTCCGAATTTGTAGGGAGAAAGCAATCATTTCTCGTGCCATATTGCTGCAGAAATTCATGTATCAAATCTACATTTCCCTAACTATTCACAGTGTCAAGATTGAAGCCCCAGGGTGTTATCAGGGTAGAGTCTCGAACGTATCGTATGCACGAGGCTCGGGGCCGAGATCGGGACCGGGACTGAAAGACAACCCGGAATGGTGAATACAGAATACAGACTAAAAGCCACGACAGGGAAACAAGGCTCTTGAGTCATGTAAGTGATGCAGATTCTGAGACGAATAATCGAATTGGAAACCTCGCCGATGTGCTATCATTCAAAGTACAAGATGGCCACGAGTTTAATCCCTACTCGGATGAAGAACAAGATCACATGGCCATATCTGGAGCTTGAGAGCTTGGACGCTGCTAGCTAGCTACGACATATGAACTGCCGATTGGTGTATGCATGCATGTATGTATAGGTTCGATATATAAGTATCCAGGTAAGCAGCATCTACCAAAATAGCTTTTGAAAAGAAAATATCGAAGTTTGTTGCGGCAGATCTGTTGTCTATTCTGCCGGACCTCCACGGTCTACAAACCGATAATGCTGTTTACTCCCATGTACATTATATTTTGTAGGCGTTCCACCAAATTACACTTTAAAACACAATACCTTCAATAACGGCGAGAGCTCTAAGAGCAGGCACATGGAGAATCAAAGCGCGACCGTTCCACCTAATTTACCTCGGTCGCTTCCCCACTCTAGTTAACACTCTCCCTTTTATCCGTATTATCCGTAACTAAGCTTAAAAACGCCCCCCCGCGCGAACAAAAAAATGTCATGATATCATTGATTGTTTCGTCTGTTGTAAATTTGAGGGTTCGAGCTAGGAAACTCGCTTACAGCCTGAGCTAGGTTGTATTTGGGTTGAGAGTGGTCTAGAACATATTTTCGACCGTGATATCGTATGATATTTTTTTGTGTTAATAGTTCCGTTTGATAAGAGGGTTGGATACTTCACGTTTATTGAGAACTGCCGAAATACCGAAAATTCACAGCTATGTTTCTTTTTCGTGATGAAAAGTTTAAAAAGGTATTGATGGGTGTTTATGTCCGTTGCGTCTACGTTCGTTTAAGCTCGAAACCAGGCTAATTCAGCCGAGATCTCGCGAAAACCCGGTGACAACACGCTCCGCCCGTTTATCAAAATGTGAACGAATCAGAAAGGCGGAACCCGAGGTTAGGAGTGTTCTAGATCTCTCCGATTGAGGAAAGAAAAGTGGAGACATAAGTGCTCATCATCGGTGGCTTGCGTACCAGAGAAAAAGTTGATGGTAACCTCCCGATCTCCTCCTGTCAAAGTATCTGATTGGATGGGATCCGCGGAATGGACCCTTTCGGAAATCTCTGGTTTATGAGATGAGGCGTCCCCTTCTCGTTTCCTGGGACAGTGAACGAAGCGGGGGCGTATGGTATTTAAGATTTTCTGACCAACAGGAAGTTACGAGATGTGGGGCCGAAAAGAAAAAAATGTGCATTACATGTACATCGAGAAACTAGTGAATCTACGAGAGCTGAGATATCTTGGATGAGGATGGTGGATTGTGGGGGTACGTATATTTCTTTCAACGCGAGGCGGGCCAGAGGGTCGGGATTCCGTTGATGGCTCGATTTCTTGTGCGAGATTCGAGATTCGGACATGGGTCTGCGGATCTTGTGATCAGATACAAACGGCGTGCTATATCCCGCTCCCCTTCCTTTTTCCTATATATGTATTGTCCTTTTCGAAAAGGGGACATATAATAAACTTTGCTATACTTCCTGTTCAAGGCTCTTTTTCTAGTTTTCCCGTATCCCGTTCTTTGGGCCCAGAGATGTGGATATGGTAAGGGTGTGGATGGGAAAAGAGGGGGTAGCGAACCAGGCAGACGAGGATAACTTTACCCAGAAAGCCGGGTCACACGGGCCAGAAAAACAAGCGTTCATGGCTTCGGGGGGTAATTCGTAATCTCCATTGGATTGGAGGCGAAGTGGGTGTGTGGGGGATGTATGAGAAATTCGGAGAACAGAGGAATTAGAAAAAAGAAAAGGGAGGAAAGAAGAGACGGGATGGTATCATAAGGAAAGGTTGATTGATTAAAGTATCATCCCCAAGAATCAGGAACTGCGAGGTGTGAGTGGATACAGGTAAGGGTCTGTTCGAGAGTTTACGGAGTGTCTGGACATCATGTGGGTTCTGAATAGAGTGGTCTAGAATGATCCATTCTCCTCCAATGCTCAATACCACCTTCCGGCCTATCGCTCACAGGTTAACCAAGGAATACATTTAAAGTCACAAAGTTTTGAGCTTAGAATGAGTTTTAAAAGCAAACAGTAGTATACTTAAGTATCTATGCCAAAAGATGCGATAGTTACATGGCATTTGATCAGGAGTTAGGTTGGATTTTCAAATGGAAAAATCCCCTTGTCGAAACAGTGATAAACTACCACCACCAACCAACCCACCAATCCCGAATAGCAATGTTCCCCTTTCCTTTTTCTCCTTGCTTTAGCCCCCTCTCTTCGTCAACCAAGAAAGTCTCGTATTCGCCGAAGGGAGATGCTCGTTGATTCATTCGCTGATTCGTGGACAATTATAATATGTATACTTACCACCAAAAAAGAAAAAGAGAAAACCCTAAATTCGTACAACAAAAAGGAAAAGAAGCGAAGGGTGGAGTAGAAAAGTGGAGTATAAGTTTCCAAAGAAAGGTGGAAGGGTGAAACAACCGGGAAACTGGTGTACATGACGGAGGTAGCAGGGGTGAAGTTTTCTATAACAGGAATATTTAGGTGATGAGGCGCTGGGGACATAGGAGCTAGCTAGCATGCATATGTGATGCCTAAGAGGTGAAACTTCATGTAAGGAGAGGCGAGGCTATTTGAGATTTCAAGAGCTGGGTCGGTATCGGGGTGAGAAGGGATATCGTCGTGGTGGCGGTGTTCGTAGACATGTTGAGTCGGTCAGACAAATGCGGCAAGGGATATTCTTAAAAGGAACAAAAGAAAAGATAGGATTCAATCATGCGATCGCTTAGGACCAAACATCCTCCTACGAGTTTCCATATCCCGTTAGCAAATTTCTTCTCTCCAGCCCGTCGACGCGTGATTGGAATGATCAGAGAAGTATCCCTTACCTGGTATTGATTTGCACTTCTCATTCGCTTCACAATCTCTTCTCCTTGCGCCTCCGTCTGTCCTCGCTGCTCCGAGATGATTTTACCGAAGGTGGCGTTCACGTCTCTGGCCATGTGAGATGCATCACCGCAGACGTAGATGTAGGCGCCAGCTTTTAACAATTCATTAACCTCCTGGGCATGTTCCTGCAAGCGGTGTTGAACATAGACTTTCTTGGGACCTTCCCGAGAGAACGCCGTGACAAGTTTGAACGAATCGCCCAGTTTTTCGGCATATTCCTAAGCAGTGCACATACCGTTAGTCGCATACTCTTAGCTATTACTGAGTTCAAGATTTGGGAATTTGACTTACCTGCCATTCATCTTTATACAAGAAATCTTCATTGCTATTCCTACAACCGAAGAACAGCATCGTCTTCCCAACCTTCTCTCCCTTCTCCGCATGCGCAGCTCGTTCTTGCACAAAAGCTCTAAACGGTGCGACTCCAGTTCCAGGCCCGATCATAATGATTGGCTTCTCCGGGTTTGAAGGCAACTTGAAATTAGAGTGTCGGATGTGAACAGGTACGTGAATCCCATCATATTTATTCCTCGGTCCATTGATGTCATATGTGAGCCCATGAGGATCGGGGTTCGGATCTCCGTGCTGTTTCTGCTTCAATGCCAGTAAATAATTCGTGGTGACACCTTTTAGGATGTACTTTGAACCAGGTAATCTGATACTTTCGACGACGGCTGTTATAGCGACTTTATCCTTTTGAACGTACGACGAAGATGAGATGGAGTAGTAGCGTGGCTGGATGTGAGTCAGACCTTCGACGATTATAGAGAATGGGATTCCGGTCCATATCTGTCCTGGAGCGAGTTTTTCAAGAAGCTGGGCAATGTTCAGGTATCTGCTGGAGACTTCTTCGGAGAACGCGTCTTTGTCACCACCAAGTCTTTGTAGTTGTGCTTTTGCAGTTTCGCTGGGAGCGAATGGAGCAAGCGAAGCGACGAATTGACGGGAAACAAGGCCATTGATCTCGACGTGGTATCTGATTACCGCGTCGTAGGTTGTAGGGGACGGGAACGGGACTTTGGAAGTAGAATCGAGAGCGGTGACATGGATGACAGTATGTCTCTTATCGGTGAGACCAAGGACATTGAGTAATCTGTCGGTTTCCTTTCCCGAGTTTGTGGGCCAGATGGCGATGTGGTCACCAGTAGTATAGCTTAATCCAGATCCTGAGATATCAATCTCCATATGCAAGCAGTTTCGGTCCTTGACAGTGAACAGCTCTGCAGACTTGCTGATGGGAGCAATGTAAGGATTGTGGGAGTTGTAGGGACCTTTGCTCTTTCCTTCCAGATGGTTCTTGTTTGGTTCGCCGAGATAGACGGTATCAGCTTCCGGGGTGAGCGAGTCGTCTTCAGTGATCTTGAAGACAGGTTCGTAAATGGCTTCGCGTTCTTCAAGACCCATCTCCTTACAAACAACCTGCCACATTTCCTCCTTCCAAGCTAAGAAGTCTTCCTCCATCGTACCAGCACCGTCATCACCTTCGCCAGCAGTTCCATACCGTTGAGCTCCAAGTTTCGTGAGATGACCGTCGATTCTGCGAACCATGGCGTTGTAGTGCTCGTAGGTGTTATTTCCGAGACCGAACGTAACGTATTTGAGGTTTTGCAGAGGCTTATCTTCGACAGGAGTTCCCTCGGAGAACTGTGGTTCATCACCAGACAGAAACTCGTAAAATTCGACAGCGTTATCGGTAGGTTCACCCTCGCCGTATGTTGCGAGCAAGAAGACTGCGAGATGATCTGACGGGAAGGTATCTAGGTTTTCAAAATCGTAGTCTTCGATATCTGCGACGATGGTCCTCAACCCAAAGCGAGCATGACCTTCTTTGGCCAGTCTAGAAGCGTAATCCTCAGCGGTACCGGTTTGAGAGCCGTAGAAGAAGATGGCGTTACGATCCGTCTCCGCCATCTTCTTGACAAAGTCTCTCGTCTTTCCAGCTCTGGCAGCCCCATTGCTGTGGGCAATATCGGCAAATAGGTCCTTCGGTTTGCCCCATAGCGTACCTTTTGTGAAGTACGCTATCGTCGCAGCGAAAATTGCGGAGAGGATAACGATATCCGCCGTATCGTACTCTATCGCCATGGTTGGGTGGTGTACTGTACGGATTCGCAGAGAGCTGGAGGTGTCAAGCTGAGAATTAGAATTTTTCTCTCTTTTCGTTGCACCTAGAGAAGGGAAGGGGATGGCGAGAGCTTAACAGGAAGGATATACACACTACCTTGGAATATTCTAGCCGCCACGAAAGGAAATGAAAGACCGGATTTCCGAGCTATCCTGCAGCTATCTGACAAAAGAACGATTCCAACCGTGGTCTCCTTTGGCAGCGGCGACGTTGTGTGTTTGTTTGTTTGCGGTGGTGGTCTCTGATTCGGTGGGGGGCGGAACCGAGATGTTGGGTGCGGCGGTGCTCGAAGCTTCGGCGCGGCGCACTGGCGAGAGCCGAAGAGTGAAAAATTTATACGACAGGATGCTTATCTAAGAAAGGATCGGGCGAGGGATGTCAAGTGAGGAGAGAATAGAGACAGGCTGTTATAAAGTCGGGGAGGCTTCGAGGTCAAGCTGGCGAGTCTGGCAACGGATCGAACGAAAAGCTACCGGGCCGAAGGAGCACCGCGAGGTTTAAGAGCGGGAAGGTGGGAAAAATTAAGAGGAAGCTATCAGATGTCGCAGAAGTCGTATTCAGCGGATCAATCAGTCGAGGACATGCGAAGGGAGACGACGGCCAGGAAGCATGTGCCTGTGCTCTTTTGGTGCAGGTTCGGCGACAAACAGAGCCTGTTACTCCGAGAATCAATGAATGATTGATTGAACTAATGAATAAGAATATACACTTGAGAGTCCGTGATATTAAATGCGCATGCGACTGCTGAGATTCTAGAGATCTCGACGGGCAGACAAGAAGCTTAATAAGACCGTCGTCTCGATCGCGTCCGGTGGAGCTGACCTGATAATCATCTGCTCCCACTTTCTCACCCTCCAATATTAGTTTCTGCACCCGCCTCAATTGGCACCATTCTTTTCAAGGTTCTACTGCGATTTGGACACAAAAGTTTCTTCCAGGACATTGTTTAATTTAATTTCGGTCTCCGGTTTGTGCCTGAATATCCTTCTCGGCCGCTCGGGACCCAGTACAACCCCGGCCCCAATGATGCCTGCGATAGGTCAAGCTTCGTCGTTGTGGCGCGGCGTCTTACCCCGACATGAACCCCCAGCGCTTCATCTGCCGAACAACTTAGATATTCCGTAGCTGGGAGAGTCGCGATGGCTTGTTAGCCACAAGTAGGCTAATCTCGTTCTCGCCGTCAATCATCTGTATGTTCTATTGGTCGATGGCCATGTCAGACAACCAACTCTGTCAACGTCGCACTAGAAACCAGATTGCTCGAGTACAGTATGTGGCACCTGGTAGCAATTACGAACGCGTGCAACTAAAATGACGAACGATATAAAACGGATAGGTCGCATTGACCTGCCCGACATGATTGCGACTGTGCTTGATACTGGTGGGACCGATACCCGGCCTAATGTCAACTAAACTTGGATGAAGTTTAGAACCGCATTAGCTCGGAATCGTGAGTCCGCCCCTTTTTTCGCAGATATCGCTAGATCTAACGCCTGCGAACGCTGACAGCTCGATACATACGTTCAAGATCCACGGATTCAGTGCTAGTCACAGCATCTGCCAGTGACATCCCCCGTCGAACTGCCAATTGTCTGGCGGCGGGTGTTTCATGGATGTGTCTGGAGTCCGCTGCAGGTCACCCGACGGATTGAGTAACTTAAACGAGCATAACCGCAAACTCGGCATTAACTCCCTGACCTCGCCCGCTGCAGTGTGTATCGTTCGTTCTGTATGCGGTGTGTCTGTCTGGCGTTTGCACCGAAATCTCCGGTTTTCGTGGAGAGAGCCAACAGCCCACTCCGACTCCCCCCCTTCTTTCGTTCTTTGACTGAGAGCGACTCCTGAAGAGGCCTTTGGACGACTGATATACTCACACGGATTCATATCGACTTTCATGTTCGACAAAACTATGGCTACCTGATCGCATCTCTGGACGGTTTCCCCTTGTCGCCAAACGCGAGCCCACCGCTCCCTGCACCGATCCCTGCACACCTCTTTCTGGCTCAGGGGAAAGCTTTCAACGGTCCGTATAAGAGCTTAACCCCTCAGAAAGCTGTTGCTTCCAAAAAGGGCTGTGCTGAAACACCCGCTGGATCAGAGAACCTATCACGACTTGTATCGGAGCACTCTCTGATACCTGCCTAGTTTATGACATGACTGGCCGGCCCCCGTCAAGGAGTGCCTCTCTCACAGGTCACCATTCGAGAAACACCTCGCGGACCGGGATTGTTATGGCCTCGCATGCAGCTGGAGGCAGATCACAATCACCACGACCTCCTGGACACGCTCCTGCTCCCGGACATACACGCGGTGTTGAAAGAAAGCCATCGATATCCTCCTATCCACATGCGCACAATCGCCAGGCCTCAGTCGTAAACGGTGGCATACAACATTCACGAAACCCATCTTTTGTAAACTCGGCGGCCACCCCGTCGCCGTTATCACCGAATATGGGGACCGTACGTGGTGATCAGATCATCATACCCGACATGCCCATGTCACCGACGGGCACGCTGGTTCCTTCCGATATATCCGCAATACAGTCGCAAATGTCCACAATGACGACAATCGCAGGTGTCGTTAACTCAGGCGAACTTTCTCGTGCGGGTTCCGCCATGGATACTATGAGGACGATCACCCCGCATGGACGAACATCGAGACGGGAAGGTCACGGCCATTCACACTCCTATTCACATCATTCTTCGGAACCGAAAACACCCGCCGAATACGCTCTACATATCCTGTTCACACAGGTAGGGAGACTGATCACTTTGAATTGGGAGGAAATACGAGAAGCATGCTTATTCATGACTGTTACTCTAGTTTGTGCGACTGGCGGAAGCTAAGATCGATGCGTGCATGAAATGTGGGCTGGAAGTGGAACCGAACATCGAAGCGATATGTGGAGCCGGCGCAGATCCGGCATTCGATAAACTCATCGGGTCTTTAGGATACATTGCTCGGCACAAACCTCGGCCCGTCATTGACAGTGTCATGTACTGGAGGAAAGGAAAGAGCGAGGCTGCTAATAGCGCAAGAACAGAACTAAAACAGGTATTGTTCTTCAGTTCGGATCGTATCACAGTTATAAGCTTATAGTTGAAATGGTGTATTGACAGTTTGGTCCTTCCCAGCAAATGCAGCAAACTAAACCGACGTCGCCACCCAGTTCAAATACAAAGATTCAAGATGGTCTGTCGGCGCTGATGCGGAGGAATACAGAACCCGCGCCACCACAGGATATGAACGTTCCTTTAATGAGTCCTGGTCACAGTCATTCCAATTCGATATCGTCGCCGCAGGCACAAGCTTCGATTGCCGCTGATCGCAAATCTACAATCGCTATCTACATTCTTTGTCGAGTATTGATCGAAGTGATTGGACAAACCACACTGGAAAGCATGACGAAAGAAATGGCCTTCAAACTTGAGAATATAGTTTTTCAACAACTTCGGCTAGCGGATCCTGATGTTCTCTTGGCATCTCCTCTCAGAATGTCGAATTGGACGCTATTCGCGCAGTTACTCGGTGTGATGAGCGAGCTGCACTTTGACAGTGTATCCGACTTGTTCATCTCATCACTTGAAGACAGCGGCAAGGGATTCGTACCCAGGGAAGCGGAACCTAAGATTGAACTGGTGGTCCGAGGAATGAGCTATCTCAAGATCAAATTGTACCCACCGGATTCTTTCGAACAGGGTTGTGAGCTGATGTACCTCATTACGAGGCTCTTCCTTGCGGCTCAGGTACAGAGGATTAAACATGCTTATTGCGATCTTTACCTCAAATTACTGCTGCCTGTCGCGGCTGCTGGAGACACGGAATTCAATATGCCCCGATGGTTGGAGTTCATACAACAAGTTTATCCTAGGCTGTCGGAAATGCTTATGAAGGCAAGGCATTGGCCCGCAGTATTTCCGGTGCTGGGTACCGTGTTGTGTATCATGCCTCGAGAGATGTTCAATGCGACTTGGTTACCGCTGCTGGAAGCCAATTTCATGAAGCTGAAGGATCGCTCTGTGAGGACCATGCTCTTGCAGACAACTGCTCGGCTACTTTGGGTTTATATCTTTAGGTGCTCGGAGACTCTTAATACCACGGTTAAGAAACTCGAAATAGTTATCCGACACCTCTTCTTACCCGGAAGGAAATCGTTTTTAATCGGTGCTGACGCGGATTTAATGGCCGTGTATGTCCAACTGATCAGGTTTATCGGCTTCAAACATCAAGATTTCTGTTTCCGAAATATACTGAGTCCGCTTCTAAACGCGGACGTGATGTTGGCTCACAGACATACCGATTTGACGCTGGAGTGTCTGACGTCGGAACGTATGATTGTTGGCATCAGGGCGTTTCTTGTGATCATGAATGATCTGGAAAAGGGAGAAGACCGCCCTCCGTTTCCTGTTACCTTTGAAACTGGTCATGAGGAAAAGCCGCCTCCGATATCAACCTGGCTCGCGAAATTTGTCGAAGAGAGGTCGGAAGCGATGAAGCGACTTGATCGAATGTCTCGCCCCGTTCAACTAGACCGGTTAGGCTCCGTAGCGAAGGAGTATTTTGATAAGTTCGGAAAAATCCTTGGACAGATTATTCTGGTTTGCGATGCAAATTTTGGAGGTAAGGCGCTACTGGACGAGAAATTCAATCCTCCTCCGCCAAAGACACCAGTTGCCGCAAGTTTTAGCTTCAACTTGGATCATCCGCCAGTCGATCAGAAGCAGATATATTTCGAATTATTGACGGTTGCGTTATCCGCCTTACCGCGATGTCTTCCCCCAGAAGGTCTCATCAATTTTAATAAGATTGTTGAAATTCTATGCCATGGGACCGCACATTCGGATCAGAGAGTCGCTATGGCTTCCGCGAATGCGCTGAAGTGTATCGCTAGACAATCGTTGCAGAGACAGAAGGTTATCATCGGCTTCGCGAGGTTTATCTTTGATTTCGACACAAAGTATGCGACAACGGCGGACGGTGGACTTCTTGGACCAGCACATATCGAGAACACGCTTAAGCTTTACGTTGAACTACTTCAAATCTGGATCGAGGCCATCAAGCAGAAGACCAAAGCACCAGCCACACCCTCGCTTCTGTCTATGAATATCAATATCATGGCTATGTCGCCGCCGGAGCCGGAGCCCATCAAACCAGATGACCTGGAAATATCGAATGTTCTGGCAATTGTCGACGAAATCGAGTCCCACGGCCTATTCTTCCTTTCGAGTCAGTCGCGAATCGTGCGCAAATTTTCAATCATGGTGTTGAAACTGATCACTGAATTCGATATGGCACTTGATGATGAAGAACACGGGAGCGTATCTCTGGCTGCGAGGAAGAGTCGTAGGGAGTCTCAGCGATTCACTCGTATTATTCAAATCATGGAATATGATTCCCTGAACATCATGAACCAGAATATCAACGATGAGAAATGGTCGGTCGCTGATAGAAGTAGGCTGCGCCGTGAGCTTATGGATAATAACGCCCAAGACGCTCTAGTCAAACTGGCCACCAGCGAGAACCAATATGACTCGTCGCTATGGTTCAAACTATTCCCAAAATTGATTCGAGTTTGTTTTGAGAGATTTCCGTTAACGGTGGTACAATGTCGTGATAGCGTTTGCGCGAGGTTGAATCACATGCA
Source organism: Dactylellina leptospora (assembly GCA_036971365.1). Classification (NCBI taxonomy): domain Eukaryota; kingdom Fungi; phylum Ascomycota; class Orbiliomycetes; order Orbiliales; family Orbiliaceae; genus Dactylellina; species Dactylellina leptospora. The sequence goes on from JAJTUC010000004.1 coordinate 1,010,076, forward strand.
TTCGCAGATTCAATTTGCTTCGGAGACCCCACGGTCTCAAGGAACCGGTGCTACAAGGCTGGCGTCACCGAGCGCGGCAGATATCTCGATCGAACAGTGGAAACTCTACCTTATCGTCGCTTGCTCTACCCTTACGTTGACTGATGAGCAGGTGGCCCGTCAACCGACGCCGAATCTTCAACATGCTCGGAAGACTTCAAAGTCCGCTGGTTCAGCTACGCAGAACCCCTACGATAGGCTTAATTCTGGCAGGTCTCTTTTCCAACTCGTTGTCCCATTCATCAATTCCGACAATCAAGCTATCCGGGAGGCAGTCATCGCCGGCCTCGGTTCCATCAATCTCAACCTTTACAAAACCCTCGTCGAAACATTACAACCGATAATCATGCGGTGGAACGACCCCGCGAATGCAAAGGTCCAAAGACCCACGCAAAACGGACAAATGGTCATGCGTCGTTCCACTCGACACGATAGGTGGAGAACGGGAATCACACACATCATGCAACTCACATCATACTTTTTATTACAACCAGACGTTTACAACGACGATTGGATGTTACGGCATATAGTGAATCTGATCAAAGACAATAAAAACTTCCTGAGCGAGCCGGATGTTAAGGGAGATATCACTTATCATCGGTTGAGGCGATATTTTTGCGGGTTGACGGAGGACTTTTATGAAGGGATTTTGAAAGCCCCTGATGCTGAACGGTGGCTGCCGTTTGATGGGAGGAAGAGTCTTTTTTCTTTAATTGAGGATTGGTGCGGTAATAATCCGGCTTGGAGACAGCATATCAACGCTGCTGTGGAGATCGAGAAGAACGACTTGAAAAACGCGGCTTTGAGCGCCATGGCGTCGCTTTCCGTAAGAAGAACATATCATAACCCTTAAATTGCGTTTCGGAAATACTGAGAAATATTTTATAGGCTGGTCCGGTCATGAAAGTCATCGAGAATAAATCGACGCTCACTTTCGATATATTGGGTATCTTCCATTGGCTCGAATCTATATTTGGAGAATCTAGCGATCGACTCCACCGGATCGGAAGAAAGGCTTTGAAGAATCTTCTGGAGCATAACGAAAAGGTCCCTCATATTCTCGCCCTTGCGATACGGCAATGTTACTTGTACAAGGGTAACGCAAAGGGGGTCGAGAGTTACTTTCAAGTTGTTTCGGACGTTCTTATCAACAATGCGGATAATCCATGCGATCACTGGAAATCATTTGCGTTGGCTTTGTTCAAGATCGGAGACGACAATCAGAAGATACGGTCCAAGGCAGCGACACTTTTACGCGTGACAGAACAGAGATATTTCGGTAGTCAGACGACGTTGGATTATGAAGTCAGTATTTCGGATAAGACGGCTGCAGTTTTCAAGAAGGCGCAGTTCGAGTTATCTAGGACGCTATCGCAACAACACCCTGAGGCAGCATTTTTCATCTTCTCGGAGTTTACGCTGTTTTTCAATATCGTGGATGGGAAGGGGCAACGGGATATTCTCGCTGTTTTGCTTCCTTGGGTCCAGATGATCGAGCTGCAACAAGATCCGAATGGGGGACCGAGTCCATCGTCGTACATGGTTCTCGCGAATCTTTTCGAAATTACTGTCAAATTCAGCGGCAAGATACACAACGAGATTGAAGGGTTGTGGATGGCGCTTGCTAGTGCTCCTTACGCTGGGAATGTTAAAGTTGTCTTGGACTTTATCATTTCCCAGAGCTTGGAGAGGAAGGAACAGAATTTCGTTAATGTTGGAAAACAGATCATCGTATTCCTAGCCGGGTCACCGAACGGCTCGAAACTTGTGGAGGCTTTGTTGGAATATCTGCAACCCAGGTTGATGACTTCACCTGCGAAAAGTCAAGAGTTGCATGGGGTTCCGGATGCGAATTTGTTCCCGTATATGGCGAACTTGTCGGAGTCATTGCCTGTTGGTGGGAAGCAGCATGGGTTTTCGAGGGGCCACCTGGGGTTGATATTTATGGTTGATTTGATGGTTGGTCCGGTACCTGAGATGGCGCCTAATCTACCACTATTGTTGCAAGTTGTTTTCGTGCTGTGGGATCATTATGTCCCCTTGGTGCAGGAACAGGCGCGGGAGATGCTGGTGCATTTGATCCATGAGTTGGTGATTTCGAAAACCGGAAAGAGCATCGAGGAACTCCATCGTGTTCGGGAATTCGTTGAAGCTGTCAGGACGCAGCAGCCGAATATGCAGTGGGCGTATGATGAAACCGGGTCGGAAACCGATCCGCATCGAGTCGCGCCGGCGATGGGACAGATGATTGAGGAGGTGCTCGATTTTTTCACGCCTGATAATAAATTGTTGAAGGTCCAGTGGAGTCGGGTCGCTTTGCAGTGGGCTACGAATTGTCCGGTGAGGCATTTGGCTTGTCGGTCCTTTCAAGTTTTTAGGTGTCTACTCGATGCTGCGGATTTGGATCAGCCGATGTTGGGGGACATGCTTGCCCGGTTGTCGAATACCATTGCCGATAATTCTCCGGATATTCAATCTTTTGCTATGGAGATTTTGATCACTTTGAACGCTATTGTTGGTGCGTTGGATAGTGAGGAGATCATGCAGTTCCCGCAGATGTTTTGGGCGACGGTTGCTTGTTTGCATACTATCCATGAGAATGAGTTTATGGAGGTCTTGTCGTTGCTTGAGAAGCATCTTAGCAAGATTGACCTATCTCATGAGGAGAGTGTGAATGTCTTGATTAGTATGTTTCCGAGTAACTGGGATGGAAATTTTGAAGGATTGCAGGCTCTTATGGTCAAAGGTTTGCGATCTGGGGTGGCGCTGCCGAAGACGTTGCAGGTTATGGATAAGCTGAATAAGTTTCCGAGTAACAAGCTGGTTGGCGGAGATGATCGACTTCTCAATGCGCTTTTATCTAATCTTCCGAGGTTCCTGGATGCTTCTGAGAAAGATTTTGTTCCCGATGAGATCCTCGCTTGCGCGGCGAGCCTCAAGCAAATCGCGGACGAAGAATCACAGACTGATATTGCTAGGATCATGGGAGCTTATGCGGCTGGAAGGTTCAGGAATAAAGATGGATTCAGATCTCAAGTGGTATCGGCTATCAGGAACGCCTACTTCCCCGACTACGAAGGTGCCGCATTGATATTCCTGGTTGGTCTTCTTACGAATGCGACACCATGGGTGAAGCAAAAGGTCATGGAACTACTCAATTCTTTACTCCCAATTATTGACTTAAAGAAACCGGAATTCACGGGTCTCGGCGCGGATTTAATTTCACCTCTCCTCCGACTTCTGCAAACAGAGTACTGCCAACAAGCCCTCGAAGTCCTCGACAAAGTCATTTCGATATCTGGTGGCAAGATGGACCGTCAAGTTATGCGCATGAGTATGGGTAATCGAACCCTCCGCAAAGAATATGAAAGAACCGAAACACTATTCGGAATACCCGAGGATAGCGGTTGGGCGATCCCATCTCCTGCTATCAAAGCTCAAACGACGAGGCATAATGTCCATTCGGTATTCTACACATGCCAGATACCCGAGACGCCGCAAGATACCTATCCGGACGCGCCTGATATGCAGTTCCTTATGGAAGACTACGGGTACACTAGTTTCCAGGATCGGACTGCCACAATGTTATCTGAAGGCGTGGGCGGTGAAGGTGGATTGGGCGATATGGTGTTCCGGCTGGAATCTTTGGATAATTTCTTCGCGGATGAGTCGTTCAATAGCACGCAGATGCATGCGAGCGAGGCGGATACTGCCGCGGAAACCGCAAGTCAGACGTATGATAACCGGGTTTATCATATCCTCAACCGATCGTTGCAGAGGTCACCCAGTGTCACGAGTTTCAATCATACGTTTGGGGATTCGTTGAGTATGCCGCCGGGGTTGAGGGATCATCCACCGATTATGACGCCTACGTTATTCGCTGCGCCGCCGATGACACCGTCTGCTTTTGGGAAGGGTGGGGTTCCGAATCGTGCTGGTGGAGGCCATCAGCAGGGGTATGAGGATATGAGACGGAATCCTGGGAGCGAGAGTTCCAGCGATAATGAATACGAAGATGACGTTAGTGAAGACGATTTGGATGATCACACGACGGCTACTACGCCCAAAGAAGATTCTCCGTTCCTCCTGGAGAGTCTATTGAGGAGTGCCGGACAGAAGGCGAAGAGCGGAGTCGAGGGTGTCAGGAATCTAAGGAGAGGTAGGGAGGAGAGACGAGAAGAGAGGGAAAGGGAGAAAGAGGCTTTAAAGGCGGCGGAAAAGGAGAAGAGGGTTGCTAGTCCTAGAGGATTTGGAAAGTTACCGAAAAGTCCGAAATTGAGTGCTAGGCGGGGTGGGGATAGAGCTAGTCCGCCGCCGCCGATGCCTGGGACCGAGAATTTGAACGGATGGTAAGGGAGATATAATGTTCTTTTCCTTTCAAACTTTAGACAAAAACAGCGAATTTGTTTCTTGCATTTTTTGGTGGATGATGATATGTATGATGCATGATGTTCACGGGTATATCCATGGTTTTTATGTGAGCATTCAATTATAATTGTAGAATATATATACCTTCTTGGGAAATTTTGATACTTAGCTTAGCCCTTTCCTTACCATGATATTCGAATATTCGTTTTAAAGAAAACATCGATGTTGACCACTATCTAATTTCTCATTGCTTAATGAACGAGACTGACTGGCTGGTTTGCGTTGCTTGTTGGATTTTTCCATAGAAACAATCGGCACAAATTTTGATACGAATATTGTTATTGATCTTGGCCACTTCCAAATCAACTTATCCTCCAAAGATTCTGGTAAACCCTTTTCTCAATCACATAAGAAGAAAAAAGAGGTCGTGTATTTAAAAAGCTTTGAGGTTTGAGAAAGCCGCGTCATCAAAGGCGATTACACAAATTGATTGGCACAAAAGATATCCTTGTAGCATAAAGGTTTTTATAACCATTCCACCACTGGTGATTCCTCGTCAACAAGTCTGAGATCCTATCTCTAAGCGTTTGTGGTTGAGTGGTACAATTCGTCGTTGCCATATAATCGAGGGTATCCTGGATTAATACGAGTTCGATGAGGCCCGGGTTCGATTCCCGGCGAACGCAAAACATGGATGAGCTTGTGATCGCGTTATTCGCTTCTGCTTGCATCGTTAAATTTTTATTTTTTATCTTCGATTACCAAGCTGTCAAAGAAATAAATATGATCCCGTCTTGATGGATCGTCATATGCTCCCGGAAGGTTTCGAGCTCGCAGGGAATGCATCGAATTTGACAGCAGTGCTAGAATATAAACCACCCATGACGAAATGAGAAGTATGCTTTCAAATCAACTATATCCAAACCTTCCCCCAAAGAATCCCCAGTAAAACTCCATCGCTTTGCATGCAAATATATACAACATTAAACATAACCAACTTCAGAGAAACAAAGATATGCAAATTATGGAGCTCATCACCCCTTGACCAAACTTTCAGCTCTCAGCTGCTTGAATCCCTTACCAGCAACATAACCCTGATATGCTTTATACCTCAACTTCGCCGCCGGATCCTCGACTCCAGCGATATAATTATCCGCCGAATCCACAAAAGTTTTATAAACGGCTTCATCTTCGCTTTTGCTTCTCAGCCTCGCCACGGCGCTCGAGCTACCGCTATTGGCATAGTTTACAAAAACACTTGGTGGATTAGGAATATCCTCGTGAGCCACGATGGGTAGATTCAGAGGGTGTATGACGTATCGTTCATATTCCGCTCTCTCAGACTTGGAAACCGAAGGGTTCAACGAATGGTGAACTATTTGTTCCATGGTCCATAGATGTGGCGGTAGTGTTTCCTTTTCGGTTCGAGGGTTGGTACCAGGGATTGATGGGATACTGTCGTTTAGACCCAGGTTTAGACTGTATTTGAGGTTGTTTTCGTGGGAGTGGCTCATATGTTCACCGGTTGGATCCGTAAGCCATCGTTGGAGCGAAAGACGCTTGAATTGCTTGCCCATATCCATCGTCGGATCGGAAATCTTAGCACCGCGTCTTTTGCGACGGGTGTCCTTGTCGCCTAGCTGGCCGGTGGAACTGCGGACTACGAAGGGGGAAGGATCCTGTGCGGTTCCATCTGGTGCTTTGAGGCTCCTGAAAAAAGTTGAGATTTAAATTAGCACGCTCCGAAAGATTCGAAGAGGGGTGATGATGCATACTTTGCTGTCGAAACCATTCGATAAGAAAATATCTTTGGGAATGTCGACAAGGCTTTAGGCTTATAATACTCCAACCAGAATTCGTCGATAAACGAGATATCCTCCCCTTCCAACTCCTCGATAGAAACCATGGGGGGTATTTTAGCTTTTTCAAGATGCTCATCCGTCCACCACTTCACGTAACTTCGCTTATGCTTTTCCATTTTGGGATCCGCATGGTGCAAATAGTAATCTGTTTCAAGATCCCAAAGCATTGGTTGCCCTTTTGCAAAGATATAATTACCTAAAAACAGATTGATGGCTTCTTGTCGCTGCGCATCCAGGAAAGAATTATTGTAATACCGTTTAAAACTTTCGATCATATCTCGAGAATGACTTGACCACTGATTTATTTTTCGGTAGGTCTCCATAGTATTCACCAAGTGAGACCCTCCATATTGTAAGGCGATGCTGTCACCGTGATCGTGATACATGTGAGTGAACAAGTTGGAAACGTCGGTGTCGTACTTTAAGACATCATCCTCGAGGATTCCAAGAGCTTTGAGCTGAAGACCAAGCGCACGTTTTCCGATCACAAATTGAGCAGCATTTGTACGATCGAGGCAATCAATACAATTTGTTCGACAAACCCCTTGCTGGAGTTGGATTGGGTGATCATCGTCATATCCGTTATGAAAGATACCAGTAACCTTAAGAACATCGTCCGCGATCTCCTCAAGTTTCTCAACGACGTCTTGATCGCGGCTTTTAGCAACACGGCTCATATCCCAAGCTTTATAGATGATGTCTTCCTTGTTAGGCAATAGATTCTTCAGATATGTTACGGCCTGTGTGAACTCATGCAAAAGTAAAGACTCTCGAGGCACTCGTTCACGCGATTTTATCAGATTCAGAACTACGATGGGGGTTCCATATCTATTAAAAAGCTGGTCGAAGTGCAGAGCGGCAGCAGTGAAGAACGGATCGACCAAGTTGAGGGTGATGGGAGGCTTCGGGATAGATGGGCTCGATTCCTGTGACCAATATAACGGTATGCTCCCGCGGTGTTGAACATACGAAGTGTAGTTCGGGCTTCCGAACAATATACCTCCTGGTGCGTGAAAAGATGTCGTTTTCATATCTGACACTATTTGCTCCGATTCAACATCGTTGGCGACATAGCCTAGATCATTTGCACCTCGCTTTAGGAATCGTGCTCCGGCAAAGTATCTCGATCTTCGTGCGATGATTGTAACATAGACTGGTCTTCCAAATACAGATATTTTGCACTGGTCTAGAAACCCATGGAGGAGGGGTAAGCACCAGTCAAATGTGTTTGTCATATACTGGAGAGCTGGTTGAAGGAGATAGTGATTCCATGCGAACATTTCGTTGTAATCGGCGCTAGATGTCATGGATGGTCGTAATCCATTCTTGAGCGCCTCTCGGGCTCTAGAGAGATTGTATTGGAGTGTGCGAGAGATATCATATGAGTAACTGAAGTAAAAGTTCTTTGTTAGATCAAGGTTCCCGAAGATACCCATGAAGCGGCCTTCTTCAGGATTCTTGTCTGCCTTCTTTGTCGAAGTCGTAGTGATAATGGGTATTAGCTCGGTAGCTTCGATTTGATAGATGTAATGGCCTCCCAGCATCGCGACAATACTCTTCTTAGTGATGACGAGCATGTAGTAATTTGTCGTGAATCTAATGAATCCGAGAATGCCCCACATCGCGCAGCGCATCTTGAGCCCACCATGAGCTAAATTACCGTCTTCTATGGCGGCGAGCAGCTGGTCACGTTCGTCTTTCGTGTACACAACTTCATCCTCGGTTATTGATAATTCCCCCGGGTCGACAGTTCTATCAATTTTGAGCATCCTGTATTGCTCATCGAGGAGATCCGCTCCGACAATGTAATATCGTGTCGCTGTTTCATATAGTTGGAACTTTTGCATACGATGAATTCCCTCCGGTAGCTCCGAAAGCGGTTCAGGGACTGACCGTTTCTCATTTAGGCCATCTGGGATACCGGCGGACCTCGAGGAATAGTTGATGGTGTCTTTGGGGTGTAACTGCGGAGATGGGATGAATGTCGGCTTGTCAGGGGATCCTTCGGTGGCTTCCGAATGTTCTATAAACGTGCCTTCCGAGACCTCGGACACGGAATCTTCGTCATCTTCGCGTTCCACCCGGCTGGATCCCAGGTCTTGATTCTCATGCTCAAGTTCGTCGGCCATATTTGAGAGTACTGAGAGCGGGGTGCGCCCTGGAGGAACGAGTTTCCGGAATAGAGTCAACACTCGAGCCCTTTAAGATATTCCTAGGCGCTGGATACCTTCCAACGGCAACATCCCTCTGTCAAACAGCATACCGGCTCATGGAGGATCGAAAGTCGTGATAGTATCGAGAGCTGTTGATGGTGTCGCTGGTGGTCTTCTCTTTGAAGCCGGAGTCCAGACGTCATTCAAGGCGACAACACAAACCGGGAGCGGCGACAAACAAGAGCGCGTTCATCTGACCACGAGAGCTCTTCGATATCCGTCACGTCCGCGGACACTGCGTCGACCTATCAGAGCTGCAGTTCGCGACCGAATACGATCCATTCGACAGCTTAAGTAGTCTGTCTCTGAGTCCTTTTCGCAGAGATGGCGGACGAAATGGATATGACTCCCGACATACCCGCGGTACCAGGAGAATCAGGCGCCATGGCCTCGAACGACGAACACAGGGGCACAAAGCGGAAAGCGATAGATGACTTGACCGAAAATGCTCCTCGAAGGATCAAGGTGCGACCGCAACGTTGGAGATGCCGTGGCGATATCATAGTATACGAATTCTGACCTTTACGTTGTTTATAGGCCCTCTCGCAAACGGTCGTGAACAAAATAGCAGCTGGCGAGATCATCATTGCGCCGGTGCACGCCTTGAAGGAGCTTCTCGAAAATGCGGTCGATGCAGGCTCGACATCTGTAGAAGTCGTGGTAAAAGACGGCGGCTTGAAACTGCTGCAGATCACAGATAACGGTTCTGGTATTAATGTGCGGACACCCTAGTCCTTCCTCACCCGGCATATTTGCTAACAACGTCATCTGTAGAAAGATGACATGGCAATCTTGTGCGAGAGGTTTACCACTTCGAAATTAAAGACCTTCGAAGATCTCTCTAGCATCGGTACATACGGTTTCAGAGGCGAAGCGCTGGCTAGCATTAGTCACATCGCACATCTCAGCGTAACAACGAGAACGAAGGATTCCGATTGTGCCTGGAGGGCCGTCTACTCCGATGGGAAATTGATATCACCAAAGCCTGGTGGTTCGGCGGAACCCAAGGCCGTAGCGGGCAGACAAGGAACTCAAATAACCGTCGAGGATTTGTTTTATAACGTCCCCAATCGACGTCGAGCTTTTCGAAATACCAATGAAGAATATTCGAAGGTGCTTGATATGGTCGGCAAATATGCGGTTCACTGCGACGGTATCGCATTCAGCTGCAAAAAGGTGGGAATTTTCTTTCTTTCCGAGATGGATGCCGTTCTAAGAATTCTTTAGCACGGTGAATCGTCAATGGGGGTAGCAATCCAAAGTACAGCCAAGACTATTGATCGCATCCGGCAAATATACGGCAACGCCGTGGCGAACGAGCTGATCCCTTTTGAAGTTGAAGACAAGAGGCTAGGGTTCAAGGCCAAAGGGCTCGTCAGCAATGCAAATTACAGCATAAAGAAAACTACAATGCTCTTATTCATAAATCGTAAGTAATTATAATCTTACTGAGCTTGATTCTTCGATGCTAATGCTATCTCTATAGACCGGTGTGTGGAATCGACCGCTATCCGAAAATCTCTCGAATCGGTGTATAGTGCTTTCCTGCCTAAAGGTGGCCACCCTTATATCTACGTCACCATAGACATAGAACCACACCGGATCGATGTGAATGTTCACCCCACCAAGCGGGAAGTAAATTTTCTCCATGAGGATGAAATCATCGAAACAATCTCAGACGCGGTGCAAGAAAAGTTAGCTTCCGTAGACACATCGCGGTCGTTCATGACACAAACTGTTCTTCCCGGCGCCGGAGTCTCTTCATCACCCGCGCCTCAATCCACGGTACAAGCATCTATATCTAACAGAATATTTGCAACTCCTGCGAAGGCCAACCAAACACCACGGCGACCTTATGAGAACGAAATGGTACGAACGGATTCAAAACTGAGGAAAATCACGTCGATGTTACCACCTGCGGTATCGTCCTCTAGCGGTGACATTCTACAACGGATGGCAAGTAACGGTGATTCGAATGGAGAACACGCAGACGACTCGCAAGTCGAATATGAAGTAATCGACGCACCAAGACGGCAAATCAAACTCGCGAGTATAAGAACTCTAAAAACCGAGGTCAGAGATAACGCGCATGAAGGGTTGATGGACCTGTTTAGTAGCCATACTTGGATTGGCGTTGTCGATGAATGGAAGAGGCTGGTGGCTATACAGCATGGGATCAAGCTTTATTTGGTGGATTATGGTGCTGCTTGGTACGTGATGCTGTTTCTTTCACGTTATGCTACACTTTTGCTAAAGGTTTAGTAAAGCTATGAATTCTTCTATCAGCTCAGTCTGAACGACTTCGGTAATTTCGGAGAGATACGATTTGAGAAGCCATTACCGTTGGCAGAGCTGATCGATATCGCTATCGAAATTGAAAAAGATTCGGAGATTGCTGAATCTGGTGAAGTCCAATCTGATTGGGACGGGGTTGCAACGGTAAGGCTAGGCATTTCTTGTTAATAAATTAAATGAATGAGACTGATAAATATGGCACCACAGCAAGTCACAGAGATGCTTCTAGAAAAGCGATCCATGATCGTCGAATACTTTTCTTTAAAAATAAACAATGAAGGGGAGGTCGAGAGTATACCGTTATTATTGAAGGGATATTTACCAAACCTTGCGAAATTACCAACCTTTTTATTAAGACTTGGACCGAGAGTACGTTTTACAAAACCTCGTATATCTAAATTAAGTCTAACCAAGTTTAAAGGTCAATTGGGACGACGAGTTAGAATGTTTCGATTGCTTTCTTCGCGAGCTAGCAATATTCTACGTTCCGGAAGCCATTCCACGACCCACTCCCACAACAGCTAGCGGAAGAGAAACTCAAGATGGTGACGAGGAAATGGGGGATGCACAAGACTCGGTTTCTCCAGAAGTCACCGACAAAGAGAACGTTTATCATGCCAGGAGAAAAGAGATCGGGTTTGCACTGGAGAGGGTGCTGTTTCCCGAGTTCAGGAGGAGGTTGTTACCATCGAAGAAATTATTGAAAGGGGTGACGGAAGTTGCGAACTTGAAGAATTTATATAAGATCTTCGAGAGGAGTTGTTAGTAGATCTCTTTGTCGAAAGTTCTGAGGAGTTGACGGTTCAGGTGGTCAGGATACCAGTGTGCTTCAATCTTTCTTTTTAGCGGGATAGGAAATTCAGCGTTACTTTGACAATTGAATTATTTATGACGAAGAATATAGATTCACGATTACCATGCATATTTCAAGTCGTTCTTTTAGTATAATCGCAAGGAGGTCGTTCTGTGCTGCCAAAGTTTATTTCGGGGAGTCGCGCCCCCCGAATGTCTCAGAATCTTCAAATTTTCTCATCCCAACTGAGCAAACCATCGCACTTTTCCTGCCTTGTTCCTCGTCACAAAAACAACGACCGATCCAAGATGGCGGCAATCGGGTCTTTAATTTTCTGTAACGACTGCGGGAACCTTCTCGACAGATCTATCGGGCAGGATAAGATCAAATGCAACGTTTGCGGTTGCATCAATAAAGGTATAAATTCTTGAGAGCAATATGGGGAAGGATGTAGATGGGTTGACATGCGCAAAAAAAAAGACACCAGTTCGAAAACTGTGGTAACACATTCACGGCCGAACGCCTTCCCGTCCGCGTTGAAGCAGAAGCACTCGACCGGTCAGAATCTCGCACCGGAAGATGTCGGTGGACAAGCTGAGGTATGTATATTCTCCCATTTCGCAATTTTGTTGCTGCTCTGTGGACAAGAAAAATTTGTCCAGATGCATGAGAAGATCGCGACTTTTATTTTTTTAACAACACATGGGTTGGAAAATGGTAACGCGAGAGTTTAGATTGATACACCATGTCCCAAATGCGAGCATCCAGTCATGAAATTCACAACGGCACAGCTAAGAAGTGCCGACGAAGGTGTAAGTATTTTCTCTTTAAATTTTCTACGGTTTATCAATAAATACTTGCTAACACGATCACCCATGTAGGCTACTGGTAAGCTACTAGTCGTCCGAAACCGCAAAGAGAGGAATTACTGATCGATTTCGTGCTTAGTATTTTATAACTGTCCAAACTGTGGCTATAGGTATTTTAATTCAGTTTCTAGTTTGATATATCTGTTACCATACGAATGCTAATTATTTCTAGATATAATACAAATAATTAGAATACCAATACCAATAAATTTATCAGATTGCTCCTTTCGTAGCATGATAGTTTTGACCCGTTTAGCGAACACTCCCTTTCAAGCTTCTTTCCATTACTATCCATTAGTTTTTCTGTTTGGGGATTAAGTATCCAGAGTTCCAGTATTCCCACTTGATTTTCATCGCGTGGAAATATTGTTCGTTGTATGTTCTTGATTGATTGTATATTAGTGGGGTATATAAAATAATTTATGTATATGATTCCTCGTAAAGTTCTTTTCTAGGATCTTATGACTAATTAGTCACGAACACTATGAATAATAAAGTGTAAGATGAATGAATCAAAACTTTTATCTTCACTTATCTATCCAGCCATAATTACTCCCTCCAGACTCCCCGGTAACTTTTTGTCAAAATATAATCCGTCAAAGCTACCCAATGATGCCTACAGGTATCCACCCCCTTCGCTGCAATACACATAGAATACGAACACAATGCAAAATAAAAATAAGAATAAAATAAAATATGGTATCAAGCCTTGACCTCCGGAATCAAAGCGTACTCCAACTCCCCACTCTTCTCAAACTCACTCATATCCAACGCCACAATCGCACTATCCCTCACCAACCTCTCCGGATCATCGACATACTTCTTCAACTCCTCATCTATCTCGGGAAGTCCGATACTCCCGAGCGCCTCCGCGGCTTCGTGTCGCACCATTCCGTCTTCTTTGGTATCAGCTAGGACTTTTAGTAACGCGTCTTTTGAATGCGGGTCGGACATTTGACCGAATATGAATGCGATTTCGTGGCGGAAGAGAGCGGATGGGTCGGTGAAACCGCTGGCGAGAGCATCGATCGCTTCTGGGGTGCCGATGTCGCGGAGACGGAACATTGCTCTGTAACGGTGGAATAAGGATATGGACTGGTCGTTCATGGTGTTTTGTAGTTCGGTGATTGATTTTACGGATGAGGGGAGTGGGGGAGCTGGATCGATGGATGCGAATGCACTGCGAATTTGTTAATAAAAATCCATCATCGACCAGAAAAAATGATTAACATACCTCTGCTGTAAGTCTTCTGATGCCGCTTTCCCGGAGAGGTCGTATTCAATCTTCGCGATAGAAAGCTCACAAGTCTGCCTGACAGCCTCTTCTGGATCCTCAAGGTATTTTCTCAACAATGGTAAACTATCAGCACCTCCAATCGCAGCAAGAGCTTCAGCAGACTCATGACGACAAATAGCGGCTTCTTTAGGATCGTCTAGTCGCTCCCGTAACGGTTTGATGGCGTATTCGTTCTTAGTTTGGCCGAGGCAATATGCTAACTCATGCTTGAGAAGCGCTGATTCGCTGGAAAACGCTGCGGCGATAGCATCGATGGCTTTGAGGTCTCCGTTGACACCGAGGTGTTTGAGTGAGAAAAGCGCACGGAAACGGAGGGCGAGATTCGCGGACTCGTCACAGAGGACGGTTCGGAGCTGGGCGACGGAATCCATCGTGGTTGATGATGTTGTTTTCTGGTCTCACGAGTAGATTTTTCCAGCAGGAATGGAGCTCTGAGAAAATGAGGCCGGCGAAAAAGGATCTGAAGCTAAGGCTGGGCGACACCGGAGCGCGGGGCAGAAAATAGTTCCGGGCGAGGGGTAGACCCCTGGCAGCCCCGACGTCCCCGGACGTGGTATTTCAGCCATCAACACGCAGTCAAAAGTTTGGGTAAATTGTATTGTATTCATTCATTCCGCCTACAGTACACGCAAATAATGCAGTCATACGATAAATCAGCTAGCCTAAATAGATCCCACTAAGATCCGCCCTTTCAATCCACTATCCGACCAAATACCGTTCAATCTACTTCCGGTGTTTGCCGCTTTTGTGTTTTTCCGGTGCGGGAGGTCTACCTCCGCTATGCTGTTGGTGATGAGGCGCAGGCGCCCCTCTGCCGGCGCCACCAGCCTGCGGCACGCTTCCACTACTGCTACTAGCATTCGAAGTGGGGGTCGGCGCTGGTCTGGTCGGTTCCGGATCGGGGTCGAATAGATATTTGGGTACTTTTGGTGGAGGTTCATCGGCTGCCAGTTGCAGCAGAATCCGGTCTTCTCTCGCGGACGCCAGTGATTCTAGCCATGATCCAGGAGATATCATGTGCGAACTACCGAGATAGACGTCTTTTGAATTCGCGTTACCAATCTCATAACAAGATCTCGCTTCCGAATATGTAGCTCCTCCCGCTATGAACACGATGATGCGCTGCTTGGTCTCAACGGTTCCGGTTCGTTGTTTCGTCCACGTGGGCTTAGCTGTTCGCAGTGATGTTTGTGGTCCACTAGCTCCGGCTTGTTGAAGTGCTTCCGCAGCACAATTTTGGTCAGTGAATGGGAACATATCGAAGTCGAGGTTTCCCTTAATGTAGTCGTCTAGCATTGTCTTCACCCCTGGTACATATCGCGATAGTTCCATTCCTTCGGGAATAACAACGGGTTTCGAGGGCGGGTTTTTATAGCCTAGTCTATTTGGCTCTCCCAGCCTCTTTACCACCCTCGCGCCGAACAGGTCCAGATTATAAAGCGCTTTTGTGAGTCCTTGCACCTTTCCGTGACGGAGGAGCCTCTCGATATCAGGAGCGACGAGGCCGTCTCGCCAAAGCATATAGAGAATGATCAAACGAAGGCGGTCGTTGCCGTTTCTTGGAATATGAAATTAGACATTGAACACTGAATTAAGTTCGCAATGCATATAACTCACTGTGTGGTAGGTGCATCCAGAATTTGAACCAACTGTTCTGTCAGATTCTTCGCCTTCTCGCCGAAAGAGTCTATTCCGGTAGCAAATGCCTAAGCGCTGTTAGATAATGACGAGATAATATTCTTCAGTACAACACCGTACCTGTTCCAAATCCGCTGTGTCTGGTAGCCCGCAGTCCCGGAATATCCCCATACACTCGCTCGCCATTGTCAAGTGTAGTTCGTAGGCGTCTTTCATAGCCGAGAATTGGGGTAGCGATGCTAACATGGACTTCAAATCGAACACCGAGGTTTGTCCTTTCCTACAACCAACTTAGTGACTATGCACCTACCAAAAGTTCTAGTTTGAACGAAACTCACTCTGTCTGGAACTCCGGATGGGCTTTGATGAATTTATCCAAGTCTTCTCTGACTTCTCGGATTGTATCCGCCATGTGTTTATGCCTCATCTTCGTCCAAACCTCATCGGCATCACTCAAAACCACCTCTCTGGGATCGTTCGGATCCGGAACATATGAATATTTCCCATTCTCTTCTTTTATGGGCAATAGATCGTGTGCCATAGCCTGGTACGTGAACTCGTGCAACAGCGGTGCAAAAAGATCCATGCTCCGGTCGACAATAAACATCACACCTCTCGGTCTCGACTTGTCTTCTTGCGGCGGCCAAGGTTGGCCTACCGACTGCATATATTGCTGGAATGAATCGAGTTCCTTCTGAACGGCCTCCGCAATCATCATTGGGAGCTGTGCTGCTCTGTGGGTGTGGTATGGACTCATGTAGTATCGGATAATCGGAAACTCTTCCAGCGAGACGCAAACCCCTAAAATCTAATCACATCGTCAATTTCGAGACCAGCCGAGCGCGAATTGCGGATGGTATAACCTTTCTAGCGATATCGGCGAACTCTCCTAGCGCAAGTGCATCGCATTTTGGATTGTATAACGCATAGAACGACTTTGGATCTTTGAAGGTAAAGATGTTCGTCTCCATGGGATGGAAGTTTATCGGCAATATCCTCTCGCTAAGAACCCAGTTCTTGCCCCTAGTAGCCTGGTTTCGAAGACGTTCCTGCATTTTGACAGGGGGTTCTGAATTGAAATAGCGGTATTAGTATCATCCGTGAACTGATAAAGTGAATGTAACACACTTGATGTCCAAACAATATGTCCACCAACATGGCGAGGCTTTTGTCGCTTGAATTCCGAGAGGAGACACTCGAGGATATGCGGCTTAGGTGTTAGGAAGTAAATTCCTTCCATATCGTGATGAGGCGTCCGTTTGTGCTCCAGCACCTCCACACCTGTATTATCCTCAGCTGTCAGGTATGGCCTTTGTAACGGGGAATCATCAGATCATACCGGCGACATTCTGGTTGATAATTTCATCTCTAGATGCCACATTGTCGATGAGAGCGAGTGCCTCGGAATCTACGATCACGTATCTCCACTGGTGGTGCCAGTCAGCCGTCCGTTACAACATGTGACCGGGGTTTAGAGCTTCCAACTAACAGTTCCCTCCGGGTATGTACGCTTGACAGTGTTTAGGATAACTATTGATAACAAATGTTAGTCCTGTAAGCACCTGCAAAATAGGATCCAAGACGATATACCATCTTTCTGTAGCTGTATGAGGTTCGATGAAGTTGGCATCCTGTCAAACTGACCGCGGGGCAAAACAGCAGCTGCTTCTTGAATTCCTCCTCCGCTGTTAGCTATGTAGCTGAGCTTTCTCTCAACTGGACTCGGGACAGCTGTTTTCTGGATCCGATAGTAAGGCAAGCAAAAAGTCTCGTCGATATGTATACGTGCTGGGTACGTTCCTGAGGAGAAGTGGATTGGAGGGGTTGGGGGAGAGTTGGCATATACGGCAATTATCTCACCCGCAGCCGAGAAGGGACGTTCCACCCATCGTGACAGTCATGTGATGACAGTTCCGTTTGACTTGTGCGACGGCTGCCCGACGACCGTGTTGCGTCGAAAGCCTCAGAGAGCCTACGACAGTCTCGACTCGCGAGCGGTCCATGCAGACACTCCGGCCAATCAAATCGGATCGAGGTTCCGACGGCTCTGGTCGAGACAGCACTGTGCATGCCAATATGGGTCCATATGCTATACTAACCAGGGTAATGGCTCCAGGGCAGGGTGGAGGTTTATTGCTTCCCGAGCCTTGCATCAGGCAAGTTTACGCCGAGAGAGACAGGCCGACCCGCTGACGGCGCATCAAAAACACTTTATCTGCAACAGTACTTATTGTGATCGAGGTAGATCCAGCACCTCATTGCCTGTGGCTTAGTTGATTGATATTCTACTTCCAATCGCCATCTCACGGGGGACATCTCGTGGTATTTCAACCAGGCAACACAGTAATGGACCCGGGCCGCACACATCAACAGGCATATCAGTGAGCTTCAGTTGATCATCAACATCCCCCAAGCACGCTGCCACGATGCGTCTCAGAGCCTCATTATCGTATGTTAACTGCTGCTCTCCTTCATCTCGGTGAATAATAATCATTATGTTTATGTGCATATATTACATCCATGCCCAATGACCAACGACCTTAGAAGTATATCAAGAAGTACCGCCTCGAATGCTAGCTAATAGAACACGAAGACCAAGGTTCATTTTTTCCAATTAATTCTCCAAGTCCCGTAGAGTCATCAGAGAAACATGTGTCGTCCTTCATGCAAGTTTAGGGATGAGATGCTACCTAGGGATTAGATACATTGTGGTGCTGAAGATTGGTATCGCTGGATTGGTGACCTCTGTTAACGCGATGGCTGTTCTGATGGATTGAGCTGGAAGGTACCTAGGTAGTTGTGCGCCATTAGATCATTCCCGCTGTGCAAAATATGACAGGATATATACCCCATCGATAGAATACCAGATATCAAATAAAAGCCGGCGTGGTATAATGGTAACACGCTGCTCAGCTGCTATCGCTGAATCGCCTACGGGTTGATCGCTAGAGGTTGGGTTGGAATAGGTGGTTCGAATCCTCCCGCTGGCGACACTTCTTTTTTTGCGCTTTTTTTTAAAAGAAAAAAAAAACAATCAGTTTTGCACGCTCTCTTTTGCCCTTCCCACAAGATATCTTGTCGATACCTGTCTCAGAGTAAGATAAAGTGCACGATATTATATAATCCTTCCCGCTAATTGCTAAATTAAACTGTTTCAATGTCGCGATTGTATAGTTTACTCTATCCAGGCATGTCAGATACGCGAATTCTCTATGAACGGAGGTTGTGTCATTAAATTGATCATCTATCGCATGATGGATCTGATTGAGAACATGGAACGATGATAAAATATGACAAGAAGATAGGAGTTAAGCAGACCAAGACGGTCTCTAAAATTTATGACTATTTCTAATGCCATAACTATCTCAAGTGTGGATATTAACATTTAATTGGATAAGGGTATCGAATAGAAAGCACCTAGAGGAGAAGGACTATAGCATCATACACACTGCACCCTTCGAAGGGTGCAGTGTGTATGATGCTATAGTTTAAGCTTAGGATTACTCTAGAGGAATCTGTCTTCATGTCTACTACTATCTTAAAGTAAATTCAAAGGAAAAACAAGCCGAGTACTCCATACTTCAGGAATCGAGATCGACGGGCCTTTGCAACTGAAGTGCGTTGCAGAAAAATGTTGGAGAGGCCGGGGAGCATGGTTGGCCCCGGGAAGGTGGCCCCGGTCGCACGGGAGCCTCATCTGAACTAAAAAACAATTTTTATGCGACGAAGCGAAGGCCGAAAGAAAAAACAAACCATTTGCTCCATCAAACTTCATCAGTCAGGTACCAGCACTCAATTCTCATTAGGACGTACATGAGAACGAAGTACATACCATTAAGGTCAGCATCTCTCTACTTCCTCTTTCCAAAGAAGCCAGCCTTTTTGAATAGTGCAATGGTTATTGCAGTCTCTACGAAACTAGATCGATGCTAACTTGCGATGGCGACTTTCAGATACACGATGAAGTAGATATCTAACCCTGCAGTCGATTGCCCTTCACAAATACACTCTTCGTCATGCGGCGGGCATTATCCAGTCTCGCGATTCGTTCGCGGCCATCGATATGCCTCCTCTGCCGCATCACCCAACCGACCACCCGTTCACTCTCAACAACCACCTCACGGCTACGAGGCAAGCCCAGCGGTGGAAGGAAACCCCCTGGTAATCCTGAAGTATACAACGATCCCGATCAAATCCCGAAACGCTTCACGACTGGTGGAGCCCCTCCAATATTTGCCGAAAAACAAGAAGACCGGCCATGGAGCATCAATCTTCTGAAAGAGCGTCTCGGCGCCGTATTCAAACGCAATCCAGACGATCCCAGCATGCGCATAATCTGGGGCGAGGAAGCAATAAAAATGCGAGAACAAGATCCCGAAGAATTCAAACGCTTGTTTCGAGAATACGTCGATGCCATCCGTCTAGCTGTTGGGGTAGAAGGTCAAATCACACACGATACACCGGATAATATCCGTGAAGCGGCCCAGAATTTAGAGGTGTTTAAAAAGATGTATGCGCAGGGTGGTGTAACGGCGTTAGACGTTGCGTTGATGGATAACTTCATAATGAAGCAGTATGATAGCAGTAACTGCATCAGCGCGCAAAGGAGTTTGGCGGACTTCTCACATCCCGCGGAATGGTTCCCGAAAACGAGGAGTATGAGGAGGACTTGGCACCTTCATATTGGACCTACGAATAGTGGAAAGACTTATAATGCTCTAAAGAGACTGGAGGAGGTTGACAAGGGGATCTACTGCGGTCCTTTACGGTTATTGGCCCACGAGGTGTTCACGCGAATGAATGCAAAGGGGATCACATGTAATTTGATTACAGGGGAAGAACGAAGAATTATGGACGAGAATTGTGAGCTAGTTTCTTCGACGGTGGAAATGGCGTCGATTGAAAAACCGATGGATGTTGCGGTTATCGACGAGATCCAAATGCTGTCTGATCCCGAGCGTGGCTGGGCGTGGACTCACGCGGTATTGGGCATCATGGCCAAAGAGTTGCACTTATGCGGTGAAGACAGGAGCGAGGGGATCATTAGAAAACTTGCAAAGCTTTGCGGAGACGATCTAGTGGTCCATCGATACCAGAGACTAGGCAAGTTGGAGGTTATGGACGAGAGTTTGAATGGCGATTTTAGCAAGATCGAGAAGGGGGATTGCTTGGTTGGATTCTCGAGGAAGGATATTCATATATTGAAGCGCTTTACGGAGCAGATCACTGGGCTGAAATGTGCTGTCGTCTATGGGGCCTTGCCAGCAGAGACGAGGGCGTTGCAAGCACAGTATTTTAACGACCCTAAAAACGACTACGATGTCTTGGTGGCATCCGATGCTGTGGGCCTAGGATTAAACTTGTGAGTTTTCACTAAATCTACCTCGCAACTATCATATTAACCATCCCTGCAGGAGCATTAAGCGAGTTATCTTCAGTACGATGTACAAATGGAACGGAAAGGAGAATGTGGTCATTCCTGTTCCATTGACACGACAGATTGCGGGTCGCGCGGGACGATATCGATCATCTAGCGACGACGCGAAGAAGACGCCAAAGAAGCCGATAGCAAAAAAGAAAGAAGTTCAAGAGGAAACATGGGAGGCCACTACGATCCCCGCCTCGGAAGCTGTCCAGCCACCTCCAAAGATACCTGCCGACGGTAAGACGGGATACGTGACAACCTTGGTAGCTAGGGATTTGAACGTTCTCGCAGAAAATATGGCTACGGAACCACCACAAATCGAGCTAGCGATCGTGATTCCACGAAGTAACGTCGTAGAAAGTTATTGTGCACTGTTTCCTGCAAGCACACCGTTCTGGGAAATCTTATCCAAGATGCAATCGCAGGCCGACGTTTCTGAGTTATTCCAGTTCAGTAACATCAAGCCTATGATTGATGTCGCGAAACTACTCGAGCCGACGCCAGACGAGATCAAATGGAATCAAACCTCGCTATCACAGCTATCTACCATCGAAAAGATCAATTTGTCCCTAGCGCCGGTCAAATTGAACGTTGAAAGTTGCGTGACTGCGTTCAGAGAATTTGCTAAGGCTATCGCCGAGGGAAAGAATAGCACCTTACTGACGCTGCCGTCGAAGGCTGTCGATATCGAAGCTCTGGACCTTGTACCCGAACAACCAGACAAGATGATTAAGAGATTGGAGGAGCTGCATACGGTAATTATGTTGTATGCTTGGTGCTCGTACGTATACTTTCTCATTCACGCCGCTTGAGTATCTGAAGAACTAAGCTAATATGTAAATTGGAACTCAGACAACGTTTCCGACATACATTGACGGGTACTGACATTACCGAGCGCCTCAAGAAGGAGACTGAAGACATGATTGATAAGGCTATGAAGCTTCAAAATAAGAGCAAAGAGGTTTTGCTCAGGAAACCGTTCAGAGAAGATGCCAGGAAGGGTAAGATGGTAAACATCGAGTCAGTGAGGAAAGGAAGTAACATTCAGCGTCATTCCGCGATCACCATGCCTAGGAAATTTAGGAAGACCGATAATCCCCGTTCGATGCAGTGGCAGAGGGAATTGTAGGTGCATATTCTTAACTGTAGATATTTTGATAGGAGGTTTCCTGGTTGTACATATAATTTCTGGTAGCATATACCTATTAGACTGTATATATAGATACTGAGTCGGCATTCCTACGTCCTACAATATGATACGCCATGGTCGTAGGAAGAATGCAGCGTTCAACCGGCGGCGGACGGCGGACGTTGTGTTACAGCTGCAGCGTTTGAACAGCCGAACCGCACCGAAAGTGGGATGGCCTGCCGAAGCTGCCGAGAAGAACGAACCTGCATAAATACAAGACCCTCTCGCTGACATCCCGACTTCTCCACCCCCCATCGTCTGTCGTTTCGCCTTGTACATGTGTATACCCCCCGACCTTTTGCTGTTGTTCGATAGAGTATTCAATATCTTTCCAATTTGGAGTATCAGTCTTTTCTTTGTGATTATATGCGACATCCGACTCCCGACTTGCTAGAGCTACGCACCCCTTGTCGCCCGGCTATCCCGACCTAACTACAGAATTGATTCAAAGAGCTGCCGTAGAACATCTCTCGAGCTCGCCGCGGCAATGACGACCTTTACCAACGGAGAACATACCCGTGAGGACCTACCTGCCGTATGCCGTCGTATAAACACCAAACTCACGGCATTCCTCTCCAAACCCGCAACCAACGACCGGATAAAATCCGTCCAAGAACAAACTCGGATATCGCTATTTGTCATCGCGAAAGCGATTGAAGTCTACGGGTACCGAGCCAGAGCTCCCATCTCAATTTACACTGAATTTGAAACATAAGCTGACCTGGATCGCTTAACACAGTCTAGAACATGTCGCGATATCTTTCAACGGCGGCAAAGATTGTCTCGTACTGCTCGTTCTACTGGTAGCCGTTCTCGATGAATACTATACCTGGGAACAATCCGATACCCCCATCGAAACGTTCTCCGCTGCGAGAGTATACCCACAAACCCCCGAATCAGTACTCCTCACCGCCGGTGATCTACCATTAATACCCACACCTTCTTCCAATTCATCGTCAGATAACGAGAATACCCCACCATCATCAAACGGCGGCACAAGTCTCATAAACAACCCTACCAGCGACCGCACCAACGGAGCGTCCCCCATCTCGCCACCGAGGAGGATTTCAACTTGTTCGCCTCATTCGATCAATACCGTATACATCCACTCCACACATCCCTTCGCGGAAGTCGACGATTTCGTATCGGAATGCGTGGAATCGTATCATTTGAATCTACTCCGCTATGATGAGAAGAACGGGATGAAACATGCGTTTAAGGTATATCTACAGCAGAATCCTGAAGTGAAAACCATTCTCGTCGGAACGAGGCGGACGGATCCGCATGGTGGATTATTGAATCATTTTGATATGACGGATGGCGGGTGGCCGAGGTTTATGAGATGTCATCCGGTTATCGATTGGTGTTACGGGGATGTTTGGGGGGTGAGTATCTTTAAGCATCCTTAATATGGATTTTATTTATCCATTTGATTTTGTTTTACTGACTGGCATTGGTTTAGTTTTTGAGAGAGTTGGAGATACCGTATTGTGCGCTTTATGATCTGGGGTATACTAGTCTGGGGGGTACTACCGACACGCATCCGAATCCGGCGTTACAGAGGAAAGTTGCGGTTGAGCCGGTGTCGCCGTTGGATGAGGCTACGTCGGAGAGGAGGAAGAGTCTTGTTACTTGTTTCAGGCCGGCTTATGAATTGGATTACGAGGCGGATTCGAAGGAGAGGCTGGGAAGGGATAAGTAGGATTAAACTGGGGTTATCCGAAAAGTTTATAGATGTGTATGAAGTTGACGAAGGTTTTGTATTGTATAAATCGAGTCAGTTTGTGAATTTGCATTTTTGGTTTTAGGGAGGGTTTTCTAGTATAGATTAGCGGGAATTCATGGAAAGGCTACGCTCGTTTATTGTCTATTTTGTGAGATTGCGAGATGTTCTAGTGTATACACTATGTATTGTATGGCGTATCACGATATCGACGGTGGGTAATTGTGTGTTCAGAACGTATGTATCTATATCATCATACCATATATTCTATAGTCACAAAAGTATCATATTGACACATCTAGACAATCATGAGAATGAAGTCTCATTGTCTATATGGTCCACCCTGAATCAGAATATTTTAGCCACAGTCAGTGCGCGACCGAGTATCGCAAGTATCAATCGCACTTCCAAATTCATCCAAGGTATAAGCTGCACTTGAACACCTCGATGCCACTTGTGGCGCCTCATAGTCTCAAACTGGCGCCCGTGCAAACAGAAAGCAGCGTTCGTCATTTTCAATCAACGAACCTAGTTTTTTTTAAGCTAAAAGCATGAACTAATTGTCCCACGAGACACCCGTATTTGATCGATCCGTACGATTCCAGATTATGGTCTCGAAACGGAAAAATCTCGCCATGGCTAGGTAACGTTACTCCAACCGTTCAGCTGGCACAGGTCGGTATACGAGGTATACTTTAGAAAACTTCGAAAGAAAAACTTTCAACGTATTCTATCCCAAACGACGAGACCACCTGCAGCTGTCAAAAGCGGCTGAAAAAAGCGAGGGGGGAAAGGGAAGGGGATGCAGGAGCGGGAACAGGGTTTTGTATGATTGGACACTCGGTCAATCGGTTTTTTCGGCTGGGCTGACAGACAATTCATGGTTGAGTGAGAGTAAGTTTTGGCGGGCCCCTGGTTGAAGAGGGGGGTGTTTAATTGCTGGTTCGTTAATAAGCGGCAGGTGCGAACGCGTTCGAATGCAGAGCGGTGCGAATAATATTGGTGGTTATTTATCAGCCATGCGTATGCGGGTTAGATGAACGGGTCGGGCTGGGTGGCCGTAAAACGGGAAACGGTGTCTACGGTCATGCTACTCGGTCGTGCAAGCAAGATATCGGCAACCGTTCCAATATTCTACAAATCAAGAAAATATTTCTCTGCGATAGAATATTGAACTTCGAGGGGTCAAAGCGAGAGCAGCGTTGATCGCATTCGTAGGGAGAAATAAGAAAATGTTAACCGAAGGCGGGTCCGAGAATGAAAATGGTACCTGATGATCCTGGTAATGTTTTCATGTCGGTCTTTTCACTGAATCAAATCAATCAATGCCTGACGGAGAAGGTTGCTGGTTGATAGGCGAATCCACAGAGAGGAAGAATGGATAAATGAGAATCTCACCTATAAGACGTTTCTGTTAAGATTTCCATTCGGGGTTAAAGAGAAAGTTTGTATTTTTTTAGATGCTGTTTGATGCGGCAGTGGAGAGAGGGAGATATGGTGATTCTGCATATGACATGATCGAATTTACGCAGATGGGAAGTTTGGAGGAGAAACACCAGCGTTTGAAGATTACCATCTAAAAAACGAGATTAAATATTTCGATCGCATATACTTCTTTCTTTCTATGTCAGGAGAAGGGGGTGGTGATATGTTATCTTCTGCAATATTGGGTAGGTAACAGAGCAAGAGGTAAGGGGCAAGGGGAAATGATATCATTTGCAGATGGCTGCAGCAGAAACAGCAGCGAAGGAACGAGGCCCGCTCTGATAAGCTGTTTAATCTGCCTGCTGGAATGCATTGCAGGAAGCGAGGTGTCGATGGCAGTATTGTGCATACGATAGGGAGCGTATCGTTTGATCGGGAGGGGGGGTATATGTCAGTTCTATTATTTCTCGTGCAGGTGCATACCGATGTGTGTCTACGGAACGTAAAACTCAATGGAAGAAAAGCCGAGTGACCGTTCACGAAAAAACTTCAAGTCCGCTTTTCTCATTCCAGCTCTTGGTGATTTTGGTTCAAGTGAAGATGGACCCGCGGCTTTTGGACAGTTCACTCGATCTGCCGTTTTGGGACCCCAGTTGCTGACCGCAAGGGGAAGAATTGCCCCTGCCCCGCTTACCCAGCCCGGGTTATCTCGTGGCTTGAGTAGTTTTTTCCAACTGGCTGGGGTGGTGGACCATTTCGTGGATCCCGGGATCGAAGGCGATAGGTTTTTTCTTTGGAAGAGTGGCTTTCCAGGCGAGAAAGGACGGATGGTAAGCAGGTGCATGCGCATACAACAGCGACTTTAGTGTCTCGCCCTGCATGGGGCTGTTGACTTTCAGGGACGGTCTGATAGAGAGGTTCTTTCTTTTCATTTTCAATCCGATCGTGACCTGTCTTTATTTTCCTCGAGGTCAGGGCGGCCTTCTGTCGTCTCCTCTTGCTGTTCCCTCCGGCGCGAACGAACGAAGCAACGATCGATTGATTGCGACTGCGGCCTAAACACGGAGAATATCAAAGAACGAAGGGAAGCGAAGGGGCACCTCGCAGCAGCTGTTCCTTCGAGAGACTGATCGCCAGACAAGCTCACGGCGCCCTGGCTTCGCTATACTTTTCCAGCTTTGCCCCCCCTTTGGAGACCGTCGGTTTAATTTATCACGAAAGAAAGGCAGCAGCGTAGACTGTAGGTAATTTCTTTCCTCTCACGCTCTCTCTAATCTCTGTCGTCGCAATCTGGGGCATCTTGTCGCAGCAGAACAGCGCAAGCTTCTGTTCGTTTACTCTGCGATTTCGCGCGGAGGGAAAGCGGCGTATTAAAGAAAGCGGCGTCTCTTGGCTTGTCCTGGTCTGTTTCTTCTCAGCAAGTCGCCTGCATATGCAGCAGTAGTTACTTAACTAAGTAGTTCTCTGTCGATTTAATACGTATTCGTCTTGGGTATTTCATCTTTCTTATTCCTCCCGTCCGACATATATTCTGGCGGATTGCCAATGTTTAATTTGTATACTCTTTGCTTTCCTTCCTTTGCAAACAATCATAATCGGCGAGCATTCGTATCCAATCTCACTAACGCCGAATCCAACAATCGTCCAGATAATCTTATAGCCCTCCTTGCAGCGAATATCGATATAGCATCCTGTCGAAGAGTGTAAAAGTGAGTGAGTGTTGGTCGGTCGTCGTCGGCTGCTTTGGGGTTTCCATCAAGTAACAGAAACATGGGCTGCCCGCCGGAACCAAACCAAAGCCAACCAAACGAACCTTTCTCAATCCGCCACCTCACTTCCCCAGACTCACGACCATGCTAACAGCTTCCACAGACTGTTTACCGTATAGTTACCTCATCGCGACTCCTGCGGTCATCGAACCGCATCATCTTCGTCCTTCGCGATAACATCTAGCTTGGGGGTGGATCATCCTCATCCTCATCCTCATCATCATCAACCGACATACCTGGTTCGTTGGCATTCTGGTGCGAGTCAATGGTATGAAAGCACAAGGCTAACTGCATCACAGTCCGAATCGAATACAACCTTTAAGCTTTACGTAACTCACCGAGACGGGGGCTCGCGAGCTCTCCCGTCGTCGCCTCGCATCCCATCGCCATGTCGTCTGGGTTCGTTATCTCCCCTCACTTTTCCAAAAGTCCCCGCGGTCCGGAAACCGTCGAGGAATTCGCTAGAGCTGGTTAGCTGACCATACCTTCCCGCCGCTTGCAGTTCGCTACGGGACCTGATCCGGGTCATTTCCACCAGCGTCACCGCGACTCCTCCTCCCTACCCTCTCCCTCACGATATTATAACTACGATCCAGGCCTTCCTAGACCGCCATGTCGGCGATGACGAGAATGACCAGCAACGACTTAACGACGAGTTGCTCACCATCCATTCTTCGAAGGTGCAGGGCCACAAGGACCGCCAGTTGACTTTTATCGCCATCCTCGGGGAACTGAAGCCCGCTTTACGAGGGAAGGACCGTT
Organism: Dactylellina leptospora; assembly: GCA_036971365.1. Lineage (NCBI taxonomy): Eukaryota > Fungi > Ascomycota > Orbiliomycetes > Orbiliales > Orbiliaceae > Dactylellina > Dactylellina leptospora. Next base: position 1,037,743 of record JAJTUC010000004.1, read on the forward strand.
TGAGGGTTTGGTGGGATTGTTTACTCGAACCGACAATGCAGAATCTTGAAAGCACTAAGAGCGCTGTCACGGATGCACGCCAGCTCGTTTTGAAGATGCTTGTCTTTGACGAAGACGATGACATCCACGGAGACCTCAAAGATGTCTCGGAGATCTTTACTGATCTCTTGTTCCAAAAGTATATTTCGTTGACGGAGCTTCATTCAGCCGAGCCAAACGAGAATACTCCTAATGGAGAAGAGACGCGGTTCATCTGCGCGAATGTTGAGGAAATCTTGCTGTCTTTCGGAAAGCGAAGGGCTAAGTCTTTCTTGTTAGCCGCTGAAGGTTATCTTGTCAACAAGGACACGCGCCTACAAGTTCTCGGACTTCTTTGCAGTTTCGTAAAGATGCAGGGTCCCCACCTGTATCAAATCACTGAAACTCAGGTCTTGGATCATTTGCTTCTTTGCCTTCAGATCGATACGTCGACCACTGTCGTATCACTAGCTCTGACGACGTTTATCATGTTCATGCCGCATATTCCGAACAAATTGGCCATCTACCTGCCTCGACTCTTCGCGATATACGCTCGCCTTCTCTGCTGGGATCATTACGGCAACCCGACGGAGAAACACGACCAATATCTGGAAGACTCTACCGCGCGTTCGACCTTGTCACTTGGCGACAATGAATGGCAAAAGTGCGAGGCCTCCTTCCCCACCGCTACTTCCACCCCTCCAGACGTCGGTGAGCTATTTACTTTTCTTTACGGGATGTATCCTCTTAACTTTACAGGATTTCTTAAGGAGCCCTACAAATGCTTGGATAAGGAACACATCAAAGGGTTTGAAGATATCGAGTTCGACGACCATTTGATCCGTCAACGAAGTGAACCGCACCGACAGCGTCACATCCTCCACGGTAATTTCTTCACTCTAACTGAGGAAAAGGAACTTACCGACAAAGCGAGATGGATGAAATCTGAACCCGCCGATGTCGTCGCCCAGTGCGTTGGGCTCATCGTCCCGACCGCATACCCGTACGAGGAGCCGGCAGCCCACTCCGAGATGCCCGGCGCGTTGGTCCCTACTGAGGATATTCCTGTCGAGAGTCTCCTCGGAGAAGGATCCCAGCGCGATACTTCAGAGGATGAAGGTATCGGCATGGATAACACTCGTTTGAGAGTCCGTTCGCATGGGAACGAGCGTTCGTCCAGGGGTAGCACCCCGGGTCTTAAACCTACCGACGTCGATAGTCCCACCCTACCACCTGCCGGTCCGCTCCCGCCAATTCCTAACTTCAGTCATGAGCGCCTACAAGACATGATGCAGCTCCATGGAACCCTCAAGGGTGGAAAAGTTAATGGCTCTACTGCTTCTCTCGCTGGGGCTCTCGCTGCTCATGATGCTTCGTCGCCTCGCCTCAAGGCATATGTTCAATCTCTCAGTCTGGACAACAGAATTCAATCTCCCGCTTTGAAGCCAGCTTCGACTGACGCCCAAGGAACTATTGCTTATCTTCAACGAGAGAATATTTTGCTCAAGAACGACCTGAACTTCGAGAGATACCTTAAGCAGCAACATCTCGCACATATCGGTTCGCTTCAGCGAAAGCACATCAAGGATGCCTCAATTGAAGCTGAGACGAATAACTTGATCAACACCAATAAAGTTCTCAAGCGCAAGATCGAGGAGGCGGCTAAGGCCTACCAAAAGCTCCGCGAGGAAGGAACCAAGACTAAGCTTGATATGAGAAAATGGGAGAATGAATTGAACAACAGAATTGGGAAGCTCCGAGAGGAAAAGAAAGTTTGGAAAGAGGAAGAAGAGACTGTCAAGGCAGCGCTTGCCAGTGCTCGTGCTGAGGCCACTCAACTCAGAAAGCTTGTCGTCGAATCGGAGGCGAAGGAACTCCAGTCGCGCCAGCGCATGCAAGCTATTGAGCAGAGCCTGTCTGACCTCGAGGCCCTCAAATCTCAGAACGATCAGCTCAACAGGCGCTTGAAGGAATTCAAGTACACTGAAGAGACTATCGAGGCATACAAAGAAGTAGAGCGATCAGCCAATGCTCAGGTGGATAAGATCAAACTGAGACTCAAGGCTCGTGAATCAGAACGTGAGAAGATGAAGCGGTATGTTCACCTCATGATGATCCTTGAAAATGGGATGTGCTAATTTACTTCGCAGTGCATACGAGGAGAGAATTGGGGAGCTCCAAACCAGGCTTGCTCAAGCGCAAGATGAGCGAGACCGCAATCCTTCGCCACCAATGCAAGCCATGATTGATTCCGCTTTGCACGCCAATGCGTCCCATCTCGCTTCAATGAAGAAAGCATATAATCAGCTTCTCATGAGGTTCACGGAGCTCGAGATAAAGTACATTGAGCTCCAAGCAGCGAACGAACTTGACAAGTTGCCCCAGATGCGTAACATGCAACAGGGACAAAGCTATGGCGTTGAACAAACACCAATTCTTCACATCGAGCCCGAGACCGCTCCTAGCTACCCCATCCGCGACAATCGGATGATTGAAAGAGATTTCAGCGGTCAGAAGCACATCATGGAGCCTAACAGCCCAAAAGCCGTTCGAACCTATCAGCAAGAATACCCATCTGCTGGTCCTTCACGTCAAGAGCCAACTTACGTTCCCGCTCAACAAGCTTATACCTCGCCCAACCTTAGCCAATTCCCTGTCCCTCATTCGATTGATCGCCGACCATCTCCCGTCCACCGCCAACTCCACAATATTCAGACCCAGGGTCCTTCCTATAGCTCAGGGATGTCCTCTGGAGATGACATGAGTCCTAATGTTTATTCGCCTCCGCCTCAGCAACAATTGCGACCGTCTCTTGCTCCGTCTTCGTCTGTCGCTAGTCACGACGATACCATCTCTCTAAGTAATAGTTTTACTTCGACTGGATCTGGTAAGGAGAAGAAACCAAAGATCAAGCCACAATCAGAGATCCGAGTTCGCGGCCGAGGTATGTTAATGTTAAATTTTTGATCCTTTTGAATGCTTGCTAATATTTTAATGAAGGCGGCGTTCAAAATATTGGGAAGAAAGATAAGGACAAAGAACCGAAAGAAAAGAAAGAGAGGAAGAATAAGCTCGTTTCAGGGTTCAGGGGGTTCAGCTCCTAGGCGGGGCTTACCTGGCTCTGAGGGGTGGTCGCTTCTAGCTTTAAAAAACTAACACTCCTCTTTTCTTGTTTGATGATATGGTTCTTGGTGCTGCTCTCTTCTCTCAACTTTGTTGGATTATTTGGAGGATTTACGACTATGATTGGACCATAAGGTACGATCAGATATGATGGGATCGATTGATGAATGATTATTCGTATCTCACCTCTAGTCTGTTGCCCCTCTTATTTTTGGACTTTTGGATAGCTTTCCTGTTTTTAATTCTTGTTTTCTTTTCTGGTGCGCTGGGGTATTCGATTACCGGGTACAGCGTTTTCCTTATTCCCCTTTTGTTTTTCTGCTTTCTTATTCTTCTCCTTAGTCGGCGATGGAAGGTGTACTTCCATTGTTGCTTTTTCTTTGAAGCGATAAGCATGCTTGCATGTCGACCCCTTCGAGACTTTTCTAGTAGGGTCTAACGAGCCCATACTTTCATCATAACTCGCACGATGTCCTTTCCATTTCTTTTGTTATCCGAAATTCCTTCTTTGGCGAGCGAAATGTTTTTGAGATGGAGTCATCACTTTTGCTTTCTTATCTTAGTTGCTTGACTAGCAAGATTTTATTAAAAGCGACAGAGCGAATATTATTGGCGGTCTGAAAATTATTAATGGACAGATATGATGGTTGAAACTTGAACTCCGCTACCTTCATTGTAGGGACTTATTAACACAGCTAGGCTGTGATCAGATTATATTGAAATGTCGGCGATTCGATGGTTTGCGATAATCGCTTGTATCTTGTAGAGAGCACTGAAGACTTGGTCTTACAGCTGCAGCTGACTGCACAAGCCAGCCTTCCAATCTTAGACTGCTCTTACACGCCCTGGCTTGACCCGTTCACAGGAAAGGTACCTATGTACAATATAGTACACAAAGTGCTGACTCATTTGATGCAATAAATCTCAAGATATCACTTCTGAGATCCTGTGATTGTACCATTGATTTTATACTATACAAATTTATATATAAAACAAGAAAACATCAAACAATAAGCCAAAAGTGCTGTCAAAAGGATTTCCGATGTCCCCCAATACGGTGATAATGGTATTTCTTTTAAATGGAGTCGCCACGACTCGACTTGACGCCCGTGTAAACAAACCAAACAGACAAACTCCTGCGAATATATGAGGGTATTATCGTGAAAAATGAAAGTTTACTCGAGGTAGTAGAGCGATTGTTGATAGTTTGGTGAATGATGGTTTATGGGGACTAGTATCGGTGACGGGTGCTGTAGTCCTTTGGACTGACGACTAAACCGCGTCCCTTCTTTGCGCCGCGGTAAATGGTTTCAATCTATCGACAGACCACCATTATTAGTACTTTTAGGTTTATAAAAAGTGGTAGATGATGGTATAGCTTAAGATTTCCCGGATAAAGTCTCCAGAGTATTACGTGAAAAGATAGAAACGACGGGGGGTTCAACTTACGATATCAATCATTTCCTGTTTATCTTCCAGCACCCAATTCAACTTGTTGTTGTTACCAGTGCCGAAATCACACATCATGTGTTTATTGCGGAAGAAAAACATGACTGTGACGGCGTCGTAGAGTTCGTACATGGTATTGAAATCCGGAACTTGCTCGGTATCGCAAAGGTAAATGACCGCGAAGTTTTTAACACGTTCCGCCACTTCTATAGCGCGAAGAAACAAAATTTCGTTAGGAGAGTTCAATGAAAGGGTAATTGTGGAAGTTCAAGGGCTTACTGTAGAGAGTCTCGTCCATCTTCATGCATTCCCGGTCACCGGCCTGGCCGAAACGGATAACGACGAGACGGTCTTCCTCGGACATGATGGCTTGGTCGACATGCCAGCCGGTAGTGAGCTGAGGGAGAACGATGGAACCTAATACGCGGAAAGACACCATTAGCATCGGTAATTCATATCGCCAGGGCTTGAATTTTGTAGCCTACCCATTTTCACTGAATTATAGTATCTGAATGGCAAAAAAAGGCCGTAGTGTAAAGAAAAAGAGAGGCGAAAGTAGAAAGAAAGAAGTGAAGTTGGTAGAATTCGAATCTAAGCTCTGCTCTAGATCGTCTGAAGTCTTGATGATGCCCGAGAATGATCTTTCTCTGGAGGATCTAGCAGACCTTTTATATGTCATATCGAGGATCGACTCAGGTCTATCTAATCTTGGCATTCGCGTGATCTAGCTTTTTCAGTCGACCAGTCGCGACACAGGAAGCGCTTGCCCTTGCTCACACCTTGCTCCTCTGAACATCACCCTGCTCTGTAGAAACTGTTTGCAAAGCCTCTAAGCGACGGGATGTTACATTAAGATGTTGGATGTCCTGTGTTTAGGCAAACTTCATGCAACCAGACATGACATTGAGGTTATTGGTCAAGAGATCAATAGAGACACAATTCGGTGTGCGCAACGCGCGCTCTTTTTGACGCTCTGTCGCCTATTCTAGCTTCCAAGTCATAGTGCTGCGGTACCTTACAACATACCGTTATTGTAGCCAAAAAGCTGGGAATGCTTATATTCTCACCCGGGGAATTGTCAATCATTTGGTTGTGTGCCCGGCCGCGAACTCGTTGAGATAAGTTTCCTTACGACGAGCTGCTCACAATTTCGGGCCGTTCATTTGTGTGCCCACAAAGGTAGGTCATACTCGAATTCATTGTATCCCCAGAAAAATGTGATTATAGAGCCAAGTTAGCATGATCTTGGGATTCGTACGAATTAAAGACTAATTTTAGATACTTTAGCGTTCATTGTATCTCTGAAAAATAGTCTACACATCCTCAAGCCAGCATGTGGCACGGCAAATTCAAGCATCATAGCCATTCAACTAAACAGTAATTTCGTTGTTAGCACACTTCTGAAACCTGGCACAGGAGTTATCTAAAGGTAGTTCAGTGCCAGGATCTTACAGCTTTAGACATCTCCATCCACTCCTCAATCCCCTTGACCACACCATCCTGTGCCGCGTCGACAGCTACTTCATGACCCCAGACCATGATCTCTGAAAATGAGGATGCAGTCGTCCATTGGGCAGTTTCTCTGATATTTTCATCATCTTCCTCATCATCCTGGTATAGCACTTCCCTTTTTTGATTCCCTGTCAAGGGATCATTTGAAGGGGCGTTAAGAACGCGTCCTAAAATAGTGTTCCCTGTTAGCTCGTCCTTTTCGTTATACTAGACGTTCTACTAGACTCGTCGGAAGCGCCTTACCTTGATAACCATCAGGAACTACCAATTTCGTTCCGACTAGCTTCCTCCCGCGAAAATACGATGTATGCGTCTCAGCCCCGCTGCTGCCGTCTCGTGTGTCGTTGGATGGCTCGGATATGGGGTTCCATAGTTGCCGCGATGATGAAGCAGGACCTGTGTATTTTATGCGACATGGTAGGATGTTGGCCTTGGAAGGCGCTTCAGAAGAAGTCGGCCCACGGATTGAGATCATGATTGGAATTGAGATGTGGTGCGAACAAGAAGTGGAATATCGAAGACAGAGGTTGCGGGCGAGATAATAGGTGAGAGCGTGTCAATTACGTCCCCAACACATGTCTGCCGCACGATTTATAATAAAAGTATCGAAGGACAAAATTGATATCGTATCGTATATTATGCTGCAGGCATTTACCAGTTATCATAACAGTAGTAATGTCATAAAACTTAGATTAAAAAAAAAAAATCCGAACAAAACGCTAAATCGAAAACAATCTCTGTCGGTCCCAAAATGTTGTATTGGCCAAACTGTCCAAGTATCTCTCATACTCTTCCTTCGAGATTCCGAGATCCTTCGCTTCTTTCTCTAGTATTTGATCCTTGGAATGGCCAAATCCTCCGAGACAATCCCACCAGATATCTTGTACTTCATGCATATACATATCTCTAGTAACAGTGTAATTGATGTTTGATTCGTCCCAGAACCGCAGAACCCTGGTGTCTTTAGCATAGATATCGGCCCCAAGTGCTAACAACTTGTCGAGCCGCCCACGGAGTTTCTCCACAAGATATTTCTTATAGCTTTGCCACTTGGTCTCTGATTTTATCCAGGGATCATTAGGGTCGAATGCAATTGGCCTCAGCAAAATGTGCAAGCATGATTCGTTACTTATCCAAGTTCTGGCATCGATATCTGCGCCGAATCGAACAGCTAGGTCGCAGTTGTCGGCAAATATCTGCAGGTTAGCAGTGGGAACCACCGGAATATCTAGCATTATGGCGTTATTATAACCATAATAACAGTTGATATCGAAGTCCGTAGTATTCAGGCGAGTGAGAAGCTTTTCAAGGAACTTCATGTCGTTGTTAGTTTTGCTATGGTTCGCTGGCGCATTTATGATACTTACAAAGCATGAGCCGCTACTGAGACCCTTCACCATACTCGCAGCAGCTAATTCCACGTCAAATGGAGAAGCTCTATTTGAAATAGTGGATTCTAAAACTTCGTTGAACGCTACTTGCGCAATTTGAACCTGTTCGGAATGCGCGATCCGTCTTTTGTCGAATAGGGATGCCGTGATATCCTCTAGAGGGGTCTTTCCTTTGTCATCCAGCATATTGGCATCGGCGCCCTGCTTTAGAAGAAACCTGCAAACTTGAAAGCACTTTTCTGCCCGGGATTTGCTCTTAGCAGGCTTTTGTATATAATCAAGCGATTCAACTGCAGTCTGTTATAAATAGGAATACGGGTTATTAGTTTCGAACTTGACGGCTAGATTTTATAGTTTATTGTTCATATGGATTGGACAACTTACATGTAACAAACTTCTTCCATTCTGATCAACATCATATACAGAGATGGCCCCAGTAGATAGCAAACCTTTGAGTCCCTCCAAGTCCCCAATAGATGCTAATCTTCGAGGCGATTTCTCATCTGATGAGGCGTAGAATCGTCGATTGTATACTCGAAGCAACAATGGCACAAAGTAACTACCTCTCGTTCCAAAGCTATTCGACAAGGCTGCGACCCACGCCGTTTTAGATTCTCCTTCCCTTAACTTCGGCTTGAATGTTATCGTGGTTCTATTGCGTGAAGCCTCGACTCCATCTTCGTTGGTGCGCTTTAGACTTCGAGAGGATACGATCAAAGAGCCATTGTCGAAGGTCTGCACTCGCGAAGTCTCTTTTTTCTCCGTGCTCATCAGTTCAGAGTCAAGATCTGTTTCCATTTCGATCATCCGCTCTCCTCGCACCATTTCCTTTTTGAGAGCGACACCTGGTGCTCGTTCCTTGTAAAGTGATCTGGTGCTCAGTAAATGCGAAGCAATCACAGACAACTCATGTTTGAGGTCCTGTCCATCCTCAGAATCATCCTGAAGAGTGTCTAGGAGCTGCTGGACAGCATTGACATAATCTTCTGCATCCGGGCCTTTGACTATATTGACGGCGGAGTCGGAGGGCTCTTCAGCTAGTCTCAGAATTTGCCTAACTGCAGAAGCCAAATTCTTCTTCTGCTTCTCTAGTTTCAAACGATGAGCCGTAGACTTTGGCTCAAATGTTAACGAGGAGTAACTGGGTGGCATGGTAGACATATTCGATAAACCAGCGACCACTTCCTGGTTCAGCGCCACAAGATCCGTGGTCGCAAAATTTCGGCTTTGAGTCATCTCTTCAAGTCTCGCAACAGCCCCTCTGAGACCATCAAGGCTGTGAGTAGTTTGGGCATGGTTGGTCGCTATTTTGTCTCCCATACTGGCAAACATCTGAGTAGTCTCGGCATTATTCGAGCTGATATCTCCTTCGATTCTATCAAATCTTGTTGTAGTTTCGACGTGGTGCGTGACAACTGTACTCCCAATCTTATCAAGGCTGCGCGTGGTCTCTGCGTGCCTTAAAGCAGCGATACCTTCAATTCTGTCAAAAGTATCTGCAGTCTTGAGGTTGCTCATCGTGAAATTATCTTCGATCGTAGTGATTGTATCCTGGATTATATTGAGATCTTGTCTCGTTTCGATATTGTTTGTGACAATTATGCCCTCGATTCTATTCAACTCTTGCGTATTCTGGACTTGGTTAACCTCGACGCGGTTTTCGATTCTGTCCAAGCTCTGTATAGTTTGGAACTGGTTTCTGATGACAGTGCCTTCAATCCTGTTCACATCTTGCGTAGTCTGGACCTGGTTCGTCTCCACAGTATCCCGGATTTCTGACATCTGCTGGAATCCTCGCTCGTGTAGTTGCTCGGTTCGGTGAACACTGAGGGTTTGCAAAGCGATAAGATCCTGTATGAGCAAGTTGCTATTCTCGCCTGTATTTTTGATACTTCCCACATCTTGCTGAATCGCGTGAATGGGAGCCGAGACGTTTGTGACAATCTCCACGCCCACCGCCTGAACTTCTGATTTGACCTCGTTGATGCGGACCCCGTTTTCTATAATCATTTTACTAAAGGGAAGGATTTAGCATATCTGTTTTGGTATATTTGTTGCATATGTATACTAGCATACACGCTAGTCGCAAGACAAGATATATTCGATCTATGGCACGCAATAAATGTTGAGATTATGCGGCTCCCAGAATAACGCTTTCGTAACAGCTTAAACTCGCAAAAGGAAGCAGAAGAATAACACAAAGTAAAAACACAATAATCATACTTGGACAGCTGCTCGGACGCCGCAGTCAGCCTGTTGTATTGGTCTTTAATCCTCGCATCAAATCGCTCCCACTCACCATCCCCCTTGAACCCAATCCTGAGTTTGTTCTTCCATCCTTTAGTATTGCCGTACCCTTTCCTCACCTCGATTTCAATATCCGCAAGCTCTTGGTAAAAGTTATTCAGGATACCTTTTACTACAACAACGGTATCTCCGAACTCGAATCTTTGGTATTCCGCCTTTGCGAATTCTAATGTCTTCGCAACGTCGTGGAGTAGGGTTAAACTGGAATCTAGATTTCGGTTGAACGCTGCGGTTTTTTTGGGTGCTGATTTGATGGCTTTGGCAAATTTGTAGATATTGGAGCCCACTTTTATAGCCACTTCAGCTAGCTGGATGCTACTGGCGATTACGCCAAGTACCTCTGCCATATTTAATAATCCGCTAGTAAACCAACTCTATAATTTAGCGCCCAAATTGCAAGCTAGCTACGGCGCAGAAGAAAGAGAAGGACTAATTAGAAATAAAGGCAAGTTAGAAAAAAAAGGTTCCCGGTAGACCAGCCGCTCAGGACACTAGAATTGAAAAGAGCTAGCTCGGGAATATCGAAGCTGAAAGATAAAGTAAAAGATGGCGTAGAAAATCATTCTTATGACATGAGACTGGTGGAGGGTAGGGCGTTATAAGTATGTGCCGCTAGGCTAACTGGCGGATCCTTCATAACATTATCATATGAATCCATACTTTCCCCTGAATAGTACCGCCGGATTCTCCGAGAAGACTTGTCTTCTTCCAATTTACTAGGCAGCCTTGCAGTTGTTTCAGAGGCTCCTTAATACAATCATATGCGAGGCTATGGCACAGCACAGCGTCTATGAACCAAGCAATTTCATTTGTGTTGGTCTTAGCTTGTAGGGGAATGCTAGGGTCTCGTGAACCCGGCGCTTAGAGTATAAAAATAACTTGCGGACCTCATTCGTGAGAAGACTAGTTATTAGAGTAGGCTTACTGCATGTGCGCTAGAGGATGTGGACTCGGCTCGTATTATTTTCAATTGTCCGCCGCTAATTATATACATCTCCAGAACAAGCGACCGACTACCTTATTCGCAGACTACCTACGCCCCTTCGATTTGCGACTTGGCCGAGCATTCTTCTCCCTCCTCTTCTCCTTCAACCGTCTGTCCTTCGCAATTTGCACATTGCTCTTAACCTCATTGCCTAACTTCTTACCATATCCCTTCCCGTGCAACCCCTTAGCCTTCGCCTCTTCCACCCTCTTCTTACGAACATGGTAATCATCACGCGCTTTATCCGCCACCTTGGGCGCCGCAACCTTCTTATGGAACATCTTCCCACCAATCCTACCACCCGCAGTCGGGTAGCCGGTCTTGCTCGCCATGCCGCCGCCGACAGTATTTTCCAATTCTCCGACTTTAGGTAGTCTCGCGAGTTTATTTGCCTTTTTCCATCCTTCGAATCTACCGCTCTTGAAGGATGCCGCGATTTTTTGACCGGATTCTCCACGAATAAGTTTCGATCCACCGCGTGAACCATCCTCATCGTTCCTACGATTGACGAATTTCTTCGTTTTCGCGTCCCAGCGGAGACCACTAGTCTTTTTACTGGGTTCTCCGAAAGCATTGCCATCATCATTGACGAGATCCATGGTAACTGATCGTGCCGCTTCTGCGAAAGAGTTCGTGATACTATAACCTCGGTCTTCTGCTAGTGAAGTCATCGGCGTGTATCCCATGTAATGTTCCGGGTCCTGGAAAGACTTTGCCTTCTGTTTTGACTTTTTCGAAGGCTTCGTTTTGAATACGGATGCGATTTCCTCGTCATCGGCGGACGACATGTCTACTTCAACCGTCGACGGTTCCGGGGCATCTTCATCCATATCTTCCCACCCTGCGGCATCCTCCATATCTTCATCCTCTTCAACCCTGCTCCTTGGGTTAGAAGCTGACAGATTGAGCACATCTGCTTCTTCTTGTATCTTCGGCTTGATTTTGATCTTCTCCCTTCTCGCCTTCATCACATTTGCCCCTTCGCTCCTATTGACGCCCCGCTGCCCGATCTCGAACACCGTCTCCTGGGGTCTGTAATTTGCTAACCGTTTCAGCATATCCGCCTTTTCGATCTCCAATGTATCCACTTCATCCGCGAAGATTGGGTTAACACTCATCCAATCCTTCCCTCCAACAATCTCCTTTGACCTCTTCACACTCTCAACACTCGCGGAAACCTTGGTTTTCTGGTATAGTTTTTCACCCCGTCCAGCAACCTGCTTCATCGCCGTTAAATCATGACTACCGTCAACAATCCTCGTGACAGCTTCAGTACACCTCTCCAAAGCATCTCGTTTCAAAGCCCCCACGATAACATCATTCGCAAAATCAAATTCATCCTTCTTTTTCCCATCCGCTATGCTAGATGCACCATCAACGACCAGTTTTCTTCCCAGGAACAACTGTAAATCCAGCAAGTAAGGCATATCCTCGATCCTCACAAGACTGTAAGCCCACCCCCTCCTTCCAGCTCTCGCAGTTCGACCCACACGATGGACGAATACCTTCGGTTGAGGTGGGAAATCGTAGTTGATGACGTTGGATAACATGGGAATATCGATACCTCTTGCCGCAACATCTGTGACGACAAGGATTTGAGATTCACCGGATCTGAATTTCTCAACCTGGTTCCGTCGAGCCACTTGGTCTAGTGTTCCGTAGACGTAAGAGACCGCGTAACCGAAGGCTGATAACATACTGGCGAGGTAATCCACGTGATGTTTAGTGCTCGCAAAGATAATTGTGGAATGGGGATTTGCGAGTTCGTTTTTCGGTAAATTTAGGAACCGTTTTCGTTTCTTCTTTCCTTCTTCGCCTTCTGTTGGCTTTTCAGCGCTTTTCGATGAGGAGATCGGCACCTGGATTAAATCTTGTAGTACTTGAAGAAGCGCGCCTTCTTTCTCTTCCGTTTTGACTGTGAAAAATACGCTTTCTAACTCTGTTGAGACCTTTGAATCGGCGTCCAATCTAACCAGCGAAGGCTCATGTAACCCGGCTTTCGCGAACTCCACGAGACTCTTGGGTAAAGTGGCTGAGAATAACGTAGTCTGTCTGCTCGCCGGCAGCGCATGAAGAATCTCCCCCAATTGAGCTGCGAAACCCATCTCGAATAATCTATCAGCTTCGTCAAAGACCACATATTGCATACTGCTGAGATCCAATTCCATTTCGACTTTCAAGTGGAGGAAACGACCGGGTGTAGCGATGATGATGTCTGGATTGGTAGTCATCATTGAAAATTGGTCTTCCAGACTATCACCACCCACGAGGAGAATGGCTTTTAGATCCGTGCCTCGGGAGAGGTCTTTTACGACTTTGAGGGTCTGGAGGGCCAATTCACGAGATGGCGACAAAATGAGTCCACGTGCTCCAACCTAGAATCACCCAGTTAGATTTGTCCCTAGGAGCTGAGTGAACGAAAGGGGGTTACCTTTGCAGAGTGCGCCTTCAACTTTTCAATCATGGGGATAACAAAAGCTGCCGTCTTTCCTGAACCTGTTCTAGCCATACCAACTACATCTTGTCCTTCTAACAGCAGCGGAATAGTCTTCCGTTGAATCGGCGTGGGTATGGAGAAGCCTTTCTTCTGAATCGCTTTCAATAGATTGACATTCAACCCCATCGATTGGAACCCTCCAGACTTCTTGATCGACTTTGACTTGATATTTGAAGTTTTTCGATTGGCGGAGGCCATTTTCGACTTGATGAACTTGTCATCGTCGGATGATGCATCGGACTCATTGTCGGAGGGTTTGTCGAGGTCAAGGATAGAAGTAGTATCGAGGGCTTTCTGAGACTTCAATCGTTTCTTGGGTGGTTCCGAGAAACCGAAATCATCGTCGTCTTCGAACGATATGGTGCCCGTCAATGCGCCTGAGATGTCATAGCCGTCTTCGGTGTCGGCCGGGGAAGCAGCCCTCGCTCGGCGACTCGGTGCCATTATTTCTGATAGCCTGTAGCTGTACCAGTTTCCTACCCGTGTGAGACTTCTGATAGCACCGTCCTGACGCTTATAAGCGTCTACCGTCGATGTTATTCGAGGATGTTGTATGGAAGAATGACAAATTGGCCGAAGTTCTGTCGCAGAATTTTTTAGTCGCCAAAACTGGCGGCGGGAGCTAAAAAGTCTTGGCGCCGGGCAGCTCGCGACTGATCTCTCAAACTCCCACAGACGACCTCATCAACCACCATCAACCTCCACTGCGATACCCCTCGGATGTCTGCTTTATAGCAAATACCACCCCCGCATCACCGATTGAGATACTTTCGGCACGGCTTTAAGCTAGTTTCAGGCTTTCAAGATGACGGAACAGAAGAATAACACGTACTGTCCCTTCCTCACCGAATATACACCATACCCACAGCTAACACATTGACACTCATAGGGTCTACGTGCGTCCACCTGCCACCCATATCCGATATAAACGAGCATCAAACTAAGATATTATACCCGTGTAGTGCCGAAATCTCGAAGAATCCGTCAAAATCCCCGTCCTCACAGCCACCCTCGAAACCCTCTTCTCACAATACGGCACCATCCTCGAAATCGTAGCCAAAAAGAACCTAAGAGCGCGAGGCCAGGCGTTCGTAGTATTCGACAGCCCGGATGCCGCCGAACGAGCGATAAAGGAAGTCCAGGGCTTCAACCTATTTGAGAAACCCATGGTGTTACAATACGCGAAATCGAAGAGTGATGCGACGGTGCAAGCAGAGTCCAACGAGGCGGAGTTCGAAGCCCACAAGCGGAGGAGATTAGCAGAGAAGGGTATTTCAAACTCTAAAATCACGTCTACGTTTTATATTATCAGGGTCTAATTCATCTTTGTAGAACGAAAACAAGCGATACGTGCCGCCGAAGCCCAGAAACACTTAAAACGGCCCGCGCAGGCAGGTCCCGCCCACGGTCTCTCCGCCGATGCATCGCGTCCCACAAAGAAAACTGCAACGGCAGCCCCCTCCGCCCCTGGCGGTCTCAAATCCACTGCTGCGCCGGCAGCGCCCCAGATTCCCGACGAATATTTACCCCCAAACAAGATTCTCTTCTTACAAAACTTACCCGACAATGCCACATCCGATATCCTCAATGGTATATTCGGTAGTTTCGAAGGATTCAAAGAAGTCAGATTGGTTCCTGGTAGAAAGGGTATCGCTTTCGTGGAATACGAGAATGAAGCTGGTGCAATTAGTGCGAAGGAGAACACACAGGGGATGTCGTTAGGGCCGGATGGCAGTGGGGTCGTCAAGGTCACTTATCAAAGGCAGTGAATTCGAATATACACCAGTTGCAGCACGTGCGACATTTCTAGTAGCCACTTTTGTCATGGACAGGCCGCGTATGTTCGCTGGGTGTGATGTTCTGATATGGGATGGATTTCGTAGATTGTATTAATATAGCCTATAATTGCATATCACCACCACCACCATCATTCACGATGCTCCATAATCCATATTCAGGTAGACGTATTCGTTGATACCTCCTGCCGTAGTCCAGAAATGATCATGAACGAGACCTAGAGTACTCGCGTTGCATACCACGCTTCTGAGAAATCCACATTTCGCGTCTTGGTCATTCAGCCCAAGCTCGGCGCCACGGCGTGTCGATTTTATAAATCCGTTCAGCCGCTTGGAGAGAACACCATTTTCTCCATTCCGGTCAATACACTGTAACTCATTAGATAGCCGAGACATTCATTCCAGATATTGCCATCTATGTTTTACACTGCGTAGAGTCTCAATATGGCTATCTCACTACTCGCTCTCCCTACCGAAATATTGCTCGAGATTCTCGGATATATCCCATCTGAATGCATATCAAATCAGGTATGACCTTCAACCCAAAATCAAAGCACACATGTTCGAACATATCCATTTACTAACCCTCAGAGTAGGAAAAAATCGCACCGCAGTTTAGAGGTGGCCTGTTCAATTTATGTCTGGTAAATAAGCAGCTCAACCAACTCGCGACACCGTTATTATATAACCATATCAATTTGGAACACTCGCCGTTATCCAGCCGGGAACAGCAACCTATTTTAAGATGTCTTCTGCAGACCTTCAGCGATGGGAAGAAACACCCGGGGATTAATTTGATTAAACATTTGACAATCGAGGGAACGGGGACGGGTTGTATACTGGGTGATGATGATGGCCCTGGATCCCCGGATACAATGAGTCCAACGATCACTGGCCTTCTTGAAAAGATTGAGAAGGACCAACTCCAATCGCTATCTATATTGTACGTATACCCACAAGACTTAAGCTCAATGGTCATTCCTTTTTATATATGATACGCACATGATTACCAGACGAGAATCGCACTAACACTCAAGATCAAAGATCTAGCGAGTTCAGTGAGGAAATAGGGCACCTTGCCGAACAATCAGCCCTCCAAAATATAAAGATGGACTATAATACTATTGCCTATTCAAACGGACATGTCGATATGGAGAACATACTCCGCCGGGCAAACTGTGACCCTTCAAGTTGGAAACCCCAAATCGAAGCATATTTTCCACGATTGAAAACCGGGTTGAACACATTGTCCCTCTACAACCTCGGAATCAACCTCTCCGTGACCGCGATCGTAGGTATCACTGTAGGTCCGAGTCATCCGTTATCTTCGAATCGACCGTTATCGCTAGATTTGCTCTCTTCAGACGCTCTCGGGTATAACCTCGAAGATAGAGACGAAAACGGAGAGTCCCCATCTTTCGAAACCCGGATAGCGAGGACTAAACAGAATATATCCCGGTTTAAGGAAATACTAAGTTCTTATATTGATGGGGAATTTCAATTAACGAGCCTATGCATCAATTGCCTCTACGAAGAAAAGTCAGAAGATTCGATATCTTCCCTTCTATCTGCTTTCCCTCCATCATCCATCCACCCCCTCAAATTCCTCGAGTTTTCCGACTGCGTAGACGCTCACACCGTCCTATCTTCCCTTCCATCAAATCCAACAATTCATTTAACCGTTCTCAAACTCTCGATTTCCAGCACCCAAAATGACCTTAACCCTGCGATAGAAAAATTATCTACCAGTCTAAGGGTGTTATATATAGAACATACCACCGAAGAGCTTTTGATTTCGAGGAAGGCTATATTACGACACGCGGAGACTCTAGAGGTTCTTTGGTTAGAGAACACGGCTAGGGACGATTTGAGCGCCAGGAATATACCAGCGAAGAAGAGCGGTGATGATAACGAGAGTATCGATTGGGATACTTTGAACTCGGACCAATTTCCCAGATTAAAGGAACTAGCCGCCTGTGTTCCGTTGAAGGAGCTTAGAAGAGGCGTTATCGTAAGTTCCTTCCCCAAATCCTACCCCCAGATTGTCAAAATCATGTGGTTCATAATTCATTAAGAGAGGCTAACGGAAATGAACAGGGTAAAAAACTAAAAGTCTTATGCGTCTTGAACGGGTCTCATTTCAAACCGGACAAGGGAGACGATCCCGCAGCTGCCGCGGAAGTATTGTTGGAAAAGGCGTACAAGAAGAATAAAGTAATGAATCTCAAACTCATCGCTTTGAGATCGCTCTTCTTCGAAGATAGAGCGCGATATTGGGATATCGGAAATTACCTGTTTTTACCATACCTTGTAAAAGATGAAAAGGGAAAGATGGTGCCAAAGTGTATTCGGTCGTCGAGAAAGGAGATTAAATATCTGTTGCCCAGTACGACATTGATCGAGGATTAAAGGGAATGCTGCATATAAGCGATGGATGTATAACACCCGGGCCTTATAATACTCTCTGGATGATGAGAATTACCTATTATTGAATAGGACGATGCATTAAGCTAGGAGTCTAGACTATGTTTTCCCGCTGCGTACAATATTCATGAATGATATCTCTCCATAAATACGAATCCCGCGAAATCATCACCTTAAAAGTCCATGCAGGCAATATGCTCGTCATCCTAAACAGCAAATTAGCACATCCATAGGTCCAAAGCGATAAAATAAAGCATCCGATTGGTTTTTCGAAAAAGAAACGCGGAGAGGAATCGCATACCATAGTAGTGAAAGCGCAACCTTGGGTCAGCAGCTCATCGACAGCTTTATATGTCTCCGCAGCCGTGATCCCAGCCCTCTGCGAAATCATCACAATATGCATAGCCTCAGTACTATCCGGTTGATTCTTCAACAACGCCCAAATCTTCCTCGCACTAGCCGATAAGCCAGGTGGTAACATTGACAACCCCGCCGCCGCAGATGTTGTATTAGAAGCACCTCCCATATCCGCATCCCCACCAGCACCAGCACCAGCTTGTTGATAGGCGCCGCCGCCACCCGTGTGTTTCGCCTGTTGGGATTCCGGCGGTCCTCTGAGGAAATGTAAATGTATCGCCGTCGCTTCCAGAAAATGACATTGAATCTCGTTGAAATCCGTGACGGGTCTGACGTGCTGCGTTCCGATAGTTCGTTTATTATTGAACTGTTTGATATTTCCGGTGACTCTGGCGTACGCGTTTATCTGTAAACCGGCATTAGAAGAAGAAGCGGGAGCTCCGTTACCGTCGTCGTCCATTTCGATACCGGATTGCTTTTCTTTGAATTGTTTTACTTCGATGGTTCCGGTTCCGTCTTCCATCTTGTAGGTCGTGCTGGTTTCTTGGTCGGCGATGCTACGGATTTGGGCGATGAAGGTTACATTGCCGATTTCGCCGTTGTCGATTACGAAGGTGCTGTCGTCGTGGGGCGTCTGGGCTTCGATGATTTGTTTGATGGTCACCGGGCGCAGGGTGTTTTTCGCAGCGGACTACAAATATATATGCGTTTTAGTGAGGACGCATATGAAGGATTGAGTGATGGATCGTGCGTACCTTGCTGGGACTCGCCTGGCTGCCACCTTGAGAGCCAGTGAAGAAGCCGTTACCGCCGCCGCCGCCGCCGCCGTATGTGCCAGTTTGATAACCGCCATCGTATCCACCGCCGAAGCCACCTGAAGTTGAGGGAGCTGTCAGTGAGTGAAGCTATGATACAACGAGGGGTCGTCAACGTACTCATTTTGACGGTATCTTGATTATTAAAAGGAAAGGTATTTAGGATGAAGCTATAAATACGCAGTTAAAACGGAGTACCAGCTACAGGCTTCGATGGTCTCGTCGGATTGAAGCTGTGGTCTTTGTCGTGGAGTGAAATGGAGAAAGTAGCTGCGGGTGGTGTTGCGGTTGGTCACTTTACGCGCCTTGGAACGAACGGGCAGCGCAGGTTTTCGCGTTCTAAACAAGCGCCAAGACGACCCGCAGTGACCAACAGCAGCTGGCTGGCGGGGCTCTACAAACAAAGGAGGGGCACAACAGCCACAAATCGATATTATGTTAATGGCTAGGTAGAATGCTTTTATATTCGCGGGATAGAGACTCGTGGTTGCCTATTTAAACTCCGGTGTCGCCTTTATTTTCAAACTCCAGACCAATTTTTTGCTTCCAAGAAAGCAGTGCCGTGATATATGATTCGAGAATGCAAATGCCTTTCTGCCTTTCCTTCCATTCATGCCTCCTGTAACCATGTCTGTCGACGTTCCGATTCCGGCAGCTCAATCATGCTCCGGTCGAACGTTTCAATGTGATATTCATTGATGACTCGATATCGATTGTTTCCTGTAAACCTCCTGTATTCCGCAAAAGTTCTATTATCCAGAGATAAAATGTCAATTGATATTCGCAGACCAAATGGGATTGGTTTGTGCATACGAAGCTGTGCTCCACCTAGAGGTTCAACAATAGTCAGCACCCAGTGAGAAAAGTGATATAGTGACATCAAAAAATAGGAATACGCACTTTTGCAGCCGTCTGATGCATCCGATGACGGTGCCAGTCCTATGCCTTCCCATCGTACAAGACACCAATATCCTCCCATTCGATGCATCTGCGATAGCCTATCCTCCCACTACCATCAGCTTCGTCTTTCAGTCCTAGGCATGATGTAATCGCCAGAATCTTCATATCCCTTCGATGTTATCCACCGTACCTGCAGAGCCCCGATAATATTACGCTGCACGTCGGTCTCCCATGCTGTCGTGATCTCTCCGAGCCCAAACCTTAATAGTTTGATGTTCTTTTCTTCTATGAAGGATAGGAACTCTGGCGATGGGTCTTCTTGAGCTGTGATACGGGAAGGCAATCATTAACACGCGGACTTGAACATTAGCCTTCTTCCTCGATAGTAGTGATTGAACAGGGGTGTTTCGCAATTATATGCAAAATACTAGGAATTGGCGAGAAATGAACAGGACGGAGAACTAACCCAACCACACGACGGTGTTCAAGTTCAGATCGCTCACGAAGGGCAAGTTAAGAGCCCGCGGGCCAGCACTGCGATATAACCCTTCCTCGACCTGTCGCCCGTGCCAAACCAGACAATCAGCACCTGCAGAAATCATCCAATGAACATGATATCTCGTGATAGGAGAAGGCTACTCACACAGGCAAAGTTCAGCGGCGGCACCAGCTTCGAAACAGCTTGCGGCGACGACGCCATGATCTGACAGCCGGGAACACGCTTCGGTTCAAATATCGTCTGGGAGAGCGAGAAGGTTCCCCAGCGAGGTGTCGTGTGACAGAAACATTCTTTTTTCTTCCGTCGAACGGAAATGATTGGAGCGTGCTGTTAGGTTATCGATAAGAGCGCGCCAAGACTTTTGCTGCGTGCCCAACGCAGAGACCCGACAGTTCGGTACCGAAGCCCTTTTTTTCTCTCCCTCGAACTTCATTCGATCTCCAACGACTCCGACGGTCGGCTGAGCCATGTTCCATAGGCCACGATGAAGAACATCTACCTGTGCGTCCCTCTCTCTGATTTCTCCCTTCTTGTATTCTTCGATGGCGCAATGGGATATATATACTAACGTTGGTGCTACATGCAGTCCAAACTTCGTCATCGCCCTCGTCCGAACCCCAAAACTCCCCCCGACATTCGCCCAATTCACCGTCCCACTAAGCTTCAACAAACTCGATCTGAAAAACTATCTCCGAAATGCATACGGTCTCAAAGCCCTGTCGATTAGATCGTCCATCCGACAACAAGCCGTCGAGTTAGAACAACGCGGGAGGAACAGAACCTATGTCCGACACCGTCCCGAAAAACGAATGACGGTCGAATTCCCGGACCCGTTCGTGTGGCCTGAAGAACCGAAGGACCTCACCAAGTACGCCATACTCCTCTATTCCTTTTATACCAGGAAGGTTATACTGGTGAATTGGTCGGGGCTAATATGATGGTATAATAGATTCGATAACGCACTGTTCAAGAATATCGAGAAACACAGAGAAGCCTTACGTGAGCAGGCAATGGACCAGGGCAAGGGCAGATGGTACGATAAGAAGGTTCGCGAGAAATTGGAAGCGGCGGTTGCAGACCAGAATGCGAAGGCGCAGACGCAGAAATCAGTGGCTCCGGTGAAGGAAGAGCTTACGGATGTGGATTTTAACGCCGCGACGGCAGATGAGCCGGATAGATGATAATGATGATACCCCTGTGAGTTTGGTCGAGTGTGATTGCCTGAAACGCGGGGACGATGGGTGGAATTGTATATATGTGGTTGTACGATATTTCGCCGCGTTTGGCTGTATTTATTCTAAAAGTATAGATTATGATATACCATCATTTACACCCATTGCCCTTCTCCGTCTTCGTAGTCTTACAATCTAACTCATGATTCGATAATGAAATCACAAGGCAAATCAACATATATGATAAAACAGCGGCTCAAAAGGCCGAATTCTAAGATATATCGACTAATCAATTAACCCAGCGCTCGATCGAGTGCTCGATCATGGATTGGAAATGCATCAATGGTGAAGCCTTGTGTAACGTTGAAACCACGGGCTTGACCTGGACATGAGATCAAACTGCGAAAAGAATCTTCCTAAACAACTCACATACATATCTATTCTCGAAATACCACTGTCATCATAACCTGCATGGTATTCCTACAGCTTTCTGCCTTGCAGGGACATATACATGCATATTGTATGCAATATTGAGTACCCAAAGAGGCTATTTGCATTAAGCTTGGGTGTTCCGCTATTTGCCAAAGCTCCGAGAAGATGTAGACTAAATTTGAGTCCGAGAGCTCGAGATATAGTGTATGTTACTCAGCGAAGCTCGTCGGTAGGATCCAAAATACGGATTCCTGTTGTTAAAGTGCCTCGAGATCGTTAGGTAGCTGCCTCCCAGGTTTCTTTTCTTCTTCTTTCCCATTCGCTTCGCTTGGTAAAGCAAACAGTACAAAGTGGGTCAAGTTAGAGACTGTTATAATATCCAAGCCATGTATATTATGCAGATCGGTTCACACTGGTGATGTGATGGATCGAACTACAATTCAATTCAATTGGATATCGAAAAGTTGAGAAATCTAGAAATTTGAGCATCCACATGATCTAGATCCCGTGCTCTCGTCTGATCATGATCAGGATGAGGTGTACGAATTTTCGTCTGTTGTACGAATGAGTCGAGACGGAGGTCGATGTGGGATATCAATACCAAGGGGCTACCCTACGCGGACATGAGAGCTCCCCGAGGGTTAGTTTTTGTCTGACCTAACAAACGAGGAAATGGTTCGATCAGATTGTGGATCCAGCTTCGCTTGCTTGATGCAGGTGGCCATGCATACTAGCTGATCTGAGATCTGTATTTCGGTCTCGAAAGGAGCGGTTGATCTCGGGGGCTAAGCTAAGCTTACCACATGTTGCGAATAATATTCCTATCATAGTATGTTTTTTTCTGTCAACGTTGTTCGGGGTCGCGAGAATGTGGAATATAGTTGGGGTTCCAAATCTTTCCTCCTGACACACATCCAATGCGCGTGATCGCGATCTGAACCGCCTATTCATACCCCTGGGAGATGCCGAATACCATTGTCACGGAATTCAATGTATGTGATTTTTTCTTGGCTTTGATTCAATTCGAGCCATTATATACGCCAAAATGAATTAGTATCCTGCAAGTGAACGGCAAAGCTGGCAAAGCCGGAGATCCCTATGCCGTAAGATCGCGATATCATAGGGAATTAGAAACTCTTGGATCTAGATGGTATTCCTCCTCTTTTCAGGCCTCCCGATTTTCTTGCCTTTGATTTTGCCGTGATCCAGTGCATGAAAGATGCGTCAACGAAATACCACATGTGCATATTATGCAACGAATTGAGATCCTCCCGACGCGCGGCAGTCATCTCGTACGGACTTTCCGAAGACTTATTCGAATTACCTTTGGTATTTTTGAGGCGGGAAAAAGAAGTGCTTAAGGTTTAACTATGGCGTGATGAGCTGCAACATAACAACTGTTCTGTACCAGTAATTCAACGCTATTTTGAAAGTTGCATTTTGGAAGATCATCTCGTCTCAGCCCATTTAGCACTTGATGGTAGTTCTAGACCGTTCTATCGGCTCGTTTACTTCGATCCATCTCGCTCCGAGGGCCAGCGCCATGGAAAGGTGTACATTCCGTAGTTCCAAAACCCAATCGTAGTAGCCTTCTCATTCATGAGTTCCCGTTTCTCGCTCGAGATAGCGTAGAGAGCTAGGCGATAAAGAAAGGTATTGAAAAATGTACCTACTAGTCGGGAAAGTCGGGTTTTCGAAAGAGGCGGTCGTATGGCGCGGACGAAATCAACGGACCAATTACAACTCGGCTTTGGCGATACCGGCCCATTGGTTTTCCCGACCAAAGTGGCGTTGGAAATCGAGAAAACCCCCAAACCGTTCGTTCTCCACAATTTAAGGCCCTTTCCAATTATTTTTGGTGTCATTCTGAAGTGTGCTTACTTATATGGGACTCATGAAATTATTTTATTTTGGCTTAGTTATCTACGAGGCGAAGACCGAAAGCTTCAAAGCTATATCTCTTATCAATTGAATCTTCATAACTGCATATCTTATCAATTGATCAATTGTGGATTCAATTGAATCCAGAAATCAAGTGGTTTCTGAGTTAATTGCTTTTGATAGCAGGAGGGGAGGTAACTAAGGGTTCATTCGACGTCATATAGACGCACATCGCTCCGGTTTTCTGGAAAAGACGGCTTACGCCTGGGACTAAGCTTGGATTCACGGTGCTTCATGCGCAGGACTAGAGCGAGTTAGCCGAGAGCAAGCAGTCCAGCTGGAGAACTCCAACCCCTCCGTTGTGGTTGGAAATCAGGCTGATCAGTCTACCAAGTATTAAACTTTTTTTTATAGACGCCCGATCCGTTGCATACTTGTGCATTGGAGGTGTCTTTGAAGAAAATTCCCCAACAATTTTCTTCTCGAGAATGTCGTCGACGTGGGGTTTGCCGGGGAGAAGCTAATTGTCAATCTCGTGGTCACGGTATCATTGGTAGCAAGCTTATCGTCAAAACCAGGTGGGAATTACCTTCGCAATTTACAAGGATAGCAGGCGAGGGGCTAGAGAGAGGGGCTCGTGAGATTTGGAAACCAGATGCAAAAGATGCAGAGAAAGCTGTCGCAATACGCTCGTTTGCGTTGTGACGTGTTCACTCGAAAGTCAGGTGGCACAGGCAGAAGAACAAGACCAGACGGAAATTATTGCCTTGTCGATGCTGGCGGGGCAGGAATTCCTGCACCTCTGCTGCATCCCTGGTAATGCGGAAGACCAGACGAACGTCTTAAGTCTTCCCTCGGTCAAGCTAATTAAAATTTTTCCGAACCGGCCACACGCCTAGGCTGAATATTTTATAAGCTTGATTTATGTTGCTATGCAGCAAAGTAGCTTCTGGTAGTGGTACTTCCTAGTGTAGTGCATGGTAGTTGAATGACCAAGCTCTAAGGAAGCCCATATCAGTGAAATATTTGAATTATCTTGGCGGCTATTAGAAAACATCCATACCGCAGCAATACCATCGAAAGAAACGATTGGAGATTGATTCGGCAAGGTGTTTCTGAAGCTTCAAGCTTGCAGAGGTTCTTCTATTTTTAAAAGAAAGTTTCTGACTCGCTTCTCCCAGAATGCAATTCGAAAGGTGGAGCTTCCAACCTCCTTGGCACCAAGTTCCTCTATCGTACATCTCTCGTGGTTGGTCGAACTAGAAATCTTTCGTCTTTGCATCAATCGACGAGTTCTCCACTTCTCCCAAGTGCCTTTCTCCAAATGGGAAGGGGCTGATGTACTCTAGCTCGACGGCCGATGACCCGCAGTACGTAACAGCGCTCCAGCATTTACCCTTTGCAGCCATTCTAGCTCCCCTGGTCTCTGGCGAGCAAGGGCTCACCCATCACCATCGCGGGGCACACATCGGACACCTTGTGGAAATTGCATCCTTTGGTCCTCGATAACCTCGGCGGAGAAGCCCAGAACGAAAACGGTTTGAGGCTGGACGCCAGGGATTCCTCAGATCGGGATTGTCCATCTCGCAAGCTCCTCAATCGAGGCGAGACGGCATTCGGTCAGATTCGGGCCGCCCTTAGCTCTCACCAGTCGACGAAGATTTTGACACAAGCATCTCCGAATGGGTGGTAGCTTGGGGATTTGCAAAACGATCGAGCTCGTCCGAGCTGCGCGCGCATACGGCAATCTAAGCAAAAGGGTCGTCGCTTTAGCCACACAGGCCAAACGCCGAAACAAACGCAAAAAGCACGGAAACTGTTGAGTAATAGCGTTGCCTGTGCTATCTCGCCAGGATCTATTGAGAAATTTCAAATTGCCTACGACGTACGACCAATTTCTAGAATTATTCGGTTTCGGTATTTGTTTTTTTCTCTTCCTTTCTTCGTCGAGGTACAGCCTCTCTCAGATAAATGTCCAGCGGCGGTGATAAAGATGATTTGGCCGGCCCAAGTTCTCCGAACAGCCCCCACTCCTGGCGGATCGATAGACCCTTTGGGAGCGGTGTCAAACGGAAGCAAATAAACTTCGTCCCGGCTTCTAATGATGATCGAGAGGGTGTTCACGACGCGGGTCGGGATATTGATCCAAATCGCGGGTCTTCCGTCGCGGATTTTTACCTTTCCTTAGTTTTACCATCAAGTACCAACTTGTCAGACGCATCATCTTTATCCAGCAAATCATCGAAAACCCCTTATAATGAAGGGGCATCAGAGCGCAGGGTATGTGGGTCGAATGTCAGTGGAGAAGTCTCAACTGGAAGCATGATGCCATCACGACGTGATCATACCACAACGGACTCTCCAGCAAGTGAAGGATCGAGCAAATTAGCAGGGCCCTTTAACAGTCTAGACGCTTCTGAAGAGGCTGGAAAAGGTGAAGCGGATGCTTGCCTCTCGGAAGACGCCGTTGCACCACAGGTTTCGGCCGTTGTGGAACAATCAATTGAGACACCGGCGGCATTGATTGAGATCTGCCCAACCTGCAAGGCTCGTGTAACAGATTATAACTCTCACGTTCGAACTACAGCTCACATGGCCAGCGAGGAACATTCTAAAGCCCCTCATCATTTGAATCGGCAGTCAGAAGGATATAAGCACATGGTGAAGCTGGGATGGGATCCTGATAGCGAGAACGGCCTCGGCGCAGAGGGACAAGGCATCCGCTTCCCCGTCAAGGCGACAATGAAGAAGGACAGCTTGGGAGTTGGCGCAAGACCACCATCGAAATCGATAAGGGAGCTTGCAGCAAACGTTTCAGAGTCCAGTACGAGCACGACCAAGAAGCAGCGATTGCTCACCGCAAAGGAGATGCAGCGTCTCGAGCAAGCTGAACGAGCCGCGAGGCAGGATCTGCACAACTATCTCCGACACTAAGCTGGTCAAGGCTATGCTTAAAAAAACGTCCCTTTCTCGCTTAGCCTGACAAAACCCCATCCTGCTGCAACTGCTTTCTAGGCGGGCGAACTTAAATCAGACTACATTATTGTCCTGTAACCGGGAATGGGCTTCCGTTGAAATCTAGAGCAGTCCAAACCCCACCTAGTTCATGCACTCCATCAGAGGGATCCCCTAAAAAGATTGGGGCCACCAGCCATCATCTTGACCTCCATGACGTAGCTTAGCAGGGCGGGATGGGACTAGCCGAGAGCTCTCTTTGAAGCTGCCCCCTTGGCTTATTAGCAGAAATTTTTCATTTAACCAGACGCTTTGATTGTGCTGAAGCTCGCTATAGGGCACCTGAAGCCGACATCGAGATAGCATTCGCTCAATGTGCCTTTTTCTCCTTAGCCCCAAATTCTTTGGTTATCATATGCACGGCATTGCATTCTTTCCAACTAGGCCGCTCGCTCTGGTTATCATATTGCCTATCGGACCCTGATCTTTTCGATGAGTTCCGTTTAAGAGCACGAGGCCCCAGTTTGTGCATGTGTGCAGTCCAGATCTGTGAGGGCCAGAGTGTTTTTCTGGTTGTGAGCACCGAAAATGGCCATGCTGCAAATACCATTTCTGGACAGCTCCAGGACCCACCGATGTCATCGCGCAGGAGAACTCCTGGCTTTGAAACCCTTGCCCGGCATACTGATTGAAAAAAGGGAGCTAGGGTTCCCGTGACTTGAAATGGAGAGCGTGGGCGCAACCCAATGACTTGGGCACTATTGTCGCCAGAAATTCAGAAATGCTTGGGAACTTTTGAGTGTTTCATGATAACGGAACGGCAATTGTTAGATCTAGAAGCTTTTCCGATCGGGGCTTTGACGCATATTTGCGTCGTACTTCGGTGTGAAAATCGAATGAAAGCATTCCTCCGGCGCATTTCATGAGTGTTTCGTCCCAACTCTCTGCTGCGTCTGCGCATTAATTCATCTCTGATATTATTAACGACGGAGCGAGACCCAGTTCCTGTCACGTCGGTTATCGGTGAACTGTGGGGTTCTTCAAACATTTCCCAGGCTCCTGAACAAATCTCCTTTCACGACGAAGCTCGAGGTTGCTAACATTACCTTCTGATTTCTTTTGACGAGCGCGTGAAGGCAGACAGAATGGTTTGAAACCAGTTTGATTTAGGCAAAGGCTAGCGAAGCTATGCCGTGGTGGGTATTGATCGAAGGTCTTCGTGCTTCTAGACTCTGGTGGACCTCTGAGTCCAACTTGGGTGGTCGGCCACATCCCTGGCTGGTTTGGCAACCATGGTCGCTCCTGTCTTCGCCATTGACCAACCGCACCGAAGAAACGAGCATCGGCCATTTCTGTGCCAGTACAATCGTACCAGCGTCACGATACATTTGTGGGACTTTAGTATATTTTCTTTTGCATGCTTCCTTTTTTGTTGGCACTGAAAGCGGTTGTTTTTTGCATCATAGCTCGTTACTCTCCAACGCTGGGGCCAGCCCACCTCGGAGGCCCAGGACCCAGCCGGCCGCGGTTTCAGAAGTTTGGAAACGGGTCTTTCTCTTCCAGAATGAAGCGTGACCGTGCTGTGGGAAATTGTAGAAGAAAGGAAAGAAATCGTACGATATCGGCCTCAAAGGGCACTTTTTCACTTGACTCTGGAGCTTAGCGTTCCTCCTGCCCCTTCCTTGAAGGGCAGGGATGGAGCAACAGCGGCATGGAACGGCCTGTGAAGGCGCCCCATCTCTTCTGGATCGTCATAGAGGTAACGGCCAGTTGTTAGCACACACTCGGGGACCTTCCTCCACGCACGAACTAAGAGTCGGTTGTCCTCTTTTTTTTTTTTTTTTTTTTCTCTTTCCTGTGAATGTTGTTTCCACCGTTACTTTTGCATGCACGCAAAGCGAATACTATACCTTTTACACACTTGCTACCACGCAGCGAAAGCCGATACAACTTGTCTTGCCTACAAACAAAGAAGAAAAAAAGGAAACAAGTTGTTAGCTGATTTGATTAGTCACGGTACCCAAACATCTATTTTAGCTTCGGTCTATCCCATATTCTTTGCGAATTACTTTTTTAATTTGCTTTGCTCCGGATCTGCCGTATAAGTGTGGAGACATATATTTCTTTCCCAGTGCTCCCAGCTTATTACTTCCCCGGTTTGAGGCAATTCATAAACGGCTCTGTGCCCCGTCGACTGCTCGCCTGGAAAACGTTTCCAGATATACGCCTTCCCCCTGGTACCAGTCTCAAAAGTTCAATATCAGGCGCAGATATATGTAATAGTATATCCGCTCGCTCCTATAGCTACCTTCACCAAGGACCTGGGTCCCTCTAACTCGGTGGAATCCCTCCTTACTTTTCCAACCCGATCTGTCCCGTGGCCCTGGCATCGTACCAGGCATCAATCTCAAAAGCACAATCAGCAAAGAGATTTATATTGGGATTCTCTTTTTATATAAAAGCTGCGGGATCGAACGAAGGTCGTCTGGCAGTTCCCGTTCGATTGGAGGCCTACCTGCATCTTTCCCTAAGCAAACACTCACCTTACCTCACCCAGCATCAGCTCCGAGCAATTATCTGAATCGGCGTATTGTCTACGGGAATCCCGCACTTTCACAAGAATATATCTTACCCTTTTAAACAGAGCAGCGCCTCGGCACCATGCCAATGCCAGCCGGAAATCTGTTGAGACCACATCCTCAGGTCAGTATGCCATTTTTTATATTGCCGCCGCCGATGCTGTTTGTCCCCGTCGTGTTGGATGCTGGCCGGGTTGCACCTCCTATGCAACACATTCGAGGATCCTTAGCAGGAGCTGCGAAGCGGCGTTGCGTCTCGGAGGCTTTTTTGAACTCTCTGCGGCCGTATCGCATATAATTCGCGAAAGCTAACTTGGAACAACCTATAAAGCACATGAGAGGTCACTATCATAAGCACAAAATCGCACGATTGCAAGAAAGAATCATGTCCCTCAATGTTCTCAATCGAGATGCCGCCCTCCACAACGACGCCAAGCACTCCAACAAGCTCATCTGTACGTTCACTCCTCGATGGACGTTAATTATTGTATCATCTCTAACATATTGCAGTCGCCCCTACGCGCAAAGACGAGCAGTATCTCATCGGAGAGCTGGAGAGGGAGAATCTCAACAACAATCCGTTCTTACAATTCCACGAATGGTTCGAGCAAGCCTCGAAAACACCGGGCTTGAAGATGCCCGAAGCCACTACTCTCTCCACCGCTCATATGCCCTCCGGCAGAGTCAGCGCACGTATGGTGTACCTCAAAGAACTGGATAACAAAGGCTTTGTCATCTATTCCAACTGGGACACATCGAAGAAAGCGGAAGATCTTCGTTCCAACAATCACGCTAGCTTGACCTTTTGGTGGAAGGAGCTAGAAAGACAAGTCAGGGTCGAAGGCATTACCGAGAGACTCACTCAAGATCAGAGTCAGGAGTATTATAATACAAGGTATGCCAGCTCTTGCATTCAAGACAAAACGAAACAACCAAGCTGACAAATGTTCCAGAATCCGAGGCTCCAGAATTGGTGCATGGGCATCTAGGCAAAGCGCTAAGCTTAAGAGCAGAGAGGAGCTAGAGGATCGTGTTCGCGCGGTCGAAAAGAAGTTTGAAGGCGAGGAAAACATCCAAGTTCCGCCTTTCTGGGGAGGTATTCGAATTATCCCTACCTATATTGAATTCTGGCAAGGGTAAGTTAAGCTCCCGCGATACATCGGTGCTTTAGCCCTTTGACTCATCATGATATCACCACATAGGCGTGACAGCAGGCTGCACGACCGCTTCACATTCACTCGCGAGGACGTCAACGACGACGTCTGGCAAATCGACAGAATCTCGCCCTGATCCTACCCTCCAGCTCCTTTTCGAAAATTAGACTGTACACCAAAACCAAAAAATCTCGCTCGCATTTGCATTATTCTGCTCATGGAGTTGCATCATTACACACTGCTTTTCCGGTTACATCGCGTCCTTGCATTAGAGATACCTTACGACCTGCTTTATTTCACGCATTGTGGCATCTGATAAAATGGCAAAGAAAAAAAAAAAGGGCCTTTGTTCGGACCTTCCGGTGCTAAAAAAAATCGTTTCCACAAAAAGGAAAGATTTTTTTCTAAACACCGAGAATTCAGTTCTCCATCCTATGACCAGCATAGCGGTCTCGCTTACAACAATCCACCCATCCGTACACTGGTGTGTCCGCTTCGGATGTCTTTTACTTTTTCCTTCTGTCTTCATTCAGGCAAAAAAATACCTCACCAGGATAAATTCACGACGATCATGACTCTTCTTCGTTACTCCTGTACTCTTCTCTCGTTCCTATCATGTTTTTCTGGGAGGCGTGCTTTCTGGAGTTATAACAAGATTTCGGCTGTTTTCATGCATGTTTTCCTCTTGTCTCCGCTGGGCTCTTTATACCACCACTGCTTTTGAGGGACCCGTATAACTTTAAAGATTAATCTGGGCTGGACTATCACTTCACTTCATCATTACTGGTAATCTTCTAGGGAGGATAACGAGGAGGAAATCTCAATTTTTGTTCTATAAAAAAAATTATAAACCGCTTATTCTTCATCGGAGCAGGATGGCATTTTGTTTGCCCATCCTGCTACTTCCATTCCAACACGGCAACTTAAGTGACGTTATACGTTAAAGGGAACCTTGTCAAACGGTCTCGGGGCTCTCAGCTTCCCCTTCTGATATTATTGATGCACCGTTAATATTTCCAACATCCTGGAACATTCCATGGGTCAGAAAACGACAAAGCAAGGGGAGGCGAGAGAGTCCCCGTCAACCCCGCGGGCTCGAAATCAATAACACAGCGATGATATTAAAGTGCGCATACGAGGTCGGATGAAGGGGTGTAAAAGGGAAAGAGACTCCAAGATCCCAAGCTCGTTCTAGAACCTGATATCAGGACACAATCATCCAGTTCTCCTCGACGCCCATCCCCTTTCGAAGAAAGGTACACAAGTCACGAGGGCGGCTTTTTTTTTTCTTTGTAAGATTTGCCTGAATTACCACCGCATCATGCAGGAAGCCACCAGGCATCACCCCTTCGGATTTCTTACTTTTCTCTCGTCTTCCGGCCATTCGGCCGCTGGCCCTTTTCAATTGACGGCTCGTCGGCCGGCAGTAAGCGAGGGGCGGAGGGCGATGGTGGCCTATATGGACGATTGAGGTCTTTCGTCTTGGTTTCGTCTTGATGATTCTTAGCATCACGCGCGCGCTCGCGCGGTGGATGAGAAATCGTCTGATGATCAGATGCCAATGGGAATTGCATATGCAGCAGTAGTTGCAGATGCAGTATGTACCTGTCTCCATACAATGACCGTATTTATGTGATCGAGTAGACATATCTGTCTTCCTGCATGTTTGGTGGATGGAGCTTGGCCGCACATGCAATTCGAAGAGTGGGCCTTCTCTTCACGTTGTGGCATTCTGCGGCAACACAGAAGAGAAGCGCAGCTTGCATCGACGTCCAAATTCTGCAACATGCATAACTCAAATCGAGTAGCCGTTTCTCGATGGAAACAACATTACCTCAAGCAGAAGGGGAATTAAACCTCTTTCAACTTGTACCCAACATTCTTGATCAAAGTATCGCAAGGTCGCCGGTTATAAAGTTTGCATTAAATGTACCATGCCGTGTGCCATTGGGCGATTTCCCTGCGCCTGCGTATGCGCTTGGCCTGAACAATCGAACACCCGCCGAACATCCCCGAATTTTTGACAATCCCCATCGATCGGTGATTCTAATATACGTGAGCCAGTGGCTCCGAAAATACGTATCCCCGGGTCATCCTTTCATTTTAAAACGAGGCGAACATTGAGATTTTATTATATGGTCTTGTTTTATATATATCCCTGTGTATAATAGATCCACCTCTTTTTCGAACTGCCGCATCGTATACTGTTATTTTGATGCGCGAGCGCTCCGATTCGTTCGGCACGAATTCCGAGCTTCAAGATTCAAATAAACTCTAAGACGCCTTGAATTCTCTTTATCAAGAGAATTACGGGTATTCGGCATCAAAAGCTGGGTATCGTATGACTTCCAAAGAAAGTTCATATAAGCGAATTCTTTCAAATAGTCGCACTAAGCAAAGAATAATATGCAGGATGAGGCAAGCAGCTTCGTTGAGCATGAATCCTTCGCGATCGGGGCTACCCATCCAACCAATTACACGAGTCAGCGAAAGAAAACAAACTTACCCTCCTCCTCTTTAAGCTTATCTCAAAAATTCACTGTCGCATGCAGAGGGGTCGTGCATGTTCTGGAATGCTGACTGGACGTACGATGACGTGCGCCGCAGGAAATGGACGATTTTGGTTTGAATCAAAGTCGCAAAATTGCCAATAGGGGATTGTCGGATGGTGCTTTAGCGGATATGCAGGATATGCAGGGCGGCACAGGTCCCTTTACCTTGGGACTTTCCCATTGATCACCAACAGCCCATGCCTTCGCGTTTGCCTTGCCTTGCCTTTCCACATCTTTGATAGTTTATGCAAGGTTAATAAGGAAATGACTTCCTGAGGCCTCCTCCATTACTATTCGTTGGCAATAGGATCTTCGAAGACTGCAAGGATAACTGCACACGCGAGAAAGACCGCTCTAGCGTCACGGAGTTTTCGAGCTGAATGAGAATTCTCGCTTCGAAGCGCGCCAGCCCTAAGAAATTGGACATTCCTGACTTTTCCACTTTCCCTTTCCTTCGGCCAGCTGATATCCATGTCATCCAGCTAGTCAGTTTCTCGGGCCGTATCAACCAATAGATGGGGCGGATGAGTCCAGGAAAAGAGTTCCTGGTAAGCCAGAAGTTAGTCGCCATTTATAGAAACCCGATCTGGAGAGGGATACGTACCACCCGCGGATTCTAGACCATTTAGACGCACCACTGGGGCATTGTTTAAACGGTCATACGCTGACCGCATGCATATCTCTCACTTCTATTGGTTGTCCTCTGAGTTTCGAAAGAAAAAGAACGCAGACGTTCATGTTCGAAAATATAGGGCGGAACGCGGACACAGCGTTGCTTTATGGTTACATATATGCAATGCAGTCTGTAGTGTAATGGAAACCTGACAATAAGAGCACGGGCCAGCCTCCAATATAAAAAAACAATCAGTACATAATATATCTGAAACTCATGCGCACCTCATGTGCATATATGAAATTTCTGATATCATATTTCAGTCGCTAATTTAACCATGCGAGCTGAGCTCATGGAGTGGGAAAATCCTGGGTACTGGGACGTATCCCGTGCCCGAGAGGGCCGCTTTGAGATTAGGTTTTGTAAATCTTTGACAACAAGTGTTCCAGGATGTCCCGGAAAACTGGGTGTCCTATATATCCCCGATGATATAGATTTTGATCCTTTCTTCTAAGCCGAGGTTCGTATAGCCGTCGCAGCTTAGTTATGTGATACGAGTCTCAGTGTAAGGTTACCTAATGATGACATGGAATTCCTGTATTCGATCAGCGGGGTCTAGTACACTGCAACAGAGGCGTTGAAACGTTTTGAGTAGAATATTCATTAAAAATACCATGGATAGTCACGTGTATATCAGTTGTAGAATTGTCCAGCTGTATGTGGGTGACGGCGTTGTGCGTCTGAAATCTTAGAGGTCTGGACTTATCTTCCGGATGGATTTTCGAACGCGTTAAGAGCGGGGACCCTGTGGAATGTTTCTGCCTAGAAAAGCGGGAAGGGCCTGGAAAGGACTGGTAAGGGAGGAACTGTCAGCATGTCTATTCAAGTTAGCGCGCACGTTTGCAGCGGCAATAAGAGTCTAAGAGTTCCTTGGATGAGGTCCGACCGAGGAACCAAGACTTCCGTCTTATCCTTTCCTAGTAAGATGACTTGCAAACGAGGTAACGAGAAACACAAAACATATGGTATCTGTCAAGAGATACTTATTATGAAGCGCCAAGAGCAAGGTCATTAGACGGCGATTATATTCATCGGAGGATACTTTGTTGTGGGGCTATTGCCAATCTACCAGATTTGTCATTATCCCTGACATGGACATGTCATGTTATATGAATCAATCCCATTCGAACAGAATTCGGATTCACTGGTACCGGTTTTAACACATATCACATCAATTGGCAACGAGAAATTGCACTTGAAAGAGCTACTGTCTCTGAGCCATCACTCAAACTGATAATTATAATCTTAGAGCTTAGTTAACACGAAGACTAAAAGGGGAGCACAGTAGGTATCAAGCGATACAGATATATATGTCAAGCGACATGTATGTCAATCAACCCACATGTCAAACTGCACATTCCAGTCAGTTCGTGTTAACACGTTACATCCCATGACGCTTTAAATTTTGATTCTTACATATTAAATTTAGTCACCTTCTTTCAATAGCTACTGTTTCGTTTTATAAGCAGCCTAAATTTGGACCGTCTTAACTTATAGTTTACTGACAAATTTGGCAAAGAAATGCTTTTTGGTATACACAACTTCTTGGTATCGACAAAGCCCGCCTACAGACGTATGACGATTTACATATGAACAAAGCAGATCAACTGGTTCGGTTGTGTATAGCCTAAGATTTGTGATAGGTAACTCGTATATGTGTTAACAAAGCACAAGCTTGTACAAGAAGATGAAGAGGGAAAACCAAAGTAGGAACTGTGATATGCCCAGAGATAAGTAATTTGCAACAAGGGTATGGCAGAATAGCAACCTCAAATAAAAAAGATCAACTCTTGAAAAACCTATATCCGTCGCCATAGGTATAATGTCCAGTTCACCATCCCACAAATTATACAATCCCTTCGCCATGTTATCTTGCGAATTTTCTTTAGAACTCTTAAGAGTTCCAATGATCTTATCAAAAGCACTTAAGTTTGTCAGCGAGCTGACAAGTTTGTCAATTATCATATGATAATTAAGCTTCACGTGAATTGGTTTGCAAACCTTTGTCAGTACAGTCAGCCAAGAACAGGTTCAGAATGCCCAGATATTGAAGAAACTTTGTGAAAATGTAATCGTACCGCTTACAAGAAGTTAGCGATATCGGTGGACAAAGACTTGAATTTAGTGCTAAAACTTCCAAAAAGAGACACTGACCTAGGTCCTATAAAAGCAGATGATAAAGGCTAAATCCATTCTAACCATCAAACATTGAACAACCATATGTAGCCAGTAGCTTGACAATGCGTCGATAACCTAAAATAATTCTCTAATCCTCAAGTTCCTTTATAAATAATACACGTGGGGGTCTGCGACTAGGTATGAACACGATCAACCTATCGTGTGGGCGTGAATACAGCTTCGTGATCTATAGCGTTGAAAAACTGAGCACTCCTTAAAAGCAATCCTGTACCAAAGTCCTCAGGACTTTCAATACAAAAAAATCACCAAAGCAGTTGTTACGGAAATCAAAATCTAAATATGCTATAATTAACACTGGCCAAATACATAAACAGGTGTATTAGCGCTGATAGAAATTCCGGAGTATGCTATAAACCTATTAGCATACCACTCCGTCCATATCAGTTCTCGCACAGAAAAATTACTAGCGCGCATGCCAGCCACGCGTGTGCTGATATCTTTAATATACTGGGCTAAAATTATCTATACCATCTATACCATTTAGCGCGGATATAAGGCTTAAGTCTACCTGCCTATACAATTTATCACCTAATCACAGACTGAGCCAACTATAGTTGGCTCAGTCTCTATCTGACAATGCAACCTCTCCAATAGGTATGTTTAAATACATACTTGCTCCACAATCACATCACTGGCCTATCAACATAGTAGAAAGAATTGGCTGAGCCAATAGTTCTAGCTATAGTGCATAGTGGCTTTACTCTTCAAAATGGCAGCTTTTCATGGTACTATCCAGGAATGCTATAAAAGCATTTGGGTAGCTAATGAAGCTGAAAGACACTATAGTCTTACATACAGATATTCACTCATAGCTAGTTTAAGAGTATATCAGCCCTATCCTTAGTTTCTTTGTTCAGCTCAGTTTCTTTGTTCAGCTCAGATAGTTTGCATCCCTTCATCTCAGCTATCACGAGATGCTATTACCACCAACCCTAAATCTAAGGCTGGGTCATTGACAAGTCGAATATGTTGTAGGTTTGAATGACCGTCCCACACTATAGGCAGCTGATAGAGGGGCATTCTGTCCAGATAGGAATCATGGGGCATCAAAGATGCTGAACATATCTATGTGCCGTCTGTCGACAGAGTCTTGTCTATCCAGATCTACTAGTGCACACACATCTGTGTTGTGTGATATTTTTCTCTTTATGACGTCATGAGAAAATATCACGCAACACAGAAATGTGATAACTCCTGATCTAACCAATTATCAGATATTACAAGTGTATTTGAGCGAGGGAAGAAATGATTGGGCAGAGTAAAAGACGATGATGAGAATAACATTAGTAATTCCTCAAGTCTCGTTGACCAGCTCCTGATATAGGGCTTGCATTGGATCCTTTGGGCGATGGTACATGTATGCGCATCTATGCATCGTACGATATCGTATGTATTTCGCACAGCGGGGTTTGCAGCCTCGGTAGCTCCCAATCGGAACCCCTGCAAATGATGCCTCTTTTCAACTATCAGGCACCTTTCGATTTGGCTTAGCGGCAGCAGTTTGAGGCCTACGCAAAGAGTTGAAAGAACTCCAGATAAATCTCCTATCGCCCTTCTTCTTCACTCCCTTCACCATCCTCGCTAGGGAAGGCCTTTTTTGGGGGACCTATTCACGTATGGTCGGTTTCCTTTCACTGTTTTGCGTTTCTTCAAGTGGCGGCTCTCATTAACTAACCTCCGAAGTAGACTTATTACCAATCCTGCTGGCTGGCGGCCTAGCACCATCGAACGCTGTTGGGTGGGAGACCAACTGATCCTAACAAAACGGTCAGTTGGGTCTGAAGTCTTGATTTCTCGCCCCATCTTCCGGAACAAATAACCTTTTTCACAATTTCGAACACAAGTGATTCGGGCTATAATTATTCTCTATACGAAGAAAACCGGACAGAGGAGCTTAATTTTGACGCAGAGGACGTTTTCTTCCTCTTAGACCAAATCAGTGGTTCCCCTTTGGATTCTGAACCGGAGGCAGTTCAGAGTTCGTGGTGGAATTACGACAGCGGACGACTAGTCGACACTAGTTGTTCAAGTCACAGTAGTCCGTTTGATCAGACCACTGGAGATCATGCAGAACCTCAATTAGAGGTCATTCCAGAGCGTGTGGCAGACTTTCCCGCCAGGTCTAGTCGTGAGTTTTATCACAATGGATCAATCCACAGTATCAAATAGACATAAGCATTGACTGTTAGATGTAATATATCAGACCGTTCTTTTGAACAAGCAGACTTCCGCGATGTACTGTGCACCCCTTCGCTGGACTCTCAGGTCATGGCGACATCAGGTGACGAGTACTTCTCGAACATTATTCAATCTGTACCGCCATTTTTGCTATGGGCTCCAGGTATGTTATTATTATAGATCTAAAATGAAGCGAATATTTAAGTCTCTTGACAAGTATTGACGAGAAGCCATAGACACTAGCATCCCCGCACCAACCTTACAAGATGATACAACCCTGCTCGTAGGGCATGACCCTGTATTATCTCAGAACGAAGAAACTCCCGGAGAACGATGTGTTTCCCAGCCGAAATCCGAAGTTTCATCGAGCGAGAGTTCCTGGGTTACTGAATCTCCGTTCACATCTTTAGAACATGCCCCCGATAAATCGGTTAATTCCAAAAGAACCAGCGCCAGAATCAAACACAGAGCGTGGTCTGCTTGGGAGATCAATGAACTCGTAGAGCGGCGACTCCAAGAAAACGACGACGGCAAAAAAAAAAGAAAAGGGTCGAACACAGTCACTTCGCGATGCAAAAGAGTCCGGAAGGAGGTTATTCCCAAAGCAAAAACCATCAAAAAACCCCGAGATCCTACGCTCTTCTGTAATATCCCAGGCTTCGAGAAGTCGTTCACCCGGCAGCGAGATCTCGAAAGTTACATGGGAGCTCATGGGAAGCCACTCTTCGAATGCCCGGAATGTCACCGACTGCTCGCACGAAAGGACAACTACAGAAAGCACTCGCAGTCAGATGTTCACGTAGATACAATAGCCAAACTAAGGAGGCAGGCTGATCATGACGATCCCACACTCACTTACACAGCCCTCAAACGTAGTCCTTCTGTGAGTGGCTCCTTGTCTCTTTCCCTTTCATGGATATCTGTTCACCTCTATCGGAACCCTTCCAGCCTCCTCTGGTCGGTGGCGATCAACAAACGTTACTGACCATATCATCCCTGTGAACCCAGAAGACAAATCGTTCTTCGAGCAAAGTTTACCGAAATCAACCAAAGGCACTACGAGAAGCTGAAATTCTTCCGGTTTGATGTCGCAGCAGTTATACAAGAGATGGAAGAGATCTGCTAGGAAAACTAACATTGCCGAAGTCATGTTTTGACAAGGAACCAAATCAGCCTTGAAAAAAATACTAACAAGAAAGCACTCGACCTCACTGCTAGTCTGTACGCCTCCAATCAGCTGCTTTGACGGTCCGAGAGCTGTTATCATACAGCACTCTCCTCAAAATCCTTTTGATTGCATTCCCGTGCCATGACCAATTTTTCAACTAAGAGTTCATATTGTTCCTGTTCCCTCTGCACTAGCCTATCAATTCTTATAGTCTCTATCATGAAGTCAAACACGATAGTTCCGGCGAATGGGTCGCGGGAGCCGCCGCTCTACCTATCTTCTTTTCCCAGGAAGATAACTTTTAGGGGCTCCTTGGCGGGGGTATATCTCTCCAGGAATTGAGGGTAGGTGATGCGTCGACTCACCCGCCCCACTCGCCGGAAGGATCGTGTTAGAAGCCATGCTAGAGGCCTAGTGTATGGGGGTTTAGGCGAATAGTATCGAACTTTGGATGACGTTGGTCATTCGGGGATATGTTTAATCTGAATTGGCTTTTGTTGGAAGTCTGCGTTTGATCGCTGCATTAGTAACACCTCACTGTTCGATTTCAGTTCCGAAGCTCTCATTCTAAGTCCTGCCTCATGTCCTTTGTTTCCTCTTCCTTCACCACAATCGTTTACTCCTCAATATCATGTTTCTCGGTTTCCGTACATCTCGCTTTCCCTTCCACGCCTCTTCGGCTTCTTGTTAGCAGAATTTATTTCATTTGTTTTAATCTGTGTGTCTACGCACACTCGAATGTATCTGAAAATCGAAGACTGTTTTTTTACGACACCACCCAAATTCCGATACTATTCGCCTAAATCCCTATATATTAGGCTTTTAATGTGACTTCTGATACGATTTTCCTGGTGAGTGGGGCGGGTGAGTCGACGCATCACCTACCCAGTATAAGGGGCCGAAAAGTTGAGGCTCATGTGATAATTCAGCTTGTCTTAGTCTTCTAGCTGAAATGTTAGACAGTCTGTGGCAACATTATTTTATTGGCTTTTGAATCCTATAAGGGTAGAACCGAGTGTATGTTTTGCGTCTTACGGTCCGCGTGGTGGTGCACTGATACCCGAAAGATCCATATCTATGCATGCGTAGACAATGGGAACCACAAAGGTTTACTTCCGCAATGTCCCCCAAACATAGGTCTCTTCGTGTTTCATCCACAGATAAATTACAGCTACCTTAGTTTTAAACCTTGCGCCATCCGGCTTAAAACGGTCCTTGTCACAATGAATAGATAGACCTTCCACTCGGTGGTAGCCCAACCGATGGAAGCGAGCTGGACGTTACTACGATATTCCCAGCTTCCTCTGTTCTGCTGGGTTCACAAAGCCGGGATGGCAACTGGGATCTTGTTAATTACAACCGCTGGTAGCCTGCAGCAAGCTGGAAGTCATCTGCTCAAACCGAAACGAAACATCTGATTTTTTTAGGTGTTGCACCGATTTCCTGGTCAATGGTTTGATTCCAGGCTTGGTGCGGTCCTGCACAGCCCATCGGACGGTCCGGAATGTCGGATTAGTTTCCCACAACCGCAGCTGTGAAAGATACCTCCGCTGTAAACCTCCAAATATTTAGTCAGACAAAACTAATTGATAACTAGGACATTGTTTGGGTTTTAGATCGCTTCGAATAACCTTTAGGAATCCCGTCTGTCGACCCGTGCAAGGGCGTTTAGTCTGGGGAAACCTCTGCCCGGTGAAAGGGGAAGGGATTTTCAGAGCTCGGGAAGCGGAGATGCTTGTTCAGGAACAATCGCCAGAATTAGCCCATCGCACCCTCGATTTATCGGAGGCCTAACAAAATACCATCGGCCTAGACATTGTCGCATATCCCTCTAAATCATCGTCGACCCTTTTTGATTGAAGAAATTAAACCGTAGGATATATCTCTGAAATATGTTTCTTGCTAATATTAAATGCGTCATATGTAAGTCATTCGCGATCACTAACGGATTGGAGAACTCTTTCGGCTAAGTGGAGTCTAAACCCGGAAATATAATTCTTATGGTGTGTATGATTGATTGAAATGGGGCCTGAGTAGGTGGATGGCCATTCGGGCAGAATACCGATCGATACGTTCGACGTTTCGGACTTGCTGTACCTGATTATTTTTGGCGCAAGAAAGTGGGTATTCTATGCATAATAACCTTCATCGAAGATTCCTCGCATGACGCCAAACGAAATCGTGAATGGAAAGGCGAAAGACGATAGCTTGATTGAATAATGAGTCCCATATGACCTGATATACTCGACAATTGAATCGCGGGAAAAAACCAATTGGGACTTGCAGGTCGCACAATCTAAAGCACGCACCTCCTCTAGCGAAATATCCGTCACCTTGCGCAATCACGTTTTGGATAGGATGCTTCTAGACAACAACTTCACCGATCTGATCGGGTCGAGAACCGACGAGAAGTGATGTTTCGGAACCTTAAGAGCCTTTTGGGGTGTTAATAGTTATGATGCATCCCCGATCTCGTCTATAGTCGCTTTGAAAGTAAGAATTCAAGAGATCATCCGTCTCATCATAATCATGCCGGTATGCTTTATATGACTTTCCTCTCCTACGGAGTACTCGGTCTCGAATCGTGGTATCGAAGCGTCGAAAGTTGAGGAGTCGTAATTTGGTGTAAATGTATTCCAAAACGTCGAATTTTCTGGGTCGACCACCTCCTGGATTGTTTCAAAGCCGCTAGCTGCAGGTTGCATACTATGTGGTGGCTGCAAACCTACCAAAGGAGGTAAAGCAAGCGTGAACTTTCACATTCAAGCCTCTATCGTTTAATCACGGAGGGCGGAAGTCGAAGGGAAAGCGTTCGCCGTCATTCCCAGGTTTTACTCCCCTTCATCGCGATCCGCAGAGAAGGTGAAGTTTCTCGTAATATCACCCTTCATATGGTCATTTGCAAAAGACCAAACCCCATTCTGCTGTGTGAGTGGTTCGCCCTCACTGCGCGGTACAATAACCTAGGCCCCAACACCTTGCAAGCACACCCATGCTTTCACACGTCTCAACCGTGCGCATGTCCGTCTTGAAACCTTTTCTCCCCAGAACAGTAGGTAGTGAGGAGCCACCACCAAACGGCCCCGTCTTTGCTTTTGCAAGGGAGGGAGGGGGGAAAAGCATGTTGGAAAACGTTGTCCCGTCCAGTGCCCGCTTAGCTCGAACTCCAGACGACCTTGACTCTCCCAGTACGAAAGGCTCCTCCTGACACGAGGGCCCTGGGACGAAAGGCCGGAGGGATGTCTAAATCTTGACAGCCCCAGCCATGAAGCTAGTGGGGGGCGCTTTGCTTTTTTGTAACCCTTTCGTTTTTTCTTTTATTTTTCCTTCTTGTTCCTTACCTGATGTGGGCTGCAGAAAGGTCCGTAGTAGAGGCAGGCCAGCATCAATTGTGAGAAGGGGAAAGCACACCCCATAGCCAGTGCTTGCTATACTGTTCAGGCGGACACACATATATCCACTACGTCCTCCCCACGGACTGCGAGGTGACAGTTTGTTTCGACTTTTCCATTTGCCTTTGCAAACAAGCTCGATTGAACAGTAGCGGAGGGCGGGTCTACGACTCCAAGCAATCGATCCTTCTGCGAAGGACTATATCATTAGCGCTGGTCCTCTACAACCTGTCGACGAGTCTTTCTTACCTTTTATTTCATTTTGCTTGCTGAGAGTGGGAAACGGGCCTTTTCGAACCTCACCAACCATTTGCCATTGTTTTATATATCGGAATCAAAGGGAAACATCTGCTGGGATCGAGACATCTGAAATCAAGGGAAAATAGACTTTCAGGCAGGTTCAACTGGCAGGGAGTGAACGCATCCAACACGCTTTCGGCACCAACGTCGCCTGCAACACCAACCGCCAATTATCGAGATGGCGTTGACGCTCTTCCCCCCTCGTGCCCCTTCGAGGCAAGGACCTCACGCGCCGGATTCGCATACTACAACTCCCACTTCCTATGATCAGAGAGTAGAGCTGCCGAGGCCTGGCGCAGCAAGTGCCTTTTCCAACAGCTCTTTTCTCAACTTGAATGATACTGCGGATAATCGAGTGGTAAGTCTATAAATGCAGTTCGTGATTGATATAAATGCACGGCCGGGTGTTCCTATTCAATGCCCAACATGTATCTATATAGGATTCATGAGAATAAGCGGGCCCATGCTGTTCATGCATCAATTTTTCACGATATGCTAATCTTAGGGGTGTTTCTCCTGGTTAGAGCATATTGCCTCCTCTCCCAACTTTTGCTTCAAGGAGCGAGTCCCGAGCCGGATCTCCTGGTCCATACCGTTCTGCCTCCAACAGTCGACAGAACTCACCAACAAGAGCAGCCCAAAATTTGACTCCGCCGCCAACGATGTCTTTGCCTCCTCTTCCTATGGACACGCCAGTATATACTAAGAATGGACGCCCTGTCATCCCGAATACAAAAGCGCACACTATTTCCAAAGGCTCTTACCTAGCTGGCGCAAAAATGAAAGCCAAAGAAACATTTATGCGTCGCAAAGGGAGCATGCCTGAGATTCAAACTGGAGTTCAGTTGGTCCAAGAGCAAGACTTACCCATGGATTCCCGTAAGTAAAAGAATATATACAGTCAAGTGCTGTAGGCCATACAGCTAACAATATTGTAGCCACAATCCCTGGACG
Organism: Dactylellina leptospora; assembly: GCA_036971365.1. Lineage (NCBI taxonomy): Eukaryota > Fungi > Ascomycota > Orbiliomycetes > Orbiliales > Orbiliaceae > Dactylellina > Dactylellina leptospora. The sequence continues at coordinate 1,081,405 of JAJTUC010000004.1, forward strand.
ACCGCCTGCGCATGACAGACAAGCCAGCCTCCCTGCTTCTGCGTTTTCTGCTCCCCCCTTTGGTGAACCGACCTTCAAAAATACCGAGAAGAAGGAACATAAACGTTCAGCATCCTCGGCCAAGGATATTGATAGACCAAAGGTTCTGATCCACAAACGGTCGGAATCAACCCTCAAGCTTATGGAAGTCCCCAAGCCTACACAAATGCCAAAGCCATCGCCTGTTGTTACGATCCCAACCAGGTCACCAAATCTACCGTCTGCAACACTACCTTCCCCTCCAGACGACCTGCCTCCTATTGTGCCTCCCAAAGATACTGCACCTCTCAATGTAGCTAGAACTGCTACTGCGATCAGAGTTCGTGGTGCCTCGGAGTCTACCGTTGAGAAGGTACCAAGGCCTGTCAATGTGGTTCATAAGCGACACGCATCCGAGCGAGATTTGCAGAGACCCAAGGCCACCACCACAAACTCCACCACACAAAAGAGAAGAAGCACAGCAAACAGGACAATGCCGAGAGGAATGCGCCCTGTTGATGTGGTCAAGACCCTGCAGGCGCCCGTTATTGCTTCCCTTCAAAGCGCTGCTCGGAAGACCTGCGAGAAATTTGCGGTCCTGTCTCCGGCAGAAGTTGATAATCTCACGGCAGAACTTGCTTCCCTTGAGGAAAGATGTGAATACCTTCGAAAGACACACCAGTCGCTCCGATCAGGGAAGAAAGCTCTTCATATGAAAATGCTTCAGCACCTTCGCTCCGATCGGTCGGGAAGTTTCTCAAGAGAGACATTGCTAAAGCAACAGGAAGCACTGGCTGATCTCGATAGTTCTATCGATGACTGGGAAGCAAAGATGGAGAGGGCTGAGACCAGAAGGGCTCAGGTTCACCGCAAGTTACTCGAACATGTTGCCGCCGCTTTAAGCGTAGATGCCTCGCCAGAAATTACGCGAACGGACACACCTCCTTCTACTCCAGAGAATCGCCAGAGCATCGAAGATAGGACTCAATCTATCAAAGTCTATGCCCTTCTGGCTGATGTTGAGCACGAGTACGGAAAGTGAGTAAATATTTTATCCGGCCTTGCAATGATTCCCTATACTAACACTCATCCAGAATGTTCACAGAGGCACGAGTGTAATGATTTTGAATCTTTTCAAATAAATTTTCGTATATTAAATTTCCTTTCTACGACTTAATTCAGACAGTCCTTTTTATTTCGACGATATTTAAGCGTCATGCCTTTACGATGACGATTCGTCTTTTACCTTTATAATTTACAGGTGTTTTTTTCGCGAAAAAACCGGCGTCCTGAACCTTCCTTTGTTTTCATGGGTCTAAAACTGATTTTCTCACTCCTTTAGTAAGCTTCCTATTTCGTTGATATGTTTCTTTCTTTTTAGTTGTGTCGTATTATAACTCTGGCGTTTAAGGTCTCGTATCTCGTGCCTTTTGCTTTTGTTTTCTCTCTCTGATTTGATTGTCAATTCATCTCAACGAAGACAAGTCCACTCTTTAGATTACCAAATCCATTTGCAAGATTTTTTTGATTGCACCGCTTTCACTTTTTTGGTTGTTTTTTCACTTCTCAAAATTTCTTTGAAATTTTCTCTGTATATTTGAAACCGCCATCAAGCCTTAGCCTTCTCTGATACCACAAACTATGGATTTTCATCTTATCTCTAAGACCCGTACCACATTTTTACTTTGGGCATTGTAATGAGCCTAACAGAAATGAATGTTTCTATTGATCATCTTTCCATCTCTATAAAATTGAAATTTCCATAGCAAATCCTCTTGAAACACACACGTTTTGTCGCTTCTGCACAACTCCAACGCCTAATATAACGAATATGCACCTCGCCTCATTACTCCGGCGTTTATACGGTCTGGTGATAAGTGTCTGCGATATTCGAACGGGTGCTTCCATGTTTTACTATCTTATTAGTTTACGTATGCACGACCCGACACCAGACGACTGGTAATTTAAAATATTCCCCCTACCATAACTCTAACTGCGCACGGTATGAAAAAAAAGAGAGCTGAGGGAGATCCGGATTGGAGTTGAAACGGGGCAGATGTGGGACTCCCACGAGGATCCAACTCTTTGACTTTCGTTTACCCCGCTGCAGTATCATCAATGCGGGCAAGGGGAATATACTCAAAAGGGAAACGGAAAGTATTTATCCCGGTTTAACCGTACGGCGGGTGACTTGCTCACAGACGCATTTTCAGCATATAAACCGGCGGGAGACAACCTATTGGGTGCCATAAAATGTTTTTTAAAACCCCACTGTGACAAGTTGAACCGAATCTTGGGGAATTGGATTTACCTCGATGGCCTTGGCCCAGACCGAAGACCATGTCAATCAAGTGTTGTTGCCTTGTAAAAACTCGGGCGTTCACACCGCTATCGAGGGATTGATCGTATGATCGAGCGGTAGAGCTCTGTGCGGTTTAGAAGATACCGCTCCATGTCCAAGATAGCACGAAATTCTAGGATTCTACCTTGCATTTGCAGCTCAGGCAGGCATTAGAGGAGGTGGCCTTGAGCTTAGAGAACTTTGTCGGTTGATATTTCCCGAGAGGACATCTCGTCGGATTCGTTCCGGTTGCTCGAAGCTATTTGACTTCGACATGGATAGCCGTCAGGATGGGCCTGGATTCGCGGGACGAGTTATTTTCCGAGGATATTGCACGAACGACGAGGGTTGTGGTAGACAATAGACATGGGGCACTCGTAATAAGAGGCTTCAGTTACCAAGTTTCTGCGTTGCCAACGTCGTCCTTGGTTTGATTCCAATCTGCCACCTTCCCTTCTGCTACTAGCTACCCTACTAAGTAGTAGGAGCGACTCAGGGAACCCGTATATTCGGCAATCGATGGACTCCAATCCATCAGATCGCCTCTTTTCGACGTCCTTGTAATAATCAGCCCTGTTAGCGAAAAGTTTACATGCTTGTCGCATCGGTAGGAGAGCGGACGCTGGAAGCCGAAAGAGGGCTAAGACTTGCCAGGCCATTGCTAACTTGCGAATCTTCCAGGCCAAATAAAGCTTGTAAAGGGCGCTGAGCTCAGGTCACCTGAATACCCAAAATTATAGTTTTACGAAGTAGCTGTAGCATCGAGGCAAAAAAATATCAAGCCACGGCTTGCCTTTTCCAGCATCCTGTTTGGTCAACCAATTGGTCATAGCGAAGAACATGCTCACATTGCCAACTTTGCGAATAACGCCCTTGCCGAAGCTGCAGCCGCTGCGATTTCGCACGGCCTCTTGATACGGCCCTTTATCTGTCTCATATTCGTTATTATCCTGTTAGGCTTATCTGTTGCACGCCTAAATGCCCTTCTGATCTGCCCCGGAGAAGCAGCACGGACGCCTCTTGGTATCAGACCGTTCGGGGACGGATTGGAGTTTATTTTATATCGTGAGATATCGGGCGGTCTTTACTATGATATGGTAACGTTGTATTGAGAAAAGGTACCTAAATCTCACTAAAAAAGCATTTGGGTCCCTGTTGATCGGGACCGACTAAAATCAAGAAAGTGTGACATCTCATGCAGCTGATAGTACAGGTATTATTCCTCGAAGACACGGCCCACGGCGCTAGGAACAACTCCAAAAGACCTATCACATATCGCTCAGGAATAGACCATGTTCCTGGCAATCAGAGCCTCGGATTCCTTCAAGAAATGGAAAAAAAGGTATGACCGTATCTATGAGATATTTGCGATGAGTTATAGTGAGCAAACTTTTCTGTCATGATTTTTAAGTTTGCTGGTACTGATTGTTACGCTACGCGCTTTTCGGCGTCCTATGAAGTTTAGGTGTTTCCCGCCTGTCAAAAAATGCACCTGGGCCGCTAGCTTACCTGCTTGCCCCACCACAAGCTCGAGTTTAAGTCCTGGGTCCAGAAAAACGGCCAGTCCTTAGAACAATCTCCACCCGTGGCCTCTTAATTCTCGAATTCCGAGAGAGCCCGAGGATGTTTCCCCTATTGAGTTCTTTGAAAACATTTTTCTTTGAATAGGCGCGAATTCATTCAACTTAGAATAATTGCGTGATGTTTTCAGCAGAGTTGATTACCATAGAAGCGAACCAATGCAAAACCTGGGAAGAAATCATATTAAGGGGATTTTATACCCCGGAACCATCCCAAGAGCAAGGACTTTATTCTCTTCTCTGAGACCTTCCCGTTCCCCCGGTACACGGATTCGCATCTCGGTTTCTCCTTTTGAAGCTCATGGTCCCCGAGACCTTCTGAAGGAAGCTTAGCTGCTTTCTGAGATAAAAAGATTTTTCGAACCAGGTAAATTGTTTTTATATTTCGTGGATCGATCGAGGACAAACGTTAGCGCACCGCCAGCTTCCTATTAGGAACTTGTGTTTGAACAACGCCTCGATCGGAACTAACCAGGCCCACTGCTGTATCAGCGGTGGCTCAACTAGTCATCTTCGTCGGCCTTCATATCTTATAATTCGTTTAAGAGGTATTGGATCGAGGATGCATTGAACGAAACGTCGTTACCGCCCACAACATCATTGAAATTTAGAGTGGGTTTGCAAGGAAATCCCTTGGAAGCTGAAGGTCGACGCGTCCTTCTGGGACGGCTGGGCGCTTCCTTCTAGGAATATAACCGGCCGGTTTCCTGGAGACGAGATGGTTGGTGTGCATGTGAATTTTGCAATCATCGCCAGTACTTGCCTCTGGATGTTTTAACTTTCGTTGAATCAAAACAAAGAAAAAAGTCTTGGTATCAGCGAGGAGAATGACCCTGCGTGATATATTTTCATTCAGAATAGGACGGCGCGCTGTTGCAGGTTGCACTGCCGCATTGCTCCGGATATATGTTTCGTGATACGATAAATCTCCCGCTGGGCTGTCCTTCCGAGCGCACCGCATCTTCTCCCCCCTTTTGCCCAGCGAACAGCCAAAAAAACGTGTCGTCCCTGATCGAATGCGCCACTGTGATTCCTTCCGTTTGAGTGTTTCGTTTCGCGATTTCCAACATCAATGGCAACACAAAGGAATCTGTGTTTGAAGTTTTTCGGGGAGAGCTATATCACGTTTGTGATATATATAATGAAGCCGCTCCACTCTTAAAATCTTCCCACCCCTTTTTTCTCTCTTCTCGTCTTTTCTCGTTTAAGACCTACGTTACGAAGGCCTGTCCAAGTTGAGCCAAACGCCGATGGAGGTGCCGCCGGGATCTAGGGGTTTAGAAGTGACGTGAGGCCGGAAATCCGATAACGTTTGTGCATCACTGCTTCAGATCATTGGCCTACCTTGATTCGGTTGTGGGTTGGGCGCCCGCCCCGGCAACTTGTGAAGTGAGAGGCCAGTCTTCGGTGGAGTCCGTGGGTCTCGATTACAAAGTCTTATATATCACAATTGTGATAGGTATTACTTCGCAGGTGGTTTGATATCGAGTTATGCTTCTCCGCCGTGAACGCACGCCCTGACCGCATGTGGCTTGACTCTTTATGGCTAAGATCGGGGTGTTAAATGCAACTGAGCTTCACCAAAACTCCAACGGATCTCCTCTCTACGATGTTCTCGTGTCGATCAACCTCTGCATGTTTCTCATATACTAAGGTCACGCCCAGCGATCAAGTCAATCATCAATTAGCACTCAAGTTAAAGGATCGAGTTAGTGGTACTGTGTCCATAATAATACTCAAAGAACATTATAATATCTTAATAGTTATTACCAACGGGTCCTTAAATTCGCTACCTCAGCAATAAGTTGTCAGATCTTTTCCGGAGCGGGAGCACTATACGTAAATTTCCAGGGCCGTTCCTAGATGGCTCCAGTTCCAACCCTTCTCATTATAAATGTGATATCTTTAAAAGCCCACATGTGCCATTATGGACTTGTCTATATACGTAGCTCTTTTATCATGTATACAGCGCGACAAAATTCGCCAAAAGAACACTTGGAAAAGTCCAGCGGGGAGTATAAACGTGAAACCGCAGATCCAATATACCCAAGCGGGGCAGGCTAAAGGTTGGGACTTGGAGGCTTCACTCAGATAAATTAGCGAAATGTTGGAACCGACCGACGCCGAGGAAATGTGCATTGGAAGGAACGTGGCGACGTAGCGTGGTTGATTGCTGGATATTGCATTATGCATCGGGATGTCTCGAGAGCTGCAGCAATTTCGGGAGCAAACGGTGATGCAGCATACCGCGCTTGATTACATATAGCTTCCAGCCACTAAGAGGTGTCACGGTATAATCCAACGGGGTGGTTGGTTCCGTTTACTTTAGCCTGACATGCATCTTTCGGTTCGCAATTTGTATTTCAAAAACGAGTTCTACTCAGAAATTTATTGAACCATGGATAGAAAGAAAAATGACCAAAAAAAAACGCATTGAATATCAGTACAAAGCGAGTAGAACGTACCCGTAGGGCGTATTAAGATAGAAGCGCTTCGCAAATATAGTTTCCATATACATAGATCGTGCAAATTACGGGTGCGGAGGCAGTAAACTTTCATACCACAGTTCTTGTCTGTACGCCAAACGTGCATAGTGTTTATTGTTCGGCCATCGGGATATGCCGCTCCGGCTTCCTATCTTTCCAAAGCATAGTACATCAACCTACTCAATCTAGAATTTGGACTGGCTTTAGGCAGCAATTTTGCTTCCTCGAGCTCGAGCTTCCTTGCAAGTCATCACGTAGTTGTAGAAACCGTTTTCGTCTGGCAAGTCACTTTTTGTTACACCATGCATGGAATCTTTGGCCCTCATTGGGGATCTAAGTAACGACCCGTTAACGGGTTCGCGGGGCTCACTCTTTCCAAACTCCCATTTGAAAAATTTTCAAATACGTGATCAAGAGCCTGCAGTGCAGGTTGACAAAAGGTCATAGTTTCACGGAGTCTCAGGGTTTCATCATTTATTGTAACGATATTCCTATAGCCATGCAGCAGATGTTTTTGTCACCGCTGGATGGAGTGAAGCGCGACATTGCCGAAATCTAAGTTCAAAATAACGGGCGAGAGTCACCACATGATAAAATGCCTCGGCGATTGCGTCGAAGACCCAGAGAGGCTATAATAATAAGTATACCTTTATCGAGTCGGACCAATTCCCTATAGCGTACAGTAGAGAGAGTGCTTACCCATTTATCCACATAGCTGATGTCCAGCCCAAAATACCGCAGGTTCTTGAAATGTTTTCAAGTAGTCCTGATATCGTCGACCGACAATATTGGTCTTTGGCAAACTCCCTCATGTCTCTCAGACTCATGAATGACAAGACGATTGAGCTATGATCCAATGCTGGTGAATAAACGTTCGTGATCATCAATGACTTTGAATGCGTTCTGAAGTTCTAGAATACTCTAAAGTCACGACTTAGAGTCGACTCCAAGTCGTGACTTTCTGTTTTCATCAACTCTACGGGTCCGCATTCGCCGGTCCTCTACTATACTCGCACCGACTTGGCTTCCTTGAAACACTCTTCATCTCCCTCAGTCTTTCGCAAAGACGTCTGCCGCGTCTGACTTGATCTCACGTAGCCCGCTCTCTCTCTTAATACTCTAACTAATGGTTCGGGGAGGGCGTAGTATTCACCGCGACCCTGTCGAGAACGAAATCCCTTACCCTGGTACTTGAAATCAACCCTCTTGGTCACATCCTTCAACCTCCCCAATTCTTGATTCGTCGGCGGTGCGTACGCAAACATACCAGGATATTTGAGAAATATTTCTCCCTGTTGTACGCAAGCCATCCTCCTCGGAAGACTATACGCAGGCTTTTTTAAAGTTTGATACGCTCGCACGGCCTCAAGCGGGTGTTTCGAGCCGAAATTATTGTAAGTCTATAATTCTTTACTATGAATGGATATCATGCTTGTATTCTGACTGTCATCATCCTAGATTCAAAGTTTGAGGTGCACTTCACATCCCGCTTTGCCACCGGTCGCGGCGAGCGGGCTCAGTGCCTCGAGAAGATTTTTTCTGGACTTACGCGCGCCGATATTCCACGCACCGGGCAAGCTTTCTTCAATCCCTTCAGATCTGGGGGTGAATCCATCAGATAACCAAGCAGGTGGCTAAGGAGTTAGGCTTCTCGATATAGTCCGTCAAGGTATCATCCTCCTTCCAAATTGCTACTATTTCCGAGGATTCTCTCAAATGTTTCTATGTCAGATGCTCGCTGAGTTCTCCTGCAATCGTTGGTATATTTATGGCTATAGGGAAACATGTTGTGTACATAGATTTCTTGCACGTATCCCTTCAATCGCGGCGTTCTAGATATCAACGAGACGAACTTTTCAAATTTCTTGAAGGTTCGGATGTGTATATCCTTGAAGAAACCGAATTCTGCGATCGGGAAGAATTGCTAGTATGCGGAGGCGATGTTTCGGGTGGATTTCGGGGGAAAGTTCCGGTCGACGGCAATCTATTAATCGATACAGTCTCTATTAGCGTTACGACTTCAAGATAATGCATACCTGATGTGTAGAACATATTTATATCTCTTCAAAGAATCTTCACAAGCATTTCCGTTGGGTGCTTTTGCAAGGAGAGAGTCATTCCTTGTAAAAAATATACTTACATTTCCGGATATTTAATAAAAGTTCAGTTGTATGAATGTGAATCGTTCTCAGGTCACATATTATTCTTCCATAGAAGTTCCATAGCGTCGTTAGTTTCAGTCAAAACGCGTCTCAAAAGTAGTAGAGAAACATCTGATGTTCGGAAACACGATACTGATACTCCTCTCAGACCGAAACTCACTGGCGAAGCTATAGCTCACCGTCGCTTCTTTTGTTTATCCGGAACTCGGGATACAAGACCAAGATATCCAACCTTGTACCCGTGCGCCTAAGCCTTGCATCAGAAGAAACTTGTAGAAACAAAAAAAAAAGACAACTTTATCTCTTAAATCTCTTAGCTTGGACCCAAATGAGCATATCACTGTGACATTATCGAAAAATGTTGTGTTGGAAAACCACGAGGAATCGCTTTCTCTGACATATTGCCCCTGTACTGATACTAACTTTATTTCTATATCGCTGACCTCAGCTATGAAGAATTATGACTGTCCAAACGATGTATAAAACATTTGTCAAGCACGTCTTCTCTCGTCGAAGTGAAACGGTGACGGAGAATTACGACGTTTCGTCATCCATGGCTGGCTCCGGGTATCGTCAGAGACGGGTTTGGAGTTGGTGGAGAAATTGGAGCGGGATTTTCAAAATACCACAGAAAACGCAAAAGTTTTGAAGTCGGAAGAATACCACACATATGGTTTAATAAACTATACCTACCGTATTTGAATGAACGGCTCGTGTGATCAGGCTCTTGATTATGCTCTCCAGATCACTCGAGATTGAAAAAATGAACATCAGGGATAGGATATTGACACGGATGTGTACGGTGGGACATCGCCGGTTAAAATTTATAAACCACATGGCCATGGTTACACAGAAACTGTAGAACCTTTTAATGCGATAATGATACCATGCAGAGTAATACATTGGTTTATAAACCTTCTGGAGAGCATAATCAAGAGCCTGATCACACGAGCCGTTCATTCAAATACGGTAGGTATAGTTTATTAAACCATATGTGTGGTATTCTTCCGACTTCAAAATAGTGAGCTCCAAAGTTCTGTTCAAAGATAGCTACAAAGCTCGATTCTAATTATTCTGTATCGCACGCTACTGGTATAGACTGACTGTAGTCCGGATTCTAAAAAAATTTCGCGCTGAACAGGCTGTTTTTTTTAACGATCTTGAACGCGCTTAGAGTCACATAAACGGCCTGGATCTTCTATAATCACATTATGAAAATCCTCAATCCTTCGAAATATCTGTTATTTCCTCTCCGCTAATAAGCCCTTCGCCCTACAACTCGGTAGGGGGAAAAAGGGCATCCATCATATCTAAATCGTAATCGTATCGGAAGTATGGGAGATGTGTGAATGAGGGGATGGTAAAAGTAGGGAATGTAAAGAAAAGGATACAAAAAGAAGGGTTGTATGCCGCGAGGCAGATGGATAGATAGAAAAAGGGAAACTATACAAGTGTATGAAGATACGGCCATTTCTTCCCTTACCAAAGAAGGGTGGATATAATAATAATAAAAGAAGACAGCTTCTCTTGATAGATTAGATGGGACGAGAAGCTGGCTGGGGGAGTTATCCTGCTGGAGGATTTATCTAAAGATCTTACTCGGCGGGTAACCGAATACCTCATCACCGAGAAGAAAAAGTAAAATTATATCTTCTCTAACGCTCAAAACGTCTATCAAAAGCAGCACCGGGAGGGGTTTGTGTGGTATATGTGATTCCGAGGAAGTATTCGTCTACTCGGTCATATACTTTTTCAACCCTCTAAGCCTCTCCTTCGCAGCTTCTAGGACATCGTCGTCCTTACAAACAGCAAATCGGAGGTAATTTTCTGTCAATTTTTCCATAACAGTTCCCGGTTGCACGAATTCGGTGGGTGGGATTGCAGCGACACCGAGCTCTTTTATAAGAAACCACGACATTCTAGTAGTGTGAAATTCTATGTTAGCGATTTGCCGATGGCGAGATGGTGGTTTGTGGATTATGAACATACTTGAAATCTCTAGGCCTTGATGCAACGAAGTCAGGGAACGGGTAATCTTCCGGAATCTTGACTTTGGCCATGTTGACGAGAACAAAGTAACCTCCTTCGGGATCGGTGCTAGGATAACTCATTAATATCGCGGCTTGTTTATGCGCATCTGAAGGCGTAACATACTATGGGAGCCCTAGTTCGTCCCAGATGGCATTGAACCGGAGCTGTTTGCCTTTCATTTCCCGCTTTGATTCCTCCCAGAAGCCCTCTTTTTCAGCTTGCTCCAATCCGATGGCGACGGCTTCTTGGAGAGGGGAGACAGAAGAGTAACAAATCTATCAAAATGTTAGTATTAAATGCTACCCATGGCTGCCAATGCTAGCTTATTGAGTAATTACCCTAGTGTGAGCTGCAGAGACATATTTGATGAGGTGAGGGCGACCAATCAACCAGCCAACTCGCCTATAACATCGAATATTTAGTAAAATGAATAGCGAATTGAAATGAAAAGCCTTCAATAACAATGGGGGGCATACCATCCAGTCGCATAGAAACATTTGCCGGCGGATCCAACTGTCAATGTCAGATTATCGATTTCTGGAGTTAATGTTGCGATCCTGGTGAACGGAGTATAGTACAATCGATCGTAGACTTCATCAGAGAGAATGATAATGTTGTTTTGGACACACAAATCGCCAATTTGTTGGAGTTCTTCCTTGGAGAAGATTTTGCCGATTGGATTGTGTCTGGAGTATCCGAATCATGGGAATTTAGGGATCAGTCCGGTATTTCCTCTGTAATCGATTCGCCACTTATACGTACGGTGTATTGATGACCTGTGGTGTAAAATTAGTCATAGAACTCCCTAAAATCGGTATTTGATAGAAATGTATCTCACCAACATCCTCGTCCGGTGCGTGATCCTCTCCCTCAACATTTCAAAGTCGATCTTCCACTCGCTGCTCGGCCGTGTCTCGAGGTGACCTCGCTCCGGCGGTATCAAATTGCAATAAACAACGGTCCCACCGGCCATTTCGATGTTCGAGATGTACTGATCAAAATACGGTTCAAACACAATAACTTCATCCCCTTGCTCCACAAATGCCATGAAAGCAGATAACATGCCCTCATTGGCACCCGTCGTTATTGTGATCTCCGTCTCGGGATCGAGCTCTCGGCCGAAAAACGGGGAGTAGGCATTTGACAGAGCTTGCTTCAAACGTGGGCGACCTTTGGTTGGAGAGTATTGGTTGCAATCGACTCTATTCAAGGCTTCCTTTGCGGCATCGAGGACGAATTTTGGCGGATTGTATCCGAAGAAACCTTGTCTGTGACAGTAAAGTTAGCGATTATATCTATGAGAACCCGATAGAGTGATCAACCAACCCTAGATTTATGACCGGAGCAACTTTGCTGCTCTTAGCAGCTTCGTTGACAATCGTCCAGACCTATTATCCGCAATGACCGAGTTTCAGCCGCCGCTTTAAAATAAACCCCGCATCGTCCACCGATTGGAGCCGAGACACAAAAAATATTTCCTGCGAATAAAAAAAAGGGCCGCGAGAGAATGAGAAGCTGGATGCATACGTCTTGGTTTTGATTGGCAACCCGTCTGGCGGGTCTGATCTGAGTGGCCATCAGTGCGGTCTGAAAAATCGAAATGCCGGCGTTTCTGCCCAGAGTTGACGCTGTGGTTGCGGTGGTGTGTCTGGCAAGGTTTGCTGCGGCGGTTGCAGCAATGGGAGAAGGCGACTGACGTAAAAACAAACTCCGAGCGATTGGGTTGAAGGGTACAATTGGGATGAAAGGACGCATTGCGTTAGAGAAAAGAAGGAGAAGAAGGAAAAGGGAAGGAAAAGAGGCCGGAAAAATATAAAAAGAAGTAGAGAGTGTCGATGGGGAGATATTTAAATGTACAACGTTAGTAATGAGAAGAACGAGTATATTCTGTACAAGAAAGAAGTCACAAGCGCCAGGCCACCATACTACGGTGCTCGCAAATTGTTCCGATGTGATGTCGCAATTGGGAGGCCGGTTCGTGTAAGCTGAATCGGCGTCGATGCAAGGGAACTTGCAGGTGAGTTACGGTGGACAGGGTGGTAGATAGGCAAATATCACAACCGCAAAGGAAAGTGTTAAATATGGTACAGACGAAGCACAAGTTAAAAGATAATGAGAAGATAGGGAAAATGTAAAGAAAAAATTGTAAGGAAAAGTTAGAAACGACCGAGTAGATGCTGCGATACCCCCGATAACAGCGACCGGACGGGACCTCGACAATTTAAATTTAAATCCAGTTCAGATCCAGCTCGGTTTCCCCCTGTCCAACATACTCGCCTGCGATGCTTCAGCGATGCCGCAGCTCGTACAGGCCTGTCCGCCCGCCTGGCACTCGTGACCAGTTTCCGCCGCTTTTAGTCGTTAAATTGCCCCTCATCTCCCGCGGGGCTCTTTGCCGGTTCCCACAGCGTCGGGTCCAATCGGGTGAGCCTCCCAGCCGCACCGCCAATTTACACAGGCAACCGGCTTACCGTGAGCTTAGGTAAGTGGCCTCGTCATTGCCATCCCGAAATTGCTTAGATTTCCCTGCTTTCCTTTCCGTGTAGACAAATTATTTATAACGTTACCGGCTTCTCTCCTTCCCGAATGCGCCCAACTTGGACGAGGTGCGTTGGTGGTATTCTCCAGCCTGGCCTGGATGAACACCATCCGAAGGCATGGTAATTTCACTTCGTGCGAGCGCATTCCAATTATTCCAAAATTGTAAGAAATACCCGTGCGTCATTTCTAGGTTTTGGAATCACTTACCCAAACAGCAAGTCGGACTTCTCATCTGCGTTTGGTTCGTTTTAACAGCCACCGCGACGTCGACTGCCTCGTGAACTAGACGCCCAGTACTTCGTGCGACGTCAGGGCCCACCATCTTAGTTGAGTCACTGTGATAACGTATGAAAATACCAAATATGGCTCATTATGCAATTCATCTTGACATTTTTTACTTCCGTAAATATAACAAACTGGTAAGAATAAGAATAAAGAGGTGAGTGTGACCATCCAACGCATCTATGGACAATTCGCTAGAGTCTCTCAAACGCCGTCAAATACAAAGCAGAGATTTACTTTTCCTTCAACCCGGACCAAAAATCAATAGATTACATTACTAGTTCATGGGGAGAGTGTATAACCTTTGAAAAACGAAAAAACGAAACTTGCATTTAATCCAAAGCAGGATACTCCGGAAGCTGCCACTTAGCCTGCACATCCTCCCTCCCCGCCCTCTGCTCCCACTTGAGCTTCGAGAAGATATTCGCGCAGGCATGTAGTATAGAGATACCGAAACTAGACTTCGGAAACAGTAAAGAGTGAACCCAACCGCTACCGAATCCACCGTCTGTCGCATTAACGATCGGTCGGTATTTCTCCTCGTAGTTCTTCGCGCCCTGTATAACAGCAGCCGACGGCGAGCTCTTATCTTTATTATAAAGAGTCGCGATTTCTCCGGCTAGCACATAAGCCCCTGCTAACGCCCAGGTGACTCCATACCCGTCTACCGAATGAGAATGCGCAGAGTCACCGGCGAGTACGACTCGGCCCCTCGACCAGTCGCCCTTCGGAAGTCGCACCTCTTCCAACGGCGTGCAGTATAAATCATTCGCTTCGGGAGAATGTAATAAATCATTCATGAATCTTCCACACTCCCAGCCGCCATCTTTGTACAAGTTCGCCCAGGTTGTTTTAAGTTCATCGAGATTTCCAGACGCGTGTGCTGCGTCGATGCTGCTTTCTTTACCGTGGATGAACATGTACACTCTCGTGAGTTCTGCGCAATCCTTCCTTGTTGCGATTATTCGAGAAACCTTGGATCCAGGTAGATGGCAGTATGTGAATCTATCCCAATCCCCTTCTTTGGACGGGACGCTGAAGAATCCGATGTATCCTCCAAGCGAATGTAAAGGGCTGGGATATTCGGCACCCAACATCATCTTTCTCGTTTTCGATCGCGTCCCATCGGCAGCAACAACGAGATCAAAATCCTCCTTTTTGCCGTCGTGGAATGTAACGTGAACTTTACCATTCGGATCGCTTTCGTCGTCTTGAGTGAATGAATCAACCGTAGTGTTGAAAATATGGTTAACGTTAGGATTCTTCTCGGTGAGCCCGTAGAGGATATTGACCAAATCACCACGCATGATTTCGAACTCCGAGGTGATGCTCTGCATACCGGTACCGGTCGGGGCAGCCGGGAAGAATGCTTTGGTTTTTCCATTCACGTCGATGAATTGTGTACCTGATTCTTTGACGGTCACCGCTCGAACAGCAGCTTCGATACCCATTTTTCTCATTAAAGTAACACCAACGCCGCGAAGATCAACTTGTTGACCTGATGCGCGCCTGTGCGGAGAGCGCTCGATGAGGGTAATATTTGCGCCGGTGCGCGATAGCCAATAAGCTAAAGATGGGCCTGAGAGACCGCCACCAATGATGAGGACTTTCAAGGTAGACATTGTTGGAATATTGGTATCAGAAGTGTTGAAGGAACCGGCTTAAATTTATATAACCAGAGAAAATATGTAATAAACGGGAATACTAGCGAGCTATCAAGCTTTCAATGCAGTCAAAAAGAAAAGCTTATTAATTTGGCTGGCAATGTGTGACTTTTTTATATTGCTGCTTGCCGTCACACACGACCGAATGTCCGAGTATCACCGGTCGGTCTTTGGTGTTTCCCGCGAACGAGTGTCGGACCCGAGTGCTGCAGCTGCCGGGGTCCGCATCCCGCGGGTTTTCTCTCATTCGACAGAGAGACATGCAACACGAACCATTTTTTCCTTTCTGAGACTCGGTTGGGTGACTTGTGAATCGAGAGAATTTTAAATATTCGTATGTAAACCTACACCCTTGACTCACTTGCGGGTTGGTGTCGCTGAATGATTACGTATGCGGAATGCCAGTGAGCCTCACATATGTCCAGATAGCGTTTTTTCCACATTTTTTTATCTTTTATTCAGGTAATTGCTTGTAAACGCTGCAGGTTGACGTCGTGCCGCGCGTTTGTATGCGACGATATTGAACCAACACTCGGATTTGTTGTATTTGGATACCCTGTAATGGACTGCCAGATATCATATCTAGCCTATATAGGATATCAATATCGCCCGTTGATAAAGTGAGGTTGAGTGACATATGCATATGCTCAAACATGATATGCGGGGCTCTATATCGAACCTTTCACAGGTCTAGTTCAAGCAATCGGTTCAACAGATCGAAATATGATTCCATAGTCCCTGCTATAGGTATGCTATCTCGAGAAGATTACGTGTATGTACTACAAATATGTAGTACACACACGTAATTGATCTTGTACGTATGTAGGACTCCCAAACACCTGAACTGAACAAAAATCGATAACACGCAGAAACTCCAGAAAGAAGCCGTCAATTCTCCAATCCCCTCTTTCATCCTTCAATCCCAAGAAACTCCGTGATCTCACTAAACCCCCTCTGTCTCGCGATACTCCCAATTCCCATCCCAAACTCATCTTTACACCCGACATCCGCCCCTTTCCCCACCAAAAACCGCACAACCTCCATCATCCTCCCTCTATCCTTCCCAAACCTAACCGCGGTATACACCGGCGTATGCTTCCTCTCACTCCTCCCATTAACATCCGCCCCCCGATCAACCAACCACCTCACCGCCTCCAAATTCCCGCTCTCAGCAGCTTTATGCAACGGCGTATACCCCGTTGACACAATCTTCGCATCCACATCCGCCCCGCGTTCCAACAACCACATCGTGATCCTTTTACTCGAAGAATTAAAATAACATCCCGCAGCGTGTAACGGCGTCCACCCATCATCACCGGAAATATTAACATCCACCCCGGAATCCAATAAATATTTCACGACCTCTTCACGTCCGTTCCTAACCGCAAGGTATAACGGCGTCCTCCCGTTCCCGTTTCCGTTATCTATAACCGCACCACGATTGTATAACACCCGTAACGTTTCGATATCTCCTTTTTCAGCGGCGATGTGGCATGCTGTTCTGCCTGTGGTATCACTACACCCAACCTCAGCTCCATTATCGAGTAACTTTTCAACCGCGGGTGTATTACCAAACTTCACGGCGATGAGTAGTGGGGTACTCCCCGCGTTAGTTTCCTCTTCGATATCCGCGCCGTGAGTTAATAATATCTCGATAACTTCGACGGAACCCCTTTCGGCGGCTTTGTGTAATGGTGTGAACCCGTGTTTTGTTTCTTTGGTGTTTATTTGGGGGTTGTGGGGTGAGAGGAGGAGTTTGAGGATTCGTGGGTGGTTGTGGTATGCTGCGAAATGGAGCGGTGTCCAGGAATTTCGACCTGCGGTTTCCGTGAGAGTTTCGGGGGAGCTTGATAGGAGGGTTTGGACTTTTGGTTCGTCGTTTGAGCGGATGGCTTGTATTAGTGGTGGGTAGACGCCCATCGTGCGTATTTTGATTGCGTGGTTTCGATAGTGAGTTTGTGAGTCTTTTGCCTTCTACGGTCCAGATATTTGACCTCCGGATGATGAAGTAGTAATATCGTGATGAA
Organism: Dactylellina leptospora; assembly: GCA_036971365.1. Lineage (NCBI taxonomy): Eukaryota > Fungi > Ascomycota > Orbiliomycetes > Orbiliales > Orbiliaceae > Dactylellina > Dactylellina leptospora. Next base: position 1,098,537 of record JAJTUC010000004.1, read on the forward strand.
TCTTTGTTTAAATGCTTTCGTGCAGGCCAAAACCGGGTATACGAAACGATATATACCGATATCGTAATCTAACTCGTGTGTTGATATCGAGGTTCGAAAGTTCTGGTAGAAATAAAAGAGAAAATATAAGATAAATCTCAGCTTGATATAATAATTATCCGAATAAACTCCCAAAAAAGGAACCGGCGTTCCTTATATACCGAGCTACACACTCTCACATTCGACGCCTCAGGATGTTTCTCGAACAATCACCTCCGTCTTGGCGCTACAGACGACGGATATAGCTGTACTACCTCGTGTAAAAAAGACTCCTAACAACTAAAGCTTATGTTCCCCAGAGACAAATATCCGACTTCTCAACCCTCCCCATAACCACTCCTTTTATAATCCCCTTTCAACGAATCTTTAGCCAGTACGTCAACCACCATCTCAATCAACAACCCGCATAAAATACACCGCAGCAAAGGTCAAATCCGCCTTACCATACCCCCCCCTCCGCCTTACCAAACCATACCCTCAATCGAGGTCAAAATACATATTCCAAACCGGAAACCCGAAATAAACTTTCCGAAAATCCCATTTCAAAAAACCTCCCCAGTTTCGGTGAACGTCCTTTTTCTCACCATCCTAGGGTATATATAAAACGCTAGCTTCCTATTCTCGTGTTTTAATCTAAAGCAACACCGTGATTTCCCACTTGCACCTATTCGCATAACTCTTCCTGATCGGTACACACGCCCGGAACGTTCCGAATACCGCAACAGGCCCATTATAATCACCCTATATGACCTCATTAATCACCAGAGGAGCAGCCAGACCTCTAACACCTAATATTTGACTCGTGAATCTAGAAGTCTGCGTGGCATAGTAAACCCATCAAGATATAATAATCTTCTAAAAAAGTGATATTTCATTCAAACTCGACTTATATTTTTTAATCTGGTGATAAATCTCATCCAACCTAGTAATAATCCTAACACCCCAGAACTATCAACTGGAAATGAGCTATCCGAAAAACAAGTAAAAAAGCGCATATATACTAACTATCTCGTACATATCGCACAATAAGACATCCGATCAACACCAAGCTATCTTCTTTAACAACAAAAACAAATAAACTATAGCAGATAAATGCATAACCCCCAAGATAACTTAATAAAAAAACGCCAGTAAACGCCAGCTCCAGATGCTAGAGAGAAATAAAAGGAGAGTGCCAAAGATATACCACGAAAAAAAGTATGCGAAAACAATCACCATAAAAGCGGGCATTTCCGAACCCCTCCCCGAGCGATAATCCCCAAAAATCGCAAAACCAAAACCAAAATGCAAAAGGAAGGGTCGTACGTCTTCGTAACTATTTTTTAAACAATAAACAATAAAGGCTTACGATAATAAAACTTGGAGGTAATCTTCCCGAAATAAAAAAACAAAAACGAGGAGAAAAACGAAATCCCAAAGGGATGGGTATCACGCATATCGCACGCTTTGATTCCTCTGCGGTTCCTGTGGTCCGTACGCCGGGGGCGTATACGGCGGATACTCCCCGCCATTCCCACCCGGCGAATTGTTATTATTTCCACCGCCGTGCCTTAGATTGCTATAATAATTCAAAGCAGCAGCCTGCTCCATATAATACTGCTGGTCGTATCCGTATTCGTTCGGTGGAGGAGGGGGAGGAAGATTCCGATTTTGCTCTTGCGTCGGGGACATCGGGGCGCTCCTGGTCTGGCTACTCTCTCGCCTGCTGAGTCTTCTAGACCCGGGAGGGGGAGGTACTGGATGAGTATACGGCGGTGCGACGTAGCCCATGTCTTGCGGTGGGATAAAGATTGGTGGATGTTGTCGCATCTTTCTTCGCTTGTGTTTGCGGATACAACTGCGGACGCAGCACCATAGTATCGCGAGGACGATGAGTCCACCGATACCGGCTGACAAACCAATTACCAAAGGTAAATGCTATGCGACAGTTAGCCTATCGTACCTAATAGTTATCGAATATATGAAATTACTCACTCTCTGAATCCATGATTTAACGTCGTTGAAGACGTTGTTCCCAACACACGAACCAGATCTACAAACTCCAGAACCGCACTTCGTTCCGTCGACGAACCATTGTTGCATACCATAGCAGACACCCTGGCCGAGTTGGGGAGACGTACAGGTGAGTTGACAGTTGGTATCGTCACAACTCCTAGTATCGTTACCGATACCCTGCAGCACACCAATCAAACTACGGCACTGAGCGTCACGGCTTGTGCAATGGCCGCTGGCGCAGTAAGTGCCAGCTGCAGAATCTCCGCAAGATTGACCATCAGGAGTGGTGACATCAGCCGGGCAAGAGGAACCGGTACCCGAGCAGGTTTCCTGGGGGTCGCAAGGACCATTGCTGGGACGGCAGACTTGTTCGCTTGAAGCAAATTGACATGTATTGGTGCAGCATTCTTCATTAGTAGGGTCGCAGACAGCGCCGGAACGGAATCTGCAGGTTTGAGGATCGCAGCAAGTGGAATCACCACCACTGTCACACTCTTCGCCTTCTTCGACGATGCCGTTTCCGCAAACACCGTCGGTGATAGTCGACACGTTACGATTGGTAGTCAAGCAATTCATGTTGACAGTTCCTCTACCGAGACCTGTACAGATGTTTCCGACCGAGCAGGCACTGAACTGCGTAATCTGATCGCCAGTGGATGGGTTCATGATAAATCTGCCACCGGCATCACAGCTACTTGCGGAAAGAGGGCAACATTGCGACGTAGCGACATAAGCCGAATCTTGACATGCTGAACCGGTACAATCATGGACGGCGCCAAAAGTATGGCCAACCTCGTGTCTACATCATTTGTTAGATTGAATCGAACACGCTCAAGATATAGAGATACATACGCTAAAACCTTGTATTCTTGACTGGTCCGGGCGACAACATTGGCTCCGCTAACGACGTTCGAGCTTTGCTGATTAGCTTCGGACTGGCAGAGGAGACCGAGCCAAGCTAGACCAACGGATGCTCCAGTAGGGCAGTTGGTGAGCTGAGTCCAGAACGCAAGACCGTCACCAGCCTTGGTACCTCTGTACTGAGAGAAGATGTTTAATCGATCCTCGATGGTCGCGTTGCTGGTGCATTGCAAGTTCCATGGGGCCGAAACTGGGGGTGAGACCGGGCAGGTTTCGTTGGGGTTGCTGACGATCAAGTTGGACAGACCGAGGGTAATGTTGAAGCTTGTTTCGAAGAGGGTGGACGCTTGGTTGACGACGCTGATGATATTTTGTCGGACTCGTTCACCGTTGTTATCAAAGCTGGCGACGTACTCGCAATCGGCGACGATACCCATGAGAGCGACTTTTCGGGTAGTCGGGCAGCCCACAGTGCTACCAATGACGCTTCGCAAGTTGATACCACCACCGAAACCACCAGCTAAAGTATTTGTTAGTCTTTTGTAGCAAGATTGTAGGAGATTGTGTTTCTTACAGCTGTTGTTATCGACCTGTCTCTTCCTCATTCCTCCAAAAATACGTCCTGCTGAAAGAGGATTCCAGCTGACGTCCCTCTTCAGAGCGGCGGGGATTGGTGCAGCTTCCATGATCTGCCTACGAATTCGATGATTTGGGTCGGTGTTGAATTTTAGATTATCGCTCCCGCAACTCTCCTCCAAACCTAGACCTCTCTTCTGCTGTATCCTGACGCCTTCATTGACGTCCGAATCCCTAACTAAGACCATGAATTCTTCGTCACCCGCGACATGAGGATCATCCTGATGCTTGGTTTTCATATAGCTGGACCTCAGCTGGACATGGTGGTCGTTGCCGAGGATAGAAAACATGCCCGAGAACAGCGGATCTTCGCCGTCACGATAGACGTATATTCTAGCATGTCCGGCAACTTCCCAGCCGAATTCCTCGTCAAGGACGTATGCCATTCCCTTATACACCTTCTCGTTACTCCGGTCGATGGTTTCGGCCTGGACGATCTTGCCATCGGATCCGATATATTCGATTTTGACGTTATTATCGATGATATCGTGGTTCGGCTCGAGGACGAGTTTGACCTGCTGGGAGGGGCGATCGATGGAGAAGAATAGGGAGAAGGAGGAGAAGGCGTGGATACGCTGCGATGTGCCGTCGGCGACGATTCTGGCATCTTTGATAAGACCCACGGACGGGATGGGCCCCCGATTTGTAGAGTGAGCTGTTGATGAAGTCAGAAATCAGCGGTTCCGTTTCCGTAAGAAGATGCGGTGAACGGTGATCAGGGTAGCGTGTGTGCGTATCCGTCTATCCGTCTATCGCACCGGGCGCTAGGATGGGCTTACCATGTGAGAATGCGAGCAGCAGCGATAATAGTATGCCCGTTAAGACGGCATCTATCCTGTGAAGGTGCACCATCCCAATCGGACGGCGATAGCAAGCGACAAGGCCTCTCTAATCCGCCAAACTGAACGACGAGGAAGCCTGAAGGCTAATGTTTTTTGCGGACGACGATAGTGGTAGTAACGAGGGAAGCGATGGAAGCCGACCAGGGGAAAAAGAAAAAACCGCGAAAGAAAGCAGCTCTACTCAGCGACAGTGATCGAACAAACGAGGGCGATTATCGGCAAGGTCGTTAGTTGCGATTTTAACAATATAAGTAAGTATCGTGCGTATACCCGCTCTCGTCCGTGGTATAGTTACTGCTGCTGTTGTGCGGCCGTGGCGTGGGAAACGTGGGTGAGAGTGGAAGGGGAAAACAGAGAGGCAACACCTGGTAAATGAATGCTAAACGGCGGCTCTCGCGCCCCTTTTGATGGCAGTCGATGATGAGGAGGAGGATGAGGGGAGAGAGCGCAACCACCCGTATTATGACTATTTGGAGATACTCGGAAAGAGTATCGAAGGGTGTGTGATGTCCAGGAAGGGTTGGTTGTTTTAAAAGGTATTTGTCGAGGATTCCCGGTTGGCATAGAGGCTGAGGGGAGCAGGAAGAGGAACGGATGGGCCAAGACACCAGAACCTGACCTGCACCGCACGCCGGGACTAGTTCGGGGGAAGGTAATGTACCTTGTAGTTACATGGAGCTGACAGGTAAAGAGGCTAAGAATAGACGGATGCTATTTGTCTTTCCTTGCTGCTGCTGCTGCTGCTGTTGTTCCTTGCCGATGTTGACGATGCAAGTGCTAAGGGGCACGGCCAGCACCCGCAAATACGCTCTCTCGACGATGAAATATCTTCAATACACACTTTAACAGTACTTGAGTAGATAAGTATCTCACGAACATTCGAGATGGAAGTCCAGAGACATGTGCCCTCCGTCGACGGCAGGAAGCCCGCCAAGCTGGGGCTAACTCGAATCAAGGTTCCCATGATGGTCATTGAACGGACCTCAAACTCTGCTGCTACGCGAGGAGGCCCAGATGTCGCCCTTCAAAACTCAAGACGGGTGCGGAGAGCTAGGGACAATCTGGGCAAATCGCAGTGGCAATACGCAGATAGTCTATTACCGCTCGATGTCTACGATCAATAACTAGATCGCTTTCTTTAAATCTCTTCACAGATGTCGTAAACCCAAGTGGGCTGTGTAGAGAAAGAAAAAACCTCGTGTCGGCAGCCTTCCCCACCAGCCTCCGTTCCTATTGGTCGCCAGTCACATCTTCCGAACCAGGACTTTTCAACGGAGCACAGGAGGACGAGCTTACCCCACAACGAAGTCCCTCTTTTCTCACTTTGTAGACATTGTCTGGTCGGTAGAATGTAGAGAGAAAAAAAACCTGCATGCACATACGAAGTAGACAAAGACGTTCTCGGAAGCAACGGCACCCCGAGCGTCCCCCATGATCTCCAGATCCAAGGAGGAGTAAAATCGAGACTAAGCAAATTCCAGCGAGGCTGGTCCGATATCATCGTCTGGTGATTTGATTCCAGTCTCCGTCCCAAGACTTCACAAGACTCTCATAGCCTTCATAGCCTTCGTAGCCTCGCTCGAGTATTTAGCGCTAGGCAGGCATCATCGACGAAAAAGATCAGTATTCCGTAATCCATTTGCGGCGGCGAACCGAAAAAATTCAAATACCTGTGGCCCCTTCGTAGCACACAGGCAGCACTATGAAACCGACACCGACTCGGTACCTGAACGACCGCTGTATTGTATTACCATCCTCCGTATCCTCCCCCTTGCGAACATTCGAGCTTCCTATTTGCCGCAGGAGAACAAATGGCTACCAAATAGCTTTACCCTGATGACAAAGAAGACTCCACAAAGAAGGCTCCAACACTCAACCGTGATTCTCCCAATGTTGGCCCAGCGGCTCCTTAGTCGCCCACGTTAGAGTTGGAAACGCTCAAAGTATCACAACCAGCTTCTTTCTCAAGCCTTTATTTTTTCGAACACGAGCGCATGGCTGGCACCCCTGCCATCCAGTTACCTTGAATGTTACAGGATCTACCAAACAATTCCCAATTAACTTGCTGGAAACCCAATATATACGGAAACCCGCTCGGAAACAAAATCAATACCCTGCCATCTTCACAGGCACAGCACAATAAGAATAAAACATCCCAGATGCTTATCAATCATATCCCACGACCCCGTCAATTAAGCAGAGTAACACGTGCGTTTCCTGTAACTTTGTGAAGCCATGAGCGTTTATCGTTGGGATAGAAAAGGCGAGCCAATGCACACAGGCAGTTGCGGAGACAATGAATTACGCGTCCCCTAGTACCGCCTCTTCTTTCGCTCCACTTTCGCCAAGCGGACTTGTCCTATGCTACGCAGTATCCTCGAATAAACAATCGACCAATCGATAAAATACCAGCCTTCCGAGTTCAAGCAAGGATACATGGTGTAGAATCCTCATCCTCCGTTCGTTATGTTTCGAGAAGTCATCAACGTGGAGCCAATCAATACCATACCAGAAACACCATCCCAGTTAGCTAAGATAACAAGGGTCCCTCCTGTTCGCAATTCGCAACAACACTTCAAAAAGGAAAAAAAGAATACAAATGTGTATCTCAAATATATTTCTTGGTATCTTAGCCTTTGATCCTTCCAGTTCACTAACTATTATCCAACACTTCATCCAATTTCTTGAAAAAATAACCCCAACAAGGCGAGAACATTATAAATGGCTGAGTGCAGCTTATCTCCTTCGTACCGCAAACGTTCATCCAATGTCGTCAACGCGGGAAGGATGATATATATGCGCCTCGTCGCCTCTCTCTCTAACCTTTTTTTTCCTTTCCGCGTTATTGCATGAGCGGAGTGGCTGAGCATACCTTCTAGATCCCACCGGATTGGATCAGGTATCCCATCGGGTGGGATGTTAACTGGGTTTGCTGACATATAAACTGAAACCCGACACGCTTTGCCGCGATATATACGTATGCTGTCGGTCTTTGTAATCCGCGGGGTTACTGCTTGGTAGGTATTGGTTGTTCTGATATCTCGGTCTACTATTACCGATCACATGGGACGAAGATTCGGGCATCCGATACTTTTTAACTGGTGGGTTTAACCATAGTTTTGGGTATGCATAATTGTGGATATTCCGACGGGGTAAAATATCTTGGCTCGTAGAAATCTAGTGAATATCTTCGACTGCGGCCGGTTTATTCGTAGGCCCCAAGACATTTTTTTCGGAATTCCAACGGATTCAACAGCTGTCAAGACCTTATCTCTCGAGAAAAAAAAAAAATGGAACCATGCCCCACAATCATTCCTGGCGGAATAGAAGGAAGACTACGAATAAATACACCAACTAAGTGGAAATGGGGGTTATAGCAATGGACATTAAGTCTGTGGAGGGGTTCCGTTTATCCTTCGTATACGGGTATTATAACCGAGGCTGAACATGATTCATGAGAGTGTAGTTCTATCGATACTAGCAGGATGGTATCGGAAATATCTTATCCTGTTATAGTATCTATAGTATCTTTAGTGTGTATTTACACACTAAAGAAGCGATATAAATATATATATATGTCCGTTGAAAAATTCCTCAAAGGTGCATATATGTTTAAAAAAGTGTGGACGCCGATGAGATATTCGCTAGCTCACTGTTGCGTGGTTAATCGTCGCTGTCTCGGACGGAGAGTACTGAGCCAAGTTTCTGGGATTTCGGCGGCATCTCCTGCCTAAATAATTCCAGGCTGTAATTCATTTTGTTAACTAAACGAAGGATAAATGCTAAAGATATCAATCGGTGTCTGAAGGTATTACCGATAAGCGTATTTCTTCTCGGGCTCTTAGATAGATGCGCTGTGGAGGCTGGCTCGTAACGCCAACCTTTCTGAAAGTGCCTGATTATCGAGTCGTGAGATTTTATCTCTTCAAGCTAATGAATAGCACGGTCTTAATATGCGATCTGGTTCCCTGGTTCACCTAATACGATATGCATCACGATTCCCCGTTAAAGATATCTGCTATATATCACCACCGCACGATAAGATGGATATAGATTCTTGTTTCTTTTGTTCACCATTGTAGTAGACCTATTACTACAGTAAAGCTGTGCAACATACATATACGCATGTATACGCCAATAATTTCACGTTTTAATTCGGGATGTAGAAGATTTCTCCGGCAAAACCACTGGTCTGTGGAATTCCACATACCAGCCGCACGAGTAATCATAGAAATCGAAAAACTAATTAAGTGGAGAATTTGGGTTTGTGCCACCATAATTGATATATATCAATTCCTACATCTCCACGCGAGCCGGTTTTGGAGCTCCGTTTACTAGCGGACAGCCTCACGTAAACTTCAACCGAGAGCAGGTTTATAAAACACCGAGGCTTTTAGAGGCTGGATCTTCTCGGAGGGGCAACAGTTAGTTGACATGACACCAAATAACAGGAGGCGAACGGGTATTCAGGGTTCCGGTAAATCGGATTTATAACTTTAACTTTAACTAGGGGTAGTACTACTATTATATTTTCTCGGCAAAATCTACCGCGATCTAACTATTTTCGTTCTCTTTGCTGTTGAAGCTGGACTGGTCGAGCCTTTAATCGGGAAGATCATGTAGAAGATACCTTGCCTCTGTTTAACAAAGAAGGTAAAAACCGGTGGCGAGGGCCTACTTACATGCTTGAAGCAAGCCATACACCATCATCTGCGGGAATCAGTATATTATTTTCCTAGAACATCCACCCCGTGGCCTGATTCTATGCACCACACTAGCTAGCAAACTGCACGCCAGGGTCTATAAATGTCTTTTGAAAATGCACGACCGATGACCTGACCGCGACATCTCCGGCTTGTCCACGGAACCAAGTATCAGGCTGAGAACTCCGAAAAAAGAAGAAAAAAAGGGATATTGCGGATATTACGGTTGGTCGATCGACCGATCAATACGATTGAAGAATTTGGTATCTTGATGCTTTCTCTTGTCAAGACAGGGTTTGGTGGGCTGTCTTGCCTGGGATTCGGAGATGGATATCGTGTTTAACGCATGCATGCACGCGAGGGAGTGCTATGGTAATAGCACTACATTACATGCAAATAGATAGCAAGCGCGTAATCTATGTACATATTTGAATGTGAAAAAAACATCGACAGATCTGATGAGTTGAACGAGGCATTAGATGTTTAAGCATTCAAATTTGAGTTCAAAGGTTTACTCCAAATTATAAAAATGTTTATTGCTAGTAATACATTCCCATTACTGGGCGATTTGACAAGCGGTTCTAATTGAAGAAGAACGTCCTCCAAGTAGAATTGGTTAACCCCACGAACCTAAAGGAAACTTATTGAAACAGAGAAACATCACAAAATATTAGAGATAGGAATATATTACACCAACAAAAATTTTCAAAAGTAGATACGAGTAGCAATCGCCCTCGCATGCGGAGGAGCCGTTATCGCATGATACCCACGTCTGAGGATAATCTCATCATCCGGCTTCGAAGTCGCGCAGCAAGCATAACCACCCCTAACCGGACTCGTCTCCGTGTAGCAACTAGCCGCAGACGGACAATTCGTCGGTCCCTCCCAACATATCCCACCGCATTGACCCTTCATCGATTGAGTTGCATGAGGAGGTGGTAAATCCGTGATCGTGTACTCTTTACGAAAGGTGGCACGGGTGCATGGACAGTCCGTACCCGTGTAAAACGCATTAGTCGTGTCCATGCACTCGTAGTAGCCCGCGTTCTTACAAACACAAGCCTGCGTCGCCGGGCAGCGGGTAAGGGTTGTAGCCCAAACTAAATACCTTTTTTTTCAGCACAATGATTTTCCCAAAAGTTCTCGATTGGAAAATGGCGTTTACTTACGAGTTGAAGCACTGGCTTGCACGGTACCGCCACATTGTCCAGAAGGTGCCGCGACGTCAGAAGGCGCCGCTTCAAGTGACCAAGTCACCATATATCCATCTTCTCTCCTCTGTCGTTGACGGGCAGCAGAGGCTGTTAGGACGCACGTGCTTCCCGTAGTTCCTGCGGCGGTACATTTCCAGTCCGTAGGACAAAGTGTGCTCGTCTCAGCTTCAGCTGGTTCATGACACTTTGAATACGGAATTGCAAGATAAGGGATCGCGGTCGAGAGCTCGGATTGGTCGTACTCCCAAATTATAGCCGTCGGTCCGCAAGAGCAGGTATCTTGTCGAGGAAATATGAGATCTCTTGCTTCTAAGATTTGTGATTCCGGGCCGTCTATAAAGTTTTCGGGTAAAGAAATATCTCTTTTCTTCGAATTAAGGATCCCGACATTCGCGGCGCAATTGATACTCACCCAGGCGACAGTGATTGCGGATGAGGAAAGTAGGTATAAGATAGTGAGGCTGCGGGCGAGATATGGCCTCATATTGAATTGGGATTAATTTTTATAGAATGATCCTGCGCGGAATGAAAACAGTCGATAGATTTTTGCCTCGTTGTGAAATTAATATCAACAGTACATCGAGGAACAAACTGGACTTTTATAATACCGGCTAACGAAATCGATCGGTACATTCCTATTAACACTGACGTTAAGTTCAAGAATTAATTCTTTGCGCCCCGCTATTCTTAAAACTTGCAGTATTGATGTCTTACTAGCAACCTCCTTTATATAATGGAGTGATCAGAAAGCGAAAATGGGAATAGCGTGAGAAAATCAAATCATCGCGGCAAGTGAGTAGATTTGAAATATCGGCTTCTTTGTAGGATACAATATCAAAAAAAGAAAAGGAGAATGATAATACTAAGAGTTCTGGCCATGCTGAAGGCTGGGGGGCGGCGGCGGTCTCGTAGGTATAAAGACGTATAGTTTATGCATGTATGTATAGAATGGCTCATGCTCACAACGTCTTGGGTAAAACCCAGTTAGTCCTCCGCAATATACCGGGAGGGTTAAACAATTCTCATAGAAGCAACATGATAAGTGATTTGTTGAGTGAGGGCTGGACAAAATATTTTTTTTTTCTTTGCCTTTCGGCCAGTCTCGGCCCCCTCACAGTTCAGGACAGGTTCGAATTGTTGGAGTATTCGTGTATATAATTAGCTGTATATCCAGATGCCGATAATCTCAATTGATGTTTATTTTTCACCTGCATGCGAATCCCCAGGGCAAACATCAGTTCCAACTAGTTGACTCTTCTCGAATAAATAATCCCATATTCTACTAATCGCCATGGCCGAAGAAAGACTTGATGACCAATCTCTAGCGGCTGTTATGAGCGCTTCCATCATCCTCGGTGCAGCGTCTCCTAAATATCCTAACCTCCTTCTTCTAGATCTCATTAAAAAATACGGGAAGTACATCGGTCAAGTCGGGACCAACATCACAGCCTCGGGGTTAGCCAAAAACTTCGGAACAAAACAGTCGGACTTTCCCTTTCTTCTGAAAAAATTTGGAGGGCGCGAGAGCATGGCGGGATTCATGATGAGCGTCGTTGAATTAGAATACCTTCTACCTCATGAAAAGAACGAGGGGATTGTAATTCCACTCTTCATTGCCCTTACGGCAATGACCACCATCGCGATTGCTTTGCGGTTGTACTCGAGATGGAGAATAGCCAATGGAATTCTGCTGTCTGACTGGCTGATTGTCCTTGGATTTGTAGGTCGTCCAACCCTCCCGAGGTATCTAGGAGAAGAAGACTGCGGTTGCAACATGAGTAACCCAGTGGCCACTTACACTTTATATTATGCTAATGCTTAAATCTAGGTTATGACCGCAGCCTGGGGTGGAATCGCCGTGCACTTCAGTTTGGCGAGTAAGTTGAATTTCCCTTGAGCGTTACTGGGGGATATTACACATCGAAGCTAACAACTCTAGGCGGCGAGTATCGAGCCTTCTGGGATAAAAGTTGGACGAATATTCGCGATAGTTATCTGGTACTTCAATCTCTGATCACTATGGTTTGACATTTATTCAAGATGAAGCACTAACAGCATCTCCAAAATCTAGTACTACTTTACCCTTACAGCCATGTACCCCTGGGTAATGATGGTAATCAAGATGTCTCTCTTGCTATTCTACTACCAGATGACATCGATGAACTACATCCGCTGGGCCGTCTACGCTACAACCTTCATCGTCGTCGGCAACACGCTCGCTTCGTTTTTCGTCACGATATTTGCTTGCGATCACGTCGCCTATTGGGATTATCTCTTGGAGGACCCTTGTAAAGCGAATCGACGGGTGGCAAATATCGTCGTGGCGGCAGTATACATCGTAACAGACGTTATAATCTGGGCGTTACCTATCCCATTGGTATTCCGTTTGAAATTACAGCTGAAAGAGAAAATTTTGGCTATTTTCACTTTTGGAATAGGTGCCGTGTAAGTGTCCCACCCCTGAAAGATTAATTGCGAAACTTCTTTCTTGCACGTATCGCTAACAGTATTCTCCAACCTTAGAGCCTGTGTCGCGAGTGGCTTCCGCTTGGACGCCATTATCAAATGGCAGAATTATCTATCACAAAGCAGCTCTAATACATTAATTGCTGCCTGGACAATGTAAGCACCCTTCCCAAAATAATCTCTTCGAGTCGTCCTCCCGTTAATCTTACTTCACACTGACACAAAAACCTTACGCACAATAGTATTGAGCTCTACCTCGCCATCCTCTGCGCCTGCGCACCAGCAATCAGAGCACTGATCAAATTCTACACCCCAAAGCTCCTCACCACAATTCAAACAACAATGACCAAATCCTCAGAAGACGACGATAAAGTCATGGTGGATAAACAAGATGCAGAATCAAATCCTGACCCGCAGGAATCGGAAAAACTGGATCCAAAGGCTCAGGTTTCCCCGGCTTGAAGCGCCACCCGGGGATATTTTGCTGTAGCTGTGGTATGTGACGGTACTTGGTAATGTTTGGTTTGGAAGCCTTTATTCTTTCTTTATAGCGTGATGTTTTTTTCTTTGTAATGATCTGACGTTCTTTACGATTTTGACCTTGCCGGGTGGAGGTACACGCGGTAGGGTTTACCGGACGCTGTTGAACGAATGTAATGAGTATTTTATAAGTGCTATGTTTTCTATCTCTTGCCTTTTCCAATGGCATCACATTTAGAGATTTCTTACAGTAGCTCGAGTTGAATGTCCAATGACACGATTATGAAAACAATAAGATTTACAACGTCAACCACAAGAATCATAATCACCGTTCGCGAGTTCACGAAAAATGCCACATGCCGTTTCTGCGTTGTGGAAGGAAGCGGACGTACTCTGGTCTCGTAAACCAAACTCTCCCTTTTCCACACGAATGATTTGTATGGTATCTGGCTTGCGAGACCAACCTACTCCTAGTTCCCGCACGCTCCCGTGGGGACCAACCTCGTGAACATAATTCGAAAAGGAAATGGATATCAATAGCATTCAAAGACTAAAAATACAACAGAAGATAAAAGAAAAATAACCACAAAGACATTTCAGATATAAAAGAAAAAACTAGTTCACAGCCCCCGATAAGACTAATAACCCAATCCACGGATCCCATAATAAGTCTCTCCCAGCCCACCATAGCGGCGAGCGAATACTCCTCCAGAATATGGTAACCCACCCCATCATTTTTTTGAAAAAAGGAGGGGACTTAAAAAATAGAACTAGACATTATTACTATTCCCCACACCCTAATACCCACTTCCATTTATTTGCTGCCGGACTTGATATCATGGACCCTCTTAATGATACCCTCCACGACAGAAGGATCGGCCAACTACATCGGACACGCTGCATTAGTTTCTCCCATTGATCCACGGAAACAGAAATCGAACCAGCAAAAGCAAAATCTAACACGCAAAAGAAGCAAAGAATATAAACTTACGGTGGTGATATCACCCAATTGATCCTCTTCACCAGCCACGATCTTTCTCAAGATACGTCTCATAATCTTCCCGGATCGCGTCTTAGGCAGATCGTCGACGATGTAGATAGCTTTCGGGGCGGCGAAGGGTCCGATACTCTTTCGAACTTGGAGGACGAGTTCTTTTCTTAATTCGGGAGAGTTTTCGTATCCGTCTTTGAGCGAGACGAAAGCGTTGACTGCTTGGCCGGTCAGTTCTTCGGCAACACCGACGGCGGCGGCTTCCGCGACAGATCCTAGTAAGGTAAAATCGTCAGTAATGAGAACATGGAGGGTGGTTAAAATAGGAAAACGTACGATGTTCGAGCAACGAAGCTTCGATTTCGGCGGTTGACAATCTATGTCCGGAAACATTGACGACGTCGTCAACACGTCCTCGGATCCAGTAATATCCATCATGGTCACGACCAGCACCGTCACCAGTGAACTATACCGCGAAATCAGTTAAAATTTTCCAACTTGCGATAAATAAATCTGCGCGCGGTTTAAACGTACGTAGTATCCCTTGTAGACGTTCAAGTAGGTATCCATATATCTCGTATGCGATCCCCAAACCGTACGTGCCATACTCGGCCACGGCTTCTCGATAGCCAAAACACCCTCGACATCGTTGCCTTCTAGAACATGGCCGTTGACAGGGTCTAAAATGACGGGCTTGATACCGAAGAACGGGAGTGTGGCGGATCCGGGCTTCGTTTTGGTGATACCGGCCAATGGAGTAATAACGTTTGACCCGGTTTCCGTTTGCCAGTATGTCTACAGTGAAACGATTAGTTGTTGTACTTGCAATTTATATTATCAGCCATGTGACTTACATCGACAATGTGGCAGTTCTTCTTTCCAACGGTCTCGTTATACCATCTCCAGACTTCCTCGGCGATGGGCTCACCGACGGAACCTAATACTCTCAAACTCGACAAATCGTGGTTGATGTACTTATCACCGGCTTTCTTTAACAATCTCAACGCCGTCGGGGCGACGTAGAATTGTGTAACCTTGTATTTCTGGACGCAATCCCAGTATCGTGAAAAGTTGGGGTATGCGGGGGTACTTTCGAAGACTAGAGTTCCAACACCCAAGAGAAGAGGAGCGTAGACCACATATGTGTGACCGGTAATCCAGCCGACGTCACCGGCCGTACCCATAATATCGCCCTTTTGAAGATCAAAGACGTATTTACCAGTAGCAGCAGCACCGAGCAAGTATCCTGCGGTCGTGTGCATAACACCCTTTGGCTTTCCAGTGGATCCAGAAGTGTAGAGCAAGAACAACGGATCTTCAGCGTTCATGGATTCTGGCGCGCAGTACGGTGGGTACTTGGCGGTTTCCTCGTGCCACCAGTAATCGCGGCCCTGAGTGAATGGGACTTCGGTATTTCCTGTGCGCTTAAATACAAGGACATTCTTGACTCCTGGGCAGGACTTGAGGGCCTCGTCGACGATCTTCTTGGTTCCAATGATCTTTCCGCCACGCTTACCTTCGTCGGTGGTGATGACGACTTTGGAATCGGCATCGAGGATACGATCACGGAGAGATTCCGAGGAGAAACCGGCGAAGACGACAGAGTGAACTGCACCGATACGAACGATGGCGAGAAGGGCCACCACAGCTTCCGGAATCATGGGGAGATAGACAGCGACGGTGTCGCCCTTGCGGACACCCATTTGCTTAAGGACATATGCGCATTTGGAGACCTCACGGAGGAGTTCGCCATAGGTGATGATGCGACCTTGATCCGGTTCGTCGGCCTCGTAGTAGATGGCGGGGCGTTCGGGGTCCTTGAAGGCCCAGCGGTCAACACAGTTGACGGAGGCGTTCAAACGGCCTTCGGGGAACCAGCTGACGTCGCCGAAGGTAAGACCACCGTGTGTAACGGTGGAGTACGGGGCATCCCATTGGAGGAGATCGGTGGCGAGATTGCCCCAGAATTTCTCAGGCTCGTTTATGGACACTTCGTACATTTGCTTGTACTCGTCCATATTCTTGAGATTCGGTTTGCCCGGGTGATTCCTGTCATTTTGATTAGAATCGATGCCGATACAGTCAAAAATACGAGTAAATGCTCACTTTAGGAAAGCTTCCGGGACGTCGAAAGTCTCAATGTTGTGCGCCTCAATGACCACTGGGGCCTCGCCGCCGTTAGTTGTCGCCATGGCTGTCGCTGGAACCTTTTCCTTGTGAGCGCCGTTAACACCGTTGGTGGCCTTGGAGACACCGTTCGTAGGAGGTTTTGCGGGCGAAGCTTTGACAGACTTGCTGCCGACTCTGCTTTTCAATTTTTTCTACGTGGGATGGGTAAAAAGGTAAGCTTAGGTTGGCTGCTCTCTCTCACACCGGATCAAATGCGGATGGTGGGGTAGATATAACGGTATAAGCCGGACAAATGGCGGGGTGCAGCTGCGACCAACACGAGGGACGGATGCAGGCAGTAATCACACACCAGAAGGGTATCGCGCACTTGCGAATAAATGGTATACGGAGAGAGGGTTACGGGCAAAGGAAATATTCAACTGCGGGCAGGAGGGGAGGAGGGGGCTATATGTACCCACATGGAATCAATTGTGGTCGTCGACCGTTCGATGAACAATCGGCAAGACTATCACAATGGTTCCGGGACTAAAACAAATCCAGCTTCTTCCTTCCACCGAAGACGAATCACAGGAGGGCGAAAGAAAATATCCCCGAACGGTGTGTAAGATGTGCAGCTCGCAGCCCAAAGTGCGGGGTGGAGCGACCGGGGATCGAGGGCAAGCGCAGGCTAAATCACTTGGCCGTGTCGCTTGCTTGCAACCAAGGAAAAAAGGAACCTTCGGCAATGACGCTCGTCCTGCGGGTGTATGGAAAACCGAAGTGTCGAGGGCCCGTTGATGCGTTAACGGTTGTGGGTGAGAGAAAATGGCTCTTCTGGCTTCGTTTTCGTGAGACGATGCCAATTGCTATAACCCTGCGATATTGCGGATTGAAGATTCGATATCGATTATTACTATCTCTCTCGCTCCCCGTCGATACGCTGCTGCTGTGCTCTTTATTAATTAAAGTTGGCTGCCCAGAGCGCTGTTTTCGTCGCCTGTTGATATAAGTTGATGCGCCGAAGGGCCGAACTCTCTCCCACGTTAACCGAGAAAACGATATTCGACAAGACTCTATCGAACGGCTTCTTCTTTCCAGCGAGAATTGATAGAAGAAGAAGAACGGATGCTTCAGATTCAGGAATGGTCTGGAGAAGGGACGATCCGAGGACCTTTATATAGCATGGTTGTCGCTGCCTTCGACTCGAGCGACGAGCAGCGTGAGCGGACAAACCTCGTCACACCTTTCACAGGCTCGCATCTTGTACATGTAAAACTTACCCAATTTACCCCTCCTTTCAGCGACTATGATTCGGCTTTGCATATCTCACTCGTGGATGATACAGGAAAAATAAACTACCTAGTTCGTTTTACAATGCGCTGGGGGGGTCACTTTTCCTGTCAGGATGGGGGACGTTGTCGGTATGTGTGTGTGTGTGATAATAAACCGTAACTTTGATAACCATCCCGGCCAGAATCGTCTTTTTCCGCGAGGCACATGGGCGCAGGTAATTTTGCAGCATTCACAATTGAATTAATCCCAATCCATTCCCCGTTTCTTCTTCTCTTTCGGGGCAGTGGCCGGGTTGTGGGGAGAATTTGGTTTTCGCGGGTGAAAGGCGCCTCCGTTTGTCCGAGCGAGACAACAACCATATATACGACCCAAGACTTGCAATGGAAACCGACCCCATCCGCCGTGCGAGGTTATCACATTCAGGTCCCACTGCCGTCAGGACGCAGAGAAGATAGGTAGAACGGGATTGCCGGGCATGGCATTCGGTAAACTTCTCCGGAGAAATGCTGTAATCGATGCAATCAATTGGAAGACGTCTCGGTAACCGACGTTCATATCCACAATTCGCTGACTCGCAGGTCTTGGACGATATCATCTGCTTCAAACTCGAGCTCGCACGCCATGATTTCGGCGGCGAACCGAAAGTGGCGTCGAGGGAGGAAAAAAGATCTGTTCATGTTCGCATGATCATGTGCAGGAGAAGTGGCCAGTCCGTCGAAGGACTAGTAAACCGATCGGCTCGCAGAATGATACAGGATGACCCGCCTGTCGACATGTTGATGGCTAAAATGGGTCCTTAGTTAGGAGATCTTATATGCATACGAACGAAGGTGCATGCGGTAATGGAAAGCGATGTCAAGATGCGAGCAGCATGGTCTCTGTCTGGCACCTGCAGCTTCTTTTCAACCGATAGTATGCGCACCACCTGGCCAATAACAGAGCTGTTTGACTGCTAGACCTAGCCAATGAAATGGTCTGTGCATCTGTCGCGGCTTTAGTATCGACGTGAGCACTGTCGCACAGTACGGTCAATTAATGGACGAGCCGTGTCAGCACGGTCACAATGATATATGCCATCTGCCGGTAATAAAATATCAAGCAGGCGATAGTAAATTCATAGAGAAACCGCTATTGGCTGCTCCTTTCGCTGAGGCTCGTCTGCGCCAAGACCGGCGCTCTCGCTGGTGAGAACCGCCGCACGAAACGCGTTTTCTCATCGACAACTCGTTCCAACACGACCGCCCAGCACCACTGCTTCGACTCCCCATCGCCGCGACCGTCTACCGTCCGACCTACCCTCCACATACCATCGCGTATCGGCGAAAGTCGCGCCGCCATCGCTGATACGGTATAATTACCATCACCGGGTTTACGCCTCAATCTCGGACTGCGGAACGGTACCGTCGAGGATCGCACTCGCCTCGATCGTATCCCGATAAACATGCCACCGAAAGCGGCAAAACCTGCGCCGCCTCTATACGAGGTCAGCGAGCGTGTTCTCTGCTTCCACGGCCCTCTTCTATACGAAGCCAAAGTCCTCGAGATTAAGAACCCCGGAGAACCTGGCGCTAGCTACAGCTACAAGGTTCACTATAAGGGATGGAAATCAAGGTATGGTCGAATTGTCGCTGATTGAACTCGGAGGAGAGGAATCTGGAACTCCCGAGTCATGAACTATAGGCGCTGACTATGGCTTAGTTGGGACGAATGGGTCCCGCAAGATCGTGTTCTCGGATGGACCGACGAGAACCTTCTAAAGCAGAAGGAACTACGAGAAGAGCACAATCCGAAGAAGAAGCAGGAGAAGGAAAAGAAGGCGACTCATGCGGAAGAGCCAGTGGTGCCGACTGCCAGAGGCCAAAAGCGAGCTCGTGAGATGGATATGGATAAGGTTAGCCTTGCTGACATACATACAAACTGATTAGACGGAGTACTAACGCACTCACCAGGAGGAAGACTTTATCAAACGCCACGAGATCAAGATCTTTGTCCCTGAAGTCATCAAATCGCTGCTCGTCGACGACTGGGAAAACGTCACTAAGAATGGAACCCTTGTCAAGCTACCCCGAGAAATCACCGTCAACCAATTCCTCACCGACTTTTTCGATGCCACTCAGCACAAATACAGCGGTGCCCAACGAGAAATGTACGAAGAAATCCTCGCGGGACTTCGATCGTATTTTGATAAATGCCTCGGAACTATGCTGCTCTATCGATTCGAGCGCGATCAGTATAACGAAATCAAGAAGCAGTACCCAGATACCGACATGTGCGACTTGTACGGAACCGAGCATTTACTTAGATTATTCGGTACGGCCGACGATCCTCAAATGCATAGAGCGCTCGATACTGATAACGTGCGTAGTTACCATGCCAGAGCTTATCGCTCACACCAATATGGATTCGCAAGCCGTGAACTCTCTTCGCGAGCACTTGGATGAAATTATGATGTTTGTTTCACGAAACCACGAGAAATACGTCTTACTGGAGTACGAACAGCGTATGTCTAGCCCTACATCTATATTCTATGCTGAGTTCATGCTGATATTTACGACTAGCACCTCCAAACTATAACGCAAGCTCTCCTTGATGAGGAACTTTCAGGAGCATCAGTGTCACTACTTGGTCGAAATCAACCTTCCAGTAGATTGTCTACAACGCCTGACCTTACCACCTATAAGCTATAACTTTAATATATATCGGAGCCTGGACTTTCAGTTGGTATAAACATGATCGAAACTCGGGGATACGTTGTTCTTCTCTACCCACGTGTTTACCTGGGACTTTCAAATTCCGGAAGGCTTCAAGAGATATGGGGTTTACATCTCAAGTTCAACGCAGCGGAAGAGAACACTGCGGCTTTCATATGACCTCGACATACGATTTTTTATTCTTTTCTTTAATTTTTGGCGTAATAATCTGGCGACTGCTTTAGTTTTTCTTTCTTTTTTTTCTCGCTGTATCTTTCGTGTATAATTATATGCCCCGCCCCCTCATTCAACGAAATACCCGCTTCATATGATCGTTCATGTCCCTCTCCATACGCAATGAGATAATAAGACTTTTACATAGTCTCTAGCTGCGTCTCCCTCTCAGACAAAGCAGAGGCGTGTCCCTGCGAGCATGCGGGATTAATTCGGCAGGGTGCTCGTTTCGGCGAGCTTCCTGTGTTTTTTTTCTGTGTTGTGACTACAGAATTTTTTCCCTCCCGCCGATAAGCTCTGCGACTATAATTTTCAACTTCCAACTTTCTAACTTTCTAACTCCCTCTAAAAGAAAAAAAACTTACGCCCTTCATTGACCACACCCCATCGTCAATTCCACCCCCACCGGGCACCTATTCGCTTCATTCTATATTGATACAATCGCTTTATAAGAACATATCGAAAATGACTTGCTCACAATGCACCACCCGCATCCTCCGCTCTCTCGCCACAGACCTCACCATCCCCACCACCATCCCCACATCCTCCCGCCGTTCAATCAACCGATTGCCGTCCTCCAGAATCACCCTCCGCTACACATCCTCCTCAGCACCCCGAAACCAAAGCGCAGACCTCGCCAACAACCACACCAACTCCGGCCCCGACTTCCTCGGCCTCTACAATGCCTCCAAACAACCCAACAAGCAAGAAGCGTTATCCGCGTGGGGTAGTTCCTGGAAACCGGAAGTCGACGCATCATCCATCCGCGGCGGAGCGATTCGGATCCCCGAAACGATAAAAAAACCAGAAGCCGAATATCTCGATGATTTCACGCCCGTGAATACCCCCCGATTAAATAAATCTACCCCCCACCCCACCGAATCGGGACTCGAACAAGAAATCTCGAAAGATTTAGATTCATCTATATACAAAAGTCTGAAAACCATGCCGCAGGAAATGCAGGAGAAATTCGGAACACGTGCGGTTGCCGAAGATGTACCCTGGGAAGACCCGGAAACGATAAATAAAAAGATATCGGTACCCCACGATCCCGTGAAGAACGCGTGGAAGGAATGGTCGACCCCGAAGTTATGGTCGCAGAAGAGGATCCGCGAGTTATATAAACCGAAGGAATTGAGTAACGGTACGAGGATAACTCGATACGCGGCGCTGTCGGTTCCGCAGGGGGAATTATCATGGAAACCCAACATTTCGGCTACCTTTGGAAGAGACCTGCATCGAGAGGAACTGGACAATTCGAAACAGGCTACGGTTGGGGAGAATATCAAAGATATGCCGGCGTGGAAGGTTCATAAACTCGCGGTGCAGGAGAAATTGCAGGGAAAGAGTTGGAAGCCGTTTCAGAGGTTGTCTCCTGCGGCGGTGGCGACGTTGAAGCAGTTGAAGGCGGAGAATCCGGATATGACGGTGGAGGAGTACGCTCCGATATTTAAAATCTCGCCGGACGCGTTGAGGAGGATATTGAGGAGCAAATGGACGCCGACGGCGAAGGAGGAGGCGGGCAGGATGGAGAGGTGGAAGAGGAGGGGGGATCAGCTTTGGGATAAGTGGGTCGAGGAAGGGATGGTGGAGACGAAGGAGATGAGGTTGGCGAAGAAGGAGAGGTTGGCGAGGGTTGCGGAGGAGAAGAAGACGAGGAAGGGGTTTGTTATGAGGAGGGGGTTGAATCTGAAGAATAGGATTTTGTGAGAGTGGAAGGTTGATGAGGAGTGCGGGGCGGAGTTTAATGAGCGTACGGCTTAACGATCTAGACCTCGAGGAGGTTAGTGTATGAGTTCAAAATATATCAAGCAGCGAAGGATCTCAGATTGATGGTAAGTTTGGATTTAGCGGGGTATTTGGAAACGGTCTGTTTTCTTTCTTTTCGAACCGAATCGAAAAACTGTATATATAATTATATCGACGTCGAAAACGTCGATATGAATAAAATTGTAACTATCAACGAGAATCTCAACCTCCAGATAACAATCTTCCTCCATGATATTCCGAAGTAATATCCCCCAAAACCAACAGCAACAGAAACGGTTGTGCGTCGTCGCGACTGACCAATCAAAAGCGTGACCGCAATTCAGCCGGGAACTGGCAGTAGCCCCACCCGCTGATTGGCCGGATCGTATTAAACCCTGTCATCATGGCGTCCCCCAAGGCAAAGAACCGGGAATACTCGATTGCAAGCTAGCTACGTATTATCCAAGGTCATACGGTAAGAAGAAGAGGCCCGCGCAAAGAAAAACTCCAGAAATTTCATTCCATTCAATTCTGTCATCTTCTTCCCACCTCGCCATGTCTCGTTAAACCCGCGTCTCGAAACCATTACTTTATAACCGTCGATCATCCCCTCCATCCCCGCGCAACTTTCTCGTATACTACGTAGTAGACGGAGCATACCCTCAACATTTTCAACGATGAAGTTATCTTCGTTAATCATCCCGCTTTCGCTGGGGTTCTCGACCGCGTCCGCGCAATGGGATCATTTACAGTCGTTATTAAACCCTAAACCGAAAGATCCCGACGCAGCCGGTAACATCAAAGCTTCCGCACCTGACGATTTCACCCCGGAAGCCGGGAAGATCTATCGGGTGGATAAGAATAATTGGCGGGAAGTGTTACAGTTCACGGAGGTGGATTGGTTGGCGATATTTACGACCGGGGTTGAAAACTGTCCCGGTTGTGAGATTTATGAGAAGGTATGGTAATTTAATTCATACGTATATAAATAAGAATTTATATACTTGTCTGGCAGTCTGAGAAAGGTTATGCTAATGGTATCGATTGGTTAGACGTATAACGTAGGTTAATACAACGGGATGGGATGAAGATGGGGATATCAATATACTAAATGGATGTTAGGAAACCGTCGAATTGCTGCAGGAGAATAAGAATATTCACTTCGCCCGCGTGGACTGCGATTCTTCAGCCGGTACATCCACCCCGCACACCGTCTCAACAATACAAAATAACTAACCAATAACCAAATAATATTAACAGTCCTCTGTTCGATCTTTGGCTCATGGGGCTCCCGCATTTACCACATAACCCACTCCAAAACCAAATCCAAAGCCTTCCCGGGCGTCGAAGAACACAATACCCATCTCCGACCCATCCCATTCCACCGTCCCGGCACCGGATCCCCACCACCAGTCAAAGACGCCGACGGGAAAGACGTAAAACCCCCACCGCCGCCGCCGGATGCGAAATGGCTAGCGGAGGTGGTGAACGATGAGAAATGGAAGGATATCGACGAATGGACGGGGGGAAGTCATCCGTTCGACGGGTTGTTTCAACAGCCGTTGTGGGTTTGGTGGTGGATCGTTGGTGTTTTTTCGAAGGTGCCGCCTATGGCTATGATGGTTGGGATCGGATTGTTTTCGAGGTTTGTTACGTGAGTATATCCATCCTTTTGCGTTTTAACTACATTTTACATATGAGGTGATTGGATGGTTAACGTGGTGGTTTATAGGGGACGGTTTACGGGGAGAGGATTGGGGGCGCCGAAGCCGAGGGAGGCTGCTGCTGCTGCCGGAGCGGCGAAGAAGTCGAATTGAGGGGACTCATTATTAAAGTCATGAATTGTATCGTTCGTTTTGTAATTGTTAATACTCGCGCTGTTATATAAACCCAAGCGCATGCTGTTGTAATCAATTTTGATCCAAAAGTCTCAACTTTATATCCGCCGTTGTTCTGTATATGAGGCTCAAACGACGTCTCAACACCTCGGCCCGACCCATTCACCGCGACATCATCATCAACTTCATCGAATAAACCAGCAGCCATGCTCTCCCGCTCTCTGCCCCGCATCCTCCGCCGCCCCGGCGTATTCACACATACATACGCATATACCTCCCACCGCCGCATCTCAACATCGACTCCTCACCCAACATCCTTCAAACAATACCCCTCCCCGCCTCGTCTCCCAAAAGACGACCAAAAAACCTTCGAATCCCTCCAAAAACCCTCCCTCGGCGCCTTCTCGACTTCAAACCAACACGCGGATCCCCAATCTCCACCCCCGGAAGACTCCAAAGCCGATATCTTAAAACTGGAAGCGGAGTTGAGCGACCAACATAAAGATTTCAGATCCGGTGGCGAGAAACCGCTGTTCGACGGCGAGAAGAATCCTGTTACCGGAGAAGTAGGCGGTCCCAAGACGGATCCCTTGAAATACGGGGATTGGAGTTTCAACGGCCGCGTTACCGATTTTTGATCATTTTGAGATGAAAGTGTGTATATTTGTATAATACCTGTACGATACGAGATATAAATAATTGAAAGTTGCAAAATGTTTAAATATCAAACGGCTATGCTATATACTATATATGAGGTAAAAAATGGTATCCGAAATACATCCAAATAAAAACTGGCTCCGTAAATGCGTCAAAAGGTACCTTTATATACAAAACATGTTATATCGTAACATCGCTCTACCACTTTATATATTTTTATATAGTTTAACTAGCGGAAGGGTCCGGTCGCTTGGCCAGCAGCGCCGGACCGACTTTGCTGTTATTCTTCCGGCCGATGGCTTCGGATATCCACGCCCCGACTTCAGACACCTTTTCGAGATCGACGCCGGTGTTCATACCCACGCTGTGCATACTACTCCAATTAGCACTCCACCATCTCAAAACTCGAAAATGGGAAGAGGGGAACTTACAAGTATACTAAATCTTCGGTGGCGACGTTTCCAGTGGCACCCTTCGCATACGGACACCCGCCCAACCCAGCAACGCTACTATCGAAAACCCTAACCCCGTTCGCCAACCCGACCATGCAATTCACAATCGCCTGGCCGTAAGTATCATGAAAATGACAAGCCAGTTTCTCCACGGGAATCTTCGCTTCAACGAGCGCCTTCATCAAAACATCTATCGAATAAGGATTCCCGACTCCCGTGGTATCACCCAACGATACCTCGTAACAACCCATATCCAATAACCGTTTCGTCACCTCGACGACTTTTTCGGGCGGGGTGTCGCCGGAGTACGGACAGGATATGACCATGCTGACGTACCCGCGGACTTTCAACCCGTTTTCCAACGCGCGTGTTACAACCGGTGTGAAACGGTCGAATGATTCGTCGATGCTGCAATTTAAATTCTTCCGCGAGAATCCTTCGGATGCGGATGCGAATATCGAGATTTCTTCGGCGGGGTGAGAGGGGGATAACGCTGAATCGAGGCCCTTGAGGTTGGGTACCAGGAAGGGGTATGTTATGTGGATGTCTTTGGGAGCCGGGAGCGGGGATTTGGAGAGGTGGGAGAGGATGGATGAGGAGTCAGCCATTTGCGGGACCCATTTCGGGGCGACGAAGCTGCCGGCTTCGATTACGCGGAGGCCGGTGGTGGAGAGACGTTCGATCAGGGAGATTTTGGTGGCGAGGGGGACGATTGTTTTTTCGTTTTGGAGGCCGTCGCGGGGGCCGACTTCGACGATTTTAACGAATTCTTTCGCGGGTGGGGATTGGGATTTTGAGGTGGGATTGTTGTAGTAGTAGAGGTCTTTGACGGAGGCGAAGAGGCGGGACTGGGTGAGGGATCGGGAGGTGAAGAACGAGGGACGGAGGAGGGCTGTCGGCGATGTCGGTGATGTCGAGGATGTGGCGGTGCGCAGGGGTGCCAGACGGCCGAAGATGTGTTTGGAAGCGCAGAACATTGTTTCTATCCGGTCTATTGAATACGATACACTATCATACAGCTGTCAAAGCGAGTATAACTGCGAAGTCAAAGGAGCGTCTGTGGATGTAAGATGAATAAATAATAAAGATGGGAAGGCTGTTCTATTTTTCGTTCGATGATTTCATAGCGAGCACCGCCGCCAGGAACCACCAGCTGAAACCAGCTTGTGACGCCGGAGCCCGAAGATAGCCGGCCAAGCTGCCCCGCGAAGTTCCCGACTCAGTTAGCATCGAATACGAGTCCTTACTTCGAGTACCTACCTAGGCAATAGGTACTTACTTGAATGGGTGGGAGGATGGCGGGGTTTGGTGGGGCTGGAACGGGGCAATTTCTAAGCCGGCAAACATACAAAAATTATCGCCGGAACAACCTCCCTCACCTATTCCATACTTCTTCTACCTAGGTATATCTATATCTGATATAACGGACACAGCAGCATGTCAGACATCGGCGAACCGTCGGGCTTGCAACCGGAAACTGCTCCGGTGCAGAGACTGCCCCGTCGCCGCTTCGTCGGAAAGAAGGCCGCTGCAGAATTGCACAAGGCGAAGACTGGCGCAGACATCTCCGTCGAAGACTCCGTCGCCGTGCAGAGTACACCTCCCTCTACTCTCATCGATCTATAAAATACCACCAATAACAAGGCTAATTACATATAGAAACACCTCGCCGGACTCCTGGCCGTGCGACCACCCAAATCCCCCCCGAAATCCTCAACAATGCCGCCCTCAACGCCGCCATCGCCCTCCTCCCGCAAAACTACAACTTCGAAATCCACAAAACCGTCCACAACATCCTCAAATCCGCCGCCACCCGCGTCGCCCTGCAAATGCCCGAGGGCCTCCTCCTCTTCGCCTGCACCATCTCCGACATCATATCCCAATTCTGCTCCTGCGAAGTCCTCATCATGGGCGACGTAACCTACGGCGCATGCTGCATCGACGACTACACCGCCCTCGCCCTCGGCTGCGACTTCATGGTCCACTACGCCCACAGCTGTCTCATCCCCTCCGACGTCAACAAACTGAAAACGTTATACGTATTCGTCAGCATCGATATCGACGCTAATCATTTCATCGCAACCATGAAACGAAACTTCACATCAGGAAAACACATCGCCGTCGTAGGAACGATCCAATTCAACGCCACCATCCAAGGCGTCAAAAGCGAACTCGAATCAACAGCCGGATTAAAAATCACAATCCCACAAATCCTACCGTTAAGCAAAGGTGAAATCCTCGGCTGCACGGCCCCGAAACTATCATCTCAGAAGAACAGGGACGGCAGTTCGGTCGAAAACGTCGATGCCGTGGTATACCTCGGCGACGGAAGATTCCATCTCGAAAGCGTAATGATCCAAAACCCCACGCTACCGGCTTACAGATACGATCCCTATTCGAGAAAATTCACACGGGAGGAGTACGATCATTCCGAAATGCAGAATCTACGGATGGATGCGATAACGCAGGCTAAGAAGGCGAGGAAATTCGGGTTGATATTGGGTACCCTCGGTCGACAGGGGAATCCCAACACGTTGGATAATCTCGAACAAAAATTGAAGGAATCGGGTATCGAGTATGTTTTGTTGCTGTTGTCGGAGATTTTCCCGGGCAAGTTGGCTATGTTTGCGGATGTGGAGGCCTGGGTACAGATCGCTTGTCCGAGGTTGAGTATTGATTGGGGTTATGCGTTTCCCCGACCCTTGTTGAGTCCCTACGAAGCCTTTGTGGCGTTGGGGGAGAGGAAGGTGTGGACTGAGGTTGGGGATGGGAGTTATCCTATGGACTTTTACGGCAAGAAGGGGCTGGGCAGGAGCAAGAAGGCAGTGCCGGTCGAAGTTGTAACGTAGAATTGTATATACTTATATAACCTATATGTATATATAATTCTGTTATAGGTATATATTATGGTAAGATGAGGTAAAAGATATCTTTAGCTGCAATGGAATGCCCCGACACTTTCGAAGTCATGTGATACTTACGGGGAAAGAATACGGATTAGCAAATAATTGCTGCTTGAGTCTGGTTCTAGCGTTCTCACGACACATTAAATCTGTTCGCCTTGAACTTTTGATAAGATATGAACTGGGAATCGCAGTTTCGAACCAAGTACCTACTTGGTATCTGCAAAGGCGCCATGAATCATCTCGCGCTCAATCTCGGTTCCTGAAATTGACTGTTCCTGCCTTTCGGCTCGCCTTGAACCTGGCACGCTAAACCCAGCGCAGTCGAGATTGAGCCCAACTCGGCATGGTGCCAATCCATAAAGTGCGTTGGTGACTCCTCACCACCACGCCTAAAACTCGCGATGTTTATTTCTCAGGCATGCCTGAATAACCAACACGGGTGCGGGCGTCCAGGCTTCAGCCATGCCTCCTGACTCCAAGGTACCCCGACCAAGGCACTCTGCAGCCGTGCCCTGAGCAATCGCGAGATCGTGCACCGGAAGGGAACATGTATAAGTATTCGACTTCACGACCCTTCCACAAAGGGTTCTTCCCAGCATCCACAAAATATACAAACTCTCTGAAGATATCAATAGCCAGAGAGAAATCATTCGAACACTCTTCGAGATCTTACAATCTATCACAGATCAATCTCCTCTTTTTGAGAAACCACGCTTTGACTAGTAGTTGGTTCTCGTATATTTCATCGAATAGATCATAGTAATCTTCGATACCCAAAAACACAATTCTTTATCTTTTCAAAGCATTCAAATGCCATCCCAGGCAATTTCCCTCCCATCCGCCACCCGGCGCCTCCTCGCCGATTATCGCGAAATCCAGGCTGCCCCGGTCTCAACCTCTGTCGCAGCTCATCCTCTCGAGTCGGACATCTATCAATGGCACGGAAACATCCAAATGCCGCAAGGCTTCGACCTCCATTTCTCCATGTTATTTCCATCCAACTACCCCTCCAACCCGCCCTCTTTGCTCCTCTTCACGCGTCTCCCGCACGAAAACGTTCTTCAAGCCGTCGGTGGCTTCAAGGTCTGTTTGGACATGTTGGACGAAAGCGCGGAGAGTGAATATAACGGATGGTCGCAGAGTTACTCGGTCAGGAGTATATTGATGCAATTGGAGGCCTTTCTCACGGATTCTAAAGAACTGACGAATTCCCGGCTTGGAACGATGGAACAAGCTAAAGCGGATGCGCAGTTTCATCATTGCCAGAAATGCGGTAGCAGAAGAGGATCGCCCTGGCCGGCTTTTCCGACAGCTGATGCCGTCACCAGGCGAGTTACGCGAGAGGTTAAACGTCCCAAAATCGTCACGACTAAGAAAGTCGAGAAGAAAGCGGAGGGTACGAAGAGAAAGGCCGGCGCAGACGAATGGCAAGAGGTTTCTTCGAAGAGGCCTCAAGTCGAGGGTACGAAGAGAAAGGCCGGCGCAGACGAATGGCAAGAGGTTTCTTCGAAGAGGCCTCAAGTCGAGGAACCAAAGGCAAAAGGAAAGAAAGTCGTCGACTACTCGGCTGCCGCTGGAAAAGTTCTCGTCATCAAACCGGGCCATAAGATTCAGCGAGCACCGAAGATCGTGACTTTGAAGGAACTGGAGAGGCTTATGGTCGCGAAACCAGCGGAGGCTCGACCGGCCCCTGTCGAGGAGTCGGAAGCTTCACCCAGAGATGTTTACTTCAAAATGATTGAACGAGAGCATGCGGGCGCTTTTGCAAAACTGCCTTACGAAATGATGCTTCAAATCCTCCTCTCCGGCGGACTCAGCGCGCGCGATGTCGTCAACTTTAGCTTAACATGCAAGCATATTCAATCATTCTGCATGGACGGCTACTTTTGGAAATCGTTCTTCCAGCGCTGTTATCCGAACTCCGAACTCGTCGCCTCCAATCTCGACGACTGGCTTGTTGCGTTCGCTCAAGAGAGCAATTTCGCCGGCTCCGAAATGAGATGCTTCGCGTCGAAAGTCAGCATGGACGAGGATGTTCTCGGTGTCCCGGTTGATTGGACTATGAACCCGAAGACAAAACAGGTCGATTACATCTACATGGTCGACTCCTCAGATTTCCTCTCCCGCGCAGCTTTCCACGACGATAAGGTTAGAAAAACAACGTGGAACAAGGGTTTCAAAGCTTGGTGTCCGATGTACCTCTCCGAAGAACATTTTCAGAGAGCGCTCCCGGACATCAAGGAATTCATGGTCGAGATGTGCCCGGAGTACGGGACTCGGTTGTTCACTCCTCGCATGGTTCTCGATGTCATCCCGAAGATGATGAATACTCTCGTGGTATTACTCATGGACAACGGAGAAAAGATCTCGAGCAAGGCTATTGAGGGATATTTCTTGTTACACCGCTTGTTTAGGGCAATGATTGCTGAGTTCTCACAGCTTCAGATTGAGATTGACGAGAGGATCAGAAGAGCCATGACGACGGAAGATGGGAGGATGAAGAGTTCGCTTCCAAGTCTTGGGAATTGGTTACCACTGTTGTCAGTCTCCGAAACGTACAGCTGGGTGACCCCGGGTCTCAGCAGGGCAATTATCGGAGAATTCTTCGACCGCGCAGTCATCTGGACCGCACGAGAACATCCGAAGATTGTCAATGTACAAAAGTTTGCACCGAAGGAAGTGGAAGCGAACGATAGGTACCTGAACATGTGGCTGGACGCCGGACAGGTTTCCAGACGTCTGTTAGTCTTCCACGTTCGATTACTCTATTCGATCCAGCAAAAGCAAGGCGGTATGGACGAAATCTCCACAGCCAACGATCTCCTCTACGGACGACCACCAAGGCCGGTTGTAGAGAAATTCCAGAGAACCGTTCAGAAAATCATGACATTGTCCACATGGCTTGATTTCTTCGACGCCCTGTTCGTTCGTCGTCCCACTAAAGCCGATTTAACCGCTCTACTCCAACAATCGGTTCGCAATTCGCTTAGAAAACGGTATCATCGGGCGGGCATGGATTTCTCCAAGATCCATGCCTCCGGAGTCTCCAGGATCCTTCTCAAGGGACAAAGCTACAGCGTCCCGCCAAACCTCAAGAAACTCGAGATGAAGGAGAGTTGGCGATGGGAATCGGGACGCGGTTGGAGTTATCTCGACGCCACATGCACTGTGTTCGATTGGGATGACAAATTCATCGACGAGGTCAGCTATGCTAACCAAATCGCCTTTTGCGCGGATGATTCGAAGAGGAACCAAACGGCAGCATTAAGGCATTCCGGAGATCAGATCGATAGCCAGGTTTGTCGCGGGGTACACACCGTCGAGGTAAACCTTGAAGTCATGGCGAAAAACCCACGAGTCAAGAGCTTCGCGTTCTGCATGAGCGCTTGGAGCGGTGCT
Organism: Dactylellina leptospora; assembly: GCA_036971365.1. Classification (NCBI taxonomy): domain Eukaryota; kingdom Fungi; phylum Ascomycota; class Orbiliomycetes; order Orbiliales; family Orbiliaceae; genus Dactylellina; species Dactylellina leptospora. Next base: position 1,130,091 of record JAJTUC010000004.1, read on the forward strand.
CGACTCGGGGATTTCAAGACTCCTGAGGTGGCGTTGGTGGACAAGATTAGTAAAGTTGAGTTGGCGAATTATAACTTTGGGGGTACCGGTGGACAGATCAGGGATAAGAAGAGTGTGGTTATGGCGATTTTGTATAGGAATAAGGTTGGGGCTAAATGGGATATGAAGGCGGTTGGTGATATCGGAGATGGGGATTTGACGAGGGTGGATCAGTTGAGGGATGATATGAGGAAGGCTTTGAGGAAGATCTAGAGTTTGGGATCTGTCGAAGAAGTATTGATCGATCAATATATTCTCTTCTCTTCTATGTATATCATTCATATTAATTTGAATAGGCTTTGTCTATAGATAGATCTAAATTAGAAAAAATGGGTTTAATCGTCGATTTATACGATCCAGATGGATGGATGTGACGAGAGCCTTCTATTAAAAGATGATAGAATGCAGTCTGCCAATTATTTATTACTGGTTGCAAAAGTTTAGATAATATCAGCTAACTACAATGTGCTAAGTAGGAATTGTACCCGGGTTTGCTGTAAAATCGATCTGCAATAGTCTCTTCTACATCGAAAGCAAAAGTCCTTCCTACATCGAAAGCAAAAGTCTTTTCTACATCGAAAGCTGATAACTAATATTACTCCTATATATTATATTCGCAGCTAGAAGCCTTAATCCCAGTGAGCTCCCAGCAATCAAGGGGAACGTCAACAACGTTGAGATTAACGCGGCAAATACGAGCAAAAAATAGTTACGGTATTTAAATAGTGAGATCTAATCTCGCGTCCGCAGCTTGGCCAGTCTATTAAAGTGCGACACAGGATATCAATTAGTGGTCTTACTGTTACCTGCTCAGATAGTCGAAAGGCGCCTATCGAGACGGTTTGTAGCCTGACCACAGTGTAATTTAAAAACACGAAAGGAAAAATAAAGATTTCGGGAAAATTCCTTCGGAAGGACTCCCCGGACAAACCAGCAGATTCCCTTTCTTTTTTGGGGGGGAGCGTAGGGCTGGCCTCGGCCATTTCAAACCAGTTGTCAAGTTTCAGACTTCGTGAGCAAAATAAGAGCGTTTGGAGATTTATGCTCCCGGGGCAGGGTCCAAGTTTATTTTTGGTGTTGACAGCGAGAAAAAAACTCACCGAATCGGTGTCGCGAAACCCTTGCGCGGATGTGATGATTGGCTGTCCTTTCGTCGCACCAGCAACTTTTTTCCACGTGGAAAGGGAGGACTGGGGGGTCGGGCGGCTATCCGCCCTGGAAAGCCTGGATATGCTAACATTGGACGATAGATTAAGGAATCCTTCTCGGTGAGTCGTGCGCCTAGATCATGCGAGATTAGAGAAATGATGCGCGGTGCTTACGAGGCCTTTTCCAGCGTCGAATATTCGTGGTGGGAGTTTTGCCAGCCTCAAATCCAACAGGTAACAAAGTGGCTGAACATCGAGGACCCCGTTCCTGCCAAAACATGTGTTTTCGTTTCGGTCAGAGCCGGCGCCATGAGATACAAGAGCCGTTGGACTCGTGAGGTTTGGCATTCGTCATTGGTGATAGCATGACAAAAAGTGCAGATACGACCAAGAACGTCTGAGCGCAGAAAACCTTCAGGTACCGGATTATGCAGCGAAGGAGAACAGGAAAAAGCATTTCTGCATTTGCCTCCCATCAGCGACGATCGAGAGAAACGTTGTATTTTCACGATGATCTCGAAATAAACTCCTCGAAGGTGTGGCTGATGTCAGTGCGAAAACTGGATTCCGATGTTCAAGCGGTGGCAAAACGTCATCTGAAGAACGGCTTTCGCAGGCTCGAGAGGACCCTGATGAGGGTCCGCAATATTGAGAGGCAAGGTTCTCAGTGGAATGCTGGCAGGGCGTTTACTCTGACTCCAGGGCAAAAATAGGTGAGCGCACAAGTCGCACCCTCGAATTGAGTGGACTGGCAGCGTTCCAGGGTCTGAACAGCTGATCCCGGCCACTGCAGCGAAGTCGCGATATCATTGGCTGCGAGTCCCCCTGCGCCCTCCCTCGTTTAAAGAGCCTGTTATGCGATATGATGCTATTGTGGTCACCAGCATCTCGAACATCAACAACAGGTTTTTTCGCCGCTCCAGGTTGTCCTCTAAGGCGTGAAAGCGAGCACCAATCGAGCACTAATTCAGCATCTGCAGAGTTTGTGGAGTCGCCAGTCGGCTGGGGGTATCTGTTTTCGACCGGGTGCATTTGAAGGCGTTCCTGCTTAGTACACATGTAGCTAGTGTGATCTCGCGGCGATAAACGTTAAAAGACACCCTCACCAGTTCTGCGCCCGTTTCTTTCGCTCTTTCTTTTCTTCGGGTCGCTCTATGCTCAGGCTTCCTCCTGTCAATTCGTCTTTCCATCTCATATATATCGCTCCTCCCTCGATCCCGTCTAGTGCTGGTGATTTTTGCCTCACCTTTTTCGCTTTCCTCCCATATTCGAGACCTGTGTGAAGCTGCGTTTCACGTTACTCAAAACTCGATCCAATATATTGCCAGCGCCTCTTCAAACAACCACCAGATCATATAAGATATATCGACACCGCGCACAGTAAAATTCTTCTTCCTCTTTCCCAGTGATCTTTACAAAAGACTGCAGAACTCTTCGTGAAGCGTTAACTCACTCTCGCGAACGTTCTACGCTCTTTTGGGACCGTATCACAAAGGGGCGACGACACCTCCAACACTCCAACACCTCCCGCTAATTGACAGCTACGACAACATTGAGCATAACTATCACCTTATCGTCATCGTTCCGGTTCACAAAAACAGATTTCTTTCAGTGTTAGGGCATTTCAACTGCGTTTGTTAATTTGGTCGTTCATATCTCTCAGGAAGAGTTGTTGATTCCACCAAATATTTGTTTTTTGCTTTGTGACTTCGACTTCTCACAGCATTTCTTCCTGCTTCTCTCCTCGACACCTCGAAACGATTTTCTTCTACTTTCACATTCGCATCATCACCATCATCACAGAAAAGTTTTCATCGGTTTCTCTTTCATTTGATACCTTTCTCTAGGTCTCCAGAGCATTCTCGGCTGTGAAGGAGATCCTCTTAAACCCTAAACATCCAAGTTACTCGACATCGAAACATATCGTTGCAAAACAGGTAATAACTTCGAAGACACGAACTCGAGAACAATCCGCGTCGGAAGCTAACCATCAATTTCCTCACCATCACAGAAAAAACAAAACTTCTCGCTTTCGAGCGACCACCATCTCCCTCACCTGTTATCCTTTCCTAAAACATCTATCGCAAGATGACTTTCAGAGATAGGGCTCGGAGTATCTATGCGCGAAGAGATGAAGCCTTCCCATACCCCGACCTCCCGCCATCGCTTCACCCTCGCCGACATGAGGACGACGCACCACCACCACCGGTAGTACATACCGTCCTACCATATCACACCCCATATCTCGGTTTACGAGCCAGACTGTCCCAAGTATGGTTCAACAGATGGACAATATTGTTGATGTTGATCGTTGTACGAACGATCATCCTCGTTGCTAGTATGGATAAAGATCTTGACGCCGCTCAAGTGCAAGCTCTATCAGCATGTACTGGAGTCGAAAGCATGGGCAGTGCGATGGCTTCTATGCCACACTACATGGCCGCCGGTGTCAACGAAGCCGCTGCTAAGGGTATCGAAGCTGCCGTCCACGGTCTACAAAAGACTCTTATGCTCGGTCTTACTGCCGTCGAGGCCATCGTCATCTTTGCCATCAACGTCGTCGTTCAGACCTACATCTGTCTCTTGACATTCGCTATCAGAAGCAGCTTGGGTACAGTTCTCAACGCCGCGAGCGAAATCACAGACTTCTTGAATAGGACTCTCGTTGAGATCACCCAAGATATTCAAGACGATGCAAAGAGTTTTGAGAATGCTCTGAACTCGTTCATCGGTGGCTTGAATGATATCGGCAACTTCTTCGGTTCCGACCAAACTGTTCCAACGCTTACGCTTCCCTCCCTCAGCAAACTTAACGATATCAAAATTCCGGATAGCGTTGCCCGGGGACTAGAAGACCTCAATAAGACGATACCAACTTTCGACCAGGTGAACACCATGTACAACTCCGCTTTGAGAGTGCCATTCAATTTGATCCAAAACGAAGTCAACAATTCTCTCAGGGTCTACGAGTTCAACCGGGCACTTCTTCCAGTTCCCGAGAAGAACACTTTGACTTTCTGTTCGGATAATCCAACCATCGGCAACTTCTTCGACAGCATTCATGAGAAGATCGGTGACGTCAGGAACATCTTGTTGGGAGTTCTTATTGCCGTCGCAGTTCTTGTCATGATCCCCATGGCTTATCGCGAATGGTGGAGATACAGGAGCCTACGACAACGTGCATTCATGCTCAGCGCCCCTGGTCAGTCATTCGATCCGGTTGATATCGTCCAGATCTGCAACCATCCATACTCTTCCACTCTTGGACTCAAGGCTGCCGCTTGGTACAAGTCTACTCGACGACAAATCGCAGTTAGATGGTGGTTCGCATATATCTCATCCCCAGCTTGCCTCTTTGTCCTCTCTCTCGGTATTGCAGGTCTTATTTCTTGTCTTGGCCAATACATCGTCCTCAAGCAAGTTGTCAACGCTACGCCCGGTCTCGCCAATGAAGTCGGAGAGTTTGCCGATATCGTCGTCAATCAACTCACCGATGCTTCTCTCGCTTGGGCTAACGACGCCAACGGTGTTATTGACCAGACTCAATTCAAGATCAACGACGACGTCCTCGGATGGGTTCATAACGGTAGCGTGGCACTGAACAACACTCTCAACGATTTCGTGGATACCATGCAAGATGGTATCACCGACATCTTCGGTGGCACCCCGCTCGAAGAGCCTGTCAAGAATATCTTCTTCTGCCTCGTCGAACTTAAAGTTAAAGGTATTCAGAAGGGTCTTACGTGGGCCCACGACAACTCTCAGGTGTCGTTCCCTAACTTTCCCAATGATACCTTCTCCCTCGGTGCAGCCACTAGTGTTGGACCCGATGCGCAGAACGGATCGGAGAGTTTCTTGGCCGATACTGGTTCTCAAGCTGCCGATAAGATCACTGAAGTTGTCGTCAAACTTGCCGATAAATATGAAGACAGCTTACTCATCGAAACTTACATCTCTTGTGGCTTAATCGGTATCTGGATTTTTGTTTGCATCATCGGCGCCATCCGAGTTGCCATCATGATGATCGGACGCGACAAGACTCGGGCCGAAGGAGGCTCCAGGGGACTGACAGGAGACGGCCGACAGACTTTCCATGATAAGACAGACGGAAGAGTCGCTCCCGTGTTCCCACAGTTTTCCGAAAAGTCTGAGACAGATCTAGGCGTTATGAGGGGTAGCACTGAGGACGAAGGCTCACCAGCCGCTATCGCAAGTCCAACAAGAAGGGCATATACCAAGGAACGACCATGGGTTGGAAGTCAACATGGTGATATCGTCAAATCATAAATGGTCGGTGGGTCGAAGTATTTCGGGATTGTCAGGTGAAACCTAGATGGTGAATCCTAGCATCCTTCAATTCGCATATTCGTTTCAAAATCGAGCATATTCCATGGTGGGCGCGTTTTCAAGTTTTATTTTCTCCTTTGTCTTTGCTTCTGCAGCGTCTTTCCCCGGCATTTTTCGATCATTATTATACCCAAGAGAACATGGTTCGTTCCATCAGTTACTGTATAGCATTACCTTTCCTTTTAATGCACGAGTTTCGTTGTGTGGTTTACACTTTCCTTTGTTTCCCGAGTTGCCATCGTCGTATAGGCGACGGCTACTACCATGCTGAATGAGTTAGAGAATCTTTCATACTACTTGTCTAAGAATGCTTAATATTTTAATTTCGTTTCCGTGTATCCGAATTCGCTTCACTGAGTGGGGCGAATTTTAAAGGAAGAAATGTCAAAAAGTCAAAGCAAATTTTTTTCTCAAAACAAACATCAGTTTTCTTTGCAATTTCTGATCGCGATACCTGTTTCCTTCAATAGTGTGGATCTTGACTCTTTCGATCATGTACCCGTTTGATCTTAGGGGCGATGTACTTTCAACTCCGTGAACAGCACTGATGTGCTTCTATTCACCACTATCTTTAATGAATATTATGATAATTGAGTCTGAGTAAAATTCCCTTCTCTTAGTAAACATCCAGCTAGATTGACGAGGTATATACACTATCATACAAAACCCATCTCAATATATACGTAAAAGATTAAGATCGTGACTCCCCAGCCGGTGGCTCCGGGTTGGCCTCATCGGCTGTTACCGCAGGTGCATTCCCACGGACACCAACAGCCTCACGTCCGGGAGCACTCTTCCTCCCAGCCAAAACTTTAGTCAATCTCTCCATCTTTTCAGATTCCTCGACATCAGCCAATCGCTTCGCGATAGCCTTTTCAGCCTTCCTCTGAGCCTTCTGTCTCGCCATAACAGCCTCAGCTCTACCCAACCGTCGCTTCTCGCTTCGCAATTTCGCAGCCCGTTCCCTCTCCGTTTCACGCCCGAAATATCTCCTCGCCCTCCACGGCTCACCGAACAAAACTCTCTTCAGAGTCCCGCTTCTCTCCCATCGTTCCGCGAAACCTAACGGTTTATCCGCGCCTTTAGCACGGACTTGATTAACACGTTTAGCTTGCTCGTGAACTCCCCTCGCGATACCGCGTTCTTCGTTCTCCTTAATCATTTCCTCCTTCGTGATCAATCCCATCGCCACTTTCTGTTCCTGATATTTCCTCTGCACGGACTTCGTGCATTGTAATCTATACCTCAACTCCCACCCCCACGGTCCCAATTCTTTGAGTCTCGCGGGTTTCTCGGACAACAGATAATTATCCAACCCGCCGACTTTATCGATCGTTCGGAGAACGTTGGTGGCGAGTTTGCAGGTAACCCATTTCCCGAGACCGAAGCTCCACAGTTTTTTGTTTTTGATGTTGGGGTACCATTTTCGACGGGTGATCGTGAATTCTTTGTCCGGGATGTTGTTTCCGAATTGGACGTGTTTGGAGGCGTAGAGGCCGAACCAGGATTGTTTGTAGGTGGTATTGATCTTGTAGGGGTATGGGGGCGCTTTGGAGAGGAGTTTTTCGAGTTTGAGTTTGGAGGATTTGTGCGGTAATGATGGGGTTGTGGTGAAGTTGCGGGATGGGATGGTGAGGAGGGAGAGGAGGGTCGGTGGGGTGGTTGTTGTCGCTGGGCGCGGGAGGAGAGAAGGTATTCGGGGCGGCATGGCAGGTGATATTTGGATGTTATATGGCCGCCTGGGCCGGTAGATTCTTTTGAGGGTGTTTTGTCCCTCTACGTCGGCCAATGGCGGTGGATGAGGTTGGTTTCATGGGATGTCGTTGGAGAAGCAGTTCGTGAGAGTTATCTTGAAGTTGTGAAAAGTTCAACGCGATCGGACTTAAGACGTTTGAACCGACTGCACAACGCATTCTCGTGTTGTACTTCAAGAATTCCCTAGTGACCACGACTATTTGATTACATCACATGTATTCGTAGAATAGTCTCTATCATTTCATGTCCCAAATGGAGATTTTTGCTTTAATAATCCAAAAGTCCGATACGAATCCTTTTAGGCATCTGAGATATCAATATGCCCCGCGAATATCAAGCCGAGAAGGAACTAAACATTTCTTTCAGCCCAGCTTAGAATCATCCCCTCCAACGTGTCTTCATATTCCCTTAGAACAACCTCTCCATTCTCTATAAATGTATTGTCTTGGACGAATAGATCTTCCGGGGGCTTATTAGCTAATATCATCTTACGCCATCGAAGAAAATCCTCCGAAGGGGTTGTTAGTTCCTCGTAATATTCCCTACAGCCCTTCACGTCTGCCGTGCACCGATACATATGCAATCGGAGGAGAAAGTTGCTGAGTGCTGGCAAGCCCTGAGTCTTTATTTTGGCTTGGTTGACAAAGACCGTTAGCGTTTTTTCGTTTGGGTCTTCTTTGATGATCAAAAATTCGTCCCCCGCTGCTAATAAAATTCGCAGAATAGCGAAATGACCCTGGTCTATAGTTTAGCCAGAGATCATACTTCCCTAGTATTAAGAATTCACACTACTCACTCTACTGTGCGCTTGGCCCCATTTCTTATCATCTAGGTTATAATTATTCAAGGCTCGAAGCCCTGCGCAGCCTAGCTGAAGATAAATATTATATTCCACTGTCCCTAAAATTAGCGAGTGGCGATTTTTTATGACGTGTAATTCTTTTCCACTTACTATCTTCACAACTCGTCTCAGTTTCGCTGGTAAATCCAAATATCGCGAGAATCTCAGGAAAACTCATGAGATATGTCCCAACAACCTCACACCGGCATTCATCCACCGTTGTAGCAATATCACCAAACAGCCCCGTCCAAGTTTCCCCGGGTTTATACCACGAAGACACCGGCTTCCCGTCAATCATATTTACCGGGGGATTCTCTTTATCGAAGTTGAATGATAAATCACCATTTTCAATGAGAAGTTTCCCGGTGCCGTGGCCTAAGAGTTCGTGGAATACGACCCAAAGATAGAACGTCGGGTGGTAGTGTTTGTTAAACTCTGATTCCGCTGACGGATCTACTCGGATTGTTTCTTGGAAGCCTTGCCATTTTGAGAAGTATTCCGGGGTTGGCGGGCTGATGCTATTCGCGATCATGACATTTTTGAACCCGGTTTCTTGGCGTATATCGTTGAACTATCGTACGCAAAAATTATTAGAGAAGAGTCTTCGCCACGTAGCAATAAGGGGAATCGGTACATTTGGCAGATTTATCCCCGGAAAGATAATGCTCGAGCAGTATGCATGCGCTGTATTTAACTTCATGTCAACGCAAATACCATCAATCATTATAACCGTGGGAATAGAATCATACTGTGTAGACTAGTGAAGTCTGGAGGTTCAAACAATTCTTTCTCAAACGGGCCCTTCCCATCATTTTCGGTAAACCCTTTAGTCCAGGGAAGCAACCGTATGAACTGAGCAGAGTTCTCCGCCAGAGTCTTCAACGTTTCAGTCTCCTTCTTATCAACCAGACCTACTAAGCCTTCAAATTCGGCTCGGATGCCAGCTGGATCCCTATAGGGCTCCACAAATCCGAAGATGTTCTCAACTGATGGTTGTATATCCTTGACCCAATGTCTTTGAGAATCTTCATACGCTTCCATATCTCCTGTTTTAAAGCTCTCGATAAGCTTTATCAGGACTGATCTCTGCCTTTCGTTTGCACAATATTCCAACGCAGCGGTCAAGTTTTCATTGATTTTTAGAAGTTGCTCCTTGTGACCTCCACCCGAGATCAAGAGGCGATGAGACTGCCCTTCTAAATTGATCGAACCCAAGAGCTTTTGATTCTCTGTCGGCTCGGTTGAAGCCTGGATTATGTGGTATTCATATGAGCCCCCAACAAGCTTCTTTGAAATCCTCGTGTTTTCTTGATTCAAGCCTTGCTCTTGTAGCAGCTTGGAGATCTCTGTAATTTCTGCCTGTGTGATTTCTTCTGCATTATCTAAGGAGCTGTAATACCGACTTTGAGTCTGCCCTGTCTCGCTAGGATATCCGAGACACGTGGGGATTGGCGCGTATATCGCTTCAGCGACAGTCTCATAAAGCTTTGCTGCTTTTTCAGATCCAGAGCACAGTCTCCTGAAACTTTCCTCCGGTATTCTTGGATTAAACTTTTGATCGCCTAGACCCTTTCGCTCATGTATTGTTAACACGTTACGAATATTTGGATGTGGACGTAAGGCGCTCTTACAAAGTAGTTGCCAAGGTTGTGGAGGAACGTCGCTGCGTATTCGAGAAAGTATATAACATCGGTGTAAGTAACGCCTAGACTCGCACCATAGCCTTCCCAGTAGCCTTTAGAAAGCCATTGAAGCTCTAATATCAGATCGAAAACGGTGGTCGATTCCTTTGAAACCTGGTCCATGACGATACGCGCCCTATGCCATGATGCCCTGTTTGTGGATTAGAAAGGAATTTAACCAACGGCACTGAATATTTGGAATTTACTCGGCTCTGTCATTCACACGTACCTAGATAGATGATGGGCATATAACTTTTCTGTGGGGGTAAGCGTGTGAAATAGTTGGCGAGCATTCAAGCTGCATACGACGGGGGGTCTCTCCAAAACAGACATTATTTATGGTGCAATCGTCTTGTGCCCGACTGAACGAAGTGAAGGTAGGGGTTCCGAAGGAACAAATTGAGCTCCCATGTGCACGGAGCAATTGGTGTAGCAAAATTTATCCCTCCCCGGGGGGGGGGGTTCAAAAAATGTGTTGTTTTTTCCATGAGATTCTATAGTAATGCAGGTAACCGTTAGTATATAATATAATATAGTATCCATGGTGAATTATTACAGCTTGGGACCCCAGCCGCGCTTTGAAGGAGAGGCCCCCGAAGGGGGGCTCGACTGAGAAGCGTGCGGGGGGGTCCCTATAATCATATATAGATACAGTCAGTCGGGTTTAAGCGCCTCCACGAGGCCTTCTAGTTAGATACTTGGATAGAGATATCCCAAAGATCGAGAGTCCGAGTGTAGTGATTGCAGCAATCCCATGCTCCATGCACGAAGGTAGGATCTAGAAGGACTCCGAGGCGGGGGAGTGCGAGCAATAAGTCTGCGCCTCAGGCTGCTGCTCTCGTGTGTTGCGCCTGCGCCGTCGCGTTGCATCTGTTCAGGACAATTGTGTTGACCACTAACAAAAAAAGGCTTGGCGCGCGCCGGCCATAAAATCTTTTTGTCGCCAGAAATTTTTCCGACTTCTCTTCTTCTCTCTTCAAACACCAAGTCCCCAATCAAAGACGACCACAGTCCTACCCTCGGGCAGTCGATAGTGGCTCTCTTTTTCGACATCACCCTCACGAGATCGGACGACACTGTCTTCGATGGTTCGATATTTCACTTTCAAATCATTACATTACTGTATAGCTCTGTCGGTTGGGAGACGAGAAGAATCGGTCGCGATCCTCTTACTTTGATGTAGAGCCGGTTATTTCTCCGGAGGGGCTTCGGCCTTTTCGTCGATGGAATCTTCGGTGGGGGCGTGGCTGGCGGGTCATATTCCAAAATCGCTGCACAGGACTATGTCTGATGAATGCGGGGAATAACCATGACGCGAACATACGTATGCTGGGAGAGATGGGAAGTCGGAGGCTGTACAGATACCCTGCTGGAGTATAAACGGCGATGACGAGGGATAAGGAGCGGTCCTGATGCTGGATTGTTAGGTTGTTCACAAGGCTTTGGCTCGATGGTGTGACCCACCTTCGGGGACACCTAGACCCAGCGCCTCTAGACGCATCCGTGGCGTGAGACTAACATCTGATACTACATCTTCGTAGAGTAGATCCTGAAAACGCGTAGACTTAGAAATTATATTGTGGCGATGCATATTGATTAAGAACATAAAGTATATACAAATTGAAGAATTTTACAGCATGTGAGCCACAAGACGACGACGAAGACTGAGATCGCATCCGCACTGCCTCGTAAGCTTTAAAAGAAAGAAAGAATCTATCGGTTTGATCGGGTATCTGCTATTTCATCATACATTCAGGACGCGTAGAGCCGCAAAGCAGTTAAGAAAAATTTTTGCCGCGAAGCAACTTTGAGAAAACCGGCGAAAGACGCTAATAATTTATAGCGAAAATTAAAAGGATCATAAAAACAGAAAATGAAAGGAAAGAAAAAAGCATGAAGTAGAGATGACGGCTTGACGGTAGCAAGGTTATGCACCGCCTGCCAGACCAATTTTCTTGCCCTTGACGGACTTCATTTCCATCTATCGATCAGTTTGTTAGTAAAAGCCACCAGCGAGACAGAGATACGATCAACTTACTCCTAACGAACATAACCATGCGATTCCACCAACTGCAATCGGTAGTATGAAGCAAGTCACGATAGCTCTGTTATAAGCTTCAATGACGCCGGGAAGTTTGTCGGCAGAAATATAAGTACGAAGGGCGGTAGCTCCAATATTGATAACGAGTTGAGGGTTGACATCCGGTGCGAGTTTTGGCAGTTCCTTAAGCAGCGTGTTCGTAAATATATTCTGTGCGATAGAAATCGAGATTGCACCTCCCAGAGAGTTGAAGAAAATCGCAAGTGCATCTATAATGATTCGATTAGTTATGGAGCAGAAATGAAAGAATTGAATAAAACGTACTTCCAACTGGCATATCCGCTGAACTCAAGACGACCTGAACAGCGACAAACGGTATTTGAATACCCATCCCTGCACCGAAGCCAGCCAAAACTTGGTACCCGATCCATTTACCAGACGAGGAGTTGACTTCGAGCGTATGTAATAGACCAGCGCCAATAGTGAATAGCGCGGCACTAACCCACATGAAAGGTGTGTAGTATCCGAACACCGTGACCGATCCTCCAACGATAATTGAAGCAACAGTAACGGATATCAGATAAGGAATACACCGAATACCCGACTGAACCGCACTTGTCCCTCGTGCGGCCTGGAAATAGAATGGCAGGAAGTATATGTGTGCGTAAATTGCCATGGATAGGAAAGCGTTGAAGGTGCAGGATGCGAGAACTGTTCTGTTGTGTAAGAATATTCTCGGAGGAATGGTGGCGAGATCTTGTTCTCGGAATTGGATATAGATGAAGATCGAGATGAGCAAGCCAAATCCGATGATACAGCCCCAGACTTTGGAGTTGCTCCACGGGTAGGTAAATCCTCCCCATTGTAATGCGAGCAAAAGACATACGATAGCGCAAATGAGGAAGAAAGCACCAAGAAGATCGATTTTAGCGATCCGTTCCTTGACTGTGAGGTTGGTTATTTTCCGCTCCGGCGCCTTGAAAAAGAATAAGACTCCTGCGAAGGCGACACCGCCAATTGGGAGATTAATCCAAAAGCACCACCTCCAAGTGAGCTTCTCGGCATCAGTGAAAGCACCACCTACGATAAAATCCGTCAGTAGACTGATCCATAGTATGAAACTTTCAGAAATTCACCAAAATAACATACCTAGCAAAGGTCCAACAACACTGGAGATGCCAAACATGGAACTTAAAGCTGCAATGTAGATAGCTCTCTTTCTTAGAGGAACCGTAAATCCGATGATTGTCATCCCTCCCGAGAATAAGGCGGCGGCTCCAATACCGGCAACAGCACGACCCACGATAAAAGCAGTGGAGTTAGGAGCTGAGGCGCAAACAACAGACCCGATTTCGAATATAACCAGGGCGACCAAGAATGTCCATTTTACACTAAAGTATGTGTAGATTTTACCGAAACTGGGTTGGAGAGAGGTTTGCGTCAAGAGATAAGAGGATCCGTACCAGCCGACGTCGCCGATAGAATTAAATTGAGAAGTTATACGTGGGATAGCGGTAGCAATAATCGAATTGTCTTCGGGCTGATCAGTATATTATTTCGTGTAAACCAAAGTCTTCTTGAAGTTCTTACCTAGCGCAATCACAAATGTCGCCAAGCAAAGACAAGTCGTCAAGATAGCCAGTGAGATGCCTCCGGGATACTTTGATTCATCATCTTCGTCCTCAGCGGCCTCGGCCTTCTCATCAGTCGTAACAGGTGTATCATCTTTAGTTTCGTTACGCGCGACTCCATCAACAGCCGCTTCAGTTCGCTTCTCTTCTATTTTATCCTGGAGAGTGGTCTCCCCAGAGCCTGCACTACTCCCCGGAACGGCTCGTTCCGTAGCTGGAACCTCCAACTTCTCTTTGCTGTCAATTGGCAGAGCCTCAGTCGTGGTCGTGGTCGCAGGCTCGGTGTGCTTAACTTCCGCTCCTTCCGGCGCGGAATTTGCCGTTTTCTCGGTACCTTCTAAACCCATTTCTGCAGAATGCATGCCTCTTTTAGGGACCATGTGGGCGAAACAAAGAGGGCTCAGTTATTAGTACTCACCTCAAAAGCAGAATTAGATATACTGATTTCCTGCGATATAGAGAATTGAAGAATAAACCGTCCACGCGATGAAAATGCTTCTGACGAAGAAAAATAATCACCCGTGGAAAACTTCGGTACTTGTTGGTCTTTAAGGGAGCGAACATTCATCGTGCTTTGCTTTTTCTATTCTCTCGTTCACGGAATTGACCTGATCCGAATGTTTAGGGCAGCCAGAAAGAGCTTGCTGCAGGTAACGAGCGCAAGGTGGGTCTGGTAATCGCTTCTATCGTGACCCCGGACGACTTGTTTGGATTCTGGTTGGTCACACGGTTAATTTTTCCAGAAAACCCTTTCGCACTCATCTCACCATTCTGGTCCCAGACCCGAAGCGTTTATAACTCCGTAAGGCTTAATTCACCGAGCGGTAAGCTTGAAGAGCCTCGACGTTTTTATTCATTCGCCTGGTTAAACACTTGCGTTACCTGACTTGCCTTCGCAGTCTCATGATGATAACCTATTACCTACGTAAACCCATCCGCTCTGCCACCTCTGCTCTGCCGTTTAGAATTTTCGTAATCCGCACATGGCTCATCGAATGAGAACCCGATATTATCAACCGCAAAGAGCGAACGAAGAGTTGCATGGGGTATTCCCCAACCCCATGCCCGTTAGCGCAGCCTGCTGACACAGCTTTGCCCTTCTGGGAGACAAATTACGAGCCTCCCCCATTTACCACCTTCCCCTCACGCCGAACTGACATGTCCCCAAACGTTTTGTTCTTTGTTGCGATTTGCCGTGATTCTGACTTGCATGTTGCATCTTCCTTCTTTCGAAATCGTTCCCCGGGTCTAAACCGTTTTCCCCCGATCGATTGCATGGACGAGTCTAGCCCGGGCGTTAGGAGGTCAATGCTATTAACCTTATTTCTGGTGTAACCCTTTTTGAGGGATCTGTCGGGGTACGGTTACGCATGTGCGTTGTAGCTACCCAGACGCTGTTAACCGTCCGCTTGTGCTACCAAGGTCTCTCTCCTTAGAGTAAAGGGTTGTGCTACATGTAGCACCTTACGGGATACTACTTAGTAGTACCAGACGCCATATCTATAGATTGCCTAGACAAGACGTCTCGTCATGCCTCAACACAAGAAATACTACGAGACTGACCTGGGTTGAGGACCATCCAGCTCTGAGATGGTACCCAATTACGGCTCGTGACCCCGCTTTTGACAGGAGAAACGTTTATATACTGTTTAGTTGAAAAATATCTTTGAATCCTGTTGAGGTTGGGGCGGGGATATCTGCAGGTACGGATCAAACAGGCACCACTCCTTTTGGATAGGATTAGAATTGCAATTATATCCAAAGGAGCGATACCTGACAATATTGTAGCTCAAGTTTCGGGGCTATGGAAGCCAACTCTTTTCACAATTCATCCTGTAGGCTAGATTGAATAGCGCATGGAAGTTGGTTTCTGTTCCTGCCAGTGTGTAAGTTCAGGTTGTCCAACTCTTGCAACCGTTTTAGGAAACGGTGAACGCTCCTAATGTGCGTCAATATTCCCGTGATATACACTATATGCCGCCTTCAGGATTATGAAGGTGCCATATTAGCGTAGGCTAGAGGTTTGTAGTGTTTATAATTATTTTAATGCGTATGAAGGGGACATCTGTAGTATAGCATGAAAAGTTGCCCCTTCGACGGAACAGTAAGAAGGTCAAGCGAAAAGGAAGCCTGGCTGCTATACAACATAATTCTAGAATGAATAATGCTGCGCCGTACTTTGGCATGTTTGAACCAGAAGTCTTCCGGCACGACGGATTTTGCTATTCACAGCCAGTCCTTTGAGCGGGCAAGCACTTGATAATTGTACGAAAGTACCATCATCTAAAAAACACTTAACGATTATATACACGAGAATATCGCAATATCTCTGAGAACAAGTTCGCATATATACAACAAAGCATCAATAAAACTCAATGCCATCTCAAAGACCTTCCTCCAATTTAATCATCTCCAGGACACCACTCTGCAAAGTCTTCACAGCTTCATACTCCGTCAACCCCAACCTCCGCTTATTAGAAACATCAAAAACCCCACCTTCGCCCTCCGAATGCTCCCCTCTGGTACCCCTAACCTGCAACTCATACTTCTCCGCCACCCGTTCCAACAACCCGGCTTTGACTAACTTCGGTAGCCGGATGTGAACGCTCGCTCTGATGGTTGTCCCCAGATTACTCGGACAGAAGGTCAGGTAGCCGAGATCGCGGTCTCGAGCGAAGCGTAGGCCGGAGTTGTCTTCGAGGTTGCGGAGGGCGGTGGTGAGACGGGCGTAGATTGATCCCAGGTCGGCGCCTTGTTCCATGGAGATTATGCGCAGGTGGTCTTCTTCGTTGACCCAGACGAGGAATGTTTTGTCGATGTTGTGGAATATACCGCGTCCGGCGGGCCAGAATCTAGTAATCGGATATTCGTTTAGTAAGTTTATAGAAGCGATGGGATGGGGATGGGGAAGACGTACCTATTAGAATTGGCGGCTTCTAAAAACCTATCGCCGGTTTTGAAGAGAAAGTGATCGTCTACCAGTCTCTTTCTGACGTCCTCGTTCATCCCGAGAAGAGGGTAATAACTACCCTTCAAGGCACCGCTAAAGTCATTTTCCAAGGTCCGTTTCATTCGTTTCTCAATCTCTAAATACTGCTTCTCACTCAACAGCGAGTTGAAAGGATACTCCGCGAAACTCCTCGCGCATCTTATCCTCGTGGAAATAACATATTTCCCCTGTGGATCGAGATTGACGAACGGAGTCTTGGTCTCTCCGAAATCAACCCTAGGCTGTCGAGTCCCAGAACCCCTTAACGTTACTCCCTGAGGAATATTATGGTAGTCATCTATAACCCTCAGAAACAACGGAGCGAATACGGTATAAGACTCCGCATCGGCAGCGTATATCCCAACCCCACTATCGAGATTCACGACACCGGAACGAATGATATCGAGAAGAGTAACACCCGACGAAGTCTTGCGGGTTTTGAGAAGTTGATAGATTTCAGGAGTTAAATGCTTTTTGAGTAACGATGTGCTCTCGAAGGATTCGAGTCTTTCCCAAGCAGAGTCGAGTTTTGTCGTGGCTGAATTGGTGAGAGCTTTGGATCTTTCGATTTCAACAGCGTTTCCGTATCGGTGGGTGATATAGAAGCCGCGGGCTAGATGTACTGGAACTAGTATTTGGCTGAACAGCCATTCTAGAACGTGGAGAAGAGGAGAGTTTCCTAAAGCCGACATTTTCTTTTTTCTTCTTATTCTTTCTTTCTTTCTTTTTTAGATAAAAACCTAGCTCATGGTAAGATAGACCCATTTCTTTCTCTCACTCTCTACAGGACTATTTAAATAACCTGCTCTATGAAACGGGGCCGGCAAAGTCGGACCCCCAAAACACATTATAAGTAATAGTGAATTGAAAGAGAAGGGCACACTTCCGGCATTACAATTCCTTGCCTCGTGGGGTTGTTACAGAATCACACCCTCTAGCCTAAGATATCCAATATCCAAACCAAAATATCACACTAGGGCGGGCAAGCTTGTGATATCAGCTTTGGATTAACCACCGCAGCAAGACCTATATCACTAACAGTCCATGTATACATGTATACGTACGTGTACTGTGTATTTTCAGTACAAACCAGGGTCGTTTAGAACCTCTGATTGGAGCTAAGCCCCAGAAAAACAATCAAAACCCACTTCAGTCGCTTTCGGGCTCTATACAACTAACGTCAGCCTCCAATCACGTTCCATGACGTTTTCTGCAGCCGAGTTCGAACGTTTTTTTTTTTTCGTTTTAGGAACCCATGTTTTCGGTGTTTGATCGACCTCCGTGTGGGGGGGAGTTTTCAGCACCGTTAAGATCTTGCGGGCACGCGCTCGAATGGAGGAAATGGAAATCTCCCGCGTGATAATGGTGAACATGTTCGCATTTTTCTTGACTTTTCGGTGACAAAAGGGTTATCCTTGGGGACATGTATATGTGGAGTGTGGTATAGATATGTCTCATGTTTTTTGGTTACAACGGGCACATGCTTCTTTACCTCTTTCGGGCTGACAGCGACGGGTTTTTTGTTTTATGAGCTGATCCTTGGTTTTTGAACAAATGTGCATAGCTATGCAATGCAAGCCGCCCTAATCCGGGCTGACCGATGTAATGTGACGAAAGGATTGTGAGTGTACGTAGAGATGGCTAGCTATTCATTGGAGAATAGACGACTTTTAATTTCGGATATTTAAATTCAGAGCTTTTCATCCCATCAATTCATAAATTTTTTTCGTTATCGTTTTAACCCGACAACTCGGAAAAACGCCTTCTCAGCTGTGGAATTTCTAGCGTGGAACAAGGCTCCGTGATTGTCAGCGATTTCCGGCCAAATGCGATGGAACATTTGGTGGAGAATGACCAGATTCCCATCCTTTACCTACACCCCCCGCAAAAAAAAAAAGTGGACTAGACTAGTCACCGTTACAACTTCCAACCAACCAGTGTTTGGGGAACAAACAAGCAATAGGTCCTGGTTAGTCCGCCGTAACTTTCTCGGGCTAGGCGTCTGGCGTGATGACCCCGTGCAACTTTCGGCAACTTGCCATTTGTGACAGAGCCCCAAAAAAGTTAAGAAAAAGAAGGGCCCCCATTCTATTGAAAATTGATAGATTTTGCATGATTCTGTGTTATTACTTACAATAACCTATTAGTTGTGCGAAATTGAAAAGAAAGGTAACCAAGAATCTCGTGAATACTCAACCGACTGTAAGCGAATAAACGAGATATTCAGAAGACGAAAAGGAATTGGGAGTGCGGAGTGTCGTATGATTGTGGTCTTGTGCGCACCTTCCTCATGTATTCTTTATACATCAACCGCCAAATAAATAAAAGATTGTGACTGTGGGGTCTCCAATCGTCCACTAAATGATTCACGCGATAGATATGAACAACCCCAGTCTACCAGTAGCTAAAAAAGGAACTCCGCTCCAAAAATTCAGATAAAAAATCAGACAAAATCTCATTCATCCGTATCGATTACACCATTCATTCGACCATAAAATCGTCACCCTCCGCAGCCTCTTCAGCCGCATCGGCCACCGGCGGTACTTCTTGTTCTTCAACAGGCCACCCCATCCCCTCAGCAATAGTAACCCTCCCTTTACTCTTCCTCAAAAGGCACTCCACAAGATCAGTCGGAATAAACCCTCCTTGCACCCAAACATCCGTCACACCTTCCACAGCCACCTCCGCAATCCTGAACGGGAACGGAGACCCCCACACATGCTGCTGCGACCCATCATCGTATTCCTTGACTTCGTAATCGTCTTGATCACTCCCACTCATCCAGGGTCCCCGTTCGATCGGTCTGTTGAATACCGTGAAATCTTTGACTCCTAGTAAAGGTGCTCTTGCGAATTTTCTCCACCACGCGACCGAAACGACGCATTTTATTTTCAGCGTTTTGACGTTGGGCGGTGGTGTTATGAAGAACGAAGGGTGGAAGAGCAGGCCGCGGAGGTATAGCCATTCTAATTTTCGTAGGTTGGAGAATGTTGATTGGAGATTATTTAGGAGCGGGGCCATTCGGTATATCGGTGGAGGGGTGTAAAACTGATCGTCTGAGTCTGTCGCGAATTTTAGGATTCTCAGGTTGACGGTTTGGGATAAGAGTCGTGCGAGATCTTTGATCTGGTTCGCTGCTGTTCCTGCGTATACCCGTGCCTTTTTCTGGGGTTTCCCATTCGATGAATCCGCATCAGGATTCTCAGGATTCGGATTTATATGTTCTCCCTCGGCGTCATCGCTACTTTCTGCAGAATTTTCGTCATCGGAGTGTTCGGTGTCATAGGGGACTCCGTTCTCGTCATCGTCGTCGAATAAGTCTAATTGTAAATCCAGACTAGTGATCTTTTCCATATCGATCAGGTCGAATAGTGAACGCTTCGGCCCATACCACGGCGATATCGACGCGATATAATTTACATCCAAAATCATCGAAAACTCATCCGCCGGTTTCCCCTCGCTGTATTTCTTAAGTATCCGTAAAAACCGCTCCATCCCCGACGGCGGAATACTCGACGTCTCTAAATCTACAAAATCATATAAAATTCAGCAAGCCCATCACTCCCATAAAACATACCTCTCCAAATAGCAAAAGGAACAAGAAAGTAAGGGGGGGAAACGGTCAAAAACAACTTACAGCTACTCCAAATACTAACCTTAACCCACCTAACCGGCACCTCCCCATCGCGAATCCGGTTCCCCAAAAGCTCCAAAACCCCATCCTTCAAACAAGCCGTACTCCGACTGAAAACCTCAGGCTCCAACACGATGCCCCTGATATACCCAAACCCCAACTTTCCCTCCCCGGCATCCTTGATCGTTTTCGCGAGGCTTCTACACCCGTCATTCCCGATAGCGTTCGTAGGCCGGTGAACGAACGGCGGACACGGCGGGCCTTTGTATTTCGCGGGGATGCGGTCGCAGAGGTGGAGGGTTGACCAGAGGTTGCGGTGGGAGGTCGGGTAGAGGGATTTGCAGGTTAGGAGGAGGGAGAAGGTGTCTTTGAGGGTTAGGTGGGAGAGGATTGATGAGAGGAGTTCCGGTGGGAGTGATGTTAAGGGCATAGTTTTGTTTGTAATCTTATCGCTCAGATATGTGCTACTCCAAAGTTGAATCGTGATAGTTTGGATATTTGGATAGCAAATGGGGGATGAAAGGGATTTGTGTTGCGCGACGTCTGAGAGCTGTTGGGTTTGGTCACCGTCGGTCTCGGAAGATGGGAATCGAACGAAGAATCACCGACTCCGCATAAATAATATCCTGGACCTTTCACAGCAGTATATCTCTACGGGGGGTGAAAAGGCGTGGTGATTCACAGCGAAATCCTTCTCTAACGCGTGATTAATCCTTTGTTTAAAATTGAGAATGCAAGGCTCGGAACCAAGTTTTAGCTTCGGGCGTGCATGCGTCCCTTGGCCTTGAAATCTCTTGGCATCTGGCCACCGCTATCTCAGCAAATCTTGCATATACCAAATTCAGAATAGTAATTGAAGTTTTGAATCAACTTTTTTTGTTTATTATATTGTGGCGATCGTTGGGTGGTCGAAGGCTTTTATGGAGGTCTCTGTATTTACAATTGTCCATTATTTAACAGAATATTGTTACTACCACCTAAATCTCCCCTTACAACACCCTTCACTCCCAAATATAAGATGTGCTGCTTCATCGCTTCCGGCTTCATTCTTAACCCTTTATTTTTCACCATCTGACCTGCAATTACACCCGCAACTATAGGTGCGGAAGCTGATGTTCCACTATCCTCGTGATATATTGCTAAGACATCATCCGCAGGTGCGTAGAGGTCTACACACTTGCCCCAGTTCGAATCCTCCCACTTAGAATCGTCAGCTGTCGTGCCTCCCACAACAACCATTGAAGGAATCTTAGGACCAAACATGGCGGGTTGTTGCTTGCAAGCATCTATGTTGTCATTACCTGCGGCAAACACCAAATGGACACCTGCCTTTGCTAATGTATCGAACAATTTCATATAGTGCTGGTCCGCTCTTCTAAGCTTCCCTAGTTCCGTGTTTGGATTCACAACGCCCATGGACATTGACAGAACGGAACCAATGAATCCTGGTTCTGTCATACGCTTTTTGTGATTCGCCAAGATCAAATCTAAGGCTGCAAATGTACGTATCCATTTTCCGTTCTGATGGTTTGGAGACGTAATCGGCACGCTTATGATATTAGCTTGTTTGGCGACACCATAAGTTTGGGATCCGGCTAAAGAGGCAGAAGAAGATCTATATGATAGCGTGGGCTGTTATTAGCATAGGAACTTGAGGTTGTAAGGTAGCCGCGATGAAAGTGTACTTACGCATGATTGTGACTCTCAAAAATCGACTCCATAGAAGAGGTTACGCTGATATCATCAGCATCGGAATCGCATTCCATTCGTGATCCAGCTGAACAGCTTGTCCCACTGCTATGGATTGAATTTGTATCCAATTCGTCTTCCGAATCGCTTCCTTTGGCATCTATTTCGTTGTCCGAGTCGTCCAAATCAAGACCGAACCCAAGAGCTGGATCGAGAGCGAGGACTTTTAGTCTATTGCCATACTCTTCTTTATCCTCTTCAACGGTACCATACTCGAAAATATATATATCAACCCCATTTCCAAGATCTCCTTCGGTATATCTGTAAGTAAATTGAGGTTCTAGAAGACTTTTAGGGGGATCAATCTTTGGCTTCTTTATATGATTCTCTTTGGATGAGATTCGATCAAGATGCCAAGGAGATTTATGTAACAACTGGGTTAACGGCGCCCGCTGTTGTAGCCGACCGACTGGCTTTTTTGGCTTTTTCATAGCGAGCTTCTTACTCTTTTGACGGATAGGCTGATCCTTGAAAACGGATTCTACGTAATCAAGCTGCGCAATTTTGAGATGTTGGGCATGTGTTACTCTCATAGAGAATCCACGGGAAGGAGAGTGGGATCCAAAAGTCTGAAAATTATTTTTACTGGCACCAACTTGTTTTTGAATAGTAGCCCATGGGGTTTTGGTACCTGCCTTTAATAATACTACCACTGGGTATCTGTTGGTTTTCTTATTTTTAGTCGGTTTCCCTTTATTCCCTGTGGTTTTTGTGGTGTTGGTCGTCTTGTTAAGGTTTGAAATTAGTTTTTTGGTGTTTGTGTTGCCTCTTTGTAGGCCTTGGTTATCCTGGCCATTCTTCTTCAATGGTGAATCTGATTCGAGTAATGAATTTCTAGGTTTTTGGAAGGCCGGCTTCCCTATCGAGAGTTGAGAAACATCCTGCTTCTGGGGTAGGGAAAATACAATCGAAATCAGGGAAAAAATTATAAAAAGCAATAAAGAATTCTTATTGATGCAAGTCATCTCTGAATTGGTTTTTTATTAGAGATTAGAGGCGTATGTTGCAGGGTTGTTTAAATCAGGCCAGCTGACTGTATAATTGTGGTATATTGAATATCGAGAACTTTCATCAACGAGCTACCTTCCTTGCTTTTTATACCGTGTTAGCCTTTATCTCAATAAGCTGCGGGCTTAAACCTTGAACACCACTCGGAGGCCTGAGTAACAGGGCGAAATATCCGTGAAGCACTAGAATGTTTTACCATTTGGTTTCTTGGGTGCCGATATTGAGACTCAAGTATCAGGGCTGAATTCTATGGAAAAGTCTAAAATGCTTTACTAGTCAGTTTCGTAGTTGCTGCCAATTCCACACACGTGGTTTGGCCGTGTCGAATGCCCCTGTTTGAACTTCACCCACCCACGGGCGGAAAGTTATATTGTGCAGTCTCATGTACTCTTTGGCTTGCCTCCCTGCCCTGAACACCCTAAAGATAACGTACACTATGAGAATACTTCTCTATTCTCGATTCCGGATCGTTAAGCATAAGTCGCACCAAAAGTATTGTAAGCCTAGAAATCCAATACCACGGTGTTAAACACAAATGTCCGGCGCCATTACATCAGATTCGGAACATCTTTGTATTCGGATCGATATCAATCCAATCGAAGCTGTAACTTAGGATTAGATCATTATTAATCCTCGATAGATGGTTTTTCGTTTTTACAAAATACAGAATGTCTGATTTTAGATCCTAAGTGAAAAATCATACGACGAACAATGCTCTGGCCATATCCTCGGTATAGGCCTCTGGTGCAGAAATCGCGTGCTAAGGAATATGGGAAAGAAGACGCGAGCGTCCGATACAATTTGAAGGGGTTGTTAGTCCAGAAAACGCTGGTTCTATTGCGCACTCGCTCCAAAAGGTCTTCGGATCCGAGTTGCACCACATTGTGTTGGGTTGAGCCATCGATCAAAAACTGACGGCGATTCCAATCAGCCAAGATATCTTTCACCAGATTATAGTTCGATACAGTTATAATATTTCGTCTAAGCATCTCTCATAGGCTCATCCGGCAATTCTTCAACCAACCGCGCCCTCTTGACATTCTTCCACGCCACATCCTGCTTCTTATAAACGTCCCCGATCGGTGCATCGAGCCAAGTCTGCGGAACACCGATAAAGTTTCCATTCTTGTTACTAACCCATCGAATCATCTTTGGCGGCTCCGTAGGCTCCGGTGTCCCCGCTTCAGCAGCATCCTCCGCCGCGACTTCATCTTCGAGTTGTTTCTGACTTCGTCGGTTCACTTTCGTCGCCTGTCGTTTGAGGAGTTTATTGATTGTTTCCATCTAAACCATTCGTGTCAGTAACTCTGTGATATAAAAATATATAAAAGGAATGTGCATTACCTTCTCTTCTTCTCTACGCTGCTCGCTTTGGTTCTTTCTGCGACGTGCCATTTCCGCTCTTCTGGTGGCTTGCTCAGCAGCCGTCAAAGGGATAGCCTTCTTCGTGGAACCTGAACCATTTCAACGTTAGCTTAATAATCACACTTCACTTCCGCAGTCCACTTCCAATACAACATACCAAAATCGTCAGGCAATTCCAAGAGATCGGATGAGAAATCTTCATATTTGCCCCTCTGCCTTCTCGTCAACTTGCCAAGATCCGGAGTATCAGGTCGGCTAATGTCCGTTGCACCCATCCCCCCTGGAGTCTCAGAATCCTCCATCTCCTCATCGTCATCGTCATCTACTCCATCCGCATCATCATCTTCATCTTCCTCGTCCTCCTCGTCTAAATCATCATCGTCGTCGTCGTCATCGCTTTCTGGCGCTACGATCTTCGGAACAGGTACGGGCTTAGGTTTCGGCGCAGTGACGGTCTTCGGTGTGCTGGTAACGACCATTCCCATATCGTCGTCCGGTTCGCCTTCCGCGTCTTCTTCGTCGGAGGGAACCGCTGCCACCTTCCCGCGAGTCGCGCTGCTGGTAACTTTAGGTGGTGCATCATCAATATCCATTCCATCATCAGTCTCGCCTGGCGCATCTTCATCTGAGAAAACTGCTTTAGCAGCCCGTCTGGTCGGTTGTTGTCGTACCCCTCCTCCACGAGATGGTCTCTTCGGTACCGGCTCCGATTCCTCTTCCTCCTCCTCCTCCTCCTCCTCTTCTTCTTCGGACTCCTGACTAGCCTCCACATCATCGTCATCCGCTATATCAATGTTTGATTCATCGTCTTCGCTGTCGCTGGATGGTAATCTTCGTCTGGACCGTGTTGGCGCAGAGGTCACAGCGTTCCTAGCTGGCTGTGAACGACCCGAGCTACGAGGCGGTTGTGACCGGGTGTTCGCAGCAGACGTACGAGTACTCCGGCCAGCGGGGACACTTCTGACATTAGAAGAAGTCTTCGGCACTACCAACGAGATAATTCAACATTAGCAACGTATCAACAAATCGGTTAACACTCATCTGATAACTTACGAGGAGCTTTCACATTCTCCACCGATGCGGTCCTCGTATGCGAACGTGTGGAAGGTTGCGAAACGACAATAGTATCGAGCGAATCGTCTTTCCTCGCGGTCGCCCTGGTACCCCGTGAAGACTGTGCAGCAGGAGCGGTCTGTTGCGAAGCAGCCTGCGCAATCCGACGCGAGCTCCGACGGTCCGCCATGTCCGAATAATCGATATTATCGTTGCTAAAGCTATATAACGCGACAAAAATCAGGATATGTAAACTGCTCCGTCGGCGAGAAAGACCCACATCTGTCCTTTTCACCGAACGGATGATATACCGATAAGAGAAAGACGGCAGGTAAGCTTACGATTCGAAGTGCCTTTTGGAAGGTAAGCGAGGTCTGGCGAGATCCTCGGTCGTTGCAAGCCAAGGCTTTGAATGAGAGGTGGAGATGTGATGTTTATACGCGCGCGTGTCGGAGACTATATCAATACATACATCGACGACAGCCCCCGGGGGTAAAAACCCGGATGATGTAACCAATTGTCAGTCGCCTGTGCTCCACAGCAGTGTCTCACAACATGATTACGAGAAAGAAGAAGCGATATCATTGGCATGCGTCCCGGGACAGCATTGTCCGGTGTCACGTTGTCCAATGATAGATGGTTCTCTATTAATTTAAAAGGCGAAACAGGAATATAAAGGAAAGCTCACCTCGCTCCAAACACCGTCTCAAGATCCAATCATACGCCTGGCTCCTGTCCAGCGGCAAATCGTAGGCGTCGGAGGAATCACCACGACCGCGTCGTCGTCCGTCGTCGCCGCAGAAAGTCGTGAGGGTAGAAGGCGGAGGCGGAGGAAGAAGCAGCAGCGCTGTCATTCTGGCGGGCTTCTTTTAAAAGGGAAAAAGATGGAAAAAACCAAGGTACTATGGGGATTTCACCAGGGTGGGAGTTTCTCGTTTCTTGTCCCAAGTGTGCCAATTAACAAGAAAAAGAAAAAGGGCCCAGTCGACTTGAACTAGGCGACCCCGTAAAGAGAAGAGAGCGCGCGCGACGAGAGTTTTCTGGTCTTTTCGGTTTCGACAGCGGCGTCGAATGTAAAGGTGAGAAAGGAGATGCCGTTCCGAACGCTTAGCCGGGCTTGGCTGCATGGAATGCCACACCCAACGCAGTCGCTTGCGATTGGTATTGTCACTCTGCGGAGTGATTCTGGGGAGACAGTCTGAGTCGGACGTTGGTGGTGATATCGATATCGATGGATGGTATGAAGATATCAAGTTCGATGCGGAGGTGAGATATCATCTGTCCTCTTCTTCTCTGCGCGGGTTGAACGTCGTCCCCGAATAGGCCAACACAGGCCAATGTGCCTCCATACGACCATCCGTCTGATTCGAATATGTTCAATTGACTCGAATGAGGTTTATATCAAATTAAGTAAGTACTCATGGACATATGGAGAGATAGATACAGAGGTCAAGACAGATGTTTGTTGTACGGTATTATTTATTATCTATTACTGTATAAATATTAATCACATGGTGATATAGCTCTACATACCCGTTCACCGAAGCTAAAAAGGAAAGCAAAAGGGTACGTGAAAGAATGATATACGAAGCATAGAAAAGAAAACCAATCTATTCGCGATTAGTCCACCCATCCACATCTACAATACCCCCCAAACAAAGACACAAATACATCCAAAAAGATAAAAATAAAATATCCAAAAAAGTGCTAAATATCCATCCAATCCAATTCGCTTTTCACTTCCACCACCCCCAAAATAAAATAATAAAACAACCTCGAAGAAAAAATAGAAATCTTTACTTCCATCTACACAACAAACCCCCCGTGAACCCCACCCATAAACCCCGGCCCCCCAACATCATTAGCGTAAACCCGCACCGGAATACTGCAATCGAAACTATCGCACCAAACCTCTCTGACCCCAGCGAACAACTGCCCGCGGTCATCCCGGTGCATCCGCTCCATCAACCCTTCGTTCCGGTACATCGGATGCTGATAAGGAAAATATCCATCCTGCGGCACAACCTCACCCATCTCGTTAACATGCATCGGCGGCGATCCGTTCCCGCCTCCGAGCGTGTGGGTGGATTGATGTCGACTGTGGGTGGAAAAACTATGCGCGGATATGAATTCTATTCTCAACGACCAGGATAACGATACCCCCGAGGTGGAAAACTCCGGGGTACCGGACTGCGGGATCGTTGGGGAGAAGATGATTCGTTTGGAGAAGAGACAGGTTTCGGAATGTTGAGCGTGGACTTTTCGCGTCACGCGGTATATCGAACTGGAAGAACGTAATGCCAGGGACTGCGTTACCGCTTCGTGGGTTTCCAAAGTAGCGTTGACCTGCCAACAAAAATTAGCTTCCGTTAAACCCGAGATATTATAGTGGAGAACTTACGTGATAACAAGGAATCTGGGAGTTGGAGAAATCAATGACGGCAATTATCGCTTCTCCGAGTTTGTAAGCCGGTCGTGCTAACGATAAATTTGCAACCTGCTTTCCGTTCCGCGTTATTCCAAATATCTGCGTTCCACCACTCTGCGCTTGCAATTTTGTCACTGCGAAGTCTATAGCCTCCTTCGCGGTAGGTTGTTCAGGGAACATGAAAGAGTTTCGACGAGATAGTGTTATCGAAGGAGAAAGAATCCCCGTATTTCCACCGGGCGAATGACTACCGTTCGTCTCGGTAGTGAGTAATTTCTCGGCATATCGGAGGAATTCATCGAGAGAGGATTCGGGTCGGCTAGCCTTAGCAGCTGCCGCCTTTGGTTTCGGAGCGGATGTGGGTAATTGTGCGTTTCCATCGAGTGTCTTTACTTTCGCTTCATCCTTCAACAGAATTATGGGGTTCTGAAGATCATAGGTCCACAAGCCACCAGCAGCTGTTATCGTGTTAGCCTAGATTATGATTATTTTATACCGTCTGACCTTACGTACCGTTGACGTGCGGGAAGACCCGGAAAGGCACCTCTATAACCTTCGGTTGCTGAACACCTTTCCCGGGTCTCTGTGTTCCTATCACGATATTATAAACCACTTTAATCGCCTTTCCTCTATGTGTCGGCGGCAGCTGTTTTGGTAGCTTGAACGTGTACGTGTACGACTTGCTCTCCCCAGGACCGAGCTTCAAATCGACAAATAAGATGGACTGCGGCGTTGACAAGATCGGTATCGTTCTCGAATCTGTTGTACGTCAGCTTCAAATGTCTCCTTGTCATATATAAGTTGACTTACTCGCAATATTCTTCATCTCGGCAATCGAGCTCACATTACCCCCTGTAATCAAACTACCCAGCCCGCTCGTAATCCCACTGGTAATACCGCTGGTAATACCATTCTGGAACCCACTGGAAATATTACCCCAACCTAACCCACCGAACAACCCGCTCTGGTTCTTCCGACTTTCGATCCCCACCACACCACCACCCATCTGTCCTCCCACGATTCCTTTCCGTTTGATCTCATCGAATGAGCTAGTCGATACTAGCGATCCGTCTAGCATGAAATTGCCCTGTACCTGCGCATACCCCATCATCAATACTTCCGGCGCTCGACTTGTCGAATTACCAGATAATAAGCTCGATCGTCTGCTGTGACTGCTCTGTCGCATGAGTCTCTGCGTGATATGTGTGTCAAAGTCCGATAATAATGTATCGGTTGTACTATTGGGTAACGAGTAGAAATCGATGCTGGATCTGGGGGTTCCATCCTCACTCATGATCTGTGAGTTTATAATTTTGCTCGGGGGGACGTGTTCGAACTCGGATGTTGAATTCGCGGATTCTTCCGCCGGACTGGAGAGTTCGATATTTGCGACTCCGGGGACTAATAAATCTGAAGAGTACGACGGTTCACCTTTTCCTGGTTCTCGCGGGCTGGGTCTTGGTGAATCTCGGGGCATGGGCGAGCTGGTGACGTTCGGGGTCGGTGGGAATTTGAATGTCTTGTTTAGTGAGCCGTTGGCCATGTGTCTTGTTCCTGGGCTCTTCCGCGGGGATGAAACGGAGAAGGATGTGAGTGATTCTTCGATCAGATGAGTCGCTGTTGTAGGCCTATCACTATGCCGGCGCGGTAATGTAGCTATCACGTGGTTATATCAGCTTCGAACCGTTCCCGTAAGCCGCATCCATTGTATTTACCTGAGTTTGGCATCCCGCTGAAGGCATTTGCCATCGGGCTTCGTTTGGGATTATAGCTTAAAGACGTACTTCTCGAATGCGGTGTCGAGCGTCGGCCGGGAGTCCTAGTCAGCACGTCGCCGCTGGCGTCCGATCCAATCGATATTATCGAAATTGATCTCTTATGCTTATGCCCACCGTTTCCGACTATTGCTTCCATGCTCGTACTCCCTTGCGTCGTCGCGGTCATGGGTCGAACGGTGGTAGCTGGCGATCCGGGTGTCCTCCGCGCGCTCGCCGGGGTGGATAATGATAAACTCGGACGATGCTTCCTGGCCGTAGTCGTGGAGATACTCCCAGGTCTCTGCTTCTTCGCCGTCGCTGTTGGAGCGGATTTCTCGGCAGCGGCCAGCTGTAACGGCGGTTGTTTACTGCGGCGTTCATTGTAGGTCTTCGGCTCACCGTATTCGGAGATGCTGCCGTTGATGGGACGAGAGGCGGTGGCACGGTGGGAGCCGGGGATTGGAGCGATGTTTCGAAAGGTGATGGTGCATTCGATGTCCTCGCCAGCGAAGACGGCAGCTTTATCGCCGAAGGAGACGAAGACCCGGATGTTCGACATGGTTTCGAACGAGGTTGGCGACAGGCTCGGCCGGGATTTCGAGAGATGACAGCGTCGGCACGTAGATGGTGGGATGGTAGGATGGAGGAGGAGCGATGCGGATTGGTTCGACGGCCGTACTAGGAGTGCGACGGCCGGGCGATGAAGGGGAGCGGACTCGGATGGGGGCAGTGGGAGTCCATTGAAGCGTGGATTGGTGAAGTGCGGGCTGATGAAGAGTCTCGCTAACGTCGTCCCCTGATGCTGGTCAACGGCTGCCCACGAGTTTCCGATACCGATATCGATATCCAACTGTTTCAGTCTTCGAATTTGAGAATCGATAATACTTTCTGATATCCAGTTCGAGGGATCAATAGTAATCCATTCTATTCTTTCTGTTTATAGTGTCACGAGGGCGGCAATATTCGATCCAGCGCAGCCAACCAGAGCACACCGCCCACCCGACGTCCTCAAGCCACACGCAACGCATACCGCGCGAGGCTGCATATTTATATCTTCTCGGAACGAGAGGTTGAGACTGGAGACAGAGTGAGGCTGAATGATGGATGCAGGAACGGGACTGAAACAAAGCGCTTGAGAAGGCCATTGTTTTTCGCTTCTCGCATGCATCGGCGATATTTAATGCGCTGTCCTTCCCGTTTCCTGTCTCAAGAACTTGTTTTCATACAAATTCGCGGGTATTATAATTATATCATGTCTTCACGAAGATAACATACGATCACTTTAAATAATACCATGCCTTGAGCCAAATCAATACCTCATAGATCTTCAAAATGAAGCTGTTCATACTCATACTCTCCGCCCTCGTCAACCTGACAACATGCATCACAGACGGCCCCCAAACAATAGACCACCTCCCCTCCTACGTCGCCCTCCGCGCGTGCGCCCAATCCTGCTTCTGGTCAACCGCCCCCGGCATGTTCCGCTCCGACCTAGTCGCCTCCTACATCTCCTGCTCGCAAACGTACATCCTGTCCGGCGCACTCGAATCATGCTGGTGCCGAGAAGATTATCAAGACGCGGTAGTCGGATACATATCCACCTGCGTGAGCAGCATGTGCGTCAGCATGCCCGGGGACTTCAACGTCGATGTTAGTAAAGCTACGGGGCTGTACATGGGGTATTGCAGTAGTATTGTTACGAGGGAAGGGGGGATGGTTACTCCTGCGGGGAATAATGGGGTTCAGGAGACGGGAATAGGTAGGGGCGCTATTGCTACTGTTACTGTTACTGCCACTGCTACGGAGACTGTTGTTCGGAGCGTGGGGTGTGGGAGAGCGGTGATTGCGGTGCCGTTATTGGTGGCGGTGGTTTTGACAGTGCTGTTGATTTTGGGAATGTAGAGGTTAACGACTTTTTTTTCTTGGTAGGTGCCCGTGCTTCTATTACGAGTTCTGTGGCTAAGAGCTCGATAGCGGAGACGATACCGGTTATGACGTCGATGCCGTCGAGGACGATGTTAACGGTGGTCAGTAGTTCTTCGGCTGTGAGTAGTGAGACTGCTACCTCAACGTCGGACCCGCAGGACGGGGAGTCACAATCGAATGGGTTATCGCCTGGGGCGATTGCGGGGATATCCGTCGGCGGGGTAGCAGCGATTGTTATAATATGGTGGGCGTGGAGACGGAGATGGCTTCACAGGTCTTTGATGAAGAGAAGGGAGCAGGAGCAGGAGCAGCAGGAGCAAGAACAGCAGCAGGAATGCCCAGTTGAAGAGATCTTTACGGCGGATGGCAAGCTTGTGCCGAGAGAAGCTGTGTGAGATAGAAGCATAAATATTGATACATAATACTAATACTCGCCATGTCTGGGCTCGAAACAGACACAATATGACAGAAATCAATACGATATTAGGTAATTACTTAATTGTAATAGAACATTTCCTAGACGGTATTGAAGACTCGCGTGATAGGTAGATAAGTATCCAGAAGAGCCTTCGTCGCGTCCATTCGTGTTCCTGGTGAATGCGCGTTGTTCCTGTTGGATGTCGGATTGCGGAAGGAGAGCTGCCCCTGAGCTGGACGAAGGAAAACCGTCGAGCGCCGGGAAAATAGAGCAAAGATGCCCTCTGTCAAATGAATTGAAGCTGAATGGATACACGTCAGCGATAATTTCCCCCTGACAGAGGAGCCTGAGAGAAAGTCTCCAGAAAAGCCCGAGATGCGCTGCCCCTGCGTCCGGGCCATCGAATCGCGTAAGAACGATGCAATTTGGCTGCCATTTCGGGTAAAAAGAGCAAGCGGACGAGCAGCAGCCAATCCTCGCGCGGGGTCTTTTCAGGTCTTTTCTGCACCTGCTCTGTCGGCTATTCCTTTGTTATGAATGAGAAGAAAGAAATCATGCGCCGTGGTCAGTTGAAACGAACCCCCCAGTTGCACCACTTGACATGTTCTCCTCCTCCGGCGCGTCTTCCGAATTAATCGATTGATTGATTGATGGGAAGGGAAGAATGGCCGCCATCTGGCGTGTGGGTAACTCGCACTCCCGCTCGCTCTCGTCGCCCGCTGCCGTGGACTCTTCTGCTTCTTCGCTCTATTATTCCGATCGCGATCGGGATCTGGCTGTAGCTCCCACGGACATTGCCCCGGTCTCTCATCCATCGCTGGTTTCTGCGGACACTCGGTCTGGCTCTTCGCAGTCGCTTGTCCTCCTGCACCATCCTGTCTCCTCCCCTCGTCGCCCGAAAACTGCTTCTGGCGCTTCGCCACTAAGGCTGTCGACCTCCAACATTCCCACCACCCACAACCACGACAATCACCAACCAACGTACTCTCCCACCACTTCCTACGCTACTCTCTCCCTCCTTGACTCTGTCGGTACTGGCTCTGGCAGGCGCAAACTTAAAGAGTTTCCCGGTCTCATCCCTCTGTCGCGATATTTTATATCGCCTTCTGCCTCCGCCACACCCACCGCTGGAAACACACCCACCACTCCAACGATACCGACGTTTGGTCACACCGACTCAGCTGAAGTCGCAAATCCACCTCCCACCGCGACACCGGAGCAAAACTCTAAACCTGCTGGTGACGACGATATCAATACCAGCCGTGACCCTACCGGTCTTGCTGCGGCTGCCGATATCTCTGTCGCACAACCCCCTTCTCCAATCGATGGTACCACAGCGATGGACCAACAACCTCCGGTAGCTATCATTGGCGACCCGGAGCCGTTGATGACACAAGACTTGCTGAACTTTTACAAGGTAATTTCCCATCTCCCTCTCTTGTCGTGGTTGTGACGTAGACGTACGCTAACTGGCAATCGCTTCCAGAATCGTCTACACGAGTTAGAGAAGTCCACGCAGCAGGAACTCTTGGAACGTATCTCCGTCCTCCGCGGATTCTTGTTAGAACATCACGATGCGACCAACAGGCTGGAACGCCAGCTCCACGAGCTGCAGGATGAGAACACCTCGCTATCGACCGAGTTGGAGGATAGCATCAAACACCGGGTCGAGATGATCGCGCTGTACAAAGAAAATGAGGTTCTCAAAGGTTTGTCTCACCAATATTTCGCCCTCCCTGGACTTGATAAATTACACGTAACTCACCGGAACCACACTTTCCCCGATACAGAAAAAATAGACCAACTCTCCAAAGCTCAGGAACACCAAATCTACGACCCAACACCTATTCCTAGCCCCGATCCATCCGTCACCGGATCCACGCACTCTTCGCTGAAAGAACCCCACGACGTCGTCTACGACCGCATACAAACACACTACGAACAGTTGATCTCTCAATTATTATCGAAATTCAACGAACAAGCGTCTTCCCGCGATTCGGAGCGAAACCTGGCGAATCGAAATATCGATCAATTAAACGACCGCTGTCGACGGCTCGAAACCGCTGTTTCGGATTCCCTCAAAGATATCATCCAGGAGCGCTCGCGACGGGTGGGACTTGAGGAGAAGTTGAAGGAGACGGAAGAAGAACTCAACGTTAGTGTCTTTGAGATGCAGAGCCAGATTGAGATTTTTGAACGCCACATCAACGAAAGTCGGATGAGTCCCGTTAAAGAAGAACTGCTCGATCAGGACAACGATGATACTACGAAAGGAGGCGATGTTATACCGCCGGAGATGTTTGACGATATCCCCGATGTTGTCAACGATAGACCCCCATCCGCGATGAAGGGATCACGAGCCGGATCACCGACGAGTAGGAAAACGCCGAGTCCCACGAAACGGAGACGGACGCCGAGTCCCACTACCAACGGACCTACCGTTGCGTTCGCGCTTGAACTCAAGGATTCCGGGGTTCAAACTGACGAATATGACGACGATACCCGCGATGTGACGGACCTTCGCCGTGAGCTCTCGGATATGATCTCCGAACGACAGGCTGAAGAATCGTTGCTTAAATCGAAAAAGGCGGAGTTCGAGGCCGCGTATGAAAAATTCGCGGGGATCGTGGAACAAGCTCGGGCTCAGGGGGAGGAGTATAAGCATTTACAGATTGAATGCGAGGAGCTGCGGGGGCATGTTGAAGAGTTGCTTGAACAGCATGAGATGGATCAGGAGGAACTGATGACTAGGCAGAATGAGATTGATGGGATATTTGGGCAGTTGGAGGAAGCTTTGAAGCAGGGGGTTTTGGATAAGCAGGAGATTAACAAAGCCAATGCGTTGGTTGAAGAGTTGAGAACGCAGTTGGATGAAGCAAAGATCGCGACGGATGATATGGTCAGTGTCGTGAGAGATGATGAAGAGGTTAAGAATTTGAGGATTCAACTTGAGGAGGCGAAGAGGGAGAAGGGGGTCGATGAAGAGATTATTTCGAACGCGAATGCAGAGATTGCGACTTTGAAGGAACGGGTTGAAAAGTTGGGTGCGCAGCATTCGGAGCAGGTCAAGGAGATTGAGCAGGGGAGTATCGAAGTTCAGGGATTGCGGATACAGCTACAGAATTTACAATCCCAGCGAAGCGAAGATTTACAGACGATTTCGAAAGCGGATACGGAGATTCAAGGACTTAGGAATCGACTTGACCAGGAAGCTTTGGAGTCTAAACAATCGATACAAGCCGAACTCGATACGCTCAAAACCCAACTCTCTGAAGCCGAGGCTGCTAAGGACGGCCTGGAGAAGGAGAAGGCGAGGAAAGATGGGGATATACGACTACTCCGAGAGCAGATGCAGGGATTATTAAAAGCGCAGGGAAGTAAAGAGATCGAGTTATCGCGTACCCGAGAAGATTTGGAGAATCTTAAAAAGCGGTACGAGGAGCTTGTTTCGGATCGGAAGAAGGATGAGGAGTGGAGACACGAGAATTTCATGGAGTTGGAGGCTGTTCGGCAGCGGTTGACGGATGTGATGAGGATTAAAGAGCAGGAATCTAATTTACACCAACGGGATGCGGATGTTTGGAAACGAAAGGACGAGGAACAGCAGGAGCAGTTGAAGGAGGTCAACGGACGGCTTGCGGAGATGGTGTTGGAGGTTAGCGGGCGGAATGAGGTTATGAAGGGGTTGAACGAGACTGTGGAGCGGTTGAAGCTTGCTGATGAGGCTAGTTCAGTCGTGGTTGAAGAGGCGAAGAAGCGGATTAAGGTTTTGGAAAGGGAGGTAGAGGAGGAGAGGAGAAAGGCTGCTGTTGAAGCTGCCGATGCTGCCGAAAGGATTAAATCTGTCGAAGAGGAGAAGAGATTTAAGGAACAGGAGGTGGATGCTTTGAGGATTCTTGTGCAAGAGTTAGAAGTGCAGATTGGCGGCTACGCTATGCATGCAGGAGATAGTCAAGATTCCTCGCGGCGGATATCGGAGCTCGAACACCAATTAGCGGACACAAACGTACAAATGGAAAAACTCGTCATCGATGCGGATTTGGAAGCCGAAGCATTGGAGCGAGAGGTTGAAGATGCGAAAGCTCATGCCGTCGAGGTTGCGCAGGAGGCGAATGAAAAGATTGATGCGTTGGAGCAGGAGATCTCGGAATTGCAAAGGATTGTTGAGGGGGTTAGAGGGGAGAAGGAAGGGTTTGAGGAGAAGCTTTTGGAGGTTAGAGAATTTGCTGAGCGGCAGGTTGCTGGGGCGGAAGCGGAGCTGAAGAGATTGGAGGTTCAGATTCAAGTTGAGGAGGCGAAGGCTTCTGCTACTATTTCCGCTGCTCACGAGCGTTTGGCGGTTTTGGAGAAGCAGATTAAGACGTTTGAAGTATTGTATGTATTCCCCTCCCTTTTTTATCTCTCATGCGCGAGATGGTTACCATTGGAGAGATGCTAATTGTCATGGTTTAGGAAACGGCATAAAGCGCAGGATGAATTGGATCTTCAGTCTTTGAGAAGCCATGTGGTCAAGATTGAGAGGATCGCGTTGCAGTTTCTCCCGTTGGAGGATTCGGGGATGCTTGGAGCGATCGACGAGCTGAAGAAGAGTCATTTGGAGACGCAGCAGAAGCACAAGAAGAGGAGGAAGAAGGAGGTGATTCTGGCTGAGAGGTGTGGATTGCAGCTTTGAAATGTTGAAGATGCAGGAACAGAGTAATGATGAAGACAAAAAAGGTTAATGAGGTTATGAACTGTCATGTTATGATTGCATCTCATTGCATTTTTGGTTTGATTGAGTTTCATTTTCTTTTGTCATTGCGGGGGATGTTTTACATTAGAGATTATATCGGATGGCGTTTTGTTTTTCTTTCTTTCTTTCTTTTCCTTGTATTATTTTTCATTTCTTCTACTCTTTGCTATTGCGAGGGAGTCATGATGGAGTTTTTGTTTCATTCGAACGGTTTCTCGCCGAGATGTCATCATTGGGGCTTCTTAGCTCTGAGTATTCTGTTATAATAGTCTTTATTTTCCTTGTATATTTCCTTTTACATCCTTATATCTCATTTCATACCTATTTTGGGTCTTTTTCTTAATATACAGCGTATGGCTGGTCCTTTTGTCTATCTTGTTTATGCTCCTTTATTGCCTTTGGCCTGCGGCTTGAGCTGATATTTTGCTTTGGGTGGCTGTTATTCGAGCTCTGATGCTCAGTATTATTGTGTAGTTTTATCACACGATACCTATCTAGGTAGCTTCCTCTACTGAGAGTCGTCTCGTTCTAGAAAATACCTATTTTTACTCAAACCTCACATTTACCCTTCCCGAAACATTCCGCGAATACCAAGTTACTTCTATTATACTAAATCTCGAAGTCAGGTGTGAACCGGGGTGACGTTTGTCCCGATGCGTTGAACGACGCGCGCATTCTCCCCAATCAATTTACGCTTTTCTATGACGCGACGACTTCTTCTTCCCTCCCCTCCTTTACTATTCCTCACGCAACGAAACGGTATCCCACGCTATTTTTTCCTCGTCTACGTCTGATCACTAAGCTCATTTGCAGCTGGGGGCGATATCGTCGAACCTAACTATCGCGATTTCGAATACTTTTCTCGTCTTCGGTATCGTCTTTGGTTTAAATTGGGGGGTATTTTGGAGCTATGCCGTCGGATATCAGGTCGTTTTTTGCGCCGAAGGGCGGAGCTGCGCCTGCGCCGAAGAAAGCTGCTGTTCCGGCGCCTGCTGTGAGTTTCCCCCAACTACGCGAATTGGAAGATTGCGGGTAAGAGAGATTACTGATGTTATATCCTGGGTGTGTAGAAATCGGCGAAGCGGGGACGGAGAGTTGGTTAGTTGATTTAGCTGCCACTTCGAAGTTATCATTATCCGGGGTTGAAAAGCTGACGGGGGATTTTCGTGCGTGGGATAGTTGAATCGGATGAAGAGGAG
The DNA here is from genome assembly GCA_036971365.1 of Dactylellina leptospora. Lineage (NCBI taxonomy): Eukaryota > Fungi > Ascomycota > Orbiliomycetes > Orbiliales > Orbiliaceae > Dactylellina > Dactylellina leptospora. Next base: position 1,167,833 of record JAJTUC010000004.1, read on the forward strand.
GAGGAAGTTAAACCTGCGCCGTAAGAATATAAAACTCGGGAGGCTCGATCGATATATAATGCAATCGCTAACTATTAATGTTTTATTCGATACAGAGTCAAGAAAGCACCGCCCAAACCGTCACCGAAAGCGTATGCCGCATACATTCCTGAATTCCTTTACCCCCCACCCCCCTCCTTACATCTCATCGACAACATACATCGACTAATAACTCTTTGAAATAACTGAAAAGTAAAAAAGAAGAAATCATCGAAGATGCGTCGGCGTATTTTTCTACCGCTGGCAAGAATAAAATCTCCCGTACAGCGCCCGTCCGCGCCGCGCCACCACCCGTTAAGAAAAACATCACCATGAAAAAACTCCCGTCGGACGATGATTCGAAATACCTCGACGACGACGACGAAGATTATAACGACGATATCTTCAAAAGCGAGTACGGAAAGGTCGTTGACGACGAGCCGGTTCGAAAGAAGAAGAAGAAGGATGATATGGATCTGGACGACTATGACGAAAAAAACGACGAAGATGACGAAGACGAAGATGACGAAGACGAAGATATGGATGATTTTATCGATGATGAGGAGGATGTTAAACCGAAAAAGAGGGGGAGGCCGAGTTCGGTTGTGAAGGTTACGCCTAACAAGAATGGGAATACGCCGAAGGGGAAGAAGAGGAAATCGATAACTCCGGAAGAAGATGAAGAGGAAGACGAGCAACCGAAACCGAAAAAGAAGGCGACGGCGGCAGCTAAACGAAAGACCCCGGTGAAGAAAAAGGTGGCGGATGAGATTGAGGAATCGGAATCTATTAAAGAGATTTTGAGCTCCGTGCCAACTGTTAAGCCGCCCACTCCCCCGCCACGGGACGAATCGAAAAAGTATGAGGTTTTGTTATTTTATCAGAGTTTGTGCAAGTGATGCTAATGGTTCAATAGGTTCAATTTTCACGCGTATAAGCAAAAGGCGGCGCCTCCGCCGCCGACTGGGACGAAGGATATACCCGTCGGAGCTGAGAACTGTCTTGCTGGGTTGACGTTTGTGTTCACGGGTAACCAACAATCCATCAGTCGCGACGATGCGATTGAGCTCGTCAAGAGATATGGAGGGTGAGTATCTCAATCCGAATATCTAAAATGATACGCTAACAGAGAATTATAGAAAAGTTACTGGCGGCCCGTCGGGGAAGACTAGCTATGTTGTGGTCGGTAGCGATGCCGGGCCGAGTAAACTCGAAAAAGTCCGGACGTTGAAACTGAAAACGATAGACGAGGATGGATTATTCGCTTTAATTTCTAAACTTCCAGCGCACGGTGGCGACAGCACCGCAGCGCAAGCGGCGGCGAAGAAGGCCAAGGAAGAAGAGAAAAAGATCCAGGAGATGGCGAAAGAGATAAAACCTAATACCGCCGTCGCACCGGGTAAAGAAGCGAAAGATCCGGGGTCGCAGCTGTGGACCGTGAAGTATTCGCCGGGTTCCATGAGGGAGATTTGTGGGAATAAGGGACAGGTTGAGAAGCTGCAAAAGTGGTTGCAGAATTGGCCGAAGAATTTGAAGAAGAATTTTAAAATGTTGGGGCCGGATGGGAGTGGGATTTATAGGGCGGTGATGATTCATGGTCCTCCTGGAGTGGGGAAGACTACAGCTGCGCATTTGGTGGCTAAACTGGAGGGGTATGATGTTTTGGAGTCGAATGCTAGCGATACCAGGAGTAAAAAGTTGCTGGAGTCGACGTTGAAGGGGGTTTTGGATAATAGATCTTTGATGGGATATTTTAAGGAGGGGGATAAGAAGGTTGATGCTAATAAGCAAAAGATCGTGCTTATCATGGATGAGGTTGATGGTATGTCTGCGGGTGATAGGGGTGGCGTGGGGCAAATGGCCTCACTTTGTGGGAAGACGCAGGTAAGTTTACTTAATCTTCCTGATCGAGAAAGATATTTAACAACCCGTAGATACCGATTATTTGTATCTGTAACGACCGTCGTCTGCCGAAGATGAAGCCTTTCGATCGAGTGACCTACGACCTTCAGTTCAGACGACCGACGGCAACAGAGATCAGAACCCGGATGATGACAATATGCTACCGCGAAGGCCTAAAGCTCAGTCCTCAGGCTATCGACTCCCTCTCCGAAGGATCCCATTCCGACATCCGACAAATAATAAACATGCTGTCGACATTCGGAGTCAACGGGAAAGAAATGACCTACGACGAAGGGAAAAACATGGCGGCAGCCTGGCAAAAGCACGTCATTTTGAAACCGTGGGATATCGCCGGACAGCTCCTCGGACCTCAGATGTTTGCGCCTACGAGTAAGAAGACACTGAATGACAAGATCGAGCTATACTTCAACGACCACGAGTTTTCGTATCTCATGATCCAAGACAATTACCTGAAACCGAACCCCCTCAGAGCTGGGAAATACCAGGGGAGGGAGAAGACGTTGAAAATGCTGGAATTGGCGGATAAAGCTGCGGAATCGATATCCGATGGAGATCTAGTTGACGCGATGATTCATGGCCCGCAGCAGCATTGGAGCATGATGCCCGTTCACGCGGTATTCTCCACCGTCGCACCCGCGAGTTTCATGTCGGGAAGTTACGGCGGCGGACACATGCAATTCGCAGCGTGGTTCGGGCAGAATTCGAAACAAGGCAAACTCATGCGTTTCGTGAAGGAGATACAATCCCACATGCGGCTACGTTGTTCGGCGGACCGACATGAGGTCAGACAATTTTACGTGCCGATGTTTTGGCAGATGCTTTGTCGGAGGTTGGAGAATGAAGGGAAGGAAGCTGTGGGGGATATGATCGAACTCATGGATGATTATTTTTTGACGAAGGAGGATTACGATGCGATTGTGGAACTTGGGGTTGGGCCGTTGAGTGAAGATACTTTGAATGTGCCGACAGCCGCGAAATCTGCTTTTACTAGAGCGTGCGTTATTCCCCTACTCTTTACAGATATGTTGAGGAAATATTAGTGCTAACCGTGGGATTTGGATCATAGATATAACGCGGCTTCGCATCCGATGCCTTTCATGAAGGCTAGTAATGTTATAGCGCCAAAGGGTAAAGCTGCCAAGAAGGAGCAACCGGATCTGGAAGAAGCGATTGAAGAAGAAGACGACGAGTTGGAGATGGTTGAAGAAGCGGAAGCGGCGGGTGAACAAGAGGAAGAGGATATGGATATCGCGAAGGATAAATATGTGAAACAAGCGAAACCGAAGGGGAAAGGTAAAACTGCTGCTGCTAAGGGGAAAGGTAAAGCGAAGAAGGCTGCGGCGGATGATGAGGATGAGGATGATGAGGAGGAGTATACAGGGAAAGGGAAGGGTAAAGGGAAGGCGGCAGCGAAGGGGAAGGGTAGAGCGAAGAAATAGGTAACTATTGGTTTTGGTACTTTTGAATTTCTTCGGTGCTCGTGTCTGCTTTATTACGAGCATCTTGCTTGAGCAATGTACTTGTTCTTGTCTTTAGAGTGGTCTTTGAGAGTAAAAAAAAGGTTTTTACTTTCTTTTGATACTAAGTAGTATCACGATACGATTAATATTTCAATACACGCTAATCGCTAAATTACTGGGGATTCAAGAATTTAAACAAATAACACCGATGACTCCAATTAAACAGGGTGGGAATTATAGGCTAGTTGGGGTGAACTGTTTTTGTCTCATCGTTTTTGATTGCCTAGTCTTTTGACTTTGACTTCTAGTTCACCACACCATTCGTCTAATTCTTTAACTAGCTTTTCGAGATCGCCGACCCGTTCGTCGATGTCGTCAACTTGCTTTGTATATTTTTTCAGTTCTGCATCTGCTAGGTTAGTCGCTTCGGTTAGCCTTCGTTTCTACCATAATAGATTCTTGTTTTCTTTCGTGCTCAGATTATAGCTTATATCGTGATTCTCTTCCTGAATACATTATACACATAAATGTTATATGGACCACGAACTATTTTATTTATTTTTTATTTGTTTATGGATGTATGTATATTCTTTTTGAATATATCGTGCATCTGAGTATAAAATTAGAACTTACACTTCCCGCGTAAATAATCGCCGTCGGTTTCGAGCCCCATCGCGGCTTCGGTCATAGCTTTATACCTCTCCCTCGCGGCTTCGTTAATCTTAAAAAGAAGGTCGAGGTCGCCGAGGATGGCGGAGCTATCTGCTTCGATTAGGTTTTCGAGGGATGAGAGGACGGTTTGGACGGCTGTTGATGGGTGGTTTGTGGTATTTGTCGCGGGGTTTGTGGTGGTTGTTGTGGGGAGGGGGAAGATTGGAGTTGGAGGGGCCATGTTTAGTCAGTATGATAGATGGCGGGGGAGAGATAAACGTTTTGGAGAGTCTGATATTTTGATTCACTTGTGAGCTTTTTGCTTGGGAGGTGAAGATGGATTTTTGTCGGGGGTTTTGGAGATTGGTTTCAACGCAGGTTTGGTGTTGGATTTGGTCGGGTTACAGGTGCAGCGAAGTTACCTACGATGAAAGCCTTATCATGTACATGTCTGTGTAATTGAATATTACTCCTAGGTTAAGAAACGGTCGATTAGGGCCACCTGATGACGAGTCCATTTAAATTTCAGGGGATACATAATCACGTTACGGGTTTTCCAGATATAGTTGGGATATTTCGTGCTGCTGGATGTTACATATACGACATCGATTAATACATGTGTCAAGGAAATGCGTATGCATATACCAAAAAAAAACAAACAAACAAACAAACATCAATGTAACGCGGACAGAGGAGGAGGTTGAAATCATTTTTCAAAATGATAGTGCATAGATGTTGAAAAACCTATCGCAGTCGAGATAGTAGCGGGGCGCAACTGCATGAACGGAACTTAACGGAAAGAGCAATAGTCAGTATTAAATCTCCTCTCACCTTAAAATCTATTCTCATTTAGGAAATTTAAATTCGGGTCCTAGGCTGTCATTATGTGATAAAGTTTTGAAAATGATATATATTTGCCCGGACCTCGAAGTCTTAAAAGGGGGTTATAACCGGGTTCACTCAAAATCTTGCCATAATATCTACACTTTGGTATAACTGCTATCATACAGATAAATATGCAATGCAATTCTATAAATCCCAAGCACCTGCGATTACTAGGTTATGATTTCTAAGGCCAATGCAAATGACAAACATATTATTGTATATTCTTAATATGTCTCTCCTCTATTTGTTTCGGTAATATCTACCAACGCCTCCTTGGTAATCTTTTCTTCCTGCTCTTGGGTCAGCTGTGAATGTGTGGAATCAAGCGTCACCCGCGGTCCAGTAAACCACTTCCTTGCATCGATATAATAGTACGCCAAAGAGCCACCCCAAACAGCGCAATTAATGACAACCGTATAGTTCATCGTTTCCGGAGTAACGTCCGGCCCATTGACCGGCATCATAGCTGTTACAATGCTGAATAACAGAAAAATGCAGGATATAACCGCAATAGGTATACTCAGCACGCCTGTGTAAAATGGACCCGGAACAAATTTATCTCGTCCCCAGACTACCCTCGCAAAGATTGGCATAAACCACGCCAAGTGATTACTCGCCACACCCAGCGAGAACAATGCGGTTGCGGCCGCCGGGGCGATTAGAGAGAGTAAACCCAGAACCAAGGCGAATAGCGAGCACCCCCAGACTGTCCGTAGTGGGATATACCCAAATGTCTGATTGATCTCACTGAAGAATGTAGAGAACGGGAGAGCACCGTCTCTAGAAAAGGCCCATGATTGTCGACTACCAGCAACGAGCACGCCGAGCCCCATAAGCCATTGGGCTATGCAAAGCAGTACCATCATGGCTATCGCCCCATTCTTCCCAAGGGCATCGAAGTAGATCTGAGCAACTGGCTGGCCTAAAGGTGTCGTCAAAAGACTGTTGATATCGGTTGGCATGCAAGCTGCGAAAACCGCCATGACAACCACGCCTAATACTGCGCTCAATCCGCATGAGCTCATGATTCCCCAAGGTACCGCAGTAGTGGCATTTTTCGCTTCTTCGGAGAGATGGACGCATGATTCGAATCCTCCAATACTCCAAATAGGACACATCCATGCCAAGAAGAAGGTCCAGATCGGTGGCCATCCAGTAAGGTTTTCAGTTTTTGTGAAGACGAATTCAGAACTATTGGTGTGCTTCTTCCCGATAGGTAGTACGATAATGGTGACCGCGATCAACAGTAGATTTATGATCATGAAAATGACTTGGAGTTTTGCCATCACTCTCGAAGCGAATGTTACCACAGTCGCATGAGAGAGCACACAAATTAGAAAAATGAGGTAGACTGTGCCGTTTTCCGGTATCTTGTAGTTACTCCTGTCTTCAACCGACATTCGTATGATCGAGAGAAACATCAAGGCGAAGCCGTAATCCGTTGAACAGAGACCACCTATTACACCGAGGGTGTTGGAGTAACCGACAAGAAATGCGAGCGGGTTCTTCCAAGAGGGAGCACTGAAGTAATGCGTCCACCAATATAATCCACCAGCTGTTGGCATTGCGGAGCCCAAATCTGCCATGGCCACGCTCACTACGAAAGTAAATACGCTGGCGATGAACCATCCCCACACCATTCCAACTGGTCCTGCAGGAAGAGCGAAGACCAGGGTCGAAGCAATCGAAGGTAATAGACCGATGATTGAAAATGCCGTGCCTAAGATTTCATATTTTGAGAAGTTTCGCTTGAGTTCCTGTTGATATCCGAGTTTTGCAAGAGCAAAGACGTCGTCTGCCTTCCCCAGCCTCTCCGGAGAACCTGGCCTTGGGCTGGAATAGGCCATCTTGAAGTCGATAGTTAACTAATGTTGAGATCGTGTAAGATTAACAGGTCAAGAAAATGATTATGTGCAATTAATTGTAATTCATGGCGCTCGATTTGGTATGGTATCGTCAATCGCAAGTCATTTTGTGGGTGAAGTTGAATATGTCGAAGCACAAATATCGAAAAAGATGCCAACAACGAACTGGCAGCGACCGCCGGTACAAATTCGGGAGAGACCTAGTGTTATGGCTTCATGGATCCAAGCATGACATATTGAAGGCGGGGACACTGGCCTCCTCTCCCCTCTTTCTATTCTTTCGATTTTATTACACATTTGTAAAGACCATCTTTGGTTCTTCGCAACTGACACCAATGAAATCATGAGCTAGTCGGGAAATAGCCCGAGGAACAGGCTCGACTTTACCAATTCGGGTGCTGTTGCTGGGTTCGACAACGCGGATGATCCGAAATGGCCCTCGATTAATGGATAACCATAGTAAATGAATAGTTTTCATGCTGATACCTTTGCGCACGTGTCTTGGGTCTCTTCCTAGGGTAGTGATCCTTTCGATAGGTATTGCAATGCAAGTTTTTGAGTTCGAATTCGAATTTTCAACGCTGTTTCTTATAGGATGTATCGTTATTGCGCAACTTGGTTTCATGAACGAACGAAGATAGCGAGAACATCACAAATGTGTTGCACGAACAACATGTTGTTCGTGACTCTTAGTATTGACGAACCTCGTAACTTACATGGAGTAGCTATTTTCCCTAGATTTCAAGATCTCGTAAGATCGAATTAATCCAAGTCCCATAAACTATCATATGATTAATTAGTGGACGCGGTGCCGTGAGGGTGATGCTAACCGACACTATCTCGTAAACTTATAAGTAAGGCAGTTCATTTTTTTAGATCCCAGAACAGGCAACCTAGTCGAATGTTCATCTTAGAACTAGTAGATGCCTTTTAGCATGAGCAGCGTCGCGATCGGAAATCAAACACCGGTATTCGGAGTATCCAATTTTGAAAATTCCTATTTCGTACATCTCGCGATTCATCAGTCCCTACATTTCAATACACTAGCGCTTGTATGCCGTCATCGTAGTGCGTAGACCTACCTCGTCTGCTTACTGTGTGGCTTATATAAAGTCAGCGACTGCTGCAGCGAATTCCGAGTAAAGCGCTCATGAGGTCGGCCTCTGACCCTGATTTTCATTTCTTTTCTAGAATCTCTCCTTTCTGAGCCCTCCACTTTCTTTTAGCCCAAAATGCATCTTAACAATGCATATTGCATTGCCGCTTTAGCGGCTATGGCCACAAAGGTCGCTGCTCATGGGCTTCTCCTAAACTCATATGGAGATGCCGATCCAAATACTGGAAGTGGTCAAATTGGATTAATCAAGGGTCAAGATCGAAAGTGCATCTCTGGAGTCCCCGGCCGACCCGGATACCAAAAGGACATCACGATATTTAGTCTTCCCATGATTCCGAACCGAGTCAACGGACAGAAACAAAGCAATCCTCCACAGCGAACGCGCTACAACACCGGTTGCGGATACAGTGAAGCATATCCTAAAGGCGTTCCAATCAATGAACTCGTCACGTCAAAAGTCAAATTCAGAAATGTCCCTAAGGTCACGCCAGGCGGTTTCCTCAAGATTGATATTCTTCAAGTCAACGGTGATGGTGCCGGTCCATGGGTATGCTATCTCGATACGGCAGGTAAGGCGCAAAAGCCTTGGAAGAGATTAGCGATGGACACCAAAGCACCCTATGGCCAAGTCCCGGGAGTTCAAGGTCTCAAGTTCTTGCCAAAATCAAATCTTGTACCTATTACACATCCGTTCCGCGTTTTCATGCCTGCGGATCTAAGATGCACTGGATCTTACGGTGGCATGTCGAATATGTGCATGGTCAGATGTCAGAACAATGCGCCAAACGGTTTCTTTGGAGGATGCATTGCAATTCAAGTCGTTCCTAAAGGAAGAAAACGGTCTGAGAGATTATTCTTGAGAGACGATGATGCATCTTCAGACGATGAGGATGTTAAAGATGATTCGAAAACTAAAGATAAGTCGACGGATGCGCAAATCGCTGATATGGATGATGAAATGAACTCGTGAGAGAATGATACCATGCTTGGAAAGCCCACTATTCTATATTTCTGTAGTATCTCTAATGTAGATATGTTGTCATTATTCTGGGAGAGACTACATCTTCAGCTACCATAGATTATTAATAGACCTTGAGATTGATTCATATGTATCAAGACAAAGATTTGGCCCATAGTGCACTTTACTGTCAAGGTGAGAATACAACACTGTGCTGTGTTGCAGGCGGCTAACAAGCGCATTTGGCGCCAACGCTGTTCGGAGAAAAGGCCAAGACCGAAAGAGCTCGCAGCCGAAATTTTTCAGACGAAGAACATTCGATTCCCAAGACACACGACACCACTCCGTCTCTCGCTGCGCTCCCCGTGTCGCATTACTCTCGACAATCCTGGAGTCTGGATACTCAAGGGACTACTTTATTGATAATTTCTTCGAGGACACAGCCCTTTTCACCGATACCGATACCGATATCTCATACTAAATCTAGCCTCGACGACTGAATTCGCTCCAGGCCTCACGTTGCACCATGCTTCGCCGCAGTATTCTCTCTCAGGCCCGGATACGGCCATTCTCTTCTCTGACAACCTCGACGACTCGTTCTCCATCTATCTCCTCATCGATATCACCCAACACCTCTTCAACTCTGCTACGATCCAAGACCCCACTGCAATGGCGGAACGCTACAGTTCTGTCTCGGTGGTCGTCGACAGAGACATCCGCTGAGAAACCAGTAGAGTCAGCACCCGCAGCCGAAGGAGCAAAGACAGAGGCTGGTTCGGCACCGACCGGTGATGCTTCTAAGCTAAAGCAGGACCTTGAAGCGAAGACCAAAGAAGCCGCAGATTTCAAAGTATGTCTTTTTGCCTTCAAATCTATTGTCATACTATCGTGCTTATTGAAATTTACCATTATAGGATAAATATCTTCGCTCCGTCGCCGATTTCCGTAATCTCCAAGAACGTACCGTCCGCGAAGTCAAGTCCGCAAAGGACTTTGCCATCCAGAAATTCGCCCGTGATCTGCTTGAGTCCATCGACAACCTAGACAGAGCTCTCGCCGCCAACCCAGACTCCTCCTCTGATCCCGCAAAGGACTTCAAGAACCTCCACGACGGCTTAAAGATGACCGAGACCGTCTTGATGAGCACCCTTCAGAGACACGGATTAGAGCGATTCGACCCTACTGGTGAAAAGTTTGATCCAAACTTGCACGAGGCTACCTTTGAAGCACCGATGGAAGGAAAGGAACCCGGAACTGTATTCCATGTACAGAGCAAAGGCTTCTCGTTGAATAAACGAGTGTTGAGAGTAAGCTTTTACGGTGATATAAATATTTATATGACAACGTGCTAACGTGATATCGTTCAATTAGGCGGCTAGAGTTGGTGTCGTCAAGTCCGCTTAGACTCTTACATCGCTATAGACGCGCGGCCGAATATTAAAATACGAGCGTATACCATCTCTAATCTTCGGCTATAGACTCTTCCGGGGTACGAAATATACCCACAGCACCCATTCCCTATACATATTTTCTCCGATATATTACATTATACTGTACATATTTATTTACACTTCCATCTGGGCTTTTCTTACTTCAGCCATCTTTTTTCCAGGGTATGTAAGAGAAAGAATCCTCGTGGGAATTGTGAACTCGACGGTCTCCTCCTCTCCGCGACCAAAAAGTCTTTTTTCGGGCGTCGTTTTGGCATTAATGTTGTCAAGGTGTAGATGTACCTTCCTTCTTGTACTATAGACATCATGAATAAAAAGAAATAAAGAGAAGTTTGATATCTCTGTTTCATGTGTTCGATAACCAGATGATTCATCATCGGAGTTCGACGCCGAGTTTTTTCGTCAGCGTAGATCTAACGGTCTCCTGTAATTCATCAACTTCGTCATTTGTTAGAGTGCGTTCTAGCGATCTGTAGTTGATCCGGTAGCACATAGACTTGCGTCCAGTCTTCGGATGCGTGAATTCATCAATCTACACGTTGATATTAGTAAAACTTTTATCAAATCTGCGCATGATAGATGTAAAACTCACCAACTTGACGTCCTCTACTAAATCTCCACCAACACCCCTCACCAGCTCCATAAAATCATTCTCATGGAACCCCACCCCACCAACTCCAGTGCCCTCCTTATCCAATCCTCCAGCTGCACTAGCGCCTCTCTCTACCCCTGGTAGCCAAAATGCCACATCTTTATAACACCCGGGATATTTGCTAAAAGCTTCAAACCGCTTAACAACCCCTTCCACGAACTGCTTTCCGAACCTCTCATCCTGACTCCAAAATAATCTGATATCCGGAATCCCATACATCAACATCGCAATCCTCTCGATTCCCAGCCCAAAAGCCCACCCAATCTTATCCTTGTGTCCGGCGTAATCCAACAAATCCTGTCTGATAACACCACACCCCAAAACCTCCAACCATTCTCCGTTCCACCAGACTTCCAACTCATAAGACGGAGAAGTAAATGGAAAATAAGCGGACACCCAACGTACTTTAACCTTCTCCTCTTTCCCGCCATTGGCGGCCTTAGCAGCTTCGCTGAAGATCTTCGAAACCATGAGTTCCAACTGTCGTTGCAAATGTTTCGCCACAGCTTCAGCTTCCTCAACACTGTGTCCCTTTTCAACCTGTACCCCATTCCCTTCTTCGAACAACGGACACGCTTCGGCTACCTCAACATCCGGATTCGGCATCTTTTCCAAATCTTCGGTGACTTGGTCCACTATACTCTTCGATCCGTCTGATCTTGAAAATACCCTCGCCCCTTCCATTTGGTGAAATACCGGATAGTGACTTCTATCAATACTATCCCTGCGGTAAACATCTGCGGAAATTAAATAGCCCGGTTTTCCGATTTCCTCCATCATTCTGAATTTTTCAGCTTGATGGGCTGATGTATGCGTTCGTAACACACTGTGTTTGTTGACATAATACGTATCGCTGTGACTTCGACCGGGGTGGTTTATCGGAAACCCCAAACAGTCAAAATTTTGGGCGACTGTAACGATCGGTGGGAGCGAGTTATAACGTTCGTAGATTGCTTGAGGGAATAGTGATTCGATTATTAAGCGGGTGTTGGAGATTGGATGGTGGGGGGTTAGGTGGAGGTTTCGGCGCAGGTAGGGAATTAGTGATGTAGGGATATTGGTGTCGGCGTCGGTATTGTAAGTTATATTCGCAAGGGTGATTGTATTTGGGAGGTCAGCTAGATTGTAATACAGTAACAATTAGTCAGAATCCTGCTAATCTATCGATAAAGAATCAAGTAGGAAGAATACTCACGTACGTTGGGAAGATTTGCGGGTGGACGTTGCGCTGAATTGACGCGGAGCGTAGATACATGTTGGCCGCGAGAGAGATAGGGCCGGCCGTGAGAGTAGCCGACGGCCCAGGGGAACTAGATATCGCGATGCCTGCATCACGTTTGGGAAAGTCGAGCGACTCGAGTTTGGATTCGCAATGGATACTATAAGCTCATTTGAAGCATGGTTGAAATTTTAATCCTCGCTTGTTGGATATCGCGGTTCGGCGTGTTGTAAGGAAAAGGCGTGGTCTGATATGCCCCACCAACGGCCGACGCGATACTGTTTAAACCTTGGGTTAACCCAAATGGTGGGATATATCCCACTTAGTTAAGTGTGCTAGCTCTTAAATGGAATATTGTGATTCATGTACTACTGTAATCACTTTACTTCTCTACCCGTCAATCAGACACTGTAGAGTTCTGCGAGACACCGTCGGTAAATACAAGTTTGGTCTCAAGCGTGCCGATATTTAATCATGTACCAAAACAAAATTTACGATGCACTTTACGAGAATTTTGTCACTACAATTACAGTTACAAATGCGTCAAAAAATAGAAGCCAGTATAACAATGAACAAAGAGGAATAAACCAACGGAGGGGAAACGGGAGGGACAAGGGAATAATAAAAAAAGATACAGCGAACCAACGATCTTCCTAAGGAGGAAGACAACTTGCGAGACCTTTTGTCCCACAAGATTGATAGTCTCAACGATACTAACTATTTCAAGAGGGGTTGAGTTGTGGTGAAGCCGATCGAAAAACACTATTAAAGATGGTAAAGTATTCTTGTGCGCTTGTTCAAGATACGCGTATATACGTGTATGCACGAACCCGCATCTGAGTAAAATGATTGTTAGAAACTCAAAGAGCATAGAGCAGATAAGAAGGATTGATGTTGTTGCTTTTCGGATCACGAAAACGGTCTTCGCACTCAGTATTGGCCACTCAGCACGATGTCGAAAAGGTAGAGAATGGAGGGGGTGGAAAAAAAAAAAAAAAAAGAAACGTCGCAGCCGTCAAAAAAGTCCTATCTTTAGATCACGCCGTAAAAAAGCCAGATTTAAATATTCCCGAAGAATGGAGAAAAGAGAGTTGAGAAGAGAAGAGAGAGATACGAGCACACGTTTATGTAATCGCGGTCATGCTCATCAAAGTCCGGGTTCAGCGTAGTTTTTGTTAATCAGATAAAAGGGATCATCGCGGATATTGGCTATATCAAAGTCGAAGGCGTGTCAAGACCAAAGGTATACCGATGTCGGGCTTAATCACCAGTAAAGAGCATGATACAATGCACCGGTCATTGTCAAAAGGAGATAGAGTAGTATGCGCGTAGTCATCCAGCACCAGAGTTAATGTCAAATAAGAAGCAGGTTGTCGTCAAGATCGGTTGTTTAGCCACTCAAGGTCAAATTCTTGTCGTGACTTTCTTCTTTAGGAGCGGTTCACGATTAAGCATGCGAGTTTCATCATGGCGAGTTTCATCATGGTAGCATACGAGGCGACGACGTGGGCGACATTCATGTACCAGGAGCACCAGCCCCACCTTGCCCTTGCTGTTGTTGTTGGGCTGCGATGGCGGCGTAGTACATTTGTGCATAGGTTTGGGCATACGCTTGGTACCCACCGTAAGCTTGGTATGGGTCATTTGCTTGGTCAGTAGATCCAGATTGGGGGGCACCACCAGCGGCTGCGGCTGCTGTGGCATACGCGTTAAGGGCTTGTTGGTAGGCCTGGGGGTCAGCACCACCCTGACCACCTCCGAGGTTCCCGTCAGGTCCTTTCACTTGACCTTGCCGCCGCTAAGAGAAACAGGAGTTTTAGTAATTTAGTTCGTATGAAATTGGGTGTTTCTATACATACGGCGGTCTCGACTTTCTCATCGATTGCTGCTTTTGCACGGGCAATGGCATCGGGGGGGCCAGACAATGAAATCTCACGTTCACCATCCGAGGTTTGCTGCTGACTTAACACATTGATACGGCAACCGGTCGTGTTTTGCATCTCCTTGATCGTTTCTCCGCCTGAATCACAGATTAGCAAGAGTAGAATAAAGGCAAATATCAGGACACAAACCTTTTCCTATAATCATGCCGACAGCATCGATAGGGACACGAATTGTTTCACCACCTTTATCACCACCTGAATTACCATACCCACCTCCTCCTCCTTGCTGTCGACCGCCACCTTGACCTCCACCACCACCACCGCCACCACCGCCACCAACTTGTGGTCCGGGGCCGGGGCCGGGGCCAGGCCTGACATCAGATTCGACAATTTCCATAATCAACGATTTGGCACGCATGGCGGCTTCCGTAGACCCGATCAAATTGACAGGTCGGAACCCATTTACGGACTTGCTTTCACCCACGATATTAATGTGACAGCCGGACCTATCTTGAAGATCTTGGATAGTCTCGCCTCGACGTCCAATGATAAGTCCAACAGTCTTGTCGGGGACCATAATTTGCATGCTGTTTTCTAAATGAAGGGTCAGCCGAAGCGTAGAGAACTTCGATTTCAGAGATATTACTTACCCCCTTCCTTAAGGACGGGATGATGGGCGGGGTCTTGGCGAGCTCCTCCTCCGCCAGCACTGACCGCGCCACCAGCACCAGCACCAGCACCGCTGCCGCCTCCTCCTCCTCCAGCTCCACCGCCGTGACCTCCACCACTATGCTTCCCACCATGGCCGTGACCATGACCGTAATTGCTTCGCCGATGATCGTCGCGAATGCTGCTAGCGCTATTCTCAGATATAATGGTTTGAATCTGCTGTCGGGCAGACTGCACAGCGGCTCTCGGACCAGTAATGTTACAAACGCGCTCCGGCTCCCCTCTGCTATCGGCGACAAACTGCACTCTAGCCCCGCTCATCTCTTCGACTCTCTTGAGGGTTTCACCGCGGCGTCCGATAATCAAACCGACCAATGACGCGTCTATCATCATATGGTCTGTGATATTGCCTTCGCCCTGTGGTGAACGCTCGCGGTAACCTCGTGGCGAGTTCCGACGGTTACGGTTGGGAGGACTAAATGATCTGTCTCTAGGACGGGGCGAGTTGAACTGGTTCCTTCCACGTCGTTCCTCACGATATGGGTTGGGGTTGAAGTTTTGGTCTCGACCGCCACCCCCGCCACCGCCCCCGTATGACCCGCTTCGCCCGCTAGGTGATCTCGAGCGCGATCTTCCGTCTTGGTTGTAGCCTCGACTACCGCCTCTATCGAAGTCTCGACCGCCAGCTGACTCTAAGGAATGTTAGTAGAGTTCACGATGGGGAAAATACAAGAAATGCGTACGAGGGTAGGGGCTGGGTTGTATCCCACGTTCAGACGCGAAATTACGAGCTTTAGCAATGGCATCCTGGAGGGAGACAGAACCTGAATTGGTAGGTCTGATGTTGGAGAGATCCAGGGCACCAGAACCAGTGGGCTGAGGGAGTGAAAAATTGCCCGGAGGAGGAGCGGCTGCCCCTCCAGGTGTAGGCTGTTGGACATTGGCGAGAAGGCTCTGCAAAGCAGCAAGAGTATTCGCGTTCGCCGGTTGCTGTGCAGATGACTGTTGTTGCTGTTGGCTTTGAAGATTGGCGAGCAAAGCTTGTGGAGTTTGGACGCCGGCTCCACGCTGCTGCTGTTGGTTTGCTATCAGGTTGAAAAGCGCGTTAACATCGAAGTGACGTGAGATGGTGATTATAGATGAGTACATACTTAGCGCGGCTAGGAGGGCGGCGACATTACTTGGATCAGCCATGGAGAATGATCGAATGGCTTATCCACGCCACCACGAGGTGAATACCACTGATAGTGTTCTACGGTGAATCAGACGTTGAGAACCAGGCCTGGCGGTAGAATATCCGCGGCAGGGACTTGATGCGATTTGGATGAACGGACAAAGAGCGGGTGGTGGTGGTGATGTTGAACAGATGTAAGGATGAACGCTTGCAAAGGTGGTGGTGGTGGAAGGGATGAGAAGAGGCGGATGAGAGAGAAGGAGGCTGGTTGGCTGGCTGCAACCCGGCGCACCAAAACTGATTGGCTGGGAGACCTGCCCTGCGCGAAATAATGTCCGCCTTGCCTATTTGGGTATTGCAACAACCAACGCGCTTATTCACGATGATAAATAGCTATTGGTCTGCCAGAGCCGAGATGTACATCGATATGGTTATGACGGGGTCAAGGTGTGAAGACTCGGTTCTAGGTGGGACTACCTGCAACCTTTTGGTGTAATAAGCATGATTCGTGGAGTAATTGATTCCGAGATCAATCCAAAGATATCAACATCCAATGCGATACAGGTTTCTGAAACGCATGCCAATGGACTATAAGACAGCTTTGATATTGTGGCTCTCCGGGGACTACCATTTCTACCATTCGCGTGCACCCCCAGCGGTGTGTGTTTCGTAGGCTAAATCAACGTCACCGAGCGTGCGGTGTCGACACCCTCCGCTGCAACGAAACCGCCCACCCACAAAACCTCCCGTTGCAGCCTCCTCCCATCAAAAAAATTCTCCTCCTCTACACCCTCACCATCAATCAAGATATCATCCATCCATCACTATCACTGTACGCAGCCCCTCTTCTCATGAGCAATCAAACACAATCTCCCTTAGCTCCTTAGCCTTGCTAACCAATGCCGAGCTACTAGTTATCTCAGTTATAACCAAAATTTTAGCCATCAGGCAACTTATATCTTCATCATCACAATCTTCAAACCCTCCTTCTCTGGCCCAAGGCCATTTAATCTCAATGCCAGAGCAAGCTATTTATCGCCTCTTCCTCGCGCGTTACGACCGCATCCGTCGTCCGAAATCTAAACAGATTTCCGACGATACTTTCTTCATTCTCCTTCCCAAGAACTATGAGGTCACTAATCTTCTCAAATTGAAAAAAGAGGTTTTGCCTCCACATGGAGAGACCGTTGTCTATTATATTCAAGATCCCAAGCACACCGATGAGCTACTAGAGCTTATTCGGCTTCGAAGTGAATCTCCTTTGGTCAATGCTATACCCCCTCGCATGAGGTCTCGCCCACCTACGTACACCCAAGAGGCTCTCACCCAGATTGACCAATTCCTGAGCGACAGCGATGACGATGCTGTCACAGGCTACCGTCATGTGATCAACCACGTTCATGGAATTCTCAATACTGCCATCAATCGTTTCGTCTCGGCGGAGCCAGGCGACACCCACAATTATGGCCTCCCTTTCCTTGAAAGCCTCTGTGTCCCATCCCCTATTTGGGAGGAACGTGCGAAAAAGCTTCTCATCGAAGAGCAAAAGGTCCTCCAAGAGTTGGTCAGAGAAGTCCAAGGAGGGTTCCCATACATCAGATATCATTTAACCCACATGGTTAAGAATTCAGACTTTGAGAAGCTCATTGTCGCTGCCATCACGGCTACTGTCAACCAGAGCCCGATGCTACGATCCTATTATTCGCTTGCTTACGATTTCAGCATTGACCGTCTTGTTTACAACCTTCAAGAGATTGGGTTCTGCCATTTACTCGAAAACTGGATCAAAGATCCAAGATCCATTGACAATGATGCTTTCCGCATTGATTCCCACTACGTAACGCATACGAGAAAGCATCCAATGCAGTGTTTGGATGAAGTCGGAGAAAGGTTTTTCCGCAAGGTTCTTGATACATATCAGAGCGGAGAGGCTCTCTACACCCGTGCTGTTCTCTCGCGATCCCTCGTCATTGTCAAACTTCTACAAAACTTCATTAGCATCTGGGACGATTGCTTGTTGAACAGTCATCTTGACGAAATGGACGGTATCATTCCTCCATACCCCAAGATCATGGCCCGCTTACGCGATAACATGGCCCGCGGAAGCTGCCCTCGCGAGAGTCATATGGAAAGCAAGAAGTCAATGCGAACTCTGCTTGAAGGTGTCGAGGAAACTGCGCCACCAGAAACACCGGTGAAGGCCAAACGTTCTCCGGCGCCTAAGAACAAACAAACTGCAGAGGACGTCGAAATGGTTGACGCTGGATCATTGAGTCTCCATTCCTCCGAGACCGCCATTCAAGATGGAGAAACTGGCAAGCCTGGAACCGCAAGCCGAAAGGTTAAAAACAAGAATCGTAGACGAACAGAGAAGAGAAGGATGGCTCGTCATCACAGTCGCCAACATAAAGGAACAGGTAAGCGATCTGTATAAACTATGGTGGAAACACAATTCTAATTACAACCCTACGTTTTAAGCTGAAGGCGATGACGAAATTTCTCAAGTTGATGAATCCAAAGAACTTGATGAGGTAAAAGGCTCTGGCGAGCCCATCCTCAGGGAATCGACCCAATCACTACTTGTTGACTTGGCCATCCCCGGAACAAAGAAGTCAGACACTTTGGATCAAGGCCCACAGCGACCTACGAAATGTGCCAAAGATTGCAATGACAAATTGGAGAAACAGTCGACCCCAATGCTCGAAATATCCAAATCGCGTGGTAAGTTTGTCCTTATTGTAATTTTCTTCCTTCAGCACCTTTCTCGGTATCGTGATGGGTGAATTTCAAACTTGTTCTCCTACCTTTGTCTGTTTAGAGAAAGAAGATGCCTTAAATGAATACCCTATTTCCTCTCATCCATCATGCTCGTTCAAAAACCCCATCCCTTTCCCAAATGCCACAAAATTTTACTGCCGGAGAAGGCTAACCATTTTCAATTCGAATAGCCAAGAAGGAGAGGCGCAGAGCACGAGTTGCAAGCGAACAAGCACTTAAAAGCATTGAGAAGCCGGCTATAGATCCGGAACATTTAGTAGTTGAAACCTTACCGGCGGAGAAGACGGATGCTATGATCGGAATTTCAAAGAATAAGAAGGATATCGTGATTGAAACATCTCCGGCAGGCAAATCTACTACCACAAACGAGAGTGCTTCACCGGCCAAGAAAGGAAGAAAGAATAAGAAAGGCCAGACTGATAAGAACGAACAGAAGGATAAGGATAAAGAAAAGAATAAGAAGGAACAGACAGACACTGTCGTGACTACGGCCGTAAAGTCGACCCCCTCCGGTAAGTATAAAGAATCATCTTTCAAATTTCACCCTTTCCCTCCGCTTGTTTGTAACAAACACCATGCGTGATATTGTTACGAGCATATTGTACTCGAAACTTACCTAGTAACTTGAGGGGATAGAGTCGCTAATAAAAGTTGCATAGTAATCAATGAGGCCGTCAAGAAAATAGAGAAGCAGAATGACGAGAAGCAAAACGCAAAGAATATTAAGAAAGAAGTAGCAGGTAAGAATAAAATCACTTTTTCTCATTGTTTTCTCCAGGGTAAAGATCATTCCTAACTAATATATATGAACATAGAACCCGCAACACCGGGCTCAGCCATTGGGACAGATAGAGGATCGCCCGTGGGAAATGCTAGTAAGTTACTAAACCAATTTCGAGGGTGCTATAGCGCTCCCTGCCATAGCCTAGACGTTGGTCTTGATCTTCTTGCTCTAGAACTGCGTTGACAATCCTTGTAGAGAAACCGCCACGCCGCAGAAAGTCAAAGGCTCGAGATGTTCCAGGCGCAAGCCCACCTAAAGAAGCCGAATCTAAAGATTCCTCTGAGCTTACAACGCCAGAGAAAGCATCAACTAAAGAAAAGTATTATGACGACAACGAGGAAATGGAGAGAGCCCTCGAGGCTTCAGCAAAAGAAGCATCTGCCTGGACTACCGTCGAAAACAAGAAGAAAGATATCCCAACACCCCCTCGAGTTCGGGGAAGAGGCCATAACGCTGTGTTCCCGACCCGAGATGCAGCTCCAAGACCCGCAAGACCATCTCGGTCAGCTTCAATCCCTGCCAAAGCCGAGCGGACGCCTTCAAAGGCTACCAGCGCAAGAGGACCTCCCACTAAGTCGAACACTCCACGATCTGGGGTCTCGAAGCAGAACACTCCTAGGCAAACACCTCATAAACCAGCATCTGGTGGATCGAAGGCAGCTAATAATCTACACAAAGAGAATCGCCGCGGGGCTACTTCCAAGCCTCCCAAGAAGATGGAGCGCAAGGTCCCAATCCCAGCCTTTGATTCTCTCGAAGAGTTTCCGAGCCTAGCCGCAAGCAATAAACCAGTAAAGACTAGCACTAAGCCAGCGTCTGCTGCACCTGACGATGTTTCCCTCTTCGAATTGGGCACACGTGTCAATTCTCCAACGGCGGCAGCTCCATTGGACCCCGCCACCCCAGCTATCCTATCGGAAGCTGGGCAACTTCCCGAAGAGATGTTCTCGACTGACCCTCCAGTCGAAGTTGAGAAGTCTGAAGCTGCCACGAGTGAGAGCTTCGAAGAGGAGATTGACACTTCTCGCCAGCAATTTTTCGAGAACTGTTCCGTGATTGTGATAGAGGGGGACAGCGTCGCGTTTAAAGCCGCGACGAAGAAAGAGAGGCGCGCTCTCAAGTCCGGCAAGGGGAAGAAAGTGATAAAGCTCACAGAGGAGGAGCAGGAAGTTTTACGAAAGATTTCCGACGAACTAAATGATAACGGGGAATCGACTATTCATGTCTACACGGGTCCAGAGAAGGACCGGGAACAGACATGTAGGGATGTTCCCGGGATCATAATCTCCTCTAAATCTGGGGTCGGGGCTGTGCTACTCGGCCGGCCCGGGCCCAAGTCAGAGGATGGGTGGCGCCCAATTCACCTCAGGGACCCCATGAACTCGAATGCCATCCCATTTTCTGTTCCTGGAAGTGGGATCGGGTTCAGCAGCAAGGTTCCCTACTTTGCTGGAGGATTCGATATGGGTTAACGGTTGTGGGGTCCTTCTTTTCTTTCTTTTCTTTTCCTTTTTCTCTTTCTTATTTCTTTTCATTTTATTTTTATACCCCTGCGCTTATTCCCTGATCTTATGCTTGATGTTCTGTTTGCATTCTTTTTTATGTAACTTTCTGTATATAATAGGCGCAAATGAGCGTTAGGGGTATCACGAATAGAAGTTTAGTTTCCTAACATGTTGTTCCATCAGCATTATCTCGGCAGACACTCGTTGGGTCTCTTATATTATAAAACACACGTAGGTTGTTGCGAAAATTAATACTGAACTTTGGATTGAAATATCGGGAAGCCATATTGGACTCCTGGTTGACCAAGAGCAGTCTATCCTTTGGTTGTGTTAATTAATTAATCCAAGTAAACGAAGTCTCACTGGTTTATCACGCTATCCAGCCCACATATCACCAGTGAGGCTACTGTCGCTTTGTCATAAAGCTTGGAGTATCAGCGCGCTCATAACTTTAGCGTTGAGTATGTTGTATTTCCTTGTGCGACGTACTGGGGTCTCGAAGCGGACATTGCCGACTCAATGGGACCGGCAATATGGGCAAACGGTTCTAGGCAGTTTTTGACATGAATATACGAAGTAGTTATGTGTATAGTACTCGTATAGCTAATTATGTGTGCAGGTACTTAATTCACCTTGGTAGCCAAATTTTGCATTGTTGATACTTTCAACTAGCTGATATCCAGCTTCTGGTTGGCTGCTTCCTTTGCCTCGGAAATTTGAACCGAGGTATCCAGAAAGACGCTTCCCGGCGCGTGTTGTCGCATGTCAACATTAACATAACATCGCCAACCTCCTGTCTCTGGTGAACGACATCAAATACGCATACCTACGAAAGAAACAGTACAATCGCGTATCGCACACGATCAAACTACAGAATACCGCGAGAATATACGTCTATCTGTCGTTATGGCTAACGATACCGACCCAAAAGACCCACCTTCAGAACCACAATCGGGTCCGCCTCCTGCTGACTCCCCAGTCGAGACACCAGCACCCGCGCCAACTCCGGAGGAACCGGTAAAAGAGGAAGAACCGATCTCCCGAGGGACTTTGATAGAGCAAGCGCTACGATTTCTCTCTGAATCGGAAGTCCAGAACTCAACCCGGACGAAGAAGGCGTTGTTTTTGGAGAGTAAGGGGTTAACGAAAGAAGAGATCGATGGCATATTACCTGTGGAAAAGGGAGTACCTAGCTGGCAGTACGCAAAGGCGGGAATGACAAAATCGGCGGTGGTACAGGCGGAACCGCCCATGTCATTGATGCCAATGACTGGGAGTAGCAGCAGTGCGAATGAAATGAAACGAGCGGTCGAGGCGGCTAGAATACCTACGGTATGCGATATCGTGAAGGGAACGCTTGTCAAGGGATTGAAATAGCTGAAGGCTAATGTAACACAGGCTATCCCGCAGAATCTTCCACCTCGTCCGGCCGGTGGAGCGCCTATCGTCACTTTTCCAGAATACATTCCCCCACCGCCTCCCCCACCACCTATCTTCAATACCCAAACTCTCACAGCAGGCGCATATCTGTTCGCCGGTGTCTCGGCTACAATCTACGCTGCGACCAAATACTACTTCCAACCAATGATTGATAATTTAACAGACGCCCGGCTCGATTTCTCTTCTCACACGCTCGGAAAACTTGATGAAATGAACGAGAAACTCTCGGACTTAGCTCGCCGGCCTCTCCCATCCGAAACACATCCGAACCCCCCATTCGGTGTTCTACAACATAAATACCCTCTAGCAAAGTTTTCCCGTGCAGCAGGCACCATGGACGATTTATTAGACGAGGACGGCGGGGCATCAGAAGTAGAAAGTATCTACTCGTACGAATCATCCGAACCACCCACCCGAACATTCCACGTCGACGCGCAGACTCAAACTTCACCGCATCATTCAATTGCCAGCGCGGATGATAATACCGCCTTACCACCTGACGAGAAACTAGATCGAATCCAACGATTGCTGAAGTCTCTGAAAGATGAGGCGGAAGACGTGGTTGCAGCTGAAGGTGGGGAGTTGGGCGGGAATGTTAAGGATTTGTCTGAGTATTTGAATACGATTACTTATAAGGCTACTTATGGTGGGGTTGGAAGTGCGAACAGTTATTTACCGCCGTACGTTAGCATCAGCGGGGGCGCAGGAACTGGGAAGGGAGATGAGGACGAGTTTTCGAAAGTCAAGGCTGAAATTAGGAGTGTGAAGGGTGTTTTATTGAATATGTGAGTACTTCAAAATGGCTGATACTCGGTCTGGAAACTGGACGCCTTTACAGTCCAATGTTTTCGCAGGGAAAACTGTGCTATAAAACATTGGACGAAGAGGATCTCTAATTTCTCGCTTACTTTTCATTGTCGAGATATCACGATTTGCTAACTAGAGTGTGCGTTTCCTAGTAAAAATTTCCCGACTGGTGGCAGGTAGATGTTTTATTGAATCGAAGGCGTCTGGGGCTTTTATTGTTATTTGAAGATTCTATTATATTTAATTCGCGTTTTATTGTGAATCTATCTACTTACAGAAGGACCGTTTCAAGGGAATCTGTGAAAATATAAATGGCCACGAATTATTGGTTGGGTATGCAGAGTCTATAACCAGAGCGATTAGCTTACGCAATGCGATATCTTTGAGTGGCACAGCACCGCCACACCTGACCACCTTGTCGAGAATCTATCGCAATGCGTAGACTTGGCGCAAGGCTCGAAACATTCGTGAGCGCTTGGGCGAATAGAAAGGAGTCATGGAAGGAAACCTGGAAAAGCGGAGGGGTATGAGATAAATATGTGATTTTTTCATCCTTCTTCTTGCTAGCTTCTCTCTTTTAAAAAGATTCCCGCCTTCGATGTTGAACGCCGCCGACCGATACACATTTGATTGAGGGATAGTCCTATGAGCCCGTACACCACTCTCAATCGCACTTAGTCCTTTATTAGCGCTTAGACAGCCCGTTTACTCAGACGGAAGGGAGCTAGCCGAAATGTTGCGAAGGATCGAAATACGGCCAATACCGCCTAGCTTGGCGACTACACCACAAATATCAGTTCTTAAAGAAGCTGCTCTTCCTTCCCTAACGTCTATATCAAATGAATGGCAAAAACGATGGAAGGTCGAATCCGAATATTCCAGCGAACCTTTGGAAGCTAATGAAATAAGTAATCGAGAACGGGAGGCCGTGTTATCTTCGAGACACAACAACAAATCGAACATCTCAATTGCAGCATGTGGGTCTTCACAGAAAAGGTCTCGGAAGGGAGACGACAGAGACGAGGAAGATGGTGAAAATAGACGTGACCCACCTAAGAAACGCAAGCTTGATACTTTGAGATATCTTGGAAAGAGATACGCATGTCCATTCGCCAAAGGAGACCCAGATTCCCATCGGGCATGCTGGACAATAAATCGACAAAATCTGGCAGGAGTGAAGTAAGAAATATACCTTTTCATATCCGCGACAGTCACCAAAGACCTGTTATCTAACTACGCATTTTATTAGAGAACATATCAAGAGATTTCACTGCGGAGGCACCCTGCCTGCCGACGTAAGAGCGGCTAGAACCTGGGACGAAATCTTCGATTCTTTATTCCCGGGCTGGACTAAACGGCGACCGTCGCCTTGTAAGAAACTCCTATCATTGATTATATTCAAGCAGGATAATAATCTCATCTATTAGTTGTTGATATGATGGATATCTTCCAGAGATCGTTTAACCGATCGGTTACAGCTGAAGGTCCCACATCTCCAAGTGCATGGAGCAATCTCGCGACTCCGAGTGCATCTAGTTCCTTCCAACTTTCCACTTCAAGCGAAGAGGTCGTAGAAGGGGTAGATTTCGTCAATCAAAAAGTTGGCGTGGACGCAGGGCCGACTGATGATATGTTAAATCTACTACCGTTGGCCTTAGATAACTTCGAATCGCCGCTCTCAGATCTGTTACGGACGTCATCGTCGTCAATGATGCCACCACCAATTCCTCACCTTAGAACAAAGCATGGTATTATAGACGGCACACCATTATCACAACCTGCCTTTGAGTCCCAGTGGAGCGATATCCCAGCATTGCCAATTACTTCATATGTGCCCTTCGATACATTACCCCATATGTCGCCACACGTCTGCGAATTTCCGTTCAATAGACCAAATACTCTACCGGAAAGTATGTTCCAACCTATTCCTGGAATGGATTTTTTCAGCATGGAGGCGGCGCAGAATATAGGGGACCTAGAGGAGCCTTGTATTGTAAAGGAAGTGAATTTCGTGCCAACAACCACCTCAAAACGAAGCGGTAGTATCGCTGATTCTGGATATCATTCGAATAGCTACTCCAGCCGGTTCAGCAATTTTACTAGCAGAATATACAAACCTCTTGAGAGCGGGAACATGTCTACCTCACCTTCATTTGGAACGCCTTGCACGGATGCCACACCTGGAAATGCAAATGAGAACTTAGAAACATCCATTCGTTCGAGACCCGAGGTAAGCGAATGGATCATGACCGTCCGAGACTCTCTAGGGTTGAGAGATTCCGACAAAAGTATTCCCACCCAGACCGAAATACACAACTGCAGCTGTATGTTCTTCCGCCCAGCTCCCAACCTAAGTACTTGGCTTTAAGTACTTCCATTACTAACAAATTTACTTTTAGTACGTCTAGTTTCAGATGCTCTGAGTATCATGATTGGACCGGATAGCCGTATTGAGAATGATCAAGATCTTTTGCATTCGCTTATGGGCACGATTATCAAGTGTGGGAATCCAGGAGCTCGATTACAGCTTGTTGAGAAGCTGGACGCATTGGCCAATATAACCGCCATTAATAACGATGAAAAAGCTGGCGATGACTCTGGCGAGGAATTGGTGCCGATTCGCTCAAATGACGATGTTCCGTGCTGTCGGTACGGTCATCCCATCGTTTCGGGTTTAGAAATTACAGCGGGCGAAATAGACAAAATACCCTCGTCTCCAAATGCAAGTCGAAAACGCGGCGGACCTGATATACCTGATGTGGATGGTAAATCTCCGCCCAAGAAACCTAAACTAATAAAAATTGAGCCCGAAGACACGGCGGATGGGCAAGCGGCCTCAGTAGATGATTTTACGATGGCAACCCACGATAAATCACCTTGTACGAGATCTCAAACCTTAAAGGGGGGATCTCTTAGTGCCTCCGAAGCCCTAAACTCGGATGGCAGCAGTCCAGATAGCAACAGCTCAGAGGAAATATTCAGAACTGGAGCAGCATACGTTTTGATGGGGATGTTATCAGCAAATGGAAGATCCAGAGGGCACCCAGAAGATAATGGAACATCAGCATCAGCTCAAGATCACACAAATGCGTCCAACGGCCAAAACGGTACATCTTCTAACAAGAAAGGCGGCCGGCCGCTGAAAAAAAGGAAATTAGGAGATAGAGACGGCAATAACGGTGATGACGATAATGATGATGACCGACCACTAAATAATGTTCCTGAAGAGATGAAAGAATGGGTTGAAAATTTTAAAGCTCGTCTAGCATGTCCTTTTGCGAAGGGGGAACCCGAATCATACCGAAGTTGCTGGACAATAAGTCGGCAGAATCTTGCGGGGATCAAGTAAGATTTGCGAATAATACTCCGACCCAATATCTCTTTCTGTTATACTAATCTCTAAATCTAGGGAACATCTTAAGAGATGCCATCCTGACAAAAATCTTCCAGACTTGAAAAGATATAGAAGATGGCAGTCACTTTTCGATCTTTGCTTCCCACTGTGGGGTTCGAAACCAAAACCGTCTTCAGGTGAGATTTCGTTCGTATGTTCCCAGTGAGATACTTGCAGCTAATCCACAGCATCATAGAATTTAACCCTAGCGAGTTACTCCAGACGTCGATGCAATTTACCCAAAGCCAAAAGAAGCGACGGATCACAAAACTAGAAGAACAAATAGCTGCACTGGAAACGGTTCTACAAATGCCAGACATCAAAGTTGGTTTGAGTCAATATATAACTTCTCTTCGTCGAGAACTCGAAGAAGTCCCAATGGGACAAAACAATTCTATTGATTGCCAAGCGAATACGGCGACCAACATCCATCACGGGGAACATAATGAGGAGAGAGCACAAGAGTCCAAAAGCGGAGCTACAATATCCAATCCCTCGTCTAATTCTCCTAATACACTGGCTGAAGATGCCACATCGGCAACGTGCGAAACTAGTAATGTAGCTACTGCCAACGACCAACAGGGTAATGTAGTAGTCGATGACCAGGATTACCTTGAGTTCCTTGGAGACATTCTTGCGCCCCAGCAGCCCAGTATAGCCAACAGCCAGGCAGCGAACCTTAACCAGTGGACTTCCTCTATATCAAATAACATAGGCACGATGAGCACTCCTAGTCACAATAGCTCAGGCAACGAATGGCAACCTACGCCTACATCATTTACAACGGGCCCTACTAGTGTTACGCCGTCATCCGGAGTTGGGGCAGGTCCCTCGCATACTCTATCAATCCAAAGAATCCCAAGAGGGTTTCAGAGAATAGAGACCGATCGTCCAGAGTTTCCAGGCCCCAAAGAATTTTACTTCAGAACAATCGAAGAGTTTTATACCAACTTTGAGACCTGGTTGGGCGAAGTATTTACGAATCCCCCATTCTCTTGGACGACAGCAGCTTTACAAAACCTTCGTACGGAATGCACATTGCATGATACTTTCGCTGTATGGCAAGATGTACAGCACACTTTCCGAGCCACATCTAGTAAATTCGCGGCTTTGGATCTTATATCTCACTCCTAATTTATTTCAAGAGTAAAATTATATTCCTGTATATAGCTTTGAACTACTGAAGCGTTACCATGTAGTACATATAATTAGGAGCATGGCCTCCGAAATGATATGTATTTTACCTATCTAAATGAACCTAGTAATCTTAGGTCCTAGGGTTCCTAAACTTAGGTACTATATCGAGTAACCAAAAGTGAAGACCTATGCTAAAATTACAGCCGCGGAGAGAGTTGTCTCAGATGTTACCTAGACCTCAAGGCTCAAAAATTACGAATGGCAAATGTATTTTTGCCTAGGTCTCCCAAAGGATATCATATCTTTATCTTGATAACTACTAAATGCGGGGTTGGATATACTGAAAATACGAATTCGGATCCCTGACCGCAAATCCACATCACGGAAACTTGATTATACCCACACCTACAAGTATCATACTCCTAGACAGTCTAGCTTAAAAACTCCCCGTACAGCTTAAGTTGGTGCAGTGCGACTAAAGACCTGATTGGCGCTTACTCTAGATCTAGGGAATAAGATACAGAAAATAAAAGCGCGGGGACCTCGCCCACAGAGTCTTCTAGAATATCCAATGAAACATCTTACTAGGATTCTGGGTATATTCCAGAACATTTACGAGAGTTACTACCCAGGTCAAGTTCCGCTAAGTGAACCAGCAACCCTCACAAACTTGAGTGCCATTTCCAAATACTGGGGCCAACTCACGCCCTACTCTGAGAACCCTGAAAATTACTTTGGCGTCCACGATACCGGTTTGCCGTCTGGATGCGGCATCGAGCAGATACATATTCTACATCGCCACGCCGAAAGATTTCCAACGGGGTCCTACTACGACGGGGTGAATAACGAAAGGTTTGCGGAAAAGGTTTCTAGCTGGACTGCCACGAATCTTTCAGAAGGGTTTACTGGTCGCCTAGAGTTTTTGAATAGCTGGAAGTACCAACTCGGAAGAAGTCATTTGACAGGAAAGGGAGCCGCTACTTCGTTTGAATCCGGTGTATTTCACTGGAATCGATATGGGCGTCTCATTTACGATACCCCAGCAGGGCAATTATCTTACAATACGAGTTCGGGATTAAAGCCAGCACTGCGTACGACTAACCAACCTCGTATCCAGAATACTCAGATTAATTGGGCACTTGGATTCTTCGGACCGAGTTTTCTTGAGATACCAAATCAGTCCCTTGAGAATGCGACTTCTTTATTTAAGCTTCTCGTGATTCCCGAAGTAAAAGGCGAAAATAACACACTAGCATCTTACAACAGTTGCACCAACAGAAATGATGAGCGTCTTATCGGCATTGGTGAACAATTTGTAACAAGGTACATAGCAATTTACCTCAAGGAAGCAGTGGGAAGACTACAGCAATACGCACCTATGGGATTCGAATTGAACGTCAATGATGCGTATGCAATGCAGAAGATTTGCGCACACGAGACTGGGTTCTTAGGAGCGTCAGAATTCTGCAACGGTCTCTTCTCAGCCGAAGAGTGGGCTGGTTTCGAGAACACGATGGATTTGACCAAGTACTACGACTGCAGTTACGGTAACCCAACAGGAAGAGCCCAAGGCATCGGATACCTACAAGAACTCGTCGCCCGACTCACAAATCAGTACATTCATAGTTCGAACAGCAGCGTGAACTATACTCTTGATAACAACGATACCGACTTTCCCATCGGAAGGCCGGTCTACGCGGACTTTACGCACGATAACACAATTATTTCGGTATTAACGGCTCTGTCCTTGGATTATTTCAAAGATCCGCCCCCTCTTCAGGTTTGTAATCTTCACTTTTTCAATTGGGTCAATTCTCATAATTTCAGCTCTACCCAGATCGAAACAGAAAGTTTATAACCTCTCGCCTGATCCCATACGGCGCTAGACTCGTCACCGAAGTCATCGGATGTAACCACCCGAACCCAGAACCGGTTCACAAAAAGCGGCAGACGTATTATCAGGGTCAATATGGATATAATGCATCAACAGCAACGAACAAATTTATTAGAATGAGGTTGAATAACGGGATTCTACCCCTATCTAGTATTCGCGGAGGGGGTTGCTCAGGCAGATCTGATGGTATATGTGAAATGCAACATTTCTTAGGAACGCAGGCTAACGCAACGGCTATGGCGAACTATCAATACGCTTGCTTCGGGGATTATCGCCTTGAGAACACCACGAGTGGGAAAGATTATGATGGGACAATATTTGAGTGGCCGGCTCAAATATAGCCGTGATAGTTGAGTAATATCAGGTTTATACATGTAACCTTTCTGCAAGGCTTTTTTGCTAATCCCGAAGCCAAGATTCTATATTCCATCATTCTTAGATATGATATTTGTATCCTTTACCATAAATAAGGGCCATTTGAAGCAATGCGAATGATATTTATAAAGTTGTACATTTTTAGAAAATGATTTTCTACCCTAGTACTCCATCCACGAACAGAATACTAAAAGATAAAGTTAAAAATTCTGCTTATATTTTCTCGAAATCAATGAGAATAGTAAACCCTCTTGATAAAGCCGTACGACGGCGTCGCTAAGATGATGTATATACGCCTATCTCCTGAATTATAGAAGCCCTCCTAATTCTAAGAAAGGATACCAGTAAAAAAATATGCTCAGCACGCAAGCAATAATACTGAAAGGAAAAGAACCCAACTCGCCGGAAGTGTCCGGCTGTAGACATACGATGAAACGTAATGGAGGGTAAAGAATAAACAGAAAAACGCCAGACAAAAGAGAACGGAGCGATGAGTAAGTATATGGAACCAACAAGAAGGAAAAGGGTTAAACGCAAAAGGAAAGAAAACCCACAATCCCGGTGCCTCCCAAGCGTAAAAAAAAGATATATATAAAGTTACAACCAAAGGAATGAGAAGGAAAAGCAAAAAGACCAGAAGTCTTGGTCGCAGCGGTACATATGCATATATACCATACCGCTTCACCCTCACGCCATACCCAACAAATGAAACGATAAAAGATAATGCTTTTGCGCGTCGCAAAAATGTAGCCAGTAATACAAAACAATGAAACGAAAAGGACTGATTATCATCAGCCCTCCAATCTCACCTCCCGCCGCTGCTTTCGCTAAAACTAGGCCGCGGACTCGTCGCAAGATCCGGCAACCGATTCTCAACAACGCTCAATAACCTCTCCGAATATGTCGCCACCAACGCCATCATCTGCTCATCCAACCGAATCCCAAGCCCATCAACTGGCGACGGATATCCAGGTTGCAAGGTTTTTGGACTGACAGCCCCAGCCACCCCTTCATCGCCGCTAACACTCACGGTAGGTGTAACCGTAGGCGGCGCAGCAGGTAGCGGCGCACACCCAATACATCTCAACGTAGCCAACAACTCCTTCTCAAGCTCTTTCCTAACCTCCGCCTTCATAGCGTATTGACTAGCTTCAACCCGTCGTCGGAAAATCCCTAAACTCCTCGTCATCTGCTCTCCTAGCGCATTCGCATTGGAAGCATCGCTAACTTCACGGCTGCTGCTAACACCACCACCATTCCTCGTAGAAGTCGCACGAGAAGATGTTGATCCCCTCCTCGATGCTAATAACCCACCACCAGCTGAAGACTTCGAATTATTAGTTGACGAATTGGTCGTAGATGGTGAAGGATCCCTTGATCGCGTAGGAAGTCTCAACTTCCTCTTTACAGTCCCCGAAGAATGGCTTGTAGCTTCAGTATCCGTGTGTCCATGTGTATCGGTCCTCGACATGGCCCTGGATGCAGCTCTAGATGCGGCTCTAGACGGTGCCCTGGAAGCCGTGGCTTGATCTTTGCTGTTCCCATTCGTAGAAAGGTTCGTATGCCCGGATCTAGGAGGAAGATATGCAACAGAGTTTCGCTGACTCGCTTTCGTGTGTTTTGGCGGACTAACATTAATAATCGCGCTCTTCGGCCGCTCACTTAATCGAATCCTCGGTGCCGGCGCAACAGCCGTCTGCGGTCGTTCTGTGACACTCGGGGCTATTTGACTCTCTGCTTTCCGCAAATTGGGTGTTTCTGCATCTGAAGCATTTGCCCATTCGGATCCAAGTAAACCATCTTTCCTGTTCTCTTTGTGGTCCTTTTTCGTACTCTTAATTGAGCTGGTGTCCGTGTCTTTGCCCACTCTCGTGGTCAACTCCATGATCTCCGCCTTACTCAAAACTTTTCTTATAGGTGCCCTGCTGGCAGTGAAATCCGACATCATGGAAGCCCCGTCGTTGATACTATCCGAATCCCCAGATAATTTCGCATTGTACGTCCAAATCATTACCGTCCCGTCCGTACCGGTACTGATCAATGTCATCCTCCCGCCATCGTCTCCGCAGCCAGGAGTCTCAAACATTGCGACATCTGTAACCCCCTCCGTGTGTCCCCATTCTCTTTCAACCAGGTTCCCTTGCAAATCGTAAATTCTGATGCTTTTATCGGTACTGGAGATACCAGCTATCAACCTCCCCTTCCCGAATCCGACCTCCCTTCCAGGCGTAATCGAGTCCAGGACGACGGTTTCCCCATTTTCATCCACGCATTTGAAGCTGGACATCTCTTTTCCGGTGGTGATGTCGAATCTATAAACTTGTCGGCCCGTCGTACTGGCTAGAATAAACGGTGAACTGTCGGAAAAGCAAGCCATATGCAACGGTGTAGACTTCAAGTTGATAGTTCTAACTGCTAGGAACGCAAGTTTCTCCACATTCCCGTTTCCGCCTTCTTTTACGACGATTTCTCTGATGACAATCGTTCGGTCTGCACTCGCAGATAAAAGTTTGTTGCCGTTATCCATGAACATCACACTATTGACGCTCGCCGTATGTTCATCCAGTGTCTGTGTTAGAGTCCATTTCGCACCCGGTTTGTTCATATAAGTGAATAGTTGAACCGTCCTATCTCTCGCGCACGAGCTAATCATGATCGCTTTTTCACCTTCGTGAATCGCTATCGACATTATTTCGGCGCTATGAGCTTTGGCAGCGTAAGAGCAAGACTTGTCGGATGCTTTGATTACTCTATTTGCCGTGAATGAAGTGGATGGTCAGTATATATACTATATTATGCATTCCAGAAGTCAAATTTTCGTCAACTTGAGAGAAATGACATACCTCAGCACACCAAACCTGTCGCCAGTGACAATGCTCTCTCCATTATCAGAGATTTCCACCACTTTGAGCTCATTCCTGACGTCGTCGTCGATTTCTTTGGGTTGTTCGAGTTCCACCACAAATTCGGCTTGGTGATTGCCATCATTATCCCAGAATAATACGGTTCCACAAGCCGACCAAGTGAAGAAGTCGGCTTGAATATGCGCCGACGGCGGCATGAGTTTGACTCCGTTCACCGCAGTTTTATGTGCGGGAAATTCGTATGCAACGCTATCCGGCGTGGGGAGACCCTCGTGGTATTTCAAGCTCACGACTTTGATAGATCGATTGGAGTCTATCAAGAACAAATTCTGGCCCATGCTAGCCATGGCTGAGACGTTTGCTGGTTTGCAACCTAGCGGTAAGATTGGTGATCCAGATCTAGATGATGGTGATTCCGGCGGTGTAAGGGGATTCGATATATCCTGGAGTTTTAGTGTTCTGTCGCAATTATTAGCTTCCCTGAGCAATTTTAGGTAAGAAATAAAGGTTACCTTATGCTTCCTTGCCTGCCTGCTACCCAAGCGTATTTCCGCTCATGGTCAACGGCAATGCAGGTCACCCCAGAATCTGCGCTCGCAACCTTGGAAACTCTCTGTAAGCCGTCATCTATCACGCAAATGTCGCCTTTCTCCGTCGCGATGATGGCTCTTTCGTCGGATATCGCTGTAACAGAGATGAACACTTCCTCCAAAAGCGGTCCTAGTAAAGCATTCCTCCCATTTAAGACGTTAGGGCCCTGCGATCTTATCGGTTGCTTCGTCTTTCCATGCGAGAACTTCTCAAATATCGAGTGTAAGGATTTCGGATTGGTTTGTGGTGATGGTACGGCGGATTGTTCGTCCTCTATCTTCCATATCTTGACGTGTCGTAAACCAACTCTGAACGCAAGTTAGTGAAAATGAAAAGTGAAACTTGAAGAGAGCAAAACTCACGTAATGAGCCCTTTACCAATCCAAGTCATATCCGTCACCACATTAGTACACCGATTGCTCGAGTGCAATTTTACCAGTCCGCCTTTTGTTGTTGGCATACTCCAGATATATAAACAACCGTCGTTGATCATCCCAATACTCGCCAGATACTGTGAGCAGGGACTGAAGGCTACGCACTTGACACCAAAAGTATGTTCCGTCAATATAGCAAAGGGAACGAGATCGTTCCCGCTTGGGTCTACTCCAGCGATGTTATATATAAGAACCCTGGGGTTATGGCCTGTTTCTCCAACAGCGATGTATCGTCCATCTGGAGAGAAGCTGACACTGGTGGCCGCTTTGACTCGATCACGAACTGACCAGTTCTTCCCATCTTCGCCTTTCCCTGGTGACTCGAAGTCACGAATCGGACTGAATCCAATGCTAGACTCTCTGGCTGCAATTGATGTTCGAATGCTCCTACCCGATGGAGCTTCTGGCGTACTCGGTACACTGCCACTGCCTGTTGTCGTGATCTGTGAGCCAGCTGAAGGACGTGCACGCAGGAAATATCGCGATTTGATGTGTAGGTTTTCGTCGACTTTGACGACGCAGACGGCGGCGCCAGTACAGAATGCGATTGAGCCGCTGGCGGGGTGTGACGCTAGACCTGATGGTGATGTGGTCGTGGTCCCTATCATACGTTTCAGGTTCAAGCCGAGTGTATCGCGAGGATCGGTGAGAGACCGTTTGAGGGGAGATTTCGGTGCATGGGCGGAGCGGATGAGAGATGTAGTTGATGATGAATGCAAATTGTTTGGTGTGAGTTTGAGGTGGGCGGGAGCAGCCTTTGAGGTTGGCGTGTAAGCCGCCGCCATTGCTGAAAGCTAGTGATCAATGCTGTAGACGTCGGCCTGAAAGAAGAAGTCGTCTGAGAGGATTGGAGGAGACACGAGATGCTGGTGGTTCCAGACCCTTAGCAACGTCGTCCAGAGGAGGTAGCAGGACTTTTGCAAATGGAGAGAAGCCAAGTACTCAAGCCTGGGCCAAAGAGATATCCATTGGCAGTCGGGTCGAAAGGTTGATGCCAAAAAGAGTCGTCGTCGAGATAAGCTCGGCAGGGTATAGCTCTGGGGGGGCTAGCACGGGTGTTCCTTCTGTATATGTTCAGGCGCGGCCTTGTAGTCCGCAGAGGCAGGAAGCAGAGGCCGACATGAAGAAGAAGGGCAGACAAGACGGTCCTCGCAGACTCGGAGATGTTTACCAGCCCGCCAGCGATATAGTTTTTATTCTCGTCGCAAGATTGAAAGAGGCTGGAATTTCAGAGCCGAGGACACTTCCTTGCTGACCAGGTAACCTCGAGTAACAACCAAGCGAGCTCGCTGAATAGAGAAAAAAAAAAAAAGGAAAGGAAAAGACAAGTCTCAGTCCAAATTACACTGGAATGTAGACGCTGTCGAGACACCGAAACACTGGTTAACGGGCAGACGGAGGGAAAGGAGCGGCTGGTCGGGTCGTTCTTTCAGTCCGGGCAAGGTGTTCTCGGTCCACTCGTTCGCGGTGTGCTCGTCCGCTTTTCAGGGGAGCCTTTTGAAGGTTTCGAGTTTCTTTTCCGCAGAGTCTTTTCTCGGATTCACAGTCGGACAATACTATTTTGCAATGGTCGAGGTAGACGCAAAAAATACGAGGTCGATATGGATCGAGAGGACTGACTACGCGTGGCGGAGGGGAGGGGCGCTCTCAAAACGAAGGACATTAAGAGGGAAAGAGGGAAAAAAGAGCGAAGCCTGCAAGATTGCCCGTCTGAATTGGCCTGCGTCGTGCCTCTATCGTACATACATGCCGCGATCTAATTGGCCGGATAGGTGGTAGTGTACAAGAAGAAAAAAAATATATAAAGAAAAGACTTTTATAAAATTCAAAAACAACAGAAAGAAGGAAAGGAGATAACGAGGGCGAGGAAACCCAAACTTCAGTGATCAGATCGCGAGTTCGCCAATCAGCTGTCACGGATGTTTGATGATGCTTGTTCGTGGTGGAGTCGCTCGTCTTGCAATTTAATTTCGCTTCCGCCCGTCCACCAGCGATAAAATGAGCCAAAGGGCCTCGTTATTATCGTCGCGAGCCTTCTTCTGCGACGCTCCACAAGCAAGGTCAGTTCAAAACACTCACCGACACTCTACCTCTCACTCTTCACTTCCTCCTCCCAATACTCGCTGTCCCGCCTCCGCGCATCTTGGACGACGGTTGCGAAGGGCTCTTCGGCGGCTTCTGCACCCGCCCATTGTCGCCCTTCCTCCCAAACGACGCCTTGCGCTCGTGCTTGCCTCTGCCCTTCTTCCCCGCCGATTGTTGTTTGTTATCGTCCGCATCGTCCATATCCATATCATCGTCTTCGACTTCATCCTTCCTCTTCTTATTGCTGAACTTTAACCGTCCCTTCTGTCCCCTCTGCACCGCGTCCTTGCCCTTCAGCGCCTGAATATACGCGGAAATCCCATCCCTCACTTCCCCACTAGCGATAGTCTTGTCGTTAATGTTCAACGACGGCTCATCCACATCATAGTCCTCGTCGTCCCCAGCAACAACCTCTCCCTCCCGACCAATCACAAACTTGCCCGCTCTATTAGTCTTGATATCAGATTTGATAACCTTCTTCCCCTTGCCTTGCGGTCGCGTCGAGCTAATACTCGCCAGCGCATTCTTGTTCAGCAAGTCGAGCGGCTCATCCTCATCCTCCACGATGAATTGCTGGTGTCCCTTCCTCCTCTTCCTGTCACCTCCCCGCTCCATATCAACATCGCCCTCCTCATCCCCTTCGCTATCGTCGCTTTCACTCCCATATATCGCCTCCTCAAACTCGCTCTCAAATTTACTCTTCCTCTTGCCGGCGCTGGTCTGCTCCTCCTCCTCCCCGGCTTCAGCACCCTCCTGCTTTCTCCTCTTCTTCCTATCCCTAGTCTTTCTGATGTTGATCACGAGCTTTTTGTCTTCCTCGGGCACATTCCTTTCCACAACATCGTAACCGAACCGTCGGATCATCCGCTCGATAATATGCTTGACCTTTGCCTTAAAGTGTGCCTTGTGCTCGTGCGACCAAGTCATAAGGTTTGGTATCAACGTGTTCAACCGTGACAGAATAAGCTCTTTGGGGAGCGATGTAACCGACACCTTGACAAAGCCCAGAACCGATCTCACAACCTCACGATTGTTGCTGGTCAAGAAAGCATCCATGGTTGTAACCAACTCGGACACTGTCTCCGGCTTCAAGTCATCTAGAAATCCATCAAAATTAGCATAATTTCGTGGAAACAGCGATAGATCGTAAATCCTCACCTTTGAACTGCCACAGAATCCTCGTCACCGCTGTCACTGTCGCACTGATCATATGTGCCTCCGGACTAGCAAGCCCGGCGCACACCATGAGCACGAAATCCTCCAAACTGGCTTCAACATCACCACCTTGCTCGTCTTCAACCCCCAACTTCCCTCTCTTAATCACACCCCCAGCCTTCATCTTCTCCCCCATGATAACCAGTAACTCAAAAGCCGTAGCGCGAGCCTTCTCGTTCACCTCCTTCGCACCCTGAATAACCTCATCCAGACACTCGAAGATGAATGTCATATCCTCTTTTGGAAGCATCTCCACAACCTTGCCGATAGCAACCAACCGATCTCTCCTCGCTGAACTGCCAGTAGCATCCTTGCACCCCTTCAACAGATTCTGCACCTCCACAACCTGCGCCTCCAGAACTTTCCTCCCAACTTCGCTCTCACAAATCCTCGGGATTACTTTATAGGCCTTCTTCTGAAGCTGCGGATCCTCTTTCCTCCCCACGCAACTGGTAACAACCGAAAACAAAACCGGTAGATTCGTGACCTGCAAATATGGCGAAATCGTAACCACCAAATCCATCAAATTATGGCTCATGGCCGGTAATCCACCATTCTTCCCCTTCGGTTGCCCCTTCTGCTGCCCCTTCTCCCCACTCTGCTGCTGCTGCTGCGACTCTTCAACAAGAGTCTGATGCAGCGCAGTAGTAACCTTATTGAACGTTCCCTCCAACTCCTCTGCCTTGGTGATGCTCAACCACACATCCGCGCAGTTCAAAATATAAGCTCGATACTGCGGTAACGTCTCGTTGTAAATATTGAACAACACGAGCAGCATGTTGGTGGCGAAACCGGACAGATGTTCCAGGTTTCGCTGCGCCTCCGCTTTCGTTACCCGTGACTGTAGAAGTATATCCTCCTCTTCATCATCTTCGCTGTCTTCGCTATCACCCTCCTCTTTGTCTGTTACGAGGTGGACTATGGCGAGATTGCTTTCAACCAGGTTTTGTAAACCCTGGCATATGCTCACTCTCAATTCAACATGAGAGTAGAGAACATTAGCCAAAATTTCTGCCATCCCCATGTCGAACGCCTCTTCCAGATCCAAAGGTAGATCGCAATATCCAGGGAAGATGCTCCAAACTTGACTGATAACTGTCTCAAAAACCTTGACCTCCATGGTCTTCTCTTTCTGTCCCTTTGAAAGCGACTGTATCCGATCAAACAACGACTTAAACAACGGCACAAACTCCTCTTTGAAATGCCCTAGGTTGGTATTCTGCACCCCGTCCCTAAGAATAGGAAGCAACCAAGCCTTCCCGGGATTCGTCGGTGAGGAAGTAAGCAAATTCAAAGGCAGAACCTTCAAAACTTCCTCTGGTCCAATAGCCCTAACAGCGGCGACCAGCACTTCGTCCGCCTCTTTCTTCCCCATAAATCCCTCATTAGCACGTAGCTCTCCGATAGCTTTAACCACATCTAGAAGATACAATGAAGCTTTCCACCGTAATTTCTCAAACAGTGCCTTGTAGACATCAAACACTTCCTGCCAGGCGCCTTGGTATCGTACACTTAGCAGCCCCGTAACAGTCGCCGCGATCTGTCGCAAAGCAGCATCTTCTTTCTTCGTAATCTTTAACAAGATCGAAGAAGGGATACACGTAGCCGTCAGCGCAATTAAACACTGTGATGCCGACGACCGGATATTATGCGCTGACGATTCCAAAAATGCTGATATCGTGACAAACAACTCCGGTAATTGAGCAAATGTCTCATCTGGTGATATTTCAGCTGATACCCCGTATCCCTGCGCTATAACCGTCAACCAAGGCGGTAACAACTGGCTATCATTCGCAGAAGGGCGTAAATCGGCTATGGCGCTAAGCAGCTGCGGTAACTTGGCAGACACCATCTCATCCTTCAAACTCGAAAAGATGACTTCGAACACATCCAACGATGATATCGTCATGAGCTCGTTGCTCGATCGTGCGATGGCTAAGAGTACTTCGACGAGTGGTTCAATACGTTTTGTCGGCCAGCCTGAGGCTGTGGCTACGGCACGGACGAGTTGGAGGGCGTGGATGGTCTTCGGATCATGTTGGCCGTGTCTGGGTACCTGTTTCGCGAACTCGATCAATGTTGTAAGTGATTTTTCAGCACAGAGTTCCGTGGCTGGGTGATCGAGCGATGGTGTTGGTGGTGGGTTTACAAGAATCTTCTTGATCGCTTCTAGAGCCCTCTTGCGGACTTTTGGCCGTGGGTCTAATCCGAGATTCAAGAGACCGGAAATCGCTCTTTTCGGACCGATTTGGATCTGTGGGACCGACCATGCTTGAGCATCCTGTGCTATTAACAAGGTTTCAAGACATCCAATGCTAGATTTTAGGAGAGGAGCTTCTGCATCTGGGTGGGTGATCGCAGGCGCAAGGTACGCCAGGATTTGTGAGAATTTCGCACGAAGGAGCGCTTCTGGAGTGAACGGTGTGACTAGGTCGAGCAGGTAGACCACCGCTGCGGCGAGGGATTGGTTCAGGATACCCTCGGTGGAGATGTATTGGTTTAGGACTGATAGTAAGGCGGAGAAGTAGGCTGTGGGAGGTAACGGTCCATCTGGGTTCTCTTCTCGCAGGGAGGTTTCCAAGGCGGACAATACTATTGCGGTCTATATTATGTTTTTTCCAACAGGGTAAAATGTTAGTATAAAGTCGACCATCGTAGCAAGCCAGGTAGGATTTCAATTGAAATCGGAGGACTTGGCACCTGTGCTTGATTCTGGAGGTTCGGAGTACGGATGCGATCCAACTTCTCCTCCAAAGACGCCGATGTCATGTTGGCGGTGTCGGGTTTCGTCATTCCTCTGTGCCGCCGCAGATATTTCGATTGAAGAAAACTTTTTGGAGGTTTGAAATTTTTGTGAAACCAAAAATTCTGGAGCTTAAAGCTGCCTACAGGCGACAAACACCCGCCAAAACAACACATAACAGTTGTGACAAAATACAACAACCTCGAAACAGTTCTTGTTCAGTAATTACAGGGCTAAGGAGTATGTTGGCCCCGTATTCTGACTAGCTAACTAGCTAAGCGGGTACTTTGAATATAGCTATACTTGGCTTAACCGTTGAAGTTGGATCTCTGCATTGAAAAAATATTGTGAGCCGCTGACTTGCTTACATACACTCATCTCGCATGAGAGTTCGTATTAACCAGGCCTAAGAACTCTTAAGAGTATCTTCAAGAACCTTGAGAGTGCTATAATTTTCTTACGCACTGCTTTGCTTCAACTGTGCCATAATTACCATCGAAGACTGGTTTCAAAAGTGTGTGAGAAATATGTACAGCCTTGCGGATCCGATTCTCCGACGACACCCCGAATAACTTGACCGCCGTCAGTTTTAGACAGCCACATCCCCACGAAGAAACCCCAAACCGCAATAATACACCCCACAGTCTAGCATTCAATCTATTGCAATGTCAAGACCTACCTCCTCAACAACCGCATAAGAGAATCGATTAATCGAGATCAACACACCTGAAATACAGCTTCTTCGAATTATGAGGCGCTTAATCCTACTAGTACTATACTACTACACCTACTTCTGCTTCAACTATCGATCCGTGGAAGCAGCCGATACA
This sequence comes from Dactylellina leptospora, assembly GCA_036971365.1. NCBI lineage: Eukaryota > Fungi > Ascomycota > Orbiliomycetes > Orbiliales > Orbiliaceae > Dactylellina > Dactylellina leptospora. The sequence goes on from JAJTUC010000004.1 coordinate 1,208,634, forward strand.
AAACCCTCCGGCGACAGCGGTCTCGACCTCACATTAAACGAAAAAGCGAAGTTTGGCTATAAAGCATCAAGAGTGATCCCAGTCTGCATCATAATCAAGAAAACCCAGCGAAACGACACGGAATGGCTGAAAGATCTTGATAAGAGGATTGAAGTATTAAAGGAGAAGAATCAGGTGTATTATGAATATACTTCGACCAGCAAGCAATTCGGTCGAGTATTTCAATGTTTTATTGCGACATATGGGAATTTTCTGAACCTTCTGAGGTCTCATCAAACTGGCGTAAGTCAAAAATTAGATGATAATAATTTCAAATTAGGTGTTAATTCTAGTTGCGGGGTTAGATTCAAGGATACGTGGACTATGAGAAGCTTTTGAACGGAGATAAAGACATACCCACTATGCGAGACAACAATGACCAGCCCACGACACCGATTATCAAGCCTCCTAACCAAGCACCGATCAGTAAAGCGAAAAAAAAGCGTTCTCCAGTTTTAGACCTCACAACAGACTCAAGCGATTCCATGTTAGGAAAAACAATCAACAAAAGAACTGTCAGCTGGGCTAAAAAGGCTGCCGGTCAAGCTATAGGAAACATCTCAGTAAGGAATTTAGTCAGGCGACAAAATGCACAGGATGATCCGAATAAATCTCTTCGATGGTGCGAAGGCTGCGCATCGGATATGAGCGTGGTATCCACCGCCCCTCCCGGACAGGACGTGGCGGGTAACTACCTCTTTGACGAGAAAGATGGCGAAGGGACATATGTATATATCGTTGACGCGGGGTTAAATAAAACACATCAGGTATTCCAACTTTGCTTTCTATATAATCCAGAAATGAGAAGATATCTTGTATCCACACTTTCCCCATGATAATAATCACTAAAATTCAAAATAGGAATTCAAGCATAGTGTCGACAGTAAATCAATCGGCTCCATTCTTGCCGGCCCAAACCCCAACAAAGAGCTCACCGACAACGTCAGAGGCAAAGGCGTCGGCGGCAGCGCAGTAGCCGGTAAAGTAATCGGAGGAAAAACCGGCTTCGCTCGTAAAGCAAATGCATACATGGTGGTCCCCTACGACAACGACGGCAGAATGACCATAATGACCTATCTCGACGCCATGCTCAAAATGCACGAACACATCAAAGAAGCCGCCGGGTTTACCAAAGCTCAAGGGGAGAATAAACCCGACAAGGATAAACCTAAAAGGAAAGTCGTTATTTCCTTTTCTCATAAACAGATATTTACCGCGAGGTTTAATGAGATGTATCATTGGGACGAACTCACAAATGTGGTTCAAAGTAAGAAGAATTTCATCGATAGCGCGACTCAAGTTCTCGATGAAATATTAATCGATCTCGGTCTCCAAGAGGATGTGGTGATGGTATCTAGAGCCACAGGTCTCAAATATGTACTTTTATTCTTACACCTTGTTTTTCTCGTGTGTATTGAAGTCTGACTGTTATATTTAGGACCAATATCCGATAGATCCGATCCTGGGCTGGCCGAGTAGGCGGGCTACAAGCAATATCACGAATCTGATAGTAGTCGGAGGAGCTAACAGCGAAGGCGCGAAGGTTATGCAAGCACCGGAATGGGTTCGAGTTTTTGCTCCCGCCACAGATATCAGAGTTCCTGATGCGAGAAAGCCGGATGGTGCAGAATACTACACAGTCGACGCCTCGATACGTTTAGGTATAATCAGACCATTAATCAAACTTCTGTATTATCGTGTGCTGATAGAATGATATATAGCTGTCGGATCAGTCGCTGGAGTTCTCGCATTCTACATGTCAAAATACGGAGACACAGCCGAAGAAGCCAGGTGGCGTCTCGAAGCAGATGCATATCCCCGTGTCGCTCGAGGGTACCCAATAGTCTGGAACGGTCTCCGCGTCTCCACTTGCCCCCTCGAAGACCCCACCGGCAGCGCCCAAAAGCCCAAACTCGCCCGTCGTCAAAATGCACCATTGGGAGCCTACGACCCAGGTCAACCGGTATCCTGCGTTCCCTTCGAATTCCACGCCGAACTAGTGCCACCTGCAAAGGGCAGCAACAATACAGCATCAAGCATCAAATACGTCAGGCAGCAATATAGCTACACCATCACCGTACCGCGCGCCGCGAAACCAGAGATAGTCCGTCCAACATATGCTACCACGTCAACTATATATGTCGACTATGATTATGATAAATCTCCTGGGAAATCTAACCGTAAACCATTGATAAAGGCTCCCAAGCCCTCGAAAACATCCGCTGATACAGCAACGAGTAAAGTATTGGTTATATACATGTACAAGCCGACAACATATCCTGGTGACCCTGTAGGGACTACCTCCTTAGGCAGCATGAGTACTAGCATGCAAATAGGAACAGCAACTGTAGTTCCTACTTCACTTAGTCTAACAGCTTTTGATACATTGGCCATCAGCCAACCAACGAGTACTATTACGACAATACCAGCTTCCAGCTCCAACACAGTTTCATCGACGTCTATAGCGGGTTCGGTTGTTAATGCTATCACAAGTATAGCGACGGAAGGTAGTCTGCCAGCGACTTCAGCAAGTAAATCTCCAACCGTATCGTGAGCACCATCTGTGATCTAGATATCATGCCACTTCTTTCTCAAGCGCTAAGTTTTGGAATAATCAGAAAGCAAAATTTCAGTTTATCAATCATTATAAACCTGATGTGAGCTCGTTATTAGATCTAAACATATACTATATTGCAAAGCAGAAAGTTTTCTAAATACCAAATATCTCGAATTTCCTCATGATGTGTCATATTTTCGTATGTACAGTCTTCATGCATAATTTAGTTAGCTGTCGTCAAATCTTGAGCATACATGAACATCAGTCTATAACCTCTCTCTCTCATGCGCTTTGGAATAAAACTCCGAACACTCTGAATCTAAACCCCTCAAGTCTATATTTCTAGCTTCTTCGAAATCCATTGTCTTTTGTTAGATCATCGCGAAAAAACAAATGCCACCACAAAAAAACGCCGTACAATTTTCATGCCGAGATCCGATAGAAAGCAACCGAAAAGCAAAAGAAGTCTAAATGGTAAAAATGTGTATATTCACGTATGTACTAGAAGAAAATCTGTTCACAATTTGGACGTTTCTTCTTCGGGTGGGTATATAGCTCTCCAAATCTTTTTATGTTGTTCGAGGAAAACGAAGGTCAGCACGGTATGTGGACCTGTTGAATTCGTTAGCACAACATTCACCCACATGAGATATCATACGTTGCCTGACCTAATCGGATAAATGAGGGCAGCACGCCCTTGAAGGCCCATGTCAAGCCTTCCCGCTTCGTTGTTTCTCGGAGAAGATGAACGATTCCCTAGTTGGCTATCAACAGACGATCGAATACTATGCGTAATCGGATAGTACATACTGCGGGGTCATGCGAGGACATGACTTTTGTCTTGATAACATCTACGGGTGAACACACGAGGGTAGCTACACCGCCCGCCAATGTACTTGCCTAAGTGTAAAATTAGCATTTGATCCTAGAGACGTGATTGATTTAGCACTTACAGTAAAATGCGTGGTCAGGTTGTCTTCGAACATGCCGGACCGTAGGAGTAGCATCTTGAACTCGTCATAACTCGCCAATTGACTGGCGGTCATCAAGGCGCCTCTTCCGCTATTCGGACCAACGCCTCGGAACAACGAAGTAAGCCCTTCCTGTCTAACCATTTTGATGATGCCGTCAATGGCGTTCTTGTAGTTTCGTCGTTTATCCGCCGGTAGTGCGCCATCTTGCTGCATTCGGACATTGATAATATCCGCGGGATTGCCGGCGATAGAACCGAGGCTATATGGTCAGTCAAAATGGCTGTATTGCGGGGCTAGTGGGTGTATAAGACACCTACAAGCCGGATGTACTTGACAGAGCGATTAGTGTCGGTAATGGTAGCTCTTTATTTGGCTTTTTAACAACGTTCTTCAACTCTTCGTAGACTCCGAATCTCGTAGTCGAGTATGTTGCTATGAGCGCCTATATTAGCTCGCCATCACTTCCTCTATTCCAAGGGGTAGAATTACCTTGACGCAGCAACGAAGCAGTCAACTTTACACGACGCCCAAGACATATTAGCAACCTATATTCCTTATCCCGAGCGATCCGACGAGCCTTACTCCGCTATATAAACCCATGAAACCTAGAGACCGTATCAGTGACCACGTGCTCCAATTGGATCCAAAATGTCTCCAGCACAGAAAAGACCGCAACTCACCTTCATTGCGGAATATGGTCTTAAAAGTATCAACCATACCCGGTTTCGGTCCATTGCCAACAGCTTTAGCCGTCTGAAGTCGGACTTTGTTCAGGTCCAAAGGATGAGTGAAGACGGCCGCCCCTGTTCGACACAAGTGCCAGCATTAGCACTCGTTCCGATGCCATAGGAGTATAGCAGAGCTTCCGGGGCGTATATCGGGGTCAATTGGCTTACACATAGAGCTGGCGCCTCCAAACCTACGTTGCAGCGATAATCGGCGTTAGCACCTTGCAGCTGGAGATAAGCGAAAAGCAGAACGTCAAGATGACAGCATTGATCATACCAGAAGGGATACCGGTCCCCTTTCTTCTTTTGATTCTTCATATTTGCGATCTCATTCCATCCATAGAATTATTCCGGATACTCGAACAATCACCAGAACGACCGAACGAGTGAAAAAGAAAGAAGCTCACAAAAACTCAAAAAGTAGCGAAAGCTGTTTCGAAAAGGAATGGCAACAAACGTCCAGGGAAAACCCCGAGGGATTGAAAAGCGAAAGCAAGGAAAAAGGCGGCGATTGGGAGCTAAGCCAATGCGAGATGCAGATTACAAATTTTAAAAGAAGGCTTCGTTGCGAGCGCGCGAAAGAAAGAAAAGAAACTAAGAAGAAAAAGTATGGCTAGCTCGGTCCATTCAGAGAGCGAGGAAGGTGCCCGGAAATAACTCTTTGCTTCTCCAGAACCGTTTCACTGGCCGCTGACCTGTTAAATGCGACCTCGAGCGACCGAACGGATGGGAGAAAATTCTGTGTCTCGCCAAACTCCTGCGCGCCGATGGCAGCCGACTTTACCAGATCGGGGAGTTTGATGCAGGGAGCCAACCGAGACGGCCGACACGGCGAAGGTCATGGCCGACTGGATGTCAACCGTCAACTGCGAATGGTATTATCATAGAGGTTGTGGGGTAGATATAAGGCGCCCAGCATACTCGTGTAGTAGACATGTATTCCTTGGGTGGTTCGCGGAGACGGTGCAGACGACACGCCGCTCATGCCGCTCATGCCGCATCAAAATGTCTCGGTCGGTTCGCCGCAACACCAAATTTTTCTCCCATCTCGAAACACCAACCGCCAATTCATCGTGACAGATGTTCTATGCCCACGAACCCTACATGAGGATACATCTAGCATCGCTGCCCTCACCGGCCCCGCTGCTGCAATATCCCGTTTCCGAATATGCTTAAAACCATCGCCCGTGCGCCTTCCATAGCTCGCGAATCAGCTCCCCGAGTCTTGAAAACCTGCAATGCAACATTCAACACATCCGCCTCTCACCCAGCGCTACCTGAATCCCCAACGCTCTCTGAATCCCCGCGGCCTCCATATTACAAGCCGCCCTACCAAGCCAAGGAGGCAACCTATTTCCAGCTCAACAATGGCACGAAAATACCCGCTATAGGCTATCAAGCCACCATACACAGAGGTACGAAACCGAAGGTTTGGAAAAAGGTGATAGGTGCTGGGTTCAGACATGTACGGGCTTTCTTCCCTCTCCTTTCTTCACACATTATTCAAACGCTAACACCAGCTATCAGATTGATATGCACTCGAGCTTCAATGCGAAGACCTATCTCGAAAATTCATTATGGTCCCTCTCCCATGACGTAGTCCGAGCCGACCTCTTCGTAACCGGCAAGCTCGAGAACCACATGCACCACAGCCCAAACACATCCCTCTTGCACGTCTTGAGAGGTATGCGAACAGGCTATCTGGATCTTTGGGTTATGAAATGGCCGGTATCTTGGTCAACATCTGACAGGCATGCTGGTTACACAAATCCTCCGGTCACCAAGGATGGGAAGCCGATTGATTTCATCTATGCCTGGAGAGAGATGGAAAAACAGTACGAAGCCGGCAAGGTGAAGGCTCTGGGGATCGCAAACTTCTCGAAAAAGGAAGTCGAAAAGTTATTAGAGCAAGCAAAGTACCCGCCGCAAGTGCATCAGATGGAAATCACCCCGTATTTGCAACAAAACGAGTTCGTAAAGTGGAACAGGAGTAAAGGAATAGGTATTCCAAACGCCCTCATAGTCCAGTAAAAGAATGATGAATATTCTAATTTGCGAATCTTTGAATCGCGATAGATGTTGCTGGTTTCCTGAGCTTCGGGACCAATAATCTGGACAAGGGTCATCTGGTTGCCCAGATGCACGAGGATCCTGTCCTCGTCAACATTGCTGCAAACTACGGCCTTACCGTGCCACAGCTCATCACGGGTACCCATCCCTCTCCAGCAAGTTTCTCTAACTCTGTCCCCAACCACGCTAACAAAAACTCCACGACAGCTTGGCATATTACCCGAGGGGAGATCTCGGTTCCATATCTCGAAGAAACGACAAAAGCGGTAGAATATCTCCGGGGCGACATACTAATCGACCAATCGGACGTTGACAAGATCGCGAGCCTCGACAGAGGACAGCGTCTAAACTGTCCACAAAAGTAAGCGGAAAACAACCCTCAACCTAAGCACTTCCATCTCACTCCGCTAACCCGCTATGCCCTTTCACCCTATATAGTCTCGGATACACCCCCTTCGAAGACCTAGACGGCGCAGACATCAACCTCTTCAAAGAACTACTTACCCCCGACCTAACAATCACCAACAGATACCGCATCAAGTTAGAACAAAAATTGAAAAACAGCCCGATGCCGCCACAGGAACCAGATGTAGAGGATCAATACGGAACCATGACTTACGCGGGCACAGTCCTACCCTGGACGAGAAGTCTTACTAATAAGCTAACGAGGGCGAAACCGCGAGAAAGAGGTCTCAGAAAGACAAGATATGAAGGAAAGGATCCGACGAATATTGACCCCTGAGAATTCGTGAGATATCAAGACAGTGCGATTCGATTATGTGAATAGAATGCTGTTTGATGTGTATTATTATATATAACCCGCGATGATTTTTATACCAAATTTAACCACGAACTTCTGGACAAATTCAATCCCAGAATCTTGGCAATTTAATAGTGGAATTCGATCATAAAGACCCCGTCCCGCTCTTCGTGGAAGCAGCTTACTAAATGATATAAAAATTCTGAGGATAACTCATAACCGTTAAATTCAACGAAAGGACCCCAAGAGAATCTAAAGGCTAGAAAAACACGATGAAGTAATACACATCCCTTCAGAGCTCCAAACAACGTAACCGCTTGTAATCAAACACACCAAACCCTCCGATTAATACCATAAAGCCAATACTCTCCGAGTACAAAAAATAAAACAAAAAACCCAAACCGCATCTTAAAACGATCGCGTGCATGTATGTATACTGACTAACTACCCCGCAATCTAACATCAAATTACCCTGTCTACATGCTAGCTTTTCCTCTAGGTTCATACGGCAATAACAACATCACGAATCCCGCAGCGATAAATAACGCTCCAGAAACGTAAACGGGAACCGAAGTCGTTAAATCAGCGTATCCAGCGATGACAGGCGCCATAATCCCGAACACACGATTCGCGCAAGCGGCGAGTGAATTTCCGGTTCCCCGGGACGACGTCGGGAAAATTTCGGGAGTATAAGCGTAGAGACTAAATAACGAAGACGTTAGAGATCACATAGATGTAATATGGCTCCGTATGGTAGAATACTCACATTCCGTACATTGCGTTCGATGTGACGCTGTAGGCGCAATTCCACCCGAGAAGCGCGTTACTCGTTTTCGAAGTCGTGCTCAAGAACAGGAACAGTCCCGTTAAAACGGTGGCGATACACATGGCGCCTTTACGCCCGAGTCGAGGGAGTTCCACGGCCGCTGTCGCCAACAACGAACCAGGAATACCGCAAACGCTACATCAAGTCAGCCGATTTATCCTATACCCACACGAAGCCCATCGCGAAACTCACCCGATGATAACGTAATTTCTATAGGTAGTACTCAACGAATCCTCGCCCAACTGCGCACCCCGATTCGTGAGTAGAAACGGTAAAAAGGCATTATACAAGGGGAACGCCAGCCCGATGATTCCCCATAATAAGATGATCAAAGTAGTCGAATACGCCAATTGCCTGGTCCTGAACAAAGCGCGGATGTGTTCACCCTTGAATTTCGAAAGATTTCGCTTAACAGCTGCGCTAGCAGAAGTATAATCTTCTCTACGGGTAGGGTGTTCGCTAGAATCGGATTCGCTGGATCGGTATTGTCGATCGACGGCTTCGAGGTGGTCGAGGGAGAGTGAAGATTCGAATTTGTTGTATTCTGCGACTTTGTGGACGACTTCGACGGCGTCGGCGTCGCGGGCTTTACCCATCAAGTATTTTGGTGACTAATTTTATGGACCGTCAGCGTGCGATTTTATATTAGTGAGAGGGAGATGGTGAATGCGTGTCATACCTCGTACATGTTAAATACGAAGAAACGGATTACGAACAGAATAAGGGTCAAGCTACCCATACTGTCTATCCAGTTAGTGAAGCTCGTTTCAATAGGCATATGAAGCATATACGCACGCGAAGACAAAGTATCGCCATCCCCAGTTGTTTTCTTTGGTGCAGGTATCGGGATCAGGGCATCCGTAATTGCCGATTACTACATCCACTTAGTTAGGGATTATGAGTTGAAGTGAATATCGGATCTTTGACTTACAAGGCCAAGCGATGAGACTGGCAACTATTTGGCCACCGGCCCACCAGATCTGTAATATACCGTTAGAGGCTTTTCCTTACGTGATTGTCTTCGAAATGTCTTACACTCAGTAGGGTGAGTGTCCATTGGGACTGTCCATTGATAAACTCGAGAAATATAGCGGAGTCTATTAACCAGGAAGTTCGTTAGTTATCATTATCAGAGCGCATGATGACTAGCTTCAGAAGGTTCGAACATACCAACAGGAAGAGAACCACCGACTCCAAAGGACCAAAGCGCGGCGAATACGCCCAACGCTTCAAAACTCGGTGATGCGCCAGCGACAAGGCCGAACACACCAACGACAAGCAGTGTTAAGTTGAATGCCCACTAGCTATAATTTAGCATTTAATCTCCAATTGATTGGATCGAAACGCCATACCCTTCGACCAATGATGTCAGATGCGAGACCCCAAACAGCTACACAGTTCTTAGTTTCTTTTCCGCGAGATTTATAGGCCGGCCAGCCAACATACCAGCCCCAGCCAGCAAACCGATGTTCTGTGATAACGCAAGTAGCGACGGCGGATTGAATTTGAATTCTCGTTGTACCGATGATAGAATAATCGCCGTAACTTGTGGCCACAACTATTCGATGATTATTAGCTTATCTTCAATCTCGTGATTTATTTTGTAGATCCAATATCTCACATTATCAATGAACCAGCCGAATCCTAATCCATTATTTAGTCAGAAGAGCTTTCAAAACTGCACAAAGCCAAAGTACAAAGCTTACCACAAACGCAGAATAAAAATCTAGCAGTATTCAAGTTAGTACGCGGATTATTTAATTTTTTTGGTATGAGCCTGACATTCACATACTTTTGATACGCTCCAAAGCCCATATCCTAAATTCAACACTTCATGTGAGCATCTCATCCTGAATCCGACTAGCTCCCGGTATTACGTAAAGATCGTACCTGCATCGCAGCATTCAAGATCGTTGCCTTGGCTCGATACCTCGGATCCAACGACCCCTCTTCTAAAACACCATCCACCTCCGCATGTGCAAAATTTGTCGCCACTATCGACCTCGCCATTTCGTCTGTGACACTCGCTTTCCGATCGAGGTCTGCGGGCGACGGGTCCCGGTCATGTGTTGCTGCTGCCGACGCCATGTTTTGGGTTTAATGTGAGTAAGTGTAGCGAGAATACCCCGGTCAAATGACGTCGGATTTGTAAGTTGAGGAATTAGGAAGTCGACGGCGGTGAGGATTCGAAAGGAAAACTTCTTCGTGGAGGTCGGAGGAGAGGGGGAAGACTGCGCCGTGAAAGATACGAGCCGCAGATATTTATATTAAAGCCGCACTGGAGATCGTGGATCCGTTGTCGTTCTTTCGTTTCGTTCTACCAACCAGCACAACCTACGAGTCCGTAACCAAAAGCCCTGCGCAGGAATGGAGCCAAACGCGGCTCCGAGAAATGCAGTAAGAAAAAAGACGGGGTAAGGAAGAGCAGAGAGAAGTCGACAAGAGCTTCTTATCGTTTTGTTAAATATCGAAAATACCTTTCTTAGGTAATGACATTTCGGCGAACGTGACTGCACAGTTCAAGCTCTCGCGCTCGCCATCGCCCTGGCTGGTGTCCCTTGTGGATCCCTGTACTATGCCATGTGCAACCACCTTCTCTTAGCTCCGTCTTTTGCGAAAGAAAAAAATTGATGACCCGCAGTTGCCTCTTCCTGTCGTTGGGTCTCGGCCAAACCAGAATTTCTGCTTCGGATCAGGGATATGATTTGAGTATTACAACATCGGTGTAGCGTATTGGGGGATCGACGGTAGGGGTGGTCTCGATAGATTGCTTCCCCGGCGCTGTGAGATTCGCCGGTGAGGTGAACGGTGCCTCGCGCGGACCGTGTAACTCTTCGAGGGATCGTAAAAGGTCGTGGTGGTGGGCTCCCGTCCGCCTAGAGATCTCGATCGTCTCCTGTGGGGGCGCCTAAATGCATAACTCGAATGCCCATGACCACATAACGCTGCCGATGCCTTTCAGGTTTTTTTAACCAGCGAACTTTCAATGATGCGATACCCCGGCGAAATTCTGTAATTTCGAAAAACTAAATCTTAATTGCTCATACTCTGGTCTACCAACGTTTCTGCGACAGTTTTCCCAAGGTCAAAAGCTTGGAAACCTACCCTTTCACTCTCATGCAGCCACCCACCCCCCGAAAACGGGTGCAGCCGAGGAAGGCAAGCCCCACTCGAATTCATTTATTTTTTGCTCGGCTGGTTCGACACAGGCGGTTCTGTCAAACGTGTAACCATGTGTTTCAGTTAGATATCCCGGTTTTTGGTTGGCCGTCTACGTTCCATAGCTTCCTATTGCAGACATGTCGAGCTGCTGAAATTTCCTCGTGCCTTCCGTCAATGATGTCGAACATTCGAAATCTAACCGGTTTTCTCCCAACTCTGCTTACCGGTGCAATTTTAGAACCGACATGCATGACATCGCCCTGTCGCTCTAGCGAATATATCTCGATACCAATATTCTTTCAGGGAATTGCATCCGGGACCCGGAACCGAAAATAAACTTTGGTATTGCTGGCAATTTTGAGGATCCCCAAAGTATTCTACGGCTTCCAGAAAAGTCGTAGAGTCGGGTAATATTGAGAATGCAAAAATGGAAAAACTGCCGTAACTACCGCGATAATCGATAAAGGGTATTATCTCCAGATCCGGTTTTCGCATTTTCGAACCAAAAGCCGCATGATGCTGGTGTCTAACATAAGCGTCGATTCAGAATCCTGGTAACTAACCAACACGCATTAATAGACTGACACATATAGCTTTCGGCTGCCTAGAATTTATGCCATGATATACCTAGTAGTCTATCGGTAGGTGGTATCCTATGAAATCAAGAGCAAATCCCTTCATTTTAGATGATGAATTGAAACAGTTTCCGCGCGTAAGTATATCGGGTTCGTGTTACGAGACGCATGTGTCTCGGTCGCCGAAAATTGACGATTATTTCCGTGATAAAACCTATCTAAGCGGCACACTGCATTGACAGCTAGAGCCTTGATACTGGGTGCAAAAACATCTGTGGTTCAACTTGAACGGTACACCGTGGGCTAGTCGAATTATAAGTGTGAGACATGTCAACATCAACACTTTCATCAATTGATTGCAATTTGACAAGCTGGGAACAAGTCCCAAACCAAGTTTGAACGCTAAAAAGTACAATATTCTCAATCAAAGCATGGAAACCTTTCCGCGGCTTGAACAAGAATATAGCACTGCCCTCGTGCGTGACATTGAACTACTGTCTAGGTAAATATCGATGATACATAGATGTACATGTGCACATATGCATTCAGAGAGATCCATCACTAGATTGAACCACAGTTTCCGTTCAGATACAATGACAGGATTCAGACTCTGATACGGCTGTCCGAAATATTTGGTAGGTTGAACCCAAATCCAAAATATGAGCTAGTTTTCCGCGAACATTGCGATAGACGATATATATATATCGGTTCCTTATCCTATTATAACAGCAGTTGTAAACAATCTTACTTCTTTCCCAGCCAGTCTTACCTTGTCGTAAATTTATAGAAACCAAGAGTTCGTCAGCCACATCAACTATTCCCAGATCAATCGATTTATGGAATCAACAACAACCGAGTCCCTTAGGGTATGACATGTAAACTTCTACTCATGCGTATTAGTCGCTAGGACGAGATATCACCCCAATGCAACTTTTGGAACATCCGAGAAAGACGTGTATCCGCTATATAGAATCATGCAATTCAGACATGACCAGCAGAAAACACCCAAAATTTCGTCAAAAGAATTGCGAACCAGGTGGGCGCTAAAGTAACGGGATTTTGTAGTTAGGGACATGGAATTAATCTGTATTATCAACCAAGGCTTAACCATATAATAACCCGTCAGCGCCTCGCAGACTTTAATCCCGCCGTCAACGTCGATTTAGGACAGCAAATTTGAACTCTGCGAATCGATTCCGGATGGCGGGTAGATTAGGCGTGGGAGAAAAGTTATCAATGAAAAGGGGATGCCGAGTTCTCCAAATGAATGAATCTGTTGACGTATGCAGCATAGCCCCAGATGCTCTGTTGAACCCATTGTGCGGTATCATATTTTGCAGATTAAAACTCCGCCCACTTCTAAGTGTAAACGCTGACCTCCGATCCTCTCATTTCTCCCAGAAAGTTTGACAAACCAACCACAGGCTTCATGAATTCATGGTTCATGAACCAGACATGGGCTCTAAATTACAGACGGAGCATGTGCATGCTCCATATTTTCTACATATGCTACCTTATGTGTATCTGTGGAGGCGGAGCACAGATAGCGAGCGCTCAAGCGTTAATTTGGGATCAAGAGTTCGACCCACCTTTGCTTCCTCTAGGATCAATATGCACCTGTAGTTCAAAACACTTGCATGAGAGCAGCGCTAGGTATTTTGATACGGTCAATGAATTGTGATACGTAATCTTTGGCGTCTTAGGTATCTATAGACGTCTTACGACGCGTCGTGGTCTATATAGACCGTTACATATATGTCACATCAGTTGGGGAAATCACTTACATTAAACCGTTTGTTGGTGTTCATGCATGTCTACTTATCAATTCACTCTTTTGCCCCCAGCTGATACTTGTGAGCATGGTTTGGTTGATTCGAACCATGAATAAATGACTGAGGGTGGTGTCGAACCGAGAAACTCAATTAAACAACCGGTCGTCAACCGCTGACCAAAGCATATACTAACTACGAGCTATATCATCTTTGAGACATAACCACGTGGTTCTCTACAGCTTATGGATTACACCAACTTTTGGAGCAGATCTCAGGCTTTTCTAAGGTAGTAACCCGCCTTTTGCGGCGATCGAGAACGGGAAATATACATCGTAATATAGGCGTGCCGACTCAGCCCAAGAACCGAATCTACTACCGTAAAAATGAACGGCTCTACGTTTGATTTGAATGCACTGGCGTTTCACAGAGAATGGGCTTTATCTACGTTCATAGATGATAATTTTACTTTCAATCGATGATATATTATACCGGGGATGTTGAGAAGCATTGTAACGATCCATGGATCCAACAGACCTCAAATTAAACTTAACTAAGCCTTTTAGCATCGCTAGTCGGGGCCTGGGTGTCTTGGAAGGGATGACCGTTCTTTTCGTATATGCGTCCTAATTTCATATTTCAGAATGTCAAATCGGCTAACGGTGCTCATTGGTCGTCGCAAACCTGCACGATTGAACGAAGTACGCTAGGTTGCGTTGATGCACGTTGCAATCACTTCGTCCTATACTAAATAGAATGCCCGATACGAATTATCAATCCCAGAAAGTTCACATGCTTCAACATCGACATCGACATCGACATCGACACGTAAGCATATCTGCATCACCAAAGAGGGGTTCAAAGGGGCAAAAGAAGCGAAAGCATCGATAGATACCTTTGGAAATGGTTGAAGATACCGGTCTGGTCTACGTGTCGCCAAGAAGCCTCGATCAATTCAATGCATTGGGCATCGCCCGTATGGGGCCGATAAATGGATGTCATCCTTGTCCTCGCGGGATTCCGACGTCCAGACTCAGATTTAAACTATCTCGCGATGGTCGAGATTGTCAAGCTCTAAGTATGTGCTCTAATGTTTCGTGAAACATGCGGACACTAATTTCGAGGCGCAGTTCGTAACGTCAGCTATTGCCTCCTGGTGCCTGGCTGGGCAACTAATAGCAGCGCATCTCTCTGGCGGCGCTAAGCTCACTCGGGAAATATTATTTTAAACGCACTAGCTGGTGCCAGATCCAGGGTTTTCGAAGTTTCTTTGTCGACTGAGACGCCGGAAGCACAGCAGTGTCGTCGATTCGTCTGCCAGGGATAAATAATGGCAATCTCAGGTTTTATGGCGGAAGATAATACACCACAAGTCGTGCCTCGTAACTTTTTTGTGACGACAAGAGACTTGGCGATTGCCCTGGCCTCCTGTTAATGCGAAGAATGGCCGTCTTGGAAATTGCTCCTCCGACACGCCTAATCTGCACACGATGCATGCGTACTGATAGGACGAATTTAGGGGTGCATTTGATGGCCAAGCCTATGAAGCTCTGCTAAGATTGTGGAATGCGGAGGAGAGGATCTGCTCTCACGGGCATTAGCAATCTTAGTCTCATCAACCAGACAATTACGAGGAGGGCTGTGTCCATCGTAATCGCCAGCTTAGGGACATTCTTTTGGCATGCGTCCGAACGCTCTTTCAAATGAACCAAGCCAAAACCAAGACCTCCCGCGGCTTCTGATTCCAGTTTAGATTCGCAGCGGAATATTTAACTTGTTGACCCTTAGCTGCTGAGCCAATGTTCCCGCTGATACTTGTTTCAGCCCAGCCCTTCGCCTAGAATTCTACTAGTGTTCTGCTGTGACATTCCGAATAATCCAGCAGCTTTTCCTGAAAACCCACGCTATCGACCCTTCTAATCAGATTAATCGATCTCCTTTCTCTTCTGCAACCATATTTCTTCTCTCTTTCTTTCTTTCTGCCTTTTATTCTTCAATTTCTCTGCAACATTCTAGTCCGTTTAACTTTTGAGGCCGTTTGCTACCATTTATTTTCAACAAGGGCCTGTGTTGCGCTGCTACATTCGCTCACACGACCTATTTCTTATTTCGTCAAATTTCTCGACGGGTCGCTCGGAAACACTCTTCTGCCAACATCAAAGGGAAATACGCAGGATCTGTGACTAGGTGGAATCGTCGGCAGTATGACGTTCATGTCGAGGGATCTTGTGATCGTATCACTTCGGTATGCTCTGGATTGGGTCTTGGTTATTGGGTTCGCAATATTGGGTGGGTTTCTGGGTAATATCGATGGGGCTCGGAGACCCTTCAATCCATACGATCCGGCATTCAGTTTCCCATATCATGGAGGTAAGAGCGATACCCTATTTTTTCGTTGATAACAGTACTAATTGGCGCTGTAGATACCGTCTCGGTAGTTGTTCTTGGAATAGTCGCGATTGCAGGACCTGCCGCTGTCACTTTCCTCTGCTGCATTCTCGTGCCTCGATCTGCTATTCCAGCCCTTGCCAACCATTCGAACCCGCCGACGTCGCTTGTTTGGAAGCACAAGCTTTTGAATTGGAATAGGGCCTGGCTCGCCTTGGGTCTCACCGACGGCCTTGCGTTCTTCGTCTCAAACTGTTTGAAGAATGTCTTCGGCAAACCCAGACCCCATATGATATCAGTGTGCCAGCCGGACTGGGCCAAAGTGGCGGAGATTGTCAAGACTACGAGAACTGGTCCCGATGGCGTTCTGGCATGGAATCCACTAGTCACGTCCGAAATCTGCACTACAACCGACCACGACCGACTCTCCGAGGCCTTCCGAAGTTACCCCAGCGGTCATGCAACAAGTAAGCTTATTTTTCCCAACCTGGTCATGTACTCGGACTCTCTCAATACCAAAGGGATCTGATGCGAGAATGACTCAAATAATTCTTCCATAAAATAAGAAAGCTAATATTCTCTCAGTGTCCTTCGCTGGTCTTACTTTTCTTTCGCTCTTCTTCTATTCCACGCTCGTTCTTACGCTTAGCAATACATCTGTCAGCAAACTTCCGTACAGTGTCTTCGATACACACAAGCGATCGAAATCCCCGTCCAATGAGAAAACTTCGCGCGAACGAGCCTCGAAATTACACCCACCATCGCTCCCTCTCCTAACCTTCGTCGTCATAATCTCGTTCTTTTGCCTAGCGATGTGGATTGGTGCCACAAGGTACTTAGATTTCAAGCACGCCGGTATCGATATCTTCTCCGGATCATGTCTGGGTTTCTTCTCCGCTATTTGCGGAACCTGGTGGTACGCCATGCCAGCTGCCGGAGGTGTGGCAAAGGGCAGGATCAGGGCAGGCTATCGTGACGAATACCGAAAGGGCAAGAGACATTCCGAAGATTACTACGAACCCAGAGGTCCCATCGCGGCCGGTGAAGGAATGCTGTTACATGACAGGCATAGCGTCGAAGAAACTAGCGCTCGTGCGAAGTACGGTGAAGCTTCAGGTCCATCAGGAATTGCCATATAACGCAGTCGTTCGTTGATGTCATCGCTGGACAAATGCATATTTTCCCTGAATCCCTCGATGTCTAATCTTAAGCTTTGTTCGATTACCTACTTCGATTTCAGCCTCATTGCACCGGAGTTTTGTTTGGGGAGATCTATTCCGCTTTCTTAGTCTATTATTCTAATTCTTTAAAAGTCATTATTGATCATATTTCTTATGTTGCATTTCCAATGTCTCTTAGATAGTACGCTTTTTCGATTAATTAAGAACTTCTCAGTCTCTAAAACATGGGGTTCCAAGCTAAATGTCTCTAATGCAATCATAATTATTCGCCAAATTGGATACAGTGGAATATGCTGGTTTCAACCAAGTTAGACCCTTGTTTCATCGTTACAAAATTTCTGACCCCCTCAAGATAGCGGCACTGTCACTTCGATTTTCTGTAACACCAGCGCGCTTGTTAGCTCATCAATTGAAGCTATCACAGGCGCTCTTGAGCTCTTGTAGCCTCGCTTTACTTGGGAGAGTTTGGCTTTGCGAGACCAGTCTCGGTGCCCTTCTTGCTGCTTGCGTTGCACCATCCTTATACCATTTGAGATTTCTGAAGCACGAAACCGCGTTGACCGTGTTATAATCACAAGCTAGAAGTGCTACTTGCAATACGGATTCGAATTATATCAGCCTTTCTTCCTCCGGATTTCCTAAATAGGTAATCCGGAAAGTCGTCGGTTCGATTTGCATCTACCATCGGCGAAGCGAGCCAATCATCTAGGACGGCTCTTAGGTGTTGCAACATGCTGGGCATCCTCATGCATTATCGGAGCTCCGCGATATCTCTTTCGTGGTATAAGGGCGTTCTTACTAAATCTAGGTAGATTATTGTTGGATCATGAATGATAGAATCTACGGAGTATGGTTACGCAGAGGATTCTTAAAACTATCAGCTGCATACGCAGACGAGTTTGTGCCAACCAGCTTGTTAATATTCATATCATTTATTTATTTAGCTCGTTAATTTGTTTAAGCATCCATGATGCTATCTGACATCATTCTGATTCCTGCAACTAAATCCCTTCCATTTTCCCACCCCCCGCCCGAGTCTCAAGAGTACCTTGCGGACCAGTTGATATCAACCAAGATGGCTGTAATCAAGCGTCCTCATGTCTTTCACCAACTCTCAACAACCCTTCACGATGTCCGAATCCCTCCGACCAAACCCCATCGACGTGAAGATGAGCGGTGCTCAGTTTACCCTGCCCGAGGAGTAACCAGAATCCGAACACGGGTTTAGCAAGGAAATCCAACACGCCGTACACAAGTGTGATGTGATTCGGAGACACGGTTCGACCGAGATCGGAAACACCCCACATACTAGAAACAACGTTGGCGTTAGAAAATATGGTACAACGATGGGGTATAGATATTTAATGAGGTGCAAGGGGACTCACACTAGATAGACTGTCCAGACGACAATGGTGTAGACGGCTAATGGATTATAAATCGTGTGAACCCCGCGCTTGCGAGCTAGGGCTCTGGCGTTGGTGGTGAGGTTCCAAGTAACGGTCACGAATGCGAGCCATGACATGGCGTACCAGCCCCATTTAGTCTTTGCGCCGGTGCTGTAGACGCTAAACAGGCCGGTAGTGATCATGGCAGCTAGACAACGAATTCGTCAGCAAGATCTCTTATTTATCATAACATTCCCCATGAACCAGAAGGAAACAAAATCAACTTACCATTAGCAAAAATGGTGTTCAAGATATTGGCACCGCTCATCCCGGACAGAGTCCCGAGATTGAAAAGTATCAACGGAGTCGTCAAGAACCAATCAACATATCTAGCCCAGAATATCTGTCTCAAAACAGTGGTATGAGTATCCGGGATATCGTGTTTATGTCCGTGTCTAGCCCAGGTGCGATTATAACTCCATCCGCCACCGGTAGCCATAGCGTAGTAAGTAAACGTGGAGATGAGGGTGACATAGGCGGTGAGTTGATAGAAGAGTCGTTTTTGGAGAGTTACTCGCCAGGAGAGACCGATGAAGGTGAGGGTGGAGAGGAGCATGAGGACGAAGAACACCCATAGCGTATCGTGACCGAAACGGGTTATGTATTCGAATTTGGGAGGTTCGTGGGTTACCGTGGGGAGAGGGATGGGGATAGTCGGTGTGGTTGGGGACATGTTGGCCGCCATATCGAAGATATCAAGGTCTTCCATGGATTTGAAATCTATAGCAAATATATCGGATCGTCCTCGATTTCAAACCTCGAGACCGTTAGGATGAAATTTGGAAATTTTGAGAATTATGATAAAATGCAGCTTTGGACAACAGCTGAATGATATTGGAAGAGAAGTGGCAGAGGCTTACGGGGCGTGGATGAAGGGGATTTATAATTAATCCGCTCCATCCAGCCATGACGAACGTTCCACGTCGTGGCTTATGGCTAAAACAGGCATCCGGGGAGACAGGAATCTTAAAATTTCTGCATCACGGCACATCGGTGACACCTCATTCAGAGTAACCAATCACCGATTGGTAATCGAACCGGAAAGCGGAAACCTGTGGCTTCATTATTGACGCTGATTGGCGTCTGCCCCCCGGAAACAATAAGTAAAGTGGCATCTCAAGGAAACTCGCAAAGTCACGTTGTTACGCAAAACTATTTTTTGTACTTTCTTTCAATGAGATTGTCGAATTTTAATCCGGAACACTCGGCCAAATGCGGTGTTACGCGAAAAAACCATTGTGCGGGTAAAGAAGAAAT
The DNA here is from genome assembly GCA_036971365.1 of Dactylellina leptospora. Lineage (NCBI taxonomy): Eukaryota > Fungi > Ascomycota > Orbiliomycetes > Orbiliales > Orbiliaceae > Dactylellina > Dactylellina leptospora. The sequence continues at coordinate 1,228,365 of JAJTUC010000004.1, forward strand.
AATCAAAATGTGAAGGTTCTATTCGACGTCTGATTTTCCGTGTCGTCATTGTTACGGATGTTTCCTATGAACGGGCTGGGGTTGTTCAATGTTACCCCAGATCCACCTCGTCTAACCGGGACGTTGGACAGGATCCGCGAGTACGAATTTATGTAAGGCCCGTCGAACGGACCAAGGTTCTGGACCAATGAACTGAACAATATCCCTGGCCTACCCCGCAGTATTCACTAGTGATTGAGGTAATGACTATTCTCAAAACATGTATTTCCTTGTAATGCCATTGTTTTTAAAATCGTGCGCCACAGATTTTCCCTTTGAGCGTGAATGTACGTAGGTCATGTGGTAATTTCAAACGGCAACACGGTCGACAATCACGACCTACGCCACCAGCTACCACGAATATTCGAGGACCACATTATAGCGATGAATATTTGACTTGAGGCTTTGCAAAGCCATAAAATCGGGAAACCTCGTGGGATATAATTCTTGGCTAAGTGTAGAGAGTAGTATACTAGTGGGTATATATAAAAGGGACAGTCATATCCCACACCACCGTTCGGCCAAACTCGGCACCAGCCGGGGCTCTTTGGCCTCTTAGAAGTAATGGTGGTGCGTGCCAGCACAAACTTAACACCAGGATCTGAGAAATACAATCCTTCGGTATTTGCCCTGTAGTCACGATGTCACGCTGAGTATCTTCCTTTTCCCATTACCTCGAAGCTAAAATCCCCGGTGAGCACAGCTTTACCATTTGATCCTTGGCGTATGAGTTTCGAATATCGATCCGACACTAGAAGTCCATCCCTGCACGAAAGGCACTTCATTTATGAGAGAAAATTTTTCTGCAGTCATAGCGAAGTTCTTCTTCGTAAACACGGGAGATCCCATGGCTCTGTGCCTAGAGTAGGCGTTGATATTCGCAAGTAGGACCAAAAATGCAACAAGGAGGACGCGTTGGACTGCTCCTATCAATGTGGCCACAATATTGCCGGGGCCTTATATAGGTAAATCCATCGGCGTAATTATATGAGCAATAGATGGTAAACGCCTATAAGCTTACGACTTGGTGCTTTTGGCGTTATCCATGACCGACCTCAGGCTGATAGTTCTTGATAGGTTGGAGATTAAATTTTCGCAACTACTAGGATCTGCTGGTGAGTTGAAGAAGAGGCCCATTTGAGGATGCTAGAGATTTGTGGGCGAAGTAATGACAAACGGTAGAAGCATCTCTTTTTTTTTGGCGAAAGGTTCAAATGAATCCGATGTTTACAAATGAGGACGAGATTGAGTATTACTCGGGTATTTGGAAGATGGCTGGGTCGCACGATATTGGCTGTCGTGTAATCTGGAATCACCCAACACATCGCACGTCAACCGGGCGGGAACGCGAGGTTCCGATTACCACGAACGACCTATTCGGATCCGCCGCGAACGATGTCTCGATTCCTTCGCAATTCGCAATGCCGTGCGATCGAGTTTGCTAAGATGATTCAGTACCTCCTCAGCCTTCGAGGCTTATAGTTGTGTTTGGGATCCAATATCGGCTAGAAGTACGAAAAGTTCCAACAACCGCCCGCAAAGTGAGGATTGTGCGGTAATCCTGCAAAGCACAGGTTCGCAATACACGCAAACAAGGGGAGTTCACCGCCTGACGGGGAGTCGTAGTGACACCGTCCGCAGCAGCGCGACTCAATTTCCCTTGGGGTGCGCTAACATTGGATTCAGCTGGAACCGAGGGGCGCTGCGGCACGAACGAGGAGGCATTGGATGGATTCGCTTGTACTCATCCGGCTGAGATTCGATGGAATGATACTTTGCACCGCCACGGACGCCACAGCACGATACTCTCGCGGGGAGTCAGAGGCTTGATACTTCTCGAGGCTTCGAAACGAAAACAAGAGATCATGTCCTCGGTTGGATTCGAGCTGAGTCCTTTCGACGCTGGGGTTATGCTCTCTCTTGCATTCCCGCGGAGGATAAGCCGCAGTATTACGGAGGAAATATTGGGATCAGAGAAAGTGCATCTCTGCAGGCAATCGCCGGGTAACGAAAACTCTTGCGTGGTACGGCCGCCTATCTCCTGCGCATGCCTACTCTGGAAGTTTCGCTCATGGGAGCAGCGCACGGTGCTAATTGCTAATCAGGCGCTGGGAAATGGTTGAACCTGTCGTGGTGGTTCGAGGTCGTGCAAAGAAACACCACTCGAGTTAGGTGGCACTGCTGCGGACAGCGCCGGTAAGGTCGCCTGCTGACCGAACGAGAACAAGACTGAAGAGATCGATTCAAGACTCTTCTGCTCGTTCGAGGTGGTTGGTGGGAATTCCAGCGGGGGGACACATGCGCTGTTTGGCGGCGGACTGACGGAGGCTGAGTCGGACTTCATTTCACGGTCAATAGGGACGATGTCTTCGGCACATGGCATCTCTTTTGCGGCAAGCTGGACGGTACTTGGTACAAGGAAAACTCTGCTTGCGGTCCCCACGTCGGGAGGAGAATCTGGGTTCTGATACGAAGCAGTTACGGGGGAAAGGGCCGTGGTGATACCACCCATGACAGTCTGCCCAGCCAGCGAAAGTGCCAGCGAAAGTGCCAGCCAAACCGCCAAACCGCCAGACTCAGGCTACTTGGACCCCCTTCTTCTACTGCTGCTGCTGTTGCTGCGGCCAGAGCTAAACCGAATGGACAGAACAGGCGACGGGCGGGTGTCCCAGCATTCCTGTTTTGCCCACAGCCTGTGCTGGTGCTTGGTGCCCTGCCCCGTTATATGTACGTAGCCGCTGGGGCCATCTAATTTCATCATGTCCCAGGCATCATCTTATATATACCTCCACCGCTTCCTGATTCCTTTCCCGCATCCTATTCTCTCCCAACATCAAGATTATACAGAACCTCATCAGTCGCAAGCTAAATATCATCTATCAATACACCTGAACAACTACTCGGACCAGCCAGAAATACTCACCAGACACTCCATCAAAATGGCTGCCAACAACACATCCTCCGCACCAGCGAGTCCAACCTCACCAACAACCGGCTCCTTCAGACTCTACGACCCAAGCTCCAAACCGTCATCCAAGCGGTCGTCTCGTTCAAATCTTTCCATAGATCTCTCAGCTATCCCTCCGCTCATGACTCCTTCGCCGCCCACAAACACCCTCCTCATCACAAATCTGAAGGAGTCCGATATCTTCCGCCCGGACCACCTCACCAGCCTACGGGCTATCATCGCAAGCTCGGCGCCTTTGGCCTCCTGGTCACCGCTAAAGTCTTTTGCTCGCATCGTTTGCTCATTCTATTCGGAAGAGGATGCCATCAAAGTTCGTGGCGAGCTTGACGGCGAGAATCTGATGGGAAGCCGGATGAGGATTTACTTCGGTGCCCACACACCAGTGACGCCACCAACGGACCAGCATTTACAAGCTCCGGAATCGCAGAAGCTGTTCTTCATCTCGCCGCCACCAAGCCCTCCCGTCGGTTGGGAATCCAGGAACGAAGAGCCACCAAACACTGTCATCATGCCTGAAGACCTTGCATCGGCACTGTCGAAGCTTAGCTGGAATACCGCCGCTCCGGAAGCAACCCCGTCGCCTGTGGAAGGAAAAGAAGGCGCCACGGAACCAGCGATCAGGCGACAAAGATCCGGTAGCTCGACCGTTCTATTCGAGCCCACCAACCAGGGTGGAAGCATCGTTCCTGGTGTCACCGTCGATGACTTTTCCGACGACGAAGCGTCGAGCCCTACCGCACAATCGCAAATCAACATCACACATACGGCTAGACCGCCAGTTGAAATCATGCACGATGCTTAAAAAGGAACTTTACAAAATTCTTCTACAACCATTTCCTCAACTATATCACTCTGTCTCGTTCTTTTTTATTGGCGTTAGTAGCAGCAATTTAAAAATAGATTCTCTTATGTATCTCTTGGAGCTAATGGGGTGTTCGATTTGTCTTCTCTTTACAAGCAAGCACGTTTCGTTCGTTGATTTCCTTTCTTCATTTCTCTATACCGCTTTTTTGGAACCCATTGGCTTTGGCTTTGGCAGTCTTCTGCGAATATCGCGTTTTCTCTTTCTCCTAGAAAGTTTTCTTTTTTTGGTGAACTGTTGTTCTAAATCTTCTATCAAACTGATTCGTGACGAGGTGCTTTGGCACAGCCCACTTCGGATCGATGATTTCTTTTTCCTTTTTTATCAATACTTGAATATATATTTTTTGAAGACGAAGAGCCAAGATGGCTGTACGATAACCGGTGTATATACCCTGCTATTCGATTTCGATCGAATGCATCAATTGACTATATTGAAATTTCTTGAATCTACCAGTCAATCTATCAAACCAAACTATCATGAAATCCTAATCCCGACTCCTAATTCCTAAGAACCACTGAGCCATTCTTCGTAGCCTCGAGAAGCAATGCTCCTGGTAACAAATTGATCGATACTACTGTTCCCGCTTCCCACATTTTGCTTATTTCTTCCGACTCCTATCATGTACATCTACAAGTCATCTCAAGAAGCCGACGAAAATTCTCTCGTCGAAAAACTCTAAGATCCCAAGCCTGGCGATGCTCTCTGGGAGTGCAACTCAAGACCTGCAAGGTGCAGCTCGGACACCCTAAACCGAAGCTCCAAATCGCAAATCTAGTCCCCACGGAAAACATCCACTTTCCTATTCCAGCTGTTCGTTCTTTAGATTAGTCGGCTGAGCTAATAGGCTATCTTCTTTTATCTACCCAGTGTTTTATTTCCCACAACCGTGAATGGCTATCTTGTAGAGGTTAGTCAATCTAAATTTTCTCATTCAATGCAGTTTTTTGCTTTCAACGAAAAAATTAAGACAGAATGGTTTTTTTGGATAGATTATCAAAACGGGAAATTTAAGCTTCGACCTACCACGTTTGGAACTGTACTTGTTGAATAGTTTTTTCTTGCTAAAGCGGAAAACAGCTAGGTAGCCAGGCTTTTTTTTTCGTGGAGGCTGTGCTTTCGGGTTCGGAGTATTTTCTTTCCTCGGTGGGGACACTGCATATGTCGTTGTGAAACGGACGCCAAACGGACGAATATGCAATCGAGTGGTCAAACGAAGGGCAAACAAAACATGCACGATGGAGGGCTTTCGCATGAGCAGGGAGGAAGAAGAATTCTTTGAGTATTAGGGTTTGATCGGGGGTTTGCTTGAACCGAGGGCTTAGATGGTGCACCATGGTGTTTAACGGGCTTGTAAGTTGGTTGATCTAGGATATGGAGGCATGAATTTTCAGGTAACTCCACTTATGCACGGGATTGTAGAGCGGTAGATGCACCGTTTCTATTATTGGGTGAATTCAATCAGTTTAAGCTACAAATGAGATTTTGAATAGAAAGAACGAGGCAAGTTAAACTGGTTATAATGATTTTACTTTTCACTTACAAACGAAGCTTCACTAAGGTGAGTCGATAGGCCTACCGACACCGACTTTAGGCGGTAAATGTGATGGATATTTTCTATCAATAAAGTGATATCCGAGCTATTGCAATATGGGTGAAGCATTCAGCCAAGGCGTGATATAACCGCATTCACGATATCAGCATATGGCAATGTAGAAAACGTATTTATATTTCCAATTGAACGAAAATTTTCTAGAAACGAGACTCGTTTTATAACGGTCAGTATAAGAAATGGTAACGGTACCACGGCATCGTTCTATCCCTACGTATATTCGAGATGTTTCGTCCGGCGAGAACAATATCCAAGCCAGTGCAGTAAAGCTTCTACGCTCATAATTGATGAAGTGCGTGCATCTCCGTAATAGTGCGCAATATCATACGCGGTTTCTACAAAGCCGGCACTCCGCTTGAACAAAAGAAACAAAACATCAGAAACGACGACCGTCGAGCTCCTAGTATTCACCAATATTCAACACCGACCGTGCCATCTTTGTAGTACGTTGAAGTTGCCATAAAATGGAACATTCTATTCAAGTCGAGACCTCAGCGAACGATTCTCAGACGTGGTATCGAATCGGATTCGAAATCCTCTGCTGATATCGAACGAGCTTCCCCTACCCGTTCCGGAGCACCCGCTACCAGATACGGCTAGCATCACTCCCCAAACGCCATGAAACCGCTGGTCTGTAACCCGCCAAAACCTACTGCGACCAAGACAGGGACGACGCTTAACCACATCTACAACGCAGTATTCGCACCACGCAACATAATGTGCTTTAGGTTTCTAAACATTCCCCCTCCAGGCGATTGTGGCTTCGAGGGGTGAATACGCCGGCGGGAGACGGTAATCTGACAGAGTATAGATTTAGCACGGTGTTAAAAGCCAAGGGTTTATATATAAGATATGGAGGAACGTTATTCGCTTCTATTTTCTTTCTTTCCTTCATCATACGACCTTCTGTCACCAGGCTGGTCCGGTTTTTCAATTCTATCCTGTGTTAATTTTTTCAGAGGCAGGCCCTCGTTTTATAATCCCATTCTTTCATTAAGTTTCTTGTGTCTCTTGAAAAGAGAGTAGAAAACTATACTATCTTCTAAACGTCAGTATTAGCACTTATTTGATCAGTCAAGATGAAGGTCCAAGGCGTTCTTGCTCTTCTGGCACTCCTAGCCACAACCACAACGGCAGCACCCATCGGTGCATCGTTTAAGGAAAAACTCATTAATAAAGCCAAGTCGGACAATTTACCAGATACCGAGATAAAATTCTTGGAAGGCGTTGATCAAGGATTATACGACAAATTGGCTCAGATGAAAGCCATGGTATCTCCAGACGGCGTCAAATTCGATGCCGCAATGGCAGGAAAAGTCAACGCTGCCTCTGATAAGCTACTCCACGGAGCTGTTCCAAAGCTAGACAAGCGGGATACTCCGGTTTTCCTTATCAAACGTCAGACGGAAGCGGATTACAATAAAGAAATCAAGGAGCGATTTGTCGCTATGGCCACCAGAGCGGGTAAGGCGAGTGTTGTCTCATTCATGAACAGCCTTCCTGATACCTTTTGGAATCAGTTCTGGAAGTTCGAGTATGAGTACTACACCACCAAGCCGCCCAGTGCGCCGGAGAAGAAGCAGTTCGAAGAGGCTGTTGACCAAATGTTGAATGGTCAGCAACCGACCATTCCAGCGTTGAAGGGACCGTTCCGTGTTCCTGGAGGTGAGAACAAGGCTGGTACGCCGACAACATGGCAGGATGACAAGAACCCGAAGACTGCGACTAAGCCGGCTACACCAGATATGACGGCGGACCCAACTGTTCCAAAGCTCCCCACGAAGCCTGGTGCTAAACCAATCCTACCAGCGGACCCTGTTGCTAGAGAGCCTGCTGAGATTCCTGCAGAACCAACTCCCACCAAGCCAGCGGAGATTCCAGCTGAAATACCGGCCGAACAACCGGAAACCCCAAAAACCCCAGTTGAACAGCCAGAGACTCCCAAAACCCCCGTTGAACAACCAGAGACTCCCAAAACCCCAGTCGAGCAACCGGAAACCCCCAAAACCCCAGTCGAAGCCCCAGTCGAAGCACCCGTCGAAGCCCCCGTCGAGGCCCCGACAAAAAAAAAGCCCACCACCGGTGTAGAACCGGTCACGCCTGCAGACCCCATCGAAAAGCCAGTGGTGCCCGCAGAACCCATCACTCCCGCCAACCAAGAAGCTGAAGCCGGAACCCCCGTCGTCGCGAAAAAGCCAGCGAAGTCAGTCGGTGAAGAACCGGCGGCTGATGCTCATGAAGCTAAGCCAACCGGTAGGCAACCCCCATCCGTGGCAGATTCCCAGACCTCGGCAGATTCTCAGACTATGGCGGATTCGATTGACTCGAATCAGACTGAACAGTCCGAGCCCGCTGAGCTGACGGACATTATGAATTAAAGAAGTTGTAGAAGAGGCTAATTCGTTGGTTTGATTTCCAGCTTGTAAGACTTCGAAAAAGACGGAAGGTGATATGTAGTTAAAAGGAAAATGGTTTGATTTCTGTTGCATCTTTTTCATTAAGCATTCATGCGGCGTTTATATTAATATTTGTAATCCACTTTTTGACTGTTTATTAGCGATGATATTGATAGTTTGAACGTATATCGATATACATATCTACCTTTTGATACAATAAATGTTCCACGAGTGACCGAAAAGTTAATGCCTCAGTGACAGTGAGGAAGCTCAAGTACCTGCTTCTTTAAATATCCGGCGTACGCGCGAGAGTATAAACTGCATATTTGGATGCAAGAGCATCTCCAGTGACCAGTAACAACGTTGATATAGCTGGTGAATGTACCTGAGCTAAGCTTATCGATAGCGCGTGAGCGTTGGTGTCGCACAACAACATTGCGTGCAGAAGGTTTGGCGAATCGAAATTTTTATATGCTCCGTCCGCCATACAAAATTCTCGAGCCAATACAAAAACTTCAACATCAAGATCCGACCCCGAAGCACTCCAGGCAAGGACACATGCCTGCCTCTTCCTCCGCCATCCGTCAAATCTTGTCGCGTGGTTGAGAAACTAACCACGAATCACCATCGGAGGAGAGAGCTTCACTAATCAAAGCCCCCCGTTTCCTACCCCGCGGTCGCCGATGCATGTAGCCACAAAAAGGGCGCTGCATTCGGTGCTTGTTCGAACGTCAAGGAACACCCCGACATTACACAATATCGTCCCCCGGCCAGCTCGACGGCCGCCGTACGTTTGCTATCGATGCAGTTATCTTCACCTTTCCGCTATACTCCGAAACTCTCAGTTGCCACCGAGTAGTAGCACCGAGCAGAATGAACAGCACCCACCACCCTCGTCACTGGCGAAAAGCGCAGAGCCGGAAAGTCATCCTAGTGTTGAATCGGAGAATCGACTTCCAACGATAACAACTTTACCGTCTAATTCACCTGACGAATCGAGTTTGGATGAATCTTCTCGGACACCGGTTGGGAGCGAGATATCCTACGCGCCAGACTTAACGGCCTCTCGAATCGCAGCTGCTACCGGTGGCGACGGTACGGATCCAGAACATCCGGATAAACGACCGACTGTTCGAACAACTCGAACTCGTACACCAACGAAGCGAACCACGAAACCGAAAGAAGAACCGCTGCCGAAAATCGATCTACCAGAATGGTTTTTGGACCGCGCTGTCTTTTTAACGGAGGAGCTGGAAGCTAGAGAATCAAGGCTGGATTTTACTGAAGGTCCTGAAAATGGGGTACCATTAGAACGAGAAAGCTCTGACGAGGGTCCTGACGAGGGATCGGGCGATGGAGCGGGCGGTAGCAGTGGCGGACCGCCCAAAGAGGTAGACGTGGAAAATACCGAGCAGAGTTCAGATGCGAAGATTGAACCAGACGGACCAAGCAAGCTATCTCCATTGACGGAAGAACACATGGTCGCAGCTGAGGAGAAATACATCTTAGAACAGGAATTACGAGACGGAAAACGTACTCCTGCTCATTCCGAGCCCGAGCCTCCCGTCGAACCTTCAACGGAACCCACAACAGCTGTACCCGAATCTACGTCTTCCGCACCATCGACAGATCCTGAAACCGAGCCGGCTACGAAATCAACTGAGCAACCAGAAACGTCTACTAATTCTGAATTTCCAAAACCAAATGTCGCATTCTTCACACCTTCGATGTCGATTGACACAAGATACGGCCTTTCACCAGAAATCTGGGGAGAAGTATTATCCACCGTTCAAGGAACAATATCTCTTCCAAAGTCAGCCTTCAGTCAAGCAAAGATCGCACGAACAGTAGATTGCGTCTTAGCTTTCCCACAGACCCCGGAAACAAATGGCACATATTTCCTCGACGCTGTATCCGAAGAATTGGCGCGCAAGTTGGGTGCTACGTTGATTCGCATAGATGCTGAAGACGTAGCCGAAATCGCGGGCGATTATATAGAGAAAACTGTTGTCACCGGGAAGGCGCCAGCAACTACTAGTAAGTTCTTTTCATACAATACTTAAAAGATAGTTAAAAGTACATCATCTGATTATATGTACAAATGCAGCTCCCGCGCCATCCGCTGGTGGACAACTACGCACACTCGGTTACGAAGCACAATTCGTTCACGAGAATAACCGCCCCCGGAATGAAGACGAAGAAGAACAAGCTCTAGAGCAAGAAGCTGAAGCCGAAGACGCGGAAGGGAACGAAGAAAGCGAATCGAACGGTAACGATTTCGAAGACTCGAATCCGCCGGGTACTCCGGCTCATCCGAATAGATATCTCGGCCAACCGATGTCATTATCTAGTATGCTTGGAAGATTCTTGATGCCGAGCGCTATAATTTCTATCTCTACTTCTGACGGAGCTGTTTTTGATGGAATTCCAGGTGCTCGAGTTGTTTCACCGGGGGATGGAGCATCGTCTGCTATCTCTGGGGTCAGTGACTTGACGGATCCAAATTTTCATCCGAAGTTACAGGCAGTCTTAGAGTTGATGCTGGATTCAGGAATTAAAAAGCGCGAGAGCATCGATAAGACGCCAGGGAAAAGCGCTAGTAAAGATAAAGATGGAAAATCCACGAATCCAGCGAATCGGACAATTGTTCAGGTCAGAGATTTCAAAGAACTGCAGGACGTCCAAGATGGTAGAATATTCCTAAAAATTCTCCGAAAACTTGTATATCAACGACGACTGGAAGGGCGAGAGATCATGATTCTTGGAAATTCAGCCACCGTCGGTCACGGAATCGATCTCACGGCATCATATCTATCCGCTCTACAAGTGGGATCTACGCGGTCTTCTTCGGGAATAGTGGAACGCACAATCGTTGTTCCACCGCAGCCGTGGGCGAGAACGAGGGAGTTACTCGAACGGGACCGAAAAGCACGGATAAGAGAAATCAACATGCGACATTTAAAAGCTATGATTACCCGACGAAGTGGAGAGGAGGGACACGATGTCGTGCTCGAGGTGCCGAAGGACTGGCATTTCGAGAATATGCCCAAGGTGTCGAATATGAGTGAATGGGTATGGGATTTCGAATCGGTGCATCGGTTGACGTTAGCTATCATCGGAGGGTTACCTATTCCCAGCGCGACAGAGATCGGGCCTAGAGTTATCGGACCGAATGATGTCGGTAACGCTTTAAAGGTTATTCGAAAGAGTGATAAAGCAAAGCTGGCGTGGTCGGCCGCGGAAGCTAAATACAGCGAAGAGAGGGAGATTTTGGAAAGAGAGCCGCTGCCGAAGGAAGAAATCAAAGCTGCGAAATTCAGGGAGCTGAAGAATCAGTGCAATAAACACGAGAAACGATTGTTGGGCGGGGTTATCGATCCGGCTAGTATTTCGACAGGGTTTGATCAAGTTCGAGCGGCGGAGGAAACTGTCGATGCGCTGAAGACTTTGACTAGTTTGTCATTATTACGGCCTGATGCTTTCAGTTATGGTGTTTTGGCGCAGGATAAGATTCCTGGGGTATTGCTCTATGGCCCACCAGGTACGGGGAAGACGCTACTGGCTAAAGCAGTTGCGAAGGAGAGTGGGGCTACGGTTTTGGAGGTTAGCGGGAGTGAGGTGTATGATATGTACGTTGGAGAAGGGGAGAAGAATGTCAAGGTGGGTTCACATGACGTATTATTCGTTGGATAGGATGGTTGACGCGGGGCTAACGGATCGGATTACCAGGCTATCTTCAGTTTGGCGAAAAAGTTGAGTCCTTGTGTGGTTTTCATCGATGAGGCGGACGCGATATTTGGAGCGAGAACGGCACATCATCAGCGGACTTCACATCGGGAACTTATCAATCAGTTTTTGAAGGAGTGGGATGGAATGGCTAAGATGTCCGCGTTCATTATGGTGGCGACCAATCGGCCGTTCGACCTCGATGATGCGGTTTTGAGGGTGAGTTTTGGTATCTTAATATACGGTTGGTTAGGTTTAGGCTAATGGCGAAAATACAGCGTCTACCACGGAGGATACTCATCGACCTGCCGACGCCAGCCGACCGGTTGGCAATTATGAAGATCCATTTGGAAGGAGAGGATTTGGACCCTGATGTGGACCTGTCGGCTATCTCGGCAGACGAAAGGACGAATCTATACTCTGGATCCGACCTGAAAAATGTGGCTGTGGCTGCCGCGTTGGCTGCTGTCAAAGACGAGAACGCGATCTTCAAGGAGACAGGCAAGTATCCGGCGAAACGGGTGCTGAGGGCGAAACACTTTGAGCAAGCGTTGGGGGAGATCACGGCGAGTATTTCGGACGATATGGGAAGTTTGGGGCTGATTAGGAAGTTTGACGAGAAGTACGGAGATCGGAGGGGGAGGAAGAAGAAGAGTTCCAGGTGGGGGTTTGGGGGTGTTGTCGGGCCGCAGGACGAGGTCAAGGAACGGGGAACGGGGAGGGTGAGGAACTGAAGGGTATTGTTTGAAACCTGTGAGGTACGATACTGTGGAAATTCGTACTTTTTGGCACGGTGCATTGGCATGTTTCTATGGTTTCGCTGTACATATATATACATATGTTTATTACTCCCACTTTGTAGATTTAATCCTTGCATGGGGGCGTGGTTTCCGTGCCATATATTTTGCATGTATCTCTCTATTTCTGTGTCTCTCTTTCTCTTTCTGTTTTTCGGATCGTGGGGGATTGTATTACTAGAGCTACCAAAACGAGCAGTCACGGGACAATTGTTATGGGAATAATTGCCTTGGGGAAACAACCTTTTTAGATACGAGATTTGACGTTAATTTGCACGTAGGATTGGACGGTTTCGCTGGTGATGGGTGGTTCGCTTTATGTTTTTATTCCGCACAAGCTTTTTCAGGTGGAGACCTGTGGGTACAGTCCTATTATCATGTAGTATCGAGGTGCCAAATATAGCGGCCGGCGAAGGGCGGAATTGGTCCACGCTCGCCCGGGGGAAGGTGGTGATGACATGAAGTAGCATTCGTCGGGTCAGCCGCAGAGAATGCTGGAATCTATCAGGCCGGTTCACGAATCGATCGAGCGACATGGAAGCGTCCTGTCCACAGATATCTATGCCTTCCGTGGAATATCATGCGAACACGCAAAGATCAAAGGTCGAAGGGCCCCTCGAAGGGGCCCCTGCTGCTTTGACGCAAGACAGGATACCAAGCTTTCTTCGCAGGCCAGGCACACCGCTTCTGGAACGATCTCGCTCCAGAATTGCCCGATGGACGAGGAGGCCCCACGCTCGAGCTGTCGGAGGCTGCCAGACGCGAGGTTTCGACGAGAGTTTGGTGGTTGGCAGGAGCAGGAGAAGTAACCACAGGAACATTGTAATCAGAGCCTTCGCCTTGACTTTCCTATTCGTCCCCCCCGTTCCCACCGACCGAAACTTGTGCGAAGATATTAATAGCGAGCGGACGGCCTTCCCTTTTCTACTTCCTTCTCTCCCTTCGCTTTTCTTCTCTTTACTTTTCGCGACAATTTTCTTTTTGGTGGTTTTGCTTGGGTGAAAGCTTGCTGGGTGGAGATTACGCATAATAACATGATATAGAGGACCGCAATCCTCTCGCTCGAGGCTGATATTATTATTATCATCATCGTCCTGTTCCTTTTCCTTTCCCCTCTTCTACTCTCCCTTCGCACACTGCAAACGAGGAGGAGAGTCCGCAATTGGCTGCTGCAAACGGTTGCACAGACAAGAAGAAACGAGCTCGAATTACGACCCACGCCGACAAGAGATTCTGAAAGACCCAACATTCCCACCCCGACGGGTCTTTCCAACCAACTTTCCCCCAGTCTTCTCATTTAAAACCTGTCTTAAGTCTGACAGGACGCACACGCCGTTTATATTTGTTTCTTTTTCTTATATAGCTTAGTCGCTGAGGGCTCGGGCGTGTAACCAAACAATTAATCCGGCCTTGTCGCCGAAAAAAAAACCTACTACTTCTATCTTGACCTTTTGTCTCAGCACTGATGATGCACTTCTCTCTCCCGACCACCGTCGCCTCCTCGCTCCCGCAGACATCCTTCGCTCCCAGCCCCTCCGAAAAATGGGAAGCGAGAGCCAACTCCATTCACCACCAGAAACCCTCCTCTAAATCCGCATATTTCTCACACCTACTCAAACGGCGGCGGCGAACGGTCTACCTCATCGTATTCCTTTTGGTGTGCTCTTTGGTATACCTTTACAAACGAAACGATGAACCGAACGGCGGTGTGAGGATCATGCATAAAGCGGGCGGTGTGAAAGGTGGTACCGCGCCGAGTGTTGTTTTGGTGGTGGCGCTAGATAAGAGCTCGCTGTCGTCGGGGTATTCGAAGAAGATATTGGAGAACCGGAAGCGTTATGCTGAGAGGTGGGGGTACGAGGTGTTCGCGGGGGATCTGGGGGATTATGAGTCTGGGAATGAATATAACTTCAAAGACACGAATGGGAAGGCGAGGCATTATCCAAAGGTATTTTCAATATTATATTCTGTTGATTGATAGGTTTATTTGGTGGGGGATGGTGCTAATGGTGATGTAGAGCTTTAATAAGCTGCCGCTGCTTAGACATGCCATGTCGACCTATCCGTATACCAAAACTTTCTGGTTCTTATCCTCGGACTCGTTAATTATCAACATGGACCTATCCGTCGATGGACACATTCTATCGAAATCGCGGTTGAATTCGCTGATGTTGAGAGATCACCCTGTTATCCCGCCGGAATCAATCATCAAGACGTTCAAGAGGACGGATGCGGATGATGTGCAGTTTATCGTCACACAGGATAGCCATAGCGTCAAGAGCGATAGTTTCTTCGTTAGAAGGAAGAAGGAGGAGTTGGGTTGGGAGCTCGGGAAGGGGAAGAGGAAGGGAGGTACCGTCTACGGGTATTATCTTTTGGATGTTTGGTTTGATCCGTTGTACCGGTTTTACCACTTCCCGGACAGCGAGACCAGTGCTTTGGTAGGTCTATTCGTTCGAATGAGTTAGATGAAACTGTGCTAACAGAGTGTAGGAACATATGATTCAATGGCATCCGACGATTTTGGCCAAGTTGGCGATTATCCCGCAGAGAGTTATGCTGTCGTACCCTGTTGCCGCGGGTGGTAATAGCCCCGCGAATAAGAAAGGCGGCAAGAATTCAAAGGACAAGTCGAAAGACGACGATGTCAAGGAAAAATACTCCGGCGCTGGATACGAGCCCGGCGATTTTGTGGTACATTTTGAAAAGTGCGGGGTTGTGGAGAAGAGCAAGAGCTGCATGAAGGAATTTGACCGATACTGGAAGATGACGGACAAATACAAGCGACCGGAACCGAAGAAGACGGGGCAGAAGAAGGTCAAGGATACACAGTAGAAACGGTCTGATTATTTTTCTATCTTGCGCGCATGCATAGTTTTGGCGGAGTTGGGTTTCTTTTCTATCGTCTTGGGTCTTTGATGCCCGTAATAGCGAGTATATATATTCACACGCACACCAAATTGGGGGTCTTTACATAGCGACGTCTTTCAATATCAAATGACCATGTCTTCCTACACCGTCTATAATAAATACGCCAAGCAGCATGTGGTGGTTAAAAGAGTTCGGTTGCTTCCGAGTGGCTGCTTTTCTTTCTTTTGTGGGCCCAACTCTCAGGGTCAGGCGATCGATCCCCAACTTATTTCTCTTTCAACCTCATCCTTCTCCTCCACCCAGACTCCCGTGCGACCTGCCAACATCTTCGCCTCCACCCCCGCATCCGCCTTCGTCCTACTGTCCCTCGATGTACTGACAGTGAAAGCTCCTATCCGTCTCGCACAGGAATTATCCCGAAACAATATCCCGACGGGAAACCACGTCCCTACCCATCCCAGGGGTGACCGGGTCGACGAATGCGGGTTCGCCCTTTTTTCCTTTTCCAACAATCTAACCCACCCTCGACGCACGGAACGATACAATAGAGCTTAAATGCCCCCGCGGATTAACTTACCGCCCTTAACAAGGGCCATCATCGTCGTCGAACTCTGCTTCTCCCTCATCGCCGGCGCACTCCGGTACAGCGCCTGGGTGTCCCGCGCAGCCCTCGACAACAACGCGCCGCTCGGCTCCACACCCCCCGAATTCATCGCATCGACTCGGATCCAGTATTTGACCGTCGTTCCGGCTTTGAGTATCGTTTATCCGTGGACTTTGGTCACCAGCAGTTTTGTGGAAGCGAATATTTTCACGTTGGTGATTACTCTTGCGACTTTTTTCTATGGAGGGAAGTATTTGGAGAGGGCTTGGGGCGGGAGGGAGTTTGCAAAGTTTTTGGGGGTGGTTAGTGTGGGGAGTAGTGCGGTTGCGCTGGTGATTTACGTTATCTGGTACGCCGTGTCGGGGAATGTGGAGAGAAAGTATGTTGTTGTCCTTGAGAGTTGGATGTAGACGGGGTGGCTAACGGTGGGGTGTAGCTTTACATCGATCAGTGGAGGGATAGCTCTCCAAGCTGGCTTCTTGGTGGCGTTCAAGCAGTTGGTGCCGGAACACACGGTAACGCTATTCAAGGGTGTCATCAAGATGAGAGTTAAAGTATGTTCCGCTGAAACGGTTATGTCGACGTTCAAGCTAATTGTATGAAAAATTACAGCATTTCCCGGCTATATTTATCCTCCTCAACTTCATCTCCGGTTTAATAATCGGCACCGACGTCGCCGCCATACTCGCCATCAATGGATTTTTGACATCATGGATCTACCTCCGATTCTACAAGAAGCAATACGTCGATCTATCTTCCTCGCAGCCGGTATCATTACGCGGTGACGCATCGGAAACCTTCGCATTCGCTCATTTTTTCCCGGATAGTTTATATCCATTCATAAGCCCCCTAACAAACACCGTTTACAATCTCGCTGTCGCCGTAAGATTATGTGTACCGTTCACCGACGAAGACGTACAAGCCGGGAACAGTCGAGTCGCCGCGGCAGCATCATCGAATCCCACCGGTGGATTCGCGGGGATTTTGGGACCTCCAGGGGGGAGATTATCGGCTGCTCGACAGGAAGCGGAAAGAAGGAGAGCTTTGGCGTTGAAGGTTTTGGATCAGAGGTTACATGCTGCTACTACTATGGCGGGGAGACCGGGAGGGAATGGTGGTGGTGAGGTTCTCGGTGGGACGAGCTTCACGCCGGAGGATGGGGATGTTGGGGTCGGGAGGGGTGGGAACGGTGGTGGTGTGGCTGGTGGACAGCCGTAGCAGGGGAGGTCGCCGGTGCATTTGAGGCATCTTTGAAGGGTTTCTTTTGATAATCTAACCGCATCATATACCTTTTTTTCATTTTGTGGTGTATCTTTATTTTGGCATATTAGTTTCTGCATATGCGGTTTAGCCTTTTTGCCATTTACCTTTTTTATTATCGATTGGTGGGTTTTCGATGGTGGATGTGTGTGGAAGAGTTAGTTAGTTGGATGGTCGTGATGTATGGATAACTGAAGATGTTGGGGGGTGTATGAGTTTGGAACGATGTAGATGACGGGCGATATACCAAAGCTTTCCGCCCGAAATGAAGTAATGGATTCTATGTCGACATGTGTTGAATCTTGGTGAAGAAAATAGAACATTCTGAAGAACATGTTATCATTCGCCTACGTTTCCGGGATCGTAATGGGAAACTTTCTGGAAGATTGTTGGATTTCGTTCTCAGGTTTTGAGAAGTCTGCTGGAATATCCGAATCTTTTCTAGTAGTTCTTGCTATCTCGTTGCGTCGAGAAAGTTGGATGTCCGAAGGGAGATATATATAAAGGGACCGGTGATGCGGCCATACCAAGATCTCATGGAATCAGTTTACGATATCAAAACCTTCAACGAAAGAGCTACCAGAAATGCATATATCTATAATATATATATTATGGTCTCTTGATTCATCGGAATAACCATATCTTCAACCGGGAGATATAATAATCTTACCAACTGGAGATCAAAAGCATGAGATCACTTATAATACAAGATGATTTATAAAACATACCAATATTACCACAGCTGATGACCTAAATCCTTCATCATCTGATACCAGACTGATATATCTACACTATATAAAAATATAGACAGACTTAAGAGCAATCAGGTCTTGGTGTGTATGTTTGATTTAAAAATAAACTTTCAATTATATTCTAAGCTGGCATCTATATATATCAAACACGGTTCAGGTGTGGATTTCCATGAGAGATAGCCTCTTCGCGCACTCGAAAAAATCCGATGACGCGGAAATATTGATAATGATTAATTTTTATGATTACGGCTTAATCAGCGGCCTGCTAGTTGATGGAATGATCAGATTCATCTAGAATATTAGTTACTGGAGAAAAGTTTTATCACCTGAAAAGATTGGTCATCTCCAAATATAGATCATTATTAGTAAAGGGTCTCAAACACCTAGCCATACATGGAGATAACTCCTATAATAAAAGATATATTTCATAAAACATAATTCTAGAGATCTCGCTATTGGAAAAAAGGAACCCAAGTTTCGAGATGCATATGAGATAATCCAAACTTTCACCCCCAAGATTATATAATCATGAAGCTTCATCGACAACTTGTTTGAGTCATATTTAAAAAAAGAACAACGCTTTCAAGAGAGATTTCTTCGTATAATTTTCAATGGAGTTGTGCTATTCATGGTCATGCGCTGTAACAAAACTACAGTACTGCAGTGGTGGACTCAATCAACATATAAGATGTTTGTTTCTAGTATCCCTATCTTCTTAAGCTCGAGGATTCTACGAGTACGAGTGAATATCGTCTTGCGGTTGTAGAAGTACAATCAACTTTTATTATTTTTTTTCCTTTCTCTGATTCTTGTAAATGTACATGTACACATGGACTCGTATAGACAAGCTTTTTGCTCTCAACAAAAGATATTCTATAAATGGGAATATATGGCTTCGCTTCTTCTAATCGTACTCTTCAAACCGCGGTGGGTGATATCTTTCATCTGTAGATATTACCTAATTTTTCTAACAACACTTGGCAGCCTCCTCGTTGACACCGTTCTGCGCAGCCTTTTGATCGAGGATATCGGCGTCAATTTCCGACTTGCCGATAGCTGTATGTAATGGTGTGTTGGCGCCAGTCTTGACGTTGAAGTGGTATTGGCGGATGATACTGTCACTGTATTTCGGATAATTCGTCAGCGAACTGAATATACCTCGGATGAAGAAGCAAAACGATAGGGGAGTAAGGAACTTACACATCATCAACGTTTAAACTTCTGACGTCGGCCAACTGCTTGATCTTAGCTGTGCACTCCTTAATCTGAGCGTCCGTCAAACTCAAATCTAATTGGTCGACTCTGCTCTTGATGGCGTTCCAGCCCGTCAACCTCGACGCGAAGTGGACGTATCTGGTCAATCCGAAATCTGCGGGATTGACAATCTCATATGTGCTGGGGTTCGCTAGGATAGCCTTGGCGTGGATACCAGCCTTATGCGTGAAAGCGCAGAATCCAGTAATGTAATTATTGAATGGGATATTAACTTCGACAGCTTCCGCGACCAAGTTTTCAAGATCGCGCAGCTTTTCAAGCTTGTACTTGCTGCGGACGTAATCGCGGTCTGCAACGATCATACGGGCCATAAGACCCCCGAGAGGGGTGATGCCGTTACGCTCACCGATACCGAGGACGGATGTGTCGATGTGTGTGGCGCCGGCTTCGAGAGCTGTGTAGGCGTTTGCGATGGCGCAGCCGGTGTCGTTGTGGAAGTGGGTTTCGATGTCGCAGTGGACGACACCGCGGAGGGTACGGACGAGGTCGTAGACTTGACGTGGGCCGGCGCAGCCGACGGTGTCCGCGATACCCTGCAAACATGTTAGAGGGGAGGTGGATATGGTCGAGTGGAACGCTGCTTACCACTCTGTTGACACCAATCTTGTCAACGGCTCTGTAGATGCTCAACAAATCGACCAAGTCTGATCTGAAGGAATCTTCCGACGAAAATCTAATCTCGATGTTCTTGGACTTGACGAATTCGATGACCTCGATGGCGGACTTGTGGATGTAGTCCATATCCTTGCCGTGCGAGTGTTCCCTTAGGAAGGAGGAGGTTCCGATAACAACGTCAACGCCGTCAACGCCGGTTTCAACGGCGATTCTCGCATCGTCCATGTGGCATCGGATGTGAGTGAGGATCTTGGCCTTCAATCCTAGCTTGCATATCGCTTCGCAATCCTTGCGGCTCTGCTCCGATGCTGCCGGGCTGGTGAGTTCGATCTGTTCACCGTTAGTTACCTTTCATCTGCGAATATATGGCCGGCAGTGCTTACATAGTCAACGCCGAAATCGTCCAGGGCCTTGGCAATCTCAATCTTCTTGGCTGTGTCGAAGAAAGCATTTGCAAACTGCTCCCCCTCTCGCAGGGTGCTCTCGATGATCTTGAAGTTGGAGACATTGGATAGGAAGTCTGGAACGCCGACATACGGGCTTCTCAGCGGCGGGCGTTCGCCCAGAGGTTTGAAGTCTTTTTTGATATCTGCCGACAATCGGGTGTTAGTGGGGCTGGTCCCAAGTGTTGCTGGGGGGAGGAGAGAGAATGGAGCAAGTGCGTACCGTTACTGGTGGACATTTTTTTATGATTTCGGAAAGAAGATGAGATGAAGCTTAAGCTTACGGGCCGACTGGGGGTATGTTCTGGTGACGAGATAAAATAAAGAAGGTGCGAATGGAGAATGGCCGGATGTCAATGTTGGGGGATAAAAAAGTTTTTCTGCGGCGGGTGAAAGGCTCTTTGTTAGCGACTGTGCCTGTTTCTTTGCTGCGGGAGCACGCATACGTACCTAAGTTTCTAACGCCAATTGCTGCAAAAAATGATGGGTATCTTTGATAAAGAAAACAGACAGACAGGTCTCTCGAGGGAGTATTATTTTTTTTTTACTTCAGATCGGGGGAGGAGGGGAGTAGAAGAAAAATTGTTCAGGCGTTGTCGGCCAATTTATACCGGATGTTAGAGATCCAAGACACCAATCCCAAGCTACCGAATGATAGTTTTTTTTCTTCTTACTGAATGGAAATCTGCATGCATGCAGCTACGAACGGAATATCTGGGGAAGACCGGTAGGAAATTGAGTCATAGTGCGATATCGAACCTCGGACGTCGAGCTCTTGCACCGGTGGTCGCAGCCTGAGCCCTTATGCGGTGGAACCTTCTTTACCGCAACAACAGATATCATCGGATGAGATATTAGCCTGCTCGCGGCAGGCATTTCTCACATGAATTCCTCCCCAATGGCAAAAAATTTTTTTTTTTCTGTCTGTTCGATTGGAGGACAGATATCCGTGCACGTCCCGCAGTTTGGCGGGGTTGGCGAGATCCCATCTGGTCGCCGGCATCGGGCTTCTGCTGCACTTGCCGAGCACACGAGAGCTGACTGCTCGTGAAGAGCCCACGGTTGGATCTAGCGGTCTTCTACGTCTTCCATGGCATTAAGAATTGCTAATTATTATATTGTTATACTGTTATCGATTTAACAGTCCACCTTGGCAGCATCGTCTGGTAGCTCCGTATTCGACATCACCGTTCGAGAGGATTCTTTTAACGAACGCCGCATAGCCTAGGCTCGCACCCTCGCGCCGTTTAAGTCGCTCGCGTGGTTATCCCCCCGGCGTTTCAAGGAATTATAGTCAATAGTCAATATTCAATTATTCAGAGAGCTATCTCATGTCATCTGTATGATAGTATGTTGGAATTGTGCGTGTTCCATCAGTTGAGTTTGAGCTTTTGTCGAGACCGCACCCGCGAATCAGGACCCCGCCCAGCGGAAATAATTCCCGAAGACCAGCAGCACGGAAGAGTTAGTGCGCGATTCTGGAACGAATGAGAGGAAAGACCAGAAGCCAGGGTGGTGATTCGTAGTTCGGCAAACCGAAATGAGGTGCGCTGCCAATTTACGCAATCGGCCGCGGGAACGGACGCACAACAGAAGAAGGTCACGACGGGGGCAGCCTTGACATCTTAAAGCCGACTGTGACGGGCGTGAATGGGCTTGAGATTGTGATCAGATTCGCAGCAGGTCGTGGCTGGTGTTCGCGTGGTTGTATTCTTGCTGAGTGCGGTGGTGTTTAGATAGAGACGGACTTGATTCAATAGCCAATTCAATAGTGAATCCCACGGTACTGGAAGAGAGCAATAACGAAATTGAACGAGAGCAATAGCACCGACCAGCTATCGGTGGCTGCAGAAGTCGGGGCGGTTCTCTCATCACAATCCGATTTCGAGATCTCGTCCCAGACACGCTCCAACCAATCCTTCCACCTTTAAACATCCGTCCCACACGTTTCACCCGAAACCAAAACCCACAAAACCTCTCCGCTCACATCCTTTGTCCCCTTCTCGGCCTTTGAAGGAGAGCGAAAGTCTCAGCTATCATCACCATTCGACGGCATCGTGTTCTACGGATACGTCTCGTCAAACGGCTTTCTCTCTGTGTTGCTCGTTCCTGTGATTTCGACCGATTGTGCTCATATCTCCTCGCATTTTCAGCCTCAGGAGGAACCAAGCAAACGAGCCGCTGGGGGAAGCAGGCACCGTGCTTTCTGACATTCATTTATTCATTGCGACGCTGTCATCATCATCATCATCATTCATCATCGCCAGCGTCCGCTGCGACCAACATCGTGCTGCTTCTAGAAGAATTCTTCTTGTCGTCGTCGTAGCGTTCGTGCGGTGCGGAAAGGGCGTATCGAATTCTGCTAGCTGCCACCAAGCAAAAACCAGACCAGACCAAACCAACCTCTCGCCCATCGTCCTCTGTGCTGCTGCTAGTTGTTTGCTTTTTCCACGCCTGTCTTCCATCGATTCGAGATTCTGAGATTCGGGAGGGGTGCCTTGCACTAGTCATCAAGACACCCAGACGGCCACCCATTCGCTGTTCTCTCCCTCCACGCCTATCGAAACCGCCCCCCCAAAGGACTGACAGACAGACAGACTGACAGACCATTGACGAGCCTGCCCTCTCTGTCCAAAGGAACCAGAACATATCCCAAGCAGCAGCAAATAAAACGACGGTCAGCCAGGGGTCCCACTGATATCTCAAGCGGGTTTTTTCCTTTCGTTCTTGCCCTTATTTACTTTTTCCTTGCCGGAAACCTCGAAATCGACAAACCTGCAGAGTGCGAGCCCACGACCTAAACCCAAACTCACACTCACACTAAAAAGGGTACTTTTCTGGTCGCTGCATTTTATAGCGTTTCATGCTGGCGTCGAGGGTACATGCGAATACTTCCCTTATTCCCTTAGTTTAGCCCTCCAACGGTTTCCGCTAAGGTCCAGCAGAACAGGTCTCAAGCCGGGGTATACTAACAATACAATTCGTACATGTAATCTTGCTCGTTTCTTTGCAATTCACTTCCGTTTCCTCCCCCTGCAACCTTTTAACTTCTTAGTACACATTACATTACTCTTCGTCTTCTCTGCTCGCCTCTTTCACCTCTTCCTTCTTTCTTATCCTTTCGACGCATCTCGAAACATCGCCAATCCTTCCTTTTTTCCCGTATCCTTCCCTCCCCTACTGCGATCCTTGATAAACAAGAGAGCACCTTCCCCTACACGGCACCCCCTTCCACACACAAATCCGACTGTCTGGCAGGGCATCCCAACGATAGTCTCCAATATCATCTTGGCCCCCCTTCGAAGCGAGTTTGTCTGTTTTGTTTTATCGAAAGGGTCCGTTGGTAGTATCCAGTCATCTGATCGCGACTTCGTTTTCCCTGGAACTCGCTCCCGATCGAACAACGCTCGCATTCCGCCCAAAACGCCAGTTTTAAAGGTTTCTTTAATAAAAGCAGTTTTCGTTGTTTCCTTTCTTTTTGCCCTTTAATCGAACCGGCCGGCCAGCATCAGAGGAAAGGGTGGGGTGTCCGAAGCGACCTTTGGAGAAATTGCGTTCCTGGTGCCACCCTAACAAATCCGGACAACCTGACAAACCTTTTTTCGCTGCATATTCCTTGCGACCTTTAATCAACGACTCGACTGTTCTTTGCATCTTCCCCATCTTGACTCCAGACACGACATCCAATCTTTATCCGATAACCCACCGCCACAAAAGAGTTCGGCATCTCGTGCCCTCGACGAACCTAAGAGAAATTCACCGGAAGTTTATTACCGACTCGCAGCAATCACTCGCATCGCGTCTTGTTCGGAGCTGCCTCTGACCCGGGGCGGTTTCACATTCTTTCTCTTCGGTGTTTCTCACGGCTTTCACAATGTCGGACCCGCTGACCTCTGAGCAGGTCAACTACTTAGTCTGGCGGTAAGTTGCAATCTTTTGTTTGTATTATCTACGATGGGTTCCCTCGAGATATAATCCGGCAGCATCTCCCCGCCCCTCCCGCATATATTGTTTTTATTTTTATTTTTTTCGATCCCGTCCGGCATGTGGAACGCTGGTGCAGATGGGTGTCCTCGAGGCGAGACGGGTCTGCATCGAAGGAGGAGAGAAAAAAAAAGCCAGGTGCTGGGCACCTTGAGATGCAAACAATCCCACATTGGCTTTTTCTCGGAGGATTTAGCCCGCAAACTAGATCGCCAAATCCGCAATTCCCATACGGCCGTCTGCGAGCCTCATCGGGAGGCCTGTTGCACCTGAAAAGCGCACCGGGACACCCGCGTCCCCCCCGATTTGCAGATTTGCGGATCTTTTGGCAGCAGTAGCCAACCCCAGGCTAAGCACTAAGAGACCAGTTTCGTTCTTTTCTGTTCTGCGTGTGCTTCTTTCTGCTGGCGCCAACTTTTTCACATTTTAGCGGAACCCTTGCGTCCCAGCGAGTTTTTGCTTATTTTTCTCGAAATTTGACCTGTTTGTCCGCCGCATGCATGAGCCTTTGCTTGGCCCTGTTTTTAGGAACGGGTTGGACATGCTCTCCGCTGTCTGGCTGGTCTTGAGGCGAAACCTTGTTCCCGTTTGCCCTGCCCTGTTACCCGACTCAGAAAAGGTCAACCACGCTAACGTCATGTGCCCCCCCAAACAGCTATCTGCAGGAATCAGGTACGGACCCGAGCTCTTACATGCTGCATTGAACAACTAAAGCATCGGACATTATTGCCCTTGTCATATACCGCGTCGTATATGGCCTGTGCGTTGACATATAAATTCGTATACTGACGCTTAACCTTCTTCTGCAGGTTTCGCGAGGTCGACTTTCTCCCTCCAGGATGACTGCAAGGCCCAGCTATCCGAGGAAAAATTTAAAGGATATATCAAGCCTGGCGCTTTAATACAGCTGATACAATGCGGACTCCGGTATCTGCACCTGAAGGAAGTGGCAGAATTGGTATGTCTCTCGGTCGGTTGACAGCCGACACCTACGCTAACTTCAGCTATGCACGTAGGGTGTCGAAGTAGATTCTCCCAAGGCTAAGGTCTGCTTCTTTGGGCCCCCAAATGTTGAAGAAGAACCGACAACTGTACCAACATCGGTCGAGATACCCATGCAAGATGCTCCCGGCGATGTAGAAATGTCCAACCCTCCGCCACCTCACCAGGAACCTAACGGCATTTCTATCGAGCCGGAGGCGCAGAAGGCGGAGCTACTGCGCGAACCACCTCAAACGAACGGAACGGTTACCCCTGTGAAACGAAGTCACGACATTGCCACAACATTACCCGAACTCAACGGTGTACTCGGTCAACGAACTAAGAGGGCGAAGACGGTTGCAGCTGACGAGAACGCGATGGCCATCGATGGCATCGGATTACCGGATACGACATCAGAAGAGGTACGGGCGACTATCGGTAGCAGTGTAGGAGTACAAGCCGACGAATATATCCAACTCGACCACGAATCGGCGGGAGTATTCCATCTATCGTCTAGCCAGGATACATCACAAGGCGCATCAGCAAGAGAATGCAAGTTCAGTCCTGCGGACAAGAACACACTGGCTGTTTCGCTAGGCAACTGTCACATGTTTGATCTCGGTGACAATCTTTTTTCGCCGAATCCTAATATCAAGGAGCTCGAACTTTACCAACAATTCAAGATCGAAATGTCGACGATCACTTGGAGTAGGAATGGAGAATACCTTGCAACCGCATCCTGGGATGGTCTTATCAAAATTTGGGATTCGAGGGGCCGACTCAGGCAATCGCTCAAAATGCATGTGGTGCCGGTACTAAGCTTGACGTTTCACCCGACAAAACATAATCTCCTACTTAGCGTTGACGGTCACACAAAAGTTATTGTATGGGATGTCACAACAGGGAAACCAAAAAGGACCTGCGAATTATCGAAAGCGAACGCGGGATCCGAAAGCAACACACCACATACCCCACTCGACGCCGATTGGATTGATGAAAATACGATCATTGTTGCGGGAGAGAACGGTATGGTAGAGAAATTCGACCTGTCAATGGTACCAGAGAAGGGGTCGTACTTGGAGTCAGTGTTAAAGTATGAAGGTCACGATACGCACAAAAAAGTCCATAATATCGTTTGGATTGCGAGTCTTGAAGTTTTTGCTACCGCGGGAGAGGAAGGCAGGATCTTGGTATGTTCGTTTTTATTCACTGGATATGTTGAATATGACTAATGTTTTCCTAGCTATGGAAACCGAATCAGCAGAAACCAATTGCCGTGCTAGAAGGTCATCAAGCCGACATCTCTTCCTTGCAATTGTTGAACGGAAATGGTGTGTCGGAATCACTTCTTGGATCATCGTCGCAGGATGGCACCGTTCGAATTTGGGACGTAAGCAATAGGATATGCTTGCACGTGCTGAATATGCAATCTCCGGTTGAAGCTCTGTCATTTACCGCCGATGGGAAATATCTCGCTGCGGGTTCCCGGAACTTACTGGTTATGATATGGCTCACGGAGACCGGACAGCTGGTCGGGATGTATGATGCGAAGCAAGGGGAGGATGGGTTATCGGCGGATACTACTATGGAAAATATAAGTTGGGATAAGGATGGGCAACGGCTGGCAGTCGCAGTGAAGAACAAGAAGGTATGCCGGCGAACTTGAACCTTTGGTGGTTGAGATGGTGGTTTACTAATGCGTTTGGACTTAGTGTGCGATCATCGAATGGCAACAACTCCAGGAGGAGGCGGTCAACAAGAAGGCGCGGTAGGACCGAGCCGACGGGTCACTTGGAAATGAGATTCAGTAATGCATTGGCATGGATATGGATGTGGATATGGGTCAGGATGTTATAAAGAGCTTTTACGCTTTCTATGACTATGGTTTTTACAGTTTATTTAAGTTAATGAGAGATTAGAAGTTTCATACTCATCTCCATTCACATTAGCAAAACAACAGAGTAGCCTTCTGCTCTGAGTTTGCCTTGAGCTTTTTTTTTTGTTGTTCATTGTTGAATACGTTATGGAGGTGCTGTCTGGCGTTCTTTTTTTTCTAATTGCTATGTCGTTATTTGACGTATTTTGTTATACTAACATCGCCACGCTAACTTTTATTACATCTGTAAGATACTACATACCTTTTTACTTTTTTTTTTCTTGTACGGGAGGGAGTTGGGATATCTTCTGTTGAATATTTTTGGAAACCCCCTTTTTCTTCCATTTGATGCATGAAAAAAGATATTTTTTTATTTCATATACTATTGCTGATTTCTAGTACCAATACTGTGTTCCTCCTGGGATGGTTTTATATAGGTATAACAGGACATCCTCGGAGGGATTCATATATTATATCTATATAAATATGGCAGACACCCGTCCTTCGACTAAGATAACCATCTGAATAAAAATATGTCTACCTGTTATGCTTTGGCTGGGCATTCCTTGTTTTCCATGGCTGGAAGGTCTTCGTGAGTTTCCTTTGGCGACATATATAACGCCACTGCATCTTTGATATCGGGAATGCTAATATTATTAATAACTCAACCGTCAGCTTCAAGCCCCCATTTAAGGATAATTTCCATCGGTGATAGATAGATGTAAGGGAGTGATAATATTTTCTCGCATAGTAATTAAGAAAATTAAAAAGACTTACAGCAGCGTCAATGGAAATGCGACCCCTAATCCTTCGATATGAAGTAAATGAACACAAGCGAACACCCCCGCAGCAGACGCATTATACCCCGGAAGCATCAACTTTTCAAAACTAAGCATAATCAACATCCAGACCCCATCTCCGATGACGAAGAGGGCGCAATACATCAACAGATGACATTTCAGCCTTCGATACGCCGTCGCCGATCTCGTTGCATTCGTGCTAGAATTTTTCGATTCTCTGTATATTTCCAGAATACTATCCGTCAATTCGATTCTGTTGTCGGATAGATATATTATACAGAACGCGGTTGCGCCGGTTACAGCGTGGGAGATACTCCAGATTATAACACCGGTTTCGTTTCGTTTATATACGTAGGTGGCGTACACGGATAAGAATTCGAGGGTTATGGTTATGAATAAGAATTTTGAAAAGTGGTTAACGATCTGGGATACCGCGAGGGTTAGGGCTACGCAGGATATCGTTTCGGCTGTCATCCAGCGATATCTTTCGAGGTAGGAGACTTGTTCCGTTATATCGGGTTCGATGAAGTTTTGGAAGTGTTGTGAGAGAAGGTAGTATGATATTGCTAGGAACAAGAACCGGAGGAGGGTTTTTTTATTTGTGACGTTTTTTTGCCCTTGTAAGTAACGGACCGCGATTGCAGCGGCGAGTGTGAGGTAGGATAGGTAGAAAAATCCAACATCGAGGAATGAAACTAGATGGGATATCTTGTGGAGTACGGTAGGGGAGATCGTGGCGAGCAGACTGTCGATATCGGGGTGGAAATCATCCATATCGGAATGAAATCGCCAGATATTGAGAAAATAATGGATCTTTCTCTAGCTACACGAGATATAGACTTGAAGATGGATATTCTACGAAAAGGGGATACATGCGACTTAATGATTTTGATCTTGATGTTGATGGGAAAGTGTGGGTTCGTTATTCGGGCGGGGGTATCCAATCAGGCAACTCAGCCTTGTTGCATGGTTCCCCCTTTGCATTCGAAGGGCACTAGGCAGGAATATTCCTATTGTATCGCGCCACACGGGCTTATATGCTCTACAATGTTACTGGGGCCCAGTCGCGTTACCCACCTAATTCGGGCAAGATTAGTCTAGTCTTTTACAGGATTCGCCCAAAAGACTAACCCACGGCTAGGATCGTGACGATTTCGATCAAAATTGACAGTTATCGATAGTAGACATCTAGGTCCTCGGTTGTATCCAACCATATCATAATTATTTTATAAGAACCAAGAGAAGAAATACCATGTTAGGAAAATGTGACTTTAAAATGGTCTAGATTTTTGATTTCCGTAGCGTATGCTGTCAATCTCTTGTTTCAATGCCTCTAATTAGCGACAGGCGCTAACACCCTTTCCCATTTAAGTTACATCTAGAAATTATTTATTCACGAGTACATATAATACAAAGATCATTAAACACTAACAAATAAACAACGTCGGTATAGGTGTCTTTAAAGACTTTTCACCCTTTATAGTTTCCGAGATACGTTCGAACGCTATCATGGCGCAGTTCTCACACATATCCCCCGCCAAGATGGTCACTCGATACTTAAGGGAATAATGTGATAGTGATCTTATTAGCGATGCCGCCGCAAGACGCGCTTGCCAATTCTGATAGCTTAGAAATACGCAACCAGTGTTGATCCGTTCTAGCATCTCGGGCCAATTCTGGAGGGCTACCAGAGTCATCGCGGAACAATTTCCTGCGGAAATACTGCTCGTAGTTGTAGTTTGGTTGAGTCTCCGTCCACCCAGATCAGAAGACACAGGATACCTATGTTTTGGGGTGCATCCTGAGACGAAATTGATTCCAGATTGATAATAACCCTCAATAATTATATCCAGAACGTTAATATCAGCGATCCATTTCCCCTCATCCAATACAGAGACGACACACTCGACATAATTTACGACCGAGTCGCAGTCTCCATACGATCCTGTGTTCAAAGGTTGAACCCAACCCGTCGTCGAAAGGTGCAATGAAGTTCCCGCGAAACAATCCCGGCGCTGGCCGTTGAATGGGCTGTGATTTACCACCTCCCAGTTGTTGAGATCAGGCTTCGGGTCCCGCAATTTTGTTGGAGGAACTAATAAGCAAAGTCCTGGCTTGCCAACATTCCCCATGAATTGAACGATTTTGTCTAAATTATTTTGAACGCTAGGATCTCGAATGAGTGGATCGGAGACATATATCGAATCCCCAACAGATATTCCCATGACTTGTCTAAACTGATTGGGTTTAAAGTCGAATTTACCAGCTTCCATAGAGGCGATGAATGCAAAAGCGTCCTGCCTGGTGAGTGTAAATGGATCTAATATCGAAGTTTTCGACCGTTGTGAGTGATAAGGATATCTATGTCCTTCAGAATAGAAATTGCTTTGGTCAATAAGATACCGGGACGAAATATCGCCCTCCCCTAAGGCCCAGAGCGGACTTAAAAGACGGCTTTGGACCACACTGGTGCTGAAGGTTGCTTGCGGCAGGTTCCTATAAAGTACATTGAGCGATGCCAAAGTCTTCAAGCCATGATACGCTTTCTGTACTTGATATTTCTCTTGGAGAAGGAACTCTTCAATGAAATCGGACGGTCTTTTCCTCCTATTTTTGATCATTCCAACCTCGAGAAGCTTCTGCGAATAAGTGATTCTATCTTCTATAGATCCTCCTAGGCCGTCAAGCGAGTCTAGATCAACCGGATGCTTTGACTCGTCGGGAGCGAATCTATAAATTCCTATCTGGTATGGAATTCCCGCAACGTGCTCTAAATGTGCGCTTCTGTATGAAAGTTTCAGTGAAACTAGTATCTGTGAAGGAATTTGGTTGTCCGGTATGATTAAATTATTACATCTGTTAGAAAGTGAACTAGCCTGGATAGGTATAATGTTTTCTGACTCGGATGAAACCATTATCTTAGATTGGCAATCGCACAAGTTATCCGCTGGACTATTAGGCATGTGCCTTGTACCTGTAGCCAGCTCCTCGGGGGCTAAAGGTGTCAAATACTCTCCAGTGACCGGGTCGTGAAGATGCGGTGTAGAATCGCAGCAAATGGGTGGTGGTTTCTCATGGACCCATCTTATATGCTCAGATGGTGATACTTCTTCACCTTCTAACTTCCGCTTCGAGCTATTCCTTTGCACAGGAACAGCAGAAGCATACTCATAGTACCATATCCCATGCTCCGAGATCCCTAGATTGCCCTTAACCTGCTTTCTATCTCCTAAAATAATCGGCCGAACTGACTTTGGATGCTTCCTGTTGTTTTTTTGTTGGTAACTACGTCGGGTCGCGCTGGCCGGAACTGGTCTTGGGCAGTAGCAACAGCGTCGATAAACGATTATCAAATCTCTCCCTTCGACGCTAATATTTTGTGCCAGGTGGCGAAGAAGTCCGATTTGTGACTCAGTATCTCCGCACATCTGAAGAAGATTCTCTATTCTAAAGAGACCGAGCATTGGTGGTCCAGGGTAATGTAGAAACGTTTTGGAATTTCTATTCCCAAGGTTGATTAAGTTCTGGTTTCTTTGCCTTTCGACTCCCCCGGTCTGTAGAAACAGAGCGCTAGTTCTTCCCAGTAAAGAGAGCCAATCATCCGATTCCTCAATTCCGCCTATATCTTCCGGATCTTCGGGATCACAGCGTCGGCTAAATCTTGTGACCATAACAAGCCATTTCGCTATAGTCTCTGTGAGTTTAGGGCTGAGGATTTGTATATGCGAGGTGCTTCCATCCTGAGGAGATGGCAGTAACTGGCCCATCACAGCTCCTAAGGTCACGTTTAAAAAATCTTGCAAGTTTAGCCTTGAGCCATCGTCATTTAAAGTCCGAGACGTCAGGATGGGTTCTCCGTAAAACTTTAGATGGGCTAATGGTAACGACCATTTCACCCCTTCCCCTTCAATAGATTGTATTCCGATGGTGAGTAGGCCGGCCGGTTTGACCAAAGGATCGTTTTGGTTCACTTTTGTATTCTTGATACCGAGAACGAAAAGATCAGGATAAATATGCCAGGCAGCGAGACCCAGCAGAAGCTCGCCAGTTTGCAGACCTTGTGGCATTCCGCAAATGAGGCATTCCATCCCTTGGAGAGCGGTGACCCATGTCTGTAGGACGCTGTCGTAAACATTCGGTCTATTGTTTACTGGTAGATGAAGATTCTTTAGAATCAATTCCAATTGTGTTTGCAGTTTCTTTTTGACTAAGTCGGCTGTTCTTAACCATGATCTGGCGCTTGAATCCCACTCGGATAACTGCTCTCTGGTGATCTCCTGTTGCGCAGCGAGATATGCAGCCGAATTGATGGTACCAGTCGCTGAAAACTCTGAGACTATCTTTTGTTTCCGCGTTTCGACAAATTCTACCCATATGGATGTTGCTTCTGCAGGGTCCCATATCCGGGCAAGTAAACAAGCTAAGAGATGAACCTGTATGGCACTCGGTCCAGAGGTGGCTCCCGCCCAAAGACTAGTGCAGTCAGGGCCAGCATGTTGAGCAAAAAGTCCGGCAGTTTTCTGATCGGCGGGTTTTGCGAGTGGTGACTGCGCGATCTCTGATGCTCTTTCTCCATATGCCTTTTGTAATTCTGGGGTTTGGGGTAATAACGGTTCGAAAAGAGCAGCGAGCTTTCTTGCGGTAGTGTGAGCTCTCCCGTTCTCGGCCTGCCCTCTTCGCAATGGGGATAATGCTGAGCTAACACCTTGAAATTCTTTGGGTGCTGCCACTTTGACTAGTGAGAAATCGAAGTTGAAGTTTAATAGAGCGAGGGTGTTTTCCACTGATCCTGTAATGGCTGAGGCTGACAGTCTTCCGAACGCTGCCATTTTTTTTTCGAAGGCCTAGTCAAATATAGATGTAGAGAACCTGTGGAAAGTATTTGTAAACCGTGGAAACGATCGGAGACCTGGTAACATCAGGCTCGGGAACAAGACAAATAGAGTCAGGGTGTTGAAGCTCGTGGTTATCTCAGCTGCGAACCGGGGACTATAGGCCACGAAAATTTTGTCTTTTGCTAGAGGGATGATGAATAAGAGCAATTGGTCGCCTCTAAATAGTTGCAGCAATTATCTGGGGAAGGCTACTTGATTTGGCTCAGCCCCTCCGCTGAAGTGTTAATCCGAGACTGTGATTTGACCTCCTTCGAATCGCCAACAACGCAGTGCATATCGCTGAGCCACCTGCATTCTTGCGGCGAAGTGCATGATACTGTATAACTCGGCATACCAGCTGATAGTATCAGTAGGCACTGACTGAAATGGAACTGACAGGATTGGAACCGACAGGATTCTTCGAATCATTGTTTGGAACACTATCCGCTTAAGCGGTCAGGAATACCTGATGGTAAAATCGGATTCATGTTGTTGTACACGGCCTATACTTGACCATAATTCTATTTGGGAGCAGAGATAACTCCTAATCTGCAAAACCCGGTGGATACGCCAGTTGCGACCTTTCCTATGTACAAGTATTATACAACGCAGCCTTCTCATTGAGGCATGTTATGTCTGCATGGTGGGGGCAATTTTCAAGTTCCCGTCTGAGTCGTATCTCGCCTCTGCGTTTTTGTCAGCCTTGCCTGATTGCATTGGTGTGGTGGATATACCAAGTTTACTCACTAAAAAATGTATAACTCAAGGTGATGGTATCAATCCCCTTCATCTGTGGATCATTCACGAATTCCGGATCTATAAAGAAGAATACCGGCATGTCGACTGATTCTCCCTTCAAAAGCTTCTGCTCTTCAAAGCAGAAACATTGGATCTTGCTGAAATACGGTGCAACCTGGGCCGGTGTGACGCTATATGTTGCAACCCCGACGATATCTTCGCTACTTTTGTTTGTGGCAGTGTAGAATGCTAAAGCTGTTTCGCCAGGTAGAACCCGAACCTCCCGCTGTTGGGGTGAGAATTTCCATTGAAGAGCGTCTGATACGGAGCCATTGAAAGTTATCCGTAGACGACGGTGGATTTCGGAGTCGACGGGAACCAGTTTGTCAGGAGTAAATCGTGATTGATCTGTGATCGGGGTACCTCCATAACCGGTTCTCTGACAAATGGCGCGGTAGAATGGGACAGCGGCATAGGAGAAGCCGGTAACGCCAACTATAATCGATATTGAATAATACTAAAGACCAGTTAACAATTACGTATAATCTAGAGAAAAAAGCATTGACAGACTATACCAATATAGATGTATTCCCCTTCTTGAAAACTTTGCTATAATCCGGATATGCGCCAGGCCGTTGAAGTTGAGAGTGAGAAGTCGTGAAGAAACGCGAGGATGCCTTGACTCCCCGTTGTACGTTGCGGTACTGACATGTTGTAGATGGTCGACGATACAAAGCCCCCAGCCAGTCCGCCAGGCTCCCAGACCTCCCTATCGTAGCCCTCGTCAGCGGCGGAATTGCTCGTACCATATCTCGGAGTGAGGTCGGCTATGGCATGACAACAGCACCGAGCAGCGAATCCGAGATGTGTTGCGAAGGAGGTTAGAAAATTCGGAGGCCACCGCCTCGGCCGAGAGCAACACGAGACGGCGCATCGACCAACCTCCAACCAACTTCCTTGAACCTCGACGCGTTTACCAGACCCAATCACATCTCCACGGACAAAATGGCACCGTCACTAGGCATCTGCAAATTCTGCGAGAAGGAGCAGGCAAAGTATAAATGTCCGAATTGTTCCGCTCCTTAGTAAGTCTCCCGGTTTCCGCTATATTTTACTTCAACCGCTGATATACATCGTCTACGCAGTTGCTCCCTTGCTTGTTATAAACCTCACAAGACGAAACATGACGAAGAGAAAGAAGCACAGGGGTCCACGGGTGAAGCTTTGTCTTCCACCGCTCCCGAACAGTCGTCTAGCGATGTTCAGGTAGATACCTCGATGGAGACTTCATCTTCCGCGACATCGGCCCCTCAACCCGCCCCCGAACCCAAAAGGACCGACTTTGATTCTCTCCTTAATGCTGCTCCCCTCATCCACGCGATGCAGAATAATGCAAATCTGAAAAACAGATTGCTGGAAATATACAACTGCACGCAGAAAGCTGCCTTTGAAGCAGAGAACGCGAGGCTTATGGCGCAGAACGCTCAGTTCAACCGCCGGAGCAGAGGTCGCGGTGGCGGTCGTCGAAACTTCCACAAACAGCCTTTGGATTGGACAGTTGAGAGGGGAATGAATAGGGGTCTGCGTAAGATTCAGGCCATGCGAAAGGGGGGCAAGGATGAGAATGTTGACATTGAAGAATGGAGTCGGGCGGTGCTTTCAATACTTGAAGGCGATTCGTGACGGCTGGAGTGGTAACTCTACACGGCGTTCAAAGGCAACAGGCGCCCAGCAGTTGCTCGTGCGCAATGCATGGACATTTCAGTTTTTGATCGCGATGGCATAAAAGCCCTTATCATTCTCCGCCTCTGGCCACTTATTAAACTACCTTTAAAAGCAACCCGCCTTCTCTTCGTCACATGCATCGAGCAGATTTTTTTTCTGGTATCTGAAGATTTTTTGCTATTTCATTATTGAATCCCCCGACATTGAAGGCACGTTCTATTTTCCCACGTTTCTCGGGCTTTCTATTCAAGCGAGTTTTGTTATTGGGTCGTTCCTTCGCAATTGGGAGTTCCGGACTTCGCATCTATCGGAATCATTTTTCAGTTTCCTGTTTCCAGCCGGGTTTCTTTCTATTCTACAACTTCGTTGACTTTCCCACACAAGGGCTTGCGTTCGACGAGTGGCTTCGTTGACCCAGCGAATGCTACAGACGTTGTCTTCGCCCTCTAGTAATTTCTTAGTACCCCTGGTCTACCACTACTAGCTATAACTGGCTTGATAAAATACGGAACTATGCAAGCCAGTTAGCGGGGTAGACACATAATACGGGCCCTTCAAGTCTCCTAACTGGTCCAGATTCCTGGATCGTTTGCTGAGTTTTCGTGTTTATGAGCGCATAAGTTAGTCTAAAATGTTAATGGCAAAATAGCCTCGGTGTCATCGAAGAAGAGATTATAAACTAGGATATTTCGGATGATAGAAACCTCGCAAATACCACCAAGAGTTCGATTCAAGTGAGAGACTTTATAGACGTTACTTAATATACGTGGTTCCCGTGTTGAAGACCCCTGAGCTAGTGTGGAGAACAAGCCTCCCCAAGCCAACCAACATGCAAAAGGCCCCGGTTCATCTACCAAGGTATAGATTGCGGGTCCACTCGACCTTTATCCCGGCCAGCAGCTTTACTCCTAGAACCGTCTCGGGGACCTGTCGGTAATTCGACATCTAGGCCCCCCTATACGATCATCGACACTATCGGATTTCTGTTACGCTCGTTTATACTCACCTAATCGACCACGATACGCGCGAGTGCACCATAAAACCCCCCCGTCCAGCAAATATGCTGCTCGGTCGTCGACTCTCCCCTCTCCGTCTAATAATCTACGTCTTCCTGTGCTTCGTCACCGTCACATTCTTCACCAGCCTCTCACCCGTCAACCTTCCAGTCCCCGAATCCGCATCCGCATCGTTCGAAAAGTTATCGAACAAGGGAAAGGAAATCTTTGGCCCACATCTTCCTAGCTGGTACGGTCCGGGCGCACATAAAACTCCGAAACCGATAAATGGAACCGCCTCCACGGCATCATGGTACGAACATTGGAGCTGGTTAAACCCGTTCGCTAGTTCGGAGGATTATTCCGAAAGTCGGACGGTGTTACCACCTCTTCCTCAACGGTGTCCGATATACGCATAT
The DNA here is from genome assembly GCA_036971365.1 of Dactylellina leptospora. Taxonomy (NCBI): domain Eukaryota; kingdom Fungi; phylum Ascomycota; class Orbiliomycetes; order Orbiliales; family Orbiliaceae; genus Dactylellina; species Dactylellina leptospora. The sequence continues at coordinate 1,264,977 of JAJTUC010000004.1, forward strand.
TACGACCAAGATATCAAAGCGTCGGAACAGACGCATACCGATGATGCGGTCATGCTCGCGTGGAGACGGGCGTGGTGGGCTGCCGGGTTCGAACCGATCATTCTAAACCCCACGGATGCTAGAGAGCACGGGTTGTATCAGAAAGTAAAGCTGCAGTTGGGGAAGGGTCACGAAAAGTTGGAGTATAATATTCTTCGATGGTTGGCGTGGGATAGGATGAGTAGTGGCATTCTCTCGGATTTTAGGGTATAAAATATATCGCTATGGACTTCTCCGAAATGATGCTAATGTATAAACCTCACGGTTAGATATTCCCAATGCCAACGTCCACCGACCATGTTCTCCCGTTCCTCCGACGCTGCGACTTTGGAATGACAATCACCCGTTTCAAGGATCTCGATATCGCCCTTTTCGCCGGCTCTGCGCCAATCATCAAATCTGTTGTTAAGAACATCACATCCACCGATCTTTCAAAGATAGTCAACAATATCACATCTCCAGCCGATATAGCCACCGATCTATTCACCACCGACGACAGGCCGTCGAGTATAGCCTACTACTCCCGCACCTTTGTCGCAGACAAATACAAAGAAATGAAAGCCGGTCAACTCCCTCGATTAATCAATGCGCACCTACATTCACACTTTCAATCCCAATTCCCCGCCGGAATACATATTCTCAACGCTATAAAACCCGACAGCGACGTCCTATCCCTCGAAGCATATAAACTCGGTCAAAAACTGGCGATGTGTCCCGAATCGCCGTTCCCGATCAGTTGTCCGCCACATATCGAACAAATGAGATGTAAACTCTGCGACGGCAAGATGGGGATCCAATTAACCAGAGAATATAAGAATGATACCAACGCGTTTACCATCGGTGGGGTACCGCATCCGATGACTCTATCAGGATTCGTTCACGGAAGCTTGGTACATCAAATCGCATTCGTGAGAAGGAATAGCACCCGCGATGTTTTTCTAAAAGCGATTACGAAGGACTTTGCCGGAAAGGGAACAGGAGCGGGGTATAGAGGGGTTAAGATAAAAGAAGTGGTGGCGTCGTCACTCGCTTCGTCGCCGGATAGAAGAATAGGTGTCAGTTTAGTTGATTCGATATGGACGACGGTTGAAAAGGGGTGGGATTTGAAGGAAGTGGAGTGGATACTCGGCTTCACGCTACCGGAAGCTGTTGCGCCGAGTCCGCAGATGACGCAAGGGAAAGAGGAGGTTGAAAATCATTTGAAGATTTTGGACGATGCGAGGCATGCGGTTAAGGCTGTGACTACGGGATTGACGCGGTTGAGAGAGGCGATTGAGGCGTGGAGTTTGGGTGATTTCGAGTTGTGGAAGTTTGTTGGGGCGTTCGAGGAAAGAAGGAAAGGTGAGAGGGAGGCGTGGATGAAGCGGGAGAAGAAATATGGTAAAGGATTGGAGAGAACATAGCGTTTGGATTAAATAATTAAAGGTCGGCGTTTGAAGGTTTATGTTAATATTGCCAGGAAAGGATTAGCAGCACAGGTTTTCTATACAATATGGTAAGATATGTTGGGCCTTGATTATAGGGTTTAGTGTCTCGTCGTTATGGCGTTCAGCGTTTGGATACCTCTTCTAAACATATATTATCTATTAAACTCGTCGAATGAATGAAAAGATAAATTCTCATCTAATGTCTGCGCAAACGCCAGCTAAATCTCTAAAGAGCCACACTATTAAATGGCCCACCAGCACTCAACCTCACAGCTTGCTGTAGAACAATTATACGAGTTCTGAGCCCTCATCATAACTCTCATCTCATCGCCTTCCATTAACTCTCTTACAAAAAGCCCATTATCGACCTTTCCACCCCTTTGCCATTTACCTACTCTGGTAAACCCTTCATGGTCCCTACACCCATCCTCCCATTTTGCCAAATCACTATCTTTCAATTCATCGACCGTAGCATCCCATTCTACCTCATGTTCGGTAAAACCTGACTTCATGTGTAGGTTCCTTTGTAACAGCCATGTTCCAACTTGGAACTTTTCTTCCTCTTCTTCATTTTCGCGACCTCTGCTGTATCCATGGTAGTAATATTCAGTATAATTTTCCGCCGGAGAGTCGCCTTGTGATTTCATTTTGTTCCAGTTTTCTCGGAATGATGATTTCAAGTCTTCTTGATAGTTTGGGTACTTTCTCCTCCAGAGTTCCACTTCGAGCCACGTTGGGGACATTTTATAGCTTCCCAAGTTTTCATTAAGCCTTTGACCCATCGTGATGTCGTCTTCGTGCCCGCGACTTCCTATTCTGAAGATTAATTTCTTGACGACTCTTCTTTTGGGGGGTAGGCCTTGATTTGGAGTTGACCGATGTGGGAGATCGGGTATATGGACCGCCATATACTGCAGCTTTGGGATCCCCAAGGACCAATATTGCCTTAGCTCCTCAACTGTGTCTCGGCATCCGATCCTTGAATGTGGGGTATATTTTGCATATTCGAGTATGTCGAGGATGATTTCCGTAGGTAGATGTTTAGAAAATAGGTTTAATACTTTGTAAAAGTCGTCGTGCGTGATTATATGCGGGATTTGGGAGAATGTTGGTGGTGGCGGGGGGCGATAATACAAGTCAACCGGAACTTCCACCGATTCTGTGTTATCGTTAAAGATACACCCGCAAACAACGACAACGTTGTCGTTGTTTGCGGGTGTTCTTTTGAGACCGAGAGATTGGAGGAGGTGGGATATGAAGAACATGTTGATGAGCTTCTACGTGGAAGCAGCTACGAGAACCGGATGCAAAATAGTAGCTTCAATCTCGAGACTGATATATATAGGGGAGTTTTACACGCAGAATTCCCATTCGAACTATAACACCCCCTTGACTCGATCAATAGGGTGCCAAAAGCGCATCGTTATTGATTCAGTTAAAAACGGCAATCGTGATTGATAACTTCGAACTCGACTTAATCCACTAACGCCGGAATTTTGGGCTGCATTGCGAGAGATAGAGAAATACAACGCCCATACACCTATCATTGAAAATGTTAATTCCGCCATTCAATTAACCCCAATTAGATTTGAACGAATCAGAGATCATGTATACGAACAGACCTAAATTTAGAAGTCCGCATATATTTATGAGCTTTTACTTATGGGAAATGCCCAGATGAGTGGTCTAATATGTTTCCACATTACGGATTCATATAGACGATTCGACCTAAAAGTTCAACAATAACTCCGTTGTCCCTCGTACAGAGGAGAGGAATACGAAACTTGGTCAAGATAGCTACATGAACATGTACAAGACCGTACCCAGCTCCAGTCAAGGAGAAGTGTCTGCGTTGCGTGTTGTCCGCGCCAGACGTCGTTCCTCGGCAAAATTTCTCAAAGTGGTGTGACCTCACCTCGAACCTCAACCCAGAACATCCCGAACGACCGACTACTTCAACCTCCAACCTCCGAACGCAGCACCCTCACCACCACCAATTGACACCCATCACACCCCGCGGCGGTACCTCCAAGCTTCATAACAACGAGTATCCAAAATGTCCGACGAAGAAGAGCGAGTCAGCAAGCCGTTTAAGTTCGTTACCGGTACGCCATATCCAATATTCTCCCGATCCCCCGCCGAACACCTCCAACTTCCGATATACCCATCTCCCTGCGACCCGTGGAAACGGAATGATCAGGGGCTAACGTTAAGTTTTTCGTCAATATAGCCGGGTACGACGCTCGATTCCCGCAGCAGAATCAGTAAGCCGCCCGTCATTCCCCTTTCAATAATCACATCCAATCGACCGCTGAACTAATCGAACCTCGTCTATAGAACCAAGCACGTACGTTCCATACAGCCCCAAACCGACCCGATCTAATCCAAGAACCCTATACCCGCTATATCCGTCATACCGACACCATCCATTGTCGGAGTGGTCATTTCCAATGCTAAGATTTTATGATATATAGTGCTGGCAAAATTACGTCGATTACCATAAATGCATCCTAGCCAAAGGCGAAGACTTCCAGCCCTGCCGTCAATTCTTCCACGCATACAGATCTCTGTGCCCCAGCGGTTGGGTATCCCGATGGGACGAACAACGCGGTACGTGTACACCAAACATAAATATCAAAACACGAATCGAGATTGTTAATTATTGATATTTTGAGGGGTATGTGAATTAGATGCCGGAAATTTCCCCGTCGTTCTTTCCGATTAAGAGAATATAGCACCACGTAGTTATCTATAGTAGATACGGAGTGTTCATTTGGTGTATATTTTTTTTCGGTTGGCTTCGGGTGTGATGGATGAGGGATGTTTATAGGCGAAACGAAATCGGGTTCGGTTGTAGTATATAAAGCTTGCCTTTCTTCTGTCTAACTTTTTTTGAAAATAAGAATTAAATATCGAAAGACACCCACAAATATTCAATCGTACTCGGCCAACAAGATGGTATTATAAATGCTGAATACAAACAGAAAACCAAACCGAAATCAAAACGGTATCAAAGAAAAACTTCGCCATAAACAACCCATCAATCCTACCAGCAAATCCAAACCGACAAAGAAAAAAATTATAAGAGGAAAAGAAATAAAATCTACATCAAAGCCTCTTCAACCAACTCCCTAGCATCACCAACAACCACCCTCCCAACCTTCTTCAAAAACACCTTCTCCGCGACCTCCCGATACCTCTCCCACTCCCCCAACCCTTCCTTCAGCCCATCAATAGCCAAAGTCTCATACCCATTCTTAATAACCTCAGCAACCTGCTCCGGTCCCAAAAAGCTAACGCTCGAAACCCCACTCGTAGTCCATTTCCCACCTCTATTCCCCCCACTCTTCTTATTCTCTTCGATGAGTTTGTAATAATGCTCGCTGACGCTGACGAGGGTGTTTATGCTGTTACTTTCTTTTCTATCGGATAGGTTGTACGAATCCCGGAATTTAACGAGCACGTCACCTGTTTCGACGAGTTTGTAGAATAGGTCGTCGTATTCGGTCGCTGAGGGGAGGAACGCGTCGCCGGTGGAGAGAGATAATGCGATGGTGTTCACTAGCGTGTCGAGTAACGGCGGAATGCCAGGGAGGTCTTTTAGGTCGGAGGCGTAGGAGGCGAAAAAGCGGATTAGCGACAATAACGAGCGCCAGAGTTCGGTCCAGTGGTATGCTAGAATAATAATTCCTAATCAGTACCTTTTACGAAGTTTGTTTCGGAGTATATGGGTAGGACATACGCAACCGTATCCGAGTCTTTGATAAGAATGAAATGATTCTTAATAATATCCCCAATAACAACGAATACAACTCCACGTCCAGCTTTTTCCGTAGGTTATGGTTCGCGCCATCAAGTGCGACATCCAAAATTGCGAGAATCAAATGTCGTTCGCCCCTCGTCGTCGGTAGATATGGCTGTCGATGTCTACACAGCCTCACTTCGGTCTTCAAATCATCGTGCGCCAGTCGTTTGCATATGGTACTATCTTCGATGATTATTCGGAGTACCAAGAGGTTCAAATGGGCGTATAACGATGATCGCGTGGTTCGGTGGGCGTGGTGGGTGATGTAAGATGTCAGGGAGATATATGCTGCAAATGGTGGTTCGATCTTTTCTGAGGTTTCGGCGGTTGGTCGTGATGATATGAATGTGAATGCGAATAATTTATTAGCGTTGACAAAGTCATAGGTGCCGAGTAGAATGGCCGCACGTAGGCCAGGTCTATCAAGTATAGTTATCAGCTTATGAGATACAGAGGAGAAATGACGGTGATGCAACTTACAGCTGAGCGAACGACTGTTTGACAACATCGACGTCCGGGTCGACTTTTTGACCATTACTCGATGGCGGCCGAGATTTCGAGAGTCCCGTGGCTGCGAGTATGCCACCCAGTCCCATCAGCGATAAGACGCTTCCAAAACTCCATCCTTCCGGCGCATCATCTTGAACAGCGATGTAATCTTCTCGACAACGCGCCGACGCAGCACCAATCGTATAAACAATTTGTCGTATTGACGATTCGTTTACAAAGTCCGCGAGCCGCAACTGATACGAGTTTTGTATCTCAAACTTGTTGTCTACTCGACGTTTAGTAAAAATAATACAGGTAAAGCCCAAGGATAACCCACAATTAGCCAATACTCCTAGTAGGACGAACGGTTCGAACGACATTGACGAGGTCACTGGATCGCTGATAAACTGTGAACCAAATTAGTCTTTCATTCCCCGAATATATAAACTAGACACATACCTTCATCAAAGCCGGGAATAGATCTCTATGCGTAAAATACGACAATAATCCCGTATTAAAAGCCCCGCAAGCAGTGACCAGCGCCACATGAACCGACTTGTAGCGTACCTCCGCTATCAGCTTAATCAGCCATTCCAATCCAACAATCAAAGAAATCGTTCTATCAAAAGATGGATAGTACTAACGAGTTTTCCCGCTCCGGATATTGGTATCCAACACGGCGACAAAATCGGTAAACACCGAATCAATGTTATCCAGCCCAGCCAGTATCGCAATCACATCAGAAGACAGGTTCGTGTATCGCTTCGAGAGGACTTGGCTAAGGAATATCGATATCGTCTATAATTCATATGATAGATATCCACAATTAGCCAACATATTCATCTGCATCTATAGATAATATTTATGGGAAACTCACGTCCAAAGCAGCCTCATCGGCAGGCGTTTCCTTCTTCTTAACCACCGCCACAGCTCTGGAGAATAATTGTCGGGTTTGAGGCTACTTATTTCGAATAAACCGGATAGAAAAGCGCCGTTATCGTTACTTTCAGCCTTTAGTCAAAAACAGGGCCAATAACCCAGCACGTTCGTCGCATACTAAAACAAGAAACAACAAAAGTTTATAAGAAAAGAAGAAAGACCAACCTGAAGGTGTAATAAATCGTCTCCGGACAACGGTTCCATAACAGCTTTCAATCCCGGCGGATGGGGGTTTAATAGAAAGAATTCGGTCCAGAAACCATCGGATTTGGGAGCGTAGTCGTCTTCATCCTATTTAAAGCCCATATTCGTTATTAGCGATTTTGTCATATCGCGACACATGTGACCACATGTCGGTATAAAACTCGACGATAGCAGTCTAACCTTGAACAGCTGCTTGTAGAGAGATACGATCTTGGGTTGAAATGACGGTCGCTCTTGCTGTACCAATGGCGATGCCATCAGACCGGACGACGGGTCGGCAGCCATGATTCGTGAGGTGTCCGAGGTAGTCGGGACGGTAGGGTCAGGATTGTAAGATGGCGCTCGAGCTGAGGGCAGCTCTGGGGTCCCACCAAGAAGGTAAGGAACTGGCCAGGAAGTCGGTTGTATCACGTGATTGATATCAGTCTATCTGGTTCCGGTCAACGGTGGCATTTAATCGAGGTGCTATCGGGGTATCAAGCGCTGGATGGTATAGGGCTGTTGGTATAATATCGGACCTGTGCTATGCTGCACCCGGGTTAGCTGAGTCCGGGGCCTTCTGGCTGCTTGGTTCGATTGAAAGACACCGACAGGTTCGAGTCGAAACGCGTCTTCCTGCAACAAAAAACCTTCGCTGAGCGGAACTTCACATTTCTTCGCACGCGAATCCAACCAAACCTCTCCACTTGCGTATTGTATCATACGGCGCAAACATGTTGTTCGTGGATAAACACCGGCCGAAGACTCTGGACAGTCTGACATACCACCATGAGCTCTCGAGTCGTCTGAAATCTCTTGTGAGAAGCTCCCTTTCAAGCTTGAATATATGGAGCTATAGCTGACATCACCTTATCCAGGCAAACGGCGACTTTCCACACTTGCTCGTATACGGCCCTTCCGGCGCGGGTAAGAAGACTCGGATAATAGCTACCCTCAAAGAACTCTACGGCAATGGCGTCGAAAAGGTCAATCCATATTGCCCCCAAATCAAGCCCAAGCTCAATAACGACATATCAATATTAACATACAAATATACGATAATATAGATTAAAATCGACTCCCGCGTCTTCACGACAACTTCAAACCGTAAACTAGAATTCAACATCGTCGCTTCAATCTACCATCTCGAAATCACTCCATCAGACGTAGGAAACTACGACCGCGTGGTAATCCAAGACCTCCTCAAAGAAGTCGCACAAACCCAGCAAGTCGATCTCTCAGCCAAGCAACGGTTCAAAGTAGTCGTGATAAACGAAGCCGATCATTTAAGTCGTGATGCGCAGGCGGCGTTGAGAAGAACTATGGAGAAATATTCTCCTAATTTACGGTTAATCCTTCTCGCGAATTCCACGGCCAATATCATTGCTCCGATCAGGAGCAGGACGTTACTTGTTAGAGTCGCCGCACCCTCGACGGAGGATATCGTCGATGTATTGAAGAACGTGGGCAAGTTGGAACGATTGGATGTTAAAGAAGGGTTGTGTAAGAGGATCGCGACGGAAAGCGGACGGAATCTACGTAGAGCATTACTGATGTTTGAAGCCGTATATGCGCAAAAGTACACATTCTCTTCCAAATACCCATATTATTTATAACATCATACTGACTATATCTATAATCTACAGCGAAACAGTAAAAGACTCGACTCCCTTACCGCCACCCGACTGGGAAGCTTTAATCGCCCAAATCGCGGACGAAATCATGGCCGAACACACACCCGAACGAATCCTACGCGTCAGAGGAAAATTATACGACCTGCTAACCCATTGCATCCCCCCAACCGTGATTCTCAAAACTTTGACGTTCAAATTAATCCCAAAGATCGATGATGCGTTGAAGGCGGATGTGATCAAGTGGAGTGCGTTCTACGAACATCGGTTGCATTTGGGGAACAAGCCGATATTTCATCTGGAGGCGTTCGTGGCGAAGTTTTTGAGGTTGTTGGAGAGTTATCTTATGGATGTGGATTATGACTTTTAGGATGATGTTGGTTTTTTTTGTATTATATTGAGAGCGTGGTTTTGGGGCCTGGCGTTTTCTAGATCACGATTATAATGCAGACATAGGCGGTCGAAAGATTCGTTATGATCCAAGTTGGAGGCTTATGACCCTTCATGCAAGGCCAGATCAAATATAATTCTACATATCTACGTGCAAGAACTAAAGGCGCATCTAAGTCTACGTCACAGCGCACAATCAATCATATTGAATAAACTCTTTCTATTATATTCTATTAAAAGCATTCTACATATAATCCTAGATCTTCAAATCCATCACATTAGCTTTCCTCCAACAAGCAAGTTTAGAAGACGGTGCGTGTATGGAAAGAGAAAAGTGAGATCAATCAGACATCCAAGGAAGTACAAAAATGCCGGTCATAGAATGTCCCCTAGAAATAGGTTCTAAGTGCGGGGACTACCGTGGAAACAGCGAATGTATATGGAAATTTCATCATAGTGATCTTTGTCCACATAGCGGAGCGTGCAGGTACAAAAGGCATACGATATCGTGAAGAGGGTATTAGCTTACCGATATAATCGAACACGGTTGTTTTAAAGAGATGACAAACTAGAGAAGAATCTTCAAGACTGTTAGTGTGAGAGTCATGATGGAGATGGATAGCGGTGGTGGTGGATGCGGTTGAGTTGGAGTCAGACAAAAAGTTACTGGCAAGTAAACGACCTCTAGGATGTGTAAACTGCAAGGAATGCACGATGCGAAGGGGTCGGGGGTATCTCGTCATGGACGATTAAGAGATGGAAAGAAGTATAGGGTGTTTGTCATCATGTGGGAGTATTTATGGGAATGGATGGAACGGTGATGGTTGGATGCGGGTACGTACCTATACGATGAGAGAGGTGGTGGTGGTGGTAGATGGTTGTAGTTGAAGCGAAGGTGAAGAACTGCTCGCGCTGTCAAATTTTTATATCCCAGAGAAAAAAAAAAAAAAATTGATTGATTTGTTGGAGCGCAACACAACCCCACGCTGATCAGAGGCTTGGCGCTGATCCGCGCGTTGCAGCAACACGACAAACAATAATAACGCGGTGCGTGCAGTGTCTGTCGGCCTGCTTGAGCCGCACGGTCATCTGACCGGCTCTGATTGGCTGCAAAAGACGACTAACTCTCCGAAATTTGCGGCCTTTAATGCTGCCACGCTAACCGTCTCTGGTGTTATTAAGGGCATTTAATGTCTCCGAAAAAGGGGTGCGCGCGCCCACCTTTTTGTATAGGAGAAACTGGCAGTGTTCTTGGTCGCTCTCTGGCTATTTTTTATTTTTTCATTTGTTCGGATGAAAAAAAAGTACCAGCTGGATTGGATGCACGACACTTTGCAGGCTGGTTGGTGAGGTGAGGTGGGTTATGGCCTGCACCCCAAGTCAATTGTGGGGCAAGGTTGATTCACTGCTTGATACACTCGAATCGTGACCGTTAAACATAAACTTTTTTTTATATTGACGCGAAACAACATCACGCCGTAGACAATTATCCCAAATGATCGCATCTACGAAATTTCCAACTGATTAAATTGTAGACGGTCGTAATTTCCAGGGAAATTTCGTTCGCAATAAAAAGATGGCGGGGGACACAGATTAGGACCCTGCTCATCCCATGCCTTGGTTTACCTACCGTGTGGTTGCCCGTGGCCGACTTGCAACTTTAGCGGCTGTCCAGGCCGCGCCAGACGAGGAAAAATTTAATAGAAATTAACCTGATTTTATTTCTTTCTGTTTGAATCACTATTAATTAATTGAATTAATCAAGTTGATTTTCAGTTCCGTGACCGTCTCGCGATCGTTTTTTCATCGAGAAGGAACTCTGTTATCAGCTGTTCGACCTTCTGCTTTGCGTGGTTCTCGGGCGCCATTGGATAGGTCGAGACGTGGGATAGCCGTGGGAATTTTTCCGACAAGCAGAACCGCAAGCGACGTGGTGTGATCCTCCCAGGATACCCTACGCCGTCGACTATCGAGGTGGGTGTGTGTACCAACCATTCGCTGGACTGGGCGTGCGTGCGTGTGTATCTGTGCCTGCGTGCGTGGAACCGGTGGGCTCAATCCTTATTTCTTTCTTAACATCGCCCGTGCATCCGTCCTCAGTGCTTGGTCCCGTTTCTCCCACCTTTTCTACAATTTCACACCCCGCCTCTTCAATTTATTACGGTTCTTTTTTTGTTAGAAATAATTTCCAAGAGTACGTACTTTTTTTTCTTACGTTTTCTATCGCGTGTTATCTTATTTCATTATTTTGTTCACGTAAACCTTTTTCGCTTGTTTTTGAAAAGAAAAAGAACCAAAGAGATAGCTGCAGAGGGGTCTGGGATCAAGGTTTCTCTTTCGCTCGGAGGTCACTCGCTCGCTCACCCCAACCAAGCAACATCGTCACCGCTTGCTTTTCTCTTTGCGCGATAGTTTATCTCACTTTTCCTCCCACTTTTATTATATGTTTCTTCGCGGAAAGATATCAATCTCGTCTATCGCACTAGTCTCAGGGCCCGCCCGTTGACGGTTTGCTACAAAATTAAAAAGAACCGAATTCGAAAAAAACGAAGAAAGCGGCGGGAACTATCAATTTGTTTTATTTTTTTCTTCGCGAGAAATTTCAGAAAAACACCATCCTTTTTCTGATCGCGCGTTAACAAGAGAGGGATTCTTAGTCTCTTTCCCTGATAATCTGGGGCACCAGTCTGAAAAGAAACAAGGAAATCGCTTTCGATACCCGGACTAAGACCCATCTCAAATCGAAAAATACCAACCCCAATCCGAGGGAAATCTCCAACGAAATACCAATAATCTCTGCTCTTCAAATTTGATACAACAATTTTGCAAGGAGAAGGGAATAGAAAGGATAGGATACCCCATCCTTTTCATAGACGAGCGAGACGTGACGAGGGAGGGGGAATTAAGAGCGACGAACTGACCAGGCCCGCCCCCGGTTGTTGCTTTTATTCCTCTTCTTTTTTTTCGTTATATTTGTTACCTCTTGGTTTTTTGATTATCTCAGACCAAGCTGGCGTTTATTTAAAAATCCAAGACAATATCTTTTAAAGTCCGATAACAAACAGGCAGGTCAGTCAGGAGAAACGACGAAAAAAGATAGTTTGGTTGATAGACCGGCGACTGGAGAGAAAAGATTGGCTGAGAAAGATAGAGAGCAAGTGTCGGTATCATTCCTGTTGGACAAGAAGGGACCGGAATTTTTGCCTACTTTGTCCTTGTTTCTGTTTAAACGAGGAGTGATAGCAATACACCGGAAGGACAGAACAGCGAGGACATGGTTATGCGCATGGTTGGCCGACACTGAACGAAACCCGACGACGACGAAGACGACGACGACGACACTTCTTCATCCCTTCTTTCCTCCGACGACAGCGACGAAATAAAAGATAGAATCGTCTTCTTCAGTCCCTCGTTATTTGTTCAGGGAATACGACGACGGCTGTCTGTCTGCCCACCTTCTGATCAGACACACCACTTTTTTTTTTGCTCTCTCTCTCGCCCGCCTTTTTGACCAAATCTCCGTCGACCAGGCGGTTCTCCCTCCCCTTTCAGCCCAGATACCCTCCGCCACCGAACGTCGTTTTTCCTATACGCAAATACTCGTTCTCTCGTTCTCTCCCTCCTTCCTTCCCTCGATCCACTCGGACGGCATTCCACTTTCCCTCGCTTTTTTCACATCGCCAGGTTGTTTTGGGAACATCGAACAGGGACGACAAGTTGAGGGCGGCCACAACACCGACCACAACACATCCAGCCAGGCTCCTTCCTTTGGGGCATCCGCCCATTCCTCGCATTCCCGCCGGCCTCCCTCACCACCACCACCACCACCTTTTCTCTCTTCCTTCCTCCTCTTCCTGCTGACGAACTGTCCATCTCGTCCCTCCGTCAGACACCTACGTATCTCGTAAGTCCATCCACCGTCTTTTGCATTCCTGCTCGCACACGCATCACTTCCCTTCTTCCCCCCCGTCGTGACTCTGTAATCGCTCGCTGCTGGCCACGGGGATCCCGCTTCGTCTATTTTCGACCACACAAACAACACCCTCTTGGCCCTGCGACCATCTTTATTCTTCTCTCGTCCGGTCCGTTCTGTGCTCGTCTGCTGGGGGCTTGGGACTGGTCGGTATTTTGGGTGGGGACGTGGGCTAGTTTTCTTCTGCGACCCGGCGGACGGATCCTTTCCCTGCAGCCATTCCAGCCAGTCCGCTCGTTATCATTCGTGATCTTCCCATGCACACATGCAGGGCCGCATCTTTTGCTCTCGTTCGTGTCTCCCACGCTAATTGAACGACGACCGCAGATATTCTTCTCCCTCTCCTCCAACTTGATATTGTAGGCGCGTTCACTGGCGTTTACTCTCGCCCGCTCACTCCGACCATCCGTCTCTCCGGGCTTGTACTGTTCCCTCCCTTTCCGAACCGCTGGTGACACACGCCAATAACAACATACATCATACCTCGTCCGCATTCACAACATCACCACCCTCACCATTCACGACCGCAGTTCTGTTCAAGAGTGACCGTTCTCCAGACTGCCCGCCACCGCCTTTTTCCACGTGCACACGTCCCGTTCACGCAAACTGTTTTCGCCTCACAAGTAATAGGAAAAAAACAACAGTGCAAAGGAGATACACACGCAAACACCCCCTTGATTCTCTTCCTCTTCGCAAATCCGGTTCGTGAATAGGACAACGTAGTAGACGTTTCCTATTCATAACACCACCCCGGTTCTCTTCTCCATGATGATGGCACAGGCGTACCCTCATCCGCCACAGTTAAATGTCGCACCCCAACACGCGGTTCAACCTCAGATGCACGCTGGACCGCCCGGTCAACCCAATGCCGTCGCCATGCAACATCTAAATCCACATCAGGGCCTTGCTCCCGGCATGGCTCCGCAGTTATTACAGGGTCAACACCTTAATCCAAGTAAGTTCATTTCCGTTCCTCCGTCGACTCCCCATCCATATCTCCCCCGAATCCCCTCCCTGTCGTTGCGAAAGGTCATGTAGATTTTTTCCATACCATTTCCAAATCCTCGCGTTCGACAACGACTCAAAAGGAAATCAAAAAAAATCACTCTTAAACTTCTCTCGGATGCGCGAATTGGTTTGCAAAAAATTAATACAGGTGACCCCGCTAACCACACGACTTGTGCTCTCTCTCTCTTGCATCGCGAAAAAATACAGTGATGGGAAATATTAATCAAATGCATCCAGGATTATTACAACAGTACAGACAAAGGGCCGCGTTAGGTATGTGCTTTCCCTCTTTCATAGGTCGTCTTGCCATGTTAAGGCGATCGATTTTCGACTGGGCTGTTCTGATCTTTTGCTCTTTTAGGTGGACATCCAGGTATCGGACCTGGTTTTCCTGCCGCACATGTCGGCGCAGGTGCCATTCCCCCGCAGTTACAGCAGGTAGGATGCCGCTCTGTTCCCGATCTTTCTTTGATATTCGGATGCACGCTGACACGAGAGGGATCATCAGCAACTACAACATCATCGAATAATGTCACAACAGCAGGCGATGATTGCACAGCAACAACAGGCCGCCGCTCAGCACAATGCCATGAATTTGCAGCAACAGCACTCGCTGCAACAACAACAGCAGCAGCAGTTACAGCAGCAGCAACACATGCAGCAAGCCCAGATGCAGGCTGTTCAGATGCAGCAGGCACAGGCAGCTCACGCAGCGCAGGCTCAAGCGGCACAAGCTCAGGCAGCACAGGCCGCGCAGCAGCAGCAACAACAACAATCACAATCGCAGCCGAATTCTCAACAACCCACCCCTCAGCAGCAACAGGCCGCGATACAGAATATTCAGCAGCAGGCTCAGGCCGCGCAACAGGCTCAAGCGGTGCAGGCTCAACAGGCCCAAGCAGCCCAGGCCGCACATGCTCAACAACAGCAGGCTGCCGCCGCCGCCGCCGCACAGGCTCAGCAGTCTCAACCCCAGGCCCAACCTAATCAGCAGCAACCGACTCCGCAGCAGACCCCGCAGCCGAATCAATCTACTCCCCAGACACAACCCGCTCCGAATCCGCAACAGCATTCTCAGCAACAGCAGATGGCTTTGGCTGCTGCCGCTGCCCAGCAGCAGGCGCTGATGCGACCTCAACAGTACGTACATGTCGACCCTATTCACAGCTGCGGTATGCTAACTCGATTTAGGAAACTCGGTACCGCTGTTCTTAAGTTATTACAGTTCTGTGAGCATCTGAGTTCCTCGGAAGGAAACAAGCGTGATATAAACCACTGGCGGAAGTTCGTTACCGACTTTTATTCTCACACCGGCGTCATGCGACACACACTCTGGCAATCGAATTCACGGGAAACAAAGCGGTTTGAAATCACAACTCCGGTACTGGCGCGATACTATTACTCGTTGTACGAATACGGTATTAAGAACATTCAACTGGTAATGGAAAACGCTCGGGAACGAGAAATCAACGGCATCTCGCATGTGGAAAGCCAGCGGACGAGTTTTATATATTGGTTTGAAAACGGAACGCAAGTTGTGGCCACGGGAACGCTACGTGCTGCATTAAATGTTGCTTCTCAGATCGACATGCTGGAGTTTGATACCACCGAACACACCGAATATGTTCCAAGAAGAATATTCACAAACGCGATACGATCGTTAACGAGTTCACCGGACCAGAAGGCTTCACCGAGGATCAATGCTAAGGCTTTGGGTAAGAGGCAGTTGCAACAACCCGCACCGCCTCAGATTTCGATACCTGAGAGTCCGATTGGCGTTTGGGGTGTTCCCGATCAGGTCGTCAAGTTATTGGAGGTATGGCTCGCCGATATCTGAAAAATATCATTTATCATCTTCTGACGTACTTTAGTTGGCGGAAACGTTATCGAGCATGCGAGATTTATTCGGCTTCTCGCAGCTAAACCCGAATCTCGATCCCAAGCAGGTCTTGCAGGCTTATGTTCAGCAATATCAAAATCAACAGCTCGTGCACCAGCAGAACATGGCACAGGCTCAACAGCAGAACGCCGCTCAGGCTCAGATAAATCAACAACAGCAAATGCAACAGATGCAGCAGATAGCGCAACAAATGCAGCAACAGCAGATCATGGGCATGGGGACACCGCATATGCAAAATGCGGTGCCACCAGGTATGCAAGGGTCGCCGGCGATGCCAAACTCGCCTCATCTATCGCAGAACGGGCTTGGGGCTACCCCGTCCCCGGCGCAAGCTCACCTTCAAGCACCGGGTATGGTTGCCCAGCACTCGCAACAGCATCATGGAGCGAACGGGGCGAACGGGGCGACACCGCAGAATCCGAATACCAGCCCCAGCGTGACGGGCAAGCGCAGGAGAGCTAGCACGGCGGGTGTCAAGACTGAACAACCTGACGATGGCGAAGTTGCTGCTGCCCCGGCTGCGAAGGTAAAGCAAAGTCCGAGAACCGGTAATGCCAAACGCCAGAAGCAGACTTCGTGATGCTAAAGATATACGTTGTCGTGCCGTGCGCTCTGTCTTCGTTTGTTTGATTTTGCTATTGACGATGCTCTGCTACTCGGTTGCTGTTGCAAGTCTGATGCGAAACGATATACCCCCCGGTCTTGCCTGCGAAAATACCCGTTCGACGCTTTTTTATTTTATTGATGAACGCGAGGCCCTTTTGAATTCTTTTATACTGTTTTCTCCAGTTTTATAGCCGCTGTAGATGACGCTTCTGATAACGAGTACACGCATTCATATATTTTTCTTCTTTTTCTTGTTTTCTCTCACATTTTCGATTTCGATTCTCCCCTCCGCATATCTATATTCTCGCCGTTCAAACATCGTCGCCATACATATACTACCACTCCTCTGACACCGCTACCGATGAAACTTGATCATCCTCGATTCCGGCGAATCCAACATGTCGTCCAACAAATTTTTTTACTCCGCGCGACAACCAATTCGGACTTTTTTGGCCCTTTGTTTTATATTTGCTGTCACTTTCTCGCTATCGTACCGGGCCGCCTTAGCATCTTGCATTGTGGTTTTCTTTATATCTGGGTATCGTTTTTGTACTCCTTTGATTAGTTATCTTTACACTTGCTTTTCCCGTTTAAGTTTTTATTTTTGAGAGCATATACTCTTTTTTTCTGGTTTGTTCCAATCCCCACCCCGGCCGGCGACGAAACGGATTAATATAATACCTCCAATTTTTTTTTTTACTATTTTTCTTCTGGGCTGGCATTTTTTATGGGTAGTTACTCTTTTTTTTTTCGATATTTTTTTCTTCCAAGTGAGGGGTTTGTGATCGGTCCAGGTTTTATTTTACGTCTTATCTTTTTTATCTTTTTTCTTGGCTTTGAAAAAAAAAAACTTTATTTGGTATATTGGTATATCCATATTTTTGTGTATAGAGAATACTTCTTTTTTTTATATCTACTATTACTCACATTATCCACTTACTCACTTATTCACTTGACTATCTTGGTCATATCTATCGGTTTACTCGAACAAAATGTGAAAAATTTATTTGGTTAGATAATACCTTGCTTTCTGATTGACGTATCGGTCTGCTTTTCGTTGTATGCTGTTTGATGAATGGTCAAAATGGGTGCTTTTGTTGTGGGTTAGTGGATGTTATATATTGAAATTTGGGAATACTGTTTATTGTATTTATTGAGGTATCGATTGATGGCATTATCTCTTGGTGTGTTCTGCCCATGAAAGCGTATCCAGATTTGCGAGAGTGGTTTGTGTGCACTTGCGTGAAAACCACCGTTGGTGTGACACGGTACGTGAGGGATAGAATGGGGGCAAACGGGGTAGGAAAGAAAGAAGTATCTTTCAGGGTTCGATTCGGTCGTTATCGTGTAGTCTCTATTCAACTGGGTGTGTATAGTTGTCATCAATCTCCTATTCTGCGTGGAAAAAACCATAAATTTAGAGATAATAGATGCGTCGTCTGCTATCATATGGATGGAGCGTGCGGTATTTTTATACATGTCGTTTGGAAGAGTTGAGGGGTCTTATAGACTATCGATTTGATTCTGACTAGTGTAACTTTTATCTTACTGCCTAAAGTGTAGGAAATGCGGAAAAGTTAGGTGTGGAATGCAGTCTTTCTTCCTGTTTCATTGGTTGAGGAGGAAGGGATGTGATAAGCTTTATCTTGGGAATGGGAGGGTTGGATATCTCCGGCGCATTCCAAGATAGAGGTAGTTAAAATATGTCAGGATGATAACGATTTTGATTAGCTAAAGCAGCATATGATATACTATTCTTGATTACGAATTCATTAACTTTATTGATAGTTGAAGGGTGCGTGAGGTGACTTTTCTGTATCCATTTTGAAACTATTCAGAGTGACCATATTACATCCGTCTTTCTCCAATGATTCAATGTGGCTTCATTTTGTTCTCTTGAATTTAGTGTATTATATATAAGTTGAAGCCTTTTCTCGTTATTCGCAATTCGGAGAAGGTCGATACACGCTGAATTATTTACGGCGTGCTAGCACCGCTGCTCCTCCACGCGCTCAATATCAAACTCGAAATCTCGTCGACACCAACGCCATTCTTAACCTGTGCGAAAATCGTGGGCCCCCCTTCTCTGATCTTCTTAGCATCACGGTCCATAACCTACAACCAGCGATATTTTACCATTAGTATCAGATATATTACTAAATTTTCGCATAATTTGTAGATATGGATAAAAAAAGGAAGCGACGCATGCGCGCATTGTCCTACCTCTAGAGAAGCGCCTACGTGTGGTGCTAGATCGGTTTTGTTTATGATCAGGAGGTCGGATTGCGTGATACCTGGTCCACCTTTTCGTGGAATCTTATCGCCACCGGATACATCGATCTATCCCAACATAGTACATATATTGATCAGTATAAGCTCCTACATAGGACGTGTACACTCTTTGATGGGTGAATATATCATTCCCCAGGGTATAGTTAAGTATCAAAGATCCAAAGGTTGTCATTGGGAAACATACGACGTAAACGATGAAGTCCGCCAGCTCTCGACTGTAATTCGCGGCTAAATTGTCGCCGCCGGATTCGATGAGAAGCAATTGGGTGTTGAATTCTTTGTGTAAATCTTCCAGAGCGTGGAGATTTTGCGAGATGTCTTCGCGCACGGCGGCGTGCGGACATCCTCCTGTTTCGATGGCGCGGATTCTTTCGGGTGGTAGAGCTTCATTACGGACGAGGAATTCTTGGTCTTCACTGTAATTTTTTATAGTAAATATGTTAATCATTACTGGGCTGATTGAGAAGCATTCTCGAGAATGGGAAATTGTATTTACCGGGTGAAGATGTCGTTTGTGACGGCTGCGATGTTGTATTTGTCGCGGAGTTCGAGGCAGAGAGCGAGCATCAAGGCAGTTTTGCCAGAGCCGACAGGACTATTCGCAAGATAGATTGTTATTATCTTGTACCAATTGGATAATTCCAACAGCTCTCAAAATTGTATCCCATAATTGACGACACTAACATCGTTGTGATTGGAGCTCTGGAGCTTAGATAGCTACGTCATATCATTGAATCATATGGAAAACTGGTACGTACCCACCGATACCAACTGTGAAAGCTCGCTCTTTGAAATTCCTCCCTTCGACAATTGGCAGCTCGCGTGCGAGGTACGAACCCGGTCCGTCAAGGATTTCATGGGAATGGCCGTGTTCTTGGGCGTTAAATCCGCTGCCGTCGTGGGAGTGCGGTTGCCCACCTTCGTGTGAGTGAGTGTGGGACATGATCTCGAGCTCCTTTATCCTATCCGAATAAACGCACGTGCGAGACCTTGCCGAGTAATTCGATAAAAAGACAAACCAGAACTATTCAAGAGAAATGAATTTTTTGGTTCCGAGGAGATGCTCGACGCCAGGAAACCGAGTAACAGAAGCTCCTTTCTGGTCGAAAAGTCGGTTTTGGGTGGAAAGTCGTTAGGTAAGATTTATGGAATAGCGGGGCAGGTTACACGCTATATATTACGAATCCGTTAGCAAAGAAAAATGGCGGGGTACATCTTGCATGGTTAATATCTCCCCCCCACCTTTCAGCCGGGGACGCTGAGATCTATGTGTATCAGATCAACAGGCGCAGGTCGGATGGGCGGAGGTTTACTTTACCTAGCAGCTATTTTGTTCGTTTTCGGTTGTCGACGGGCGAGCAAGGTTGGTCCTTGACCGGCGCATTTAACTTGCATGGGGTCTGAACTTGACCTCTATGCATCTTGGATATTATACGGTGATCTTATCTGTTCTTCTAGAAATTCTGCGACAGCTTAAAAAGTGGAAGAGGGATGTCGTATGCACGGATACCTGCCGTCTATTAACACTAGATGTTATGCATGAGTCCACCTAGTTGAGAATAGTTGATTCAACAGTGCACCTCGATACGTGCATGCGTATTTCAATGCCCACATGCTCGGATTGGCCGAAGGGACAATCTTGGTAAACGTATAAATCTGCTATTGGATCACGGTAATTGATGGAAGATAGTATCAGGGAATACTATTAGACAATGGCTTCGTACTTTTGCTTCCGCGTGGGATACCAAAATCACGAAGAATGCCTAATGATCAATTATGGACTGTCCATTCTTTTTTTTCTTTTCGTGCATCGAGACAAGCGTCTGTCGCAGCGTAATCTATTCTATCAGGACGAAAGGAAAAAAGGAAATCTTTGAAAATGTATCATTGGTGAGATACAGAAGCAAGGGAAGGAGGAATAAGAGGCCGAGAGCACCATTTGCAGAAACAAGTACACTGCCAGAATACATCGAACTCCTTTGCGACAAAAAAGTATAATCGAAAAGAAATGGGAATGGAGAGATCTTCTTTTGAGGAAACAGCAAGAACGCCTGTAGAACCGTTTTGATCCCCGAGCTTATTTTTGGTTGAACGTAAAAAAGGCAGAGCTTGGTTTTGGATATTATACTAGAGTTGCGACAATGAAAGATGTGCTGAAGGGAAGGACCAGACGAAAAAGAGACGGAGGGCAATGTTAGATGAGTGTAAGACTGGGGCAGCCTCTATAGCAGCTTGAGCTCCAGTTCGCTTTCCCAAATACCACGGCTGGTCATAGTTCATTTCGATATACTCGACCGGTCCAATGCCTCCAACATCTCCGACCTGCTTCCAAACTTCTCCGATGCCTCCTTATACGACACCCATTTCCGCTTCCTCTTTTTCATCTCCGGCCATTCCGAAAGCTCCTCCGTGACGACCATCTCGAAAAAGATAAAAACCGCTTTCGCGGACGATCTGTTATCTCGAATCTGACCTAGCGATTTCGTAACCTTGCCCGTGATGCCGGCTTCCTCCCATGCTTCTCGTTGCGCTGCAGTTTCGGCGGTATCTTCGTCGGTCTCCCAGCCGCCTTTGGGAAGGACCCAACAGTTCGGTTTCCGAGTGGATTCGACGATTAGAACTTTGGCCTTGTCGCTGGATAAGGGTACCATCCCTGCGACGAGGCGAGAGCCATCGGTGCCATACCCTAAATATTCGAAATATGTGTTAGCTACCGGTTTAACCGTTTTCGGTTTTTGCAAGCGCTTAAATCCGGGGGACCGGCAACGATTCATGCAAGCCTTTTGCAGCTGATGAACTATCCTCGCAAGCTCCCCAGCTGAAGCCAGATTTGAAGGGGGAAAGAGACAAAACTCGAACGACATGCTATCTGTCAAGAAAAAGCCCTCTGATTGCATACAATTCTTCGCGAAGAGTGTAGGATGATGGTTTTTCCTTCATTTCAGGGGAATGGAGAATTACGTTGTTTTGTCCTTCCAACACGAGCTTCCATCGACCGCTGGTGGGTACTCGTACTGGTATCCGGACTCGACTGCGAGTATGATGTTGTGGAAGCTTGCGCCATTGTGTGCCGAGTTTTGATGTGTTCTTCCGTCTTGTCGAAATCTGGGGGGGTTTATTTTGCTGGTATCCGCGATATACGGTGAGTCGGTTGACAGCAGGAAAGAAACCGGGGAAATGGAACCTTTTGAACACGAATTGAAGGAGAATCCGGGTTTCCCGATAGTTTCTGGGGAGATTTTTTTCCGTTGCGGCGGGCGGTTGCTTTGAGGAGAGCTAGTCGAGCTCTAAGAAATTTGCAGGTTGGAGCTGAGGTGAACCCTGAAGCTGTCGTCCGAACAAGACCCCGTTCCGGTCAAAAAGCGAATGAACCTGGGCCGTTTGTTCGAGAAGACTTCCCCAGAGCGACGTTGCAGAGAGGAGAAAACAGGTGGCACGAGAGGAAAAAAGGCGGGTTCCGGGGCGAATTGGATGAGGGGAAAGGAAGAGAAGAGGAAGAAAGAAAAAGTTTTCGTCGCCCAGGAGAAGAGGAACCCAAGATGCCTAGACGTCCCGCCGGATCTGGGAGTGGGTTCAGGTTTTCTTGGGGAAGAGGAGAGAGTGGTGCGAGAAAAAAGTCTAAGCTTTTTTCTCTCTTGGGGTCGGGTGTAATATCAATACGGAGCCAACCCTGATCCACAACGGAAACGAAAGGAAAGAAGGGAGAGGGGAGTTCTACGAGAGCGGATTGAGATTCGTCATGGCGAGAAGAGCAGGAGAGGAGGGTCTACTGTGAACGAGCGAGACGGTGGGTGCGAGTGGAGGGGTATATAAAAAGACAGCTCGGGGAGAGAAGAAAAGAGGAAGTAGTCGAAGCCGCGAAAAATAAAATTTTGGCAGGTTGGCGTATTTGGCTGCACCTCACTTGACATTACGCTAGGACAGAGCCAACCTTACGCTTTGAGGACATCACGACCACCGATGGATTGAACTTGGATGTATCGTATACGATCACGAGAGAAGACGTCCCCTCCTCGGCCGTTTCGGAGGAGAAGCGAGGCGAGCAGCTCCGCCTAACACCGACGACGACCGACGCTCTCCTCATGCGCACTAGCGATATCCATTTTTTTTTTTTAAAGCAGAGTCAACGGTCAACAAAAATTGCCCCTCGCCATGGAGAGCCCATGCTGCATCATGCAAGAGAAGCTACAAGCTACGTCCATATGCGTAAGGTAGCCTCCAAGGGTTGGCGTCCGACAATCCCGGGGCGCTGATTTGCTCGTTTTTGGTCCTCCAAAACGTTCGTCCAGCGGATTGGTTTCCGCTCCCTCGGTTCCCCAGGCCAGGCCTATCGCAGCACGAAATGGGCCATTTCATTAATGGCTAGCAAGGAGGAAAAGAAAAACGTGAGAAGGTAGGACCTTGCTTCCTGCATATATCGGTATCTAGAGCCAGAGGAGCCAACCTGATGGACGGGATTTCGCACGTTTTGCTTTCCTGGTACGATATGGGCCTTTAAGCTTATATTTCCATTTTTCTCTCCCTCTATCTATTCGAATCTCTTTGCAGCACACCTGCCCCCGCGGAAGCTCGAAGACGTTCCGGGTAGAAACTTCCACGCACCACCAGATGACGAAAACGTGAAGCAGAAGCTCGCGTGCAGATTTCCTGACCTAGATGGAAGAATTCTTTTCCGCATCCTGTCCTGCAATCTCGAATGTCGGTTCAGATGTATACATATATTGGTACTCATGGCCCTTGCGATCGATGCAAATAATATATCATATCTGTGCACACCAATGGCGTGAACAAACCGTTGGCATAGGCAGGATGATATCAGCGCCGTGTAGATGCAAAACGAGTTCCCGAATCATCCGATACGAAAAGAAACCACTGCAGAAGCTTGAGAAGTCGTTCCTCTAGCCGTCGGCCTTCTGCCATACCACGCTAACAGGTGCTTGATGCAGCTAGCATATGCCCCAAGCTACCTCTTATTTCGTCCACTTTTCAACCCAATGACAAACCATAAACCCAGGCACAGCTGAAGTGGGGCTTCGTTCGAATCGTAAAGGCCAGGCTAGAGAATTTATGCCCTGGATAAATCCAACATCGTTCGTTGGTGTTAGACTTAGTTGGCGCTCGTCTGTTCCAATGTATCACTCTCTAACGCTAAGGAGTTTGGCAAGATAAAAAAAAAGAATGCCAATGTTTGACGAAAAAGACGTTCAACACGCTAGCGACCTGGAGGAAGCATTAAAGTCCAATGGGCACACATGGTTTCACCAAGAGCCAACGTCGGCGAGGTTGTATCGGGAAAGTGGGGTCATGGTGGTTTTCGTGCGCTCTGGGACGAGTTGCCCCGCTTTCAGTGATTGAGCCTCGAGTGCAGGCTTGCACTGCGAGTTTTAACCATGCACGTACAATTGATCAAAAGATATCTCGTGTTTCTGGTTTATCTTCGACCATGACAGCATTGCTAATTTACCACAATCTTGCTGATGACTCGATAGCGATAATGTGTCGCAGGCTAGACAAGAGTGCTCTTTATTTCATACAGACAATTGGGGCTACA
The DNA here is from genome assembly GCA_036971365.1 of Dactylellina leptospora. NCBI lineage: Eukaryota > Fungi > Ascomycota > Orbiliomycetes > Orbiliales > Orbiliaceae > Dactylellina > Dactylellina leptospora. The sequence continues at coordinate 1,289,210 of JAJTUC010000004.1, forward strand.
CCAGTAGCACGATGTCCTGATATATTTCAGGAATTCCTGACCGGGTTGCGCCTGTCCAGCGCGAAACTATTGTACCCCAAGCGAGACAACTAAGTGTAATTTTCATAGCGTTGGAAGTAAGCTAACTCTTAGACGGGTCTAAGATTTGTGAATCGCAACAAGGCTGGATTGCTAGACTTTTGCTCCTGCTCTTATACTTCTTGAATCTTCGAGGTATCAGATGAAAACGTAAGTGCTTCCACCCACAAGTTTCGAGAAGTGGTACCCTAGAAGGATTCGCGTATCTCTATCGGCTGGTTCGGCTGAAAACCTTATTCTCAAGACCAATATCACGCTGATTTTAATTATCATGGGCTAAATGATGCCCTAAATGGTGATTGTGTATGATAACGTGATGGGGGACAAGTGCGCGTAGATCGCCAGTTGTCAATTGGGGCTTTTCTCCTATCAAATATCCCATTTCGTCGTCTCACCCCAAGGCAGCTTTGAGGCCAGCGCGCATACGCAGGGATGTCACCCAGCCCACAAAACCCATGATTTTTTTAACATCAATGAAACGCAAACTTTCAATAAAATGCATGTTATGCAAAGAATGCCTCCAATATGACTGCTTCCGCTAAGGACGATCGAAAGCCAGAAGAAAATAGAGAAACTAAAATCTCGGGCAAGTCGGATCGATTAAGGGCCTCCTAGAACGCAGAAATAGGAGGAAAAGAAACATGGCTGCGATTGAGGCGCTAAGCGGGCCTCAAACCTAAAGCTTGAAATCGATGTACGTGTGCGGCACGACAGGCTCTCAGCCACACCCTAGATTATCCAGTAAACGACACTATCCTGATTATATCTCGAGATTATGCATGCATATGCAGTTGTGGAAGGTTGTGATGGAGTACCGAAGCGCTACACGATCTCTGATAGGCTTGAAATTTGAAATTGAGATATGGATGGGCTTTCTGGGTTGTTTGCAACAGACATTCCTCGAGTTATATATTAAATCGAGTGAGACCCTCCCTCGTGGAACCTTCGACTATAAATACAACCCTTTTTTGTTGGATAAAACGACTCGATATAAGAATAATGTCTAATGCTAGTCGATATCAGGGCATATCGTCTGGTGACGAAACAGACTCTGAAGATGAAACGAAACGTAAACTAACACCAATGTCTGGCTCGCCGCTGAGTACGACTATGGAAGCGTTACCAATATATGCACCAGAAAATCGGAGTCACAAGCCCGTATCGTCTCGTAAACCGGTCTCGACTCGCGACTCGGTATGTGCCTCTCGAACACCTGGAACTCGGCAAAAATGACAACAGAGTGAAGACTAATCTCTATTGCGCCGTATCTAGGAAAAACAGTCGAAATCGGTGGTACATTTTAGCACTCGTGTAGATGCTGAGGCGAAGGTCAGTACTCAAGCGTAGTTTCTCGATTTTACCTGCTAACTCTTAGTCGTAGCGTGCGAGTCCCCCAACCGTCAATACACCACCATTCGAAAGATATATCCTTCGAGGCTCGCTGTCAATATTAATACCGTTCATATTGTTGTTATATTACTTCTTAACGTATCTTCGATGGCTCAGATATCCGGAGGACAGTGGGAAGATGTGGATAGTCAAAGGATACCTCGATGATGCCAATACCGTGAATTATTCCTGGTTCGTTCTCGCGGCATTTGCGTTGAATCTGGGGACATACTGTGCGGCTGGGTCGGTGGCGGCCATGGTGACGTCTGGTAGCTGGAGACCTGCCAATGCGAGAGTGTGAGTTTGGAATCGATGCGGAACCTTCCATCTTCCCTCTTTCTACTTGAGATTGAAATAATAGTATACTGGTTAGCTGACTCCTCGAGGATATATTTTCAGTCTTTTAGATCTGGCTTCGAATAGCTTCGCCGATCCTGGCAGTTGGGTTAAGAGCTTAATCGCTGTGGTCAAGAACCGTTCGTTCTTGGGTTCGATGAACGGATTGATGTGGAATGTGTTCGCTGTACTCAATATTATCGGCTTCGTGGCCTGGCCACTCACCGGTCTGACTATGCAAATAGTTGATGGCTACGCCATCGATCTCAGAGACGGTCTCAGAGGCGGGGATGTGTTCGGTCGGAATGAGAGTAACTTTGAGTACGTCAAAGATGTCTACTTCTCTGTTCAAATTATGGTGTGACGAATTCTTTACTGATCTGAATATATTTTTCTTACAGCTTGAGAGGCGGCCAAGGTCTCTTGGATCGTGAAACCGAAGTTCGGCAAGCTGGGGTTGTCGGGCAACTACCTCGAGGACAATTGTTCACCCTCGCTGGTTCTTCGACACCGGGCAATATTACGGACAATAATATGCTTCCAGACGATGCAACGGAACCTATATTTCTCGCAGCCCAGGCGAATTATCCGTATATCGGGAATCGAGTGTTCGGCTTGCTAATCAGCTACAATTGCTCCATCGTCACATCTTTGAACGAATTCACGATATTGAATCAACGTCAGGATGAATTCGGTGCAAGACCTCCCAGTAATAGCACGGTGGAATGGTACCCTGTGGGAAGCGAGTCTAACGGCTCTACGATACTTTCCTTCCAGCGGTTCCGAAACAGAGACACAACTACACTGAACTTGGGTGCCTCCATGGAAGTCGGTACAAATTTACCCTTCAATAACATCACCAATGTTCGGGCTGGGAGATTTGGTGGTTACGAAAATGTCGAAGACATCCCTGGGATTACCAAGCCTGTTCTTCTCGAAATCGCATTATGGCAGACAATAGAGCCAATTAGACTTCTTTCGGGTACCACGGCCGAAGAAATAGGTTATTCAACCGTCACCAACGTCACCGGGAGCAAAATACCGGAGTTGGAAGGGGTCTACCTCAACACTAGCGCTATCGGTTGTCGTTGCTTTGCCAGTTCGGATATTGGGTATGCGGACGTAGATGGCACCGTCGCTTCCTATTCGAATTTCACAGCCGTTAAAATCACCCCTCGATTGGAGAGAGGGGTCATAGGGCTTCTCCGGTTTGAAATCGCGGCATTCAATCGGGCAGTTTCCGGCAGATATAATACCTTTGATGCGATAAGACTTTTACAAATCTACAACATTCCTCCTACCGAGCGCTTACCGTCATTGTTCACTGATTGGTACTACAACTTGATCACAAGCGGAGGGTTCTATTGGAGGCAGCTTCGAAACTCAGAGTATGACAACGATAAATATGTGCTTTCCGTCATGCAGGCGGAAGATTTGAAGGCTTCCTTGTTGAGGATACTCCATTCGAACGCCTTGCAACTCATGTATGATGGAACCGTTGACTCGTCTTTGGTGTGGAATAATCCAAACATCACGGTGGGGGTACCAGTAAAAACGCTGGTGCGGGGAGTTGTACCGCCAGAGCTGATTCTGGGGATGTTGGCTGTCTGGGCGTTTGGAATCATTCTACTTTCCGCGATTTACCAGTTCCGAAGACGTTGGACTGAGAAACTGAACACGTTCAATATGTTTGTGGTGGGTTCGAATAGACCTAAGGGGATAACTACGGAGGATTTGATGGCGGGTGGTAAGAAGAAACTTGAGGATTTGCCAGTGTCGATTGGGCAATTGAACGCTGGTGGTAAGACCGGGACGATTAAGCTAATAAGTCAGAGCAAAAGTCCGGCACCGGGGTCTATATAACTGATTAGAAACGTAACAGCTTTTGATGTTTGATTTAGTTTGTCTTACAAGTCATTTCATATTTAATCAATTTGATTAAATGGTTGTATCATAAGTGCGTATCTAAATAATTCTGTGAATTCTCGGTGCTGGTCACCCCATATATATAATTGGGGTAGTATTTAAGTGCGACTGATGAATTGCTAGAAAGATAGATGGAATATATCTAAATTTCCATATCTAAACCTTGTTCCCCTATTACTTATTACTTCGACTTTTGCTCTAGTTTAGAGCTAGCCTCATTTCCAGCAACTTTTCTCCCATCCGGTAAAACCTTCTCAGTTTTTTTGACCTCCCATAGGACGAACGGGTATACCAAATCACAGATCAAACAAGTCACCCACAAAAATATACTATGCGGTGACATGAAGTACTCATGAGCCTCTCTCCAAAAATACCAATACCAGCCATATATAACGTAAAATCCGAGGATTGAGCCCATCGTCCGCGTACCCCTACGTATGTTAGAATAAATAATTTTAAGAATGGTGACCAATACGTACCAGATAGCCCAGCTGACACCGCCAGAATGCTGCCGCACGACCAATTGACACAAACTCGCAGCGGAAAGATTGACCTGACACAATATCGCACTCCAATACCCTAGTTCAGTGGTATCAGGTCCAATAACCCCTCGATAATATTTCCCCTCTCTCTTCCCAATACCATTATCAATCCACCATTTCGCGAAAGTGTAATGCGCCAATGTGGCAGCAGAAATCATGACAGTGAGTATCTCTCCAATCCTTCTGGCAACAACAGGAGCGTGTCCCCAATCATATTTAGCGAATTTGATGGTTCCGTAGACCATCCCGCAGTCTAGGATTAACCATGACGCGAATACGATTTTTTCAAGGGGTGATTCGACTACGTAGAGACAGTATACAGCTTCCCAAGCGAAATTGAGAGCGAGGGCGAATAATGGCATGCCATAAGCTTTCGTTTTGAAGCTTTCTCTGACGTAGAGGATGTAGCAGATTGTCCATAGTCCACCTCCTATTTTGAGGAGGGCGTTGTAGGTTGGTATAACATATGAAGGGACATGAGCAGGAGGTATGTCGTTGGATCCCATGTTTCGATCGACTATTGTCAATTATTTTGATGGAAAGGTCTATGCGATTTAGAAAAGTCAGCAAGAGCTCAAGGGCTCAGCTTGAGCACGAGCTTATGGAGTCGCGTTTCTCCAACATAAGCAACACAATATGCACTCGGTTTTAGGTACCTAAAGTTGGTAAACCTCGGTAGTTAAGGAAGCTAATGATAACAGATCGGGGTAAGATGTGGCCGGTGTTCTCTGGTATTTCTATTCGTGTAACATCTCTATCCGCCTGACCTTATTTCAAGGAATGTTCATCGGCGAGGCAGTCATCGCGACAGTGATATGATTTTTTGAAACTCTTCCTGGTTCAGCCTCTCCGTTTCCTCGAGTTCCAAACATGAAGAATGCAACCATTTCTCCTCCGCTGGGCAATGAGCATTCAATATATCAACTAGTTTTACCGTGTTCGAACTGCGGACCCCACCACCAACGATGATTTCAATCTTATTTTCGACGTTCTTTAGAATTCTAGCCAAAGTATCCGTATTTTTAATTGCAGACCCGGGTCCAGCCGAGGTCAGGATGGCGTCGATTCCGCATTCCTCTAGGTCACACAACGCTTTGACCCACCCCTGAACTCCATCGGCGTCGGGATAAGACGCGCCGACGAGTTCGTCAAAAGCTCTGTGAAACACAGCCCGATATGGTCTTGCAGCGGCGACAAGACTTTTACACCTCTCCATGTCAACTTCGCATCCTAACGGTTCACCGTTATCGTCCGTTATTTCTTTCAGAACACCAAAAACAAAACCGTCGCCTCTGTTTTCATTCATAAACCCAGAGTCCTTGAATATATTTATTTGCTTCTCCATCTCTTCGAATTCGTCATTTGAGTAGAGAAAGTCTCTACCTGGCGGTGTTGGTGGACCTCTAGGCCGGATCATGACGCGCACCGGGATATCTAGTTGTTTTAAAACCTCAAGATCTTGAACGGAGGGCGTCAAGCCGCCCTGCGGATAGGAGCCATAGGCGTTCAATTCGATTCGATGAACCCCTAACTCTGCGGCGAGGAGGCCGGCGCTCGGGCTGAAAACCGGAACCTCGAGTTTTATTGTCATTTGGGTATATAAACTGGAAGCGTTGCGGGTGTTTGTTTAGGTCACTTTGCGTGTTTCGGAGTATAATTTCTGGACCAAGTTTTGAGAAAAAGACTAAACATTCGCTTCTTTCGTGTGAATAGCGGCGGACTATCTTGCTATCCTCTCGATTTAACTTCGCATTGATGCATTTATAAGTACGTATTCAGCTATCAATTGATTGAAATTTATTGTCATTGTTGTCAACACCTTGAAAGTTTTTATCCAGATTGGGAGGCCCATTTGAGTGTTGACAGTCCATCTCCAGACGCCTCGAAACATTCCTACGAATCACTAGGTTTAGTGAACACTGGCACACTGGGAAACAATAGAATAGACAGGATAAAAATACTAAGACATCTAATCCCAAGCGGCGGAACTCGCTCTGGATAGGAATTAGTATTTTGCTACGTAACTAATAGAAGAAATACAGGGATTCAATTCACCATCCTAGGCGAAAAACCCATGATATCACACAGCCAGGGGTCTCACGAAGACCGATTCACTGCTCAAGCAGTCAGCCTCACTCGCATATTTAATCACACCCTCGACAAAAGCCCTGGGAAATCCTCCGCTGGGAGCGGACCGGGGACCCCGTTTGGCAGGGAAGCACTGATGATCCCAATCATCATAACACCTACGAGTCAGCTCTTGGAGTCACATTTGTGATGGAGATTTCGAAATCGCAGCTCCGTGCGTGCATAAAATTAAGAAAAAAGTGTGACCAGTCCTGGCAAACAATTTGGTGAAACGCCACACTTTATCTTGAAATTGCTTAGTATGCAACGCTGTGACGGGGGTGTAAAGAAACAATTCTGTGCCTTGTTAGAGCTCTTCTCGAGATTAGAATAACAAATTGGTGGTAATGCTCATTACTAGGGCTAAAGTGTACGAAGTAGTTCAAGCCAAGGCAGCAGATATCCAGGAATGTATTGCTAGAGTGTGACCGTCCCGATGGAATGGAGTGAAGGATATGGGTCTAACTAGATCAATGCTTTCTCTCTCATATTTCTAAATTTATTGATATATAAGACCTCCAACCCGGTTGCTGGGAAACCTTGAAAAGTCGGCTTAACCTCATGCATTTAATTTTCGCACCATTCTATCGCAAACTCTCACTGAAAGCAGCATGGATTTGAACTACTTTCTTCTCACGGGTAGTCTATTCGTCTTCGCTCTATTCACAGCTACCACAATCACCATATACGCCATCAAGCTTCATCGTTACTGGCGGGATATTAAATCCACCCCTCTGATATGGCGCAACAAATACCCTTCCTTCGAAGAACTCCACGCCCTCTTCGATCGCGGCGACATAATGCTCTCCGCAGTCTTCGTCGCTTCAGCTCTCCAGCTCTCTCACCCTGAGATGGCGAAAGCTCTCAAAGCGCACAGCACTTATAAATCCGATCCTTGGCGTCGAATAATTCGTACCTTATCATTCATATACATCATGATCCGATCAAATAGCACTGAACGACAGCAAGTCATCGAATGGTTGAGGAAGCTTCACCGAAGTATTCCCTTATTCAAGTTTGAGACCAACGTTCTCGTTTTTGCGACTTTTGCGTACGGGCTGGTCAAATCGCATGAGGTTTTAGGAAATGTCACTCCTGAGGAGGTGGACGGAATTGTGAAGGGTGTTATGAGCATGGCTGACAAGTTGGACCCGGAAGATAAAGGGAAAAAGGTACCAAATACTATGGCGGACATCGAAATATATCTTCGGGATCAGTTGCCATTGGATTCGGATGGACCGGCGATATTGAATGCGCAATTTGATGGGTTATGCAGTATGCGGAAAGAGATCCTGCGCCAGGGCTACATTCAGTTTTTAAAACATCCGCTGATGTCCATTAAACTGTGTCTTGTTCGACTTTATGTTCGGCAGCTCTCGACCAATGTATTGAAGCAATCGGCCACACAGAGCCCGATCGAGCGGTCGATATGGTGGTGTGCCAGAAAGTTCCACTGCTTTCTCTCATATTTTCATTATAGCGCCTGTCCAACGGAACTCACATTCGATGGGATGTTAGATCTTCTGGTTACCGGAAACCCTCGAATGGCGAACGTCCCGATCGATCTATACCGCGAAATATTTGGACATAAGGAGCATGCGATTCCCATGACCTTGCCGGGACAGGCGTTACGTCGTTTCGCGGATATGGAAGCTCACCTCCCAAGAATGGAAATTGACCAGCGACCCATGCCTACCATCCCTGGATTCCGAGAAGAAACCGTGGAATTGGTCAAATGTTCCTATTATCGCGGAAAGCTATTGGGTAGCCCTGGTCATCCACCGCGACATCTCGGTGTCATTATGGATGGAAACCGACGGTATTCCAAAGGGAGAGGGCTGAACAGCGTGCTTGCCGGACATCAGGTTGGCGCCCATAAGCTTCTTCAAGTTATGTCGTGGACGTTTAGTGCCGGTGTTCGGAATCTTACTGTCTGGGCTTTATCAGACGATAATTTGAAAAGAGGTCCACAAGAGCTGAATCCGCTGTTCTCTATGATGGCCGAGTACATCCGCGAGATGATGATGGGTGACGCGCCATTTTCGGTACCTGATGTTCGATTTCGAGTGGTCGGGGATAGATCCATCCTTCCTGACTACCTTAACGATATGATCGTTAAAGCTGAAGCTGCTACGGCGGGCAATACGAAATTCAACCTCCAGATTGCCATTGGGTACGGCGGCCGTTCCGAGGTGACAAGAGCAACAAAGATGGCCGTCACTGCCAAGATGGAGCGGGAAGGGATTTCGATCGAGGAAGCGGTGGAAAAGGTGACCGAGGCGGATATTACTCGGCAGACGTATTCGGCGCAGCTGGGACTACCGCAAATTGATGCAATATTGAGGACGAGCGGCGAGAATCGACTGAGCGGATTCGCGCTGTGGGAGTCGCATCATGCGGAGTTTGCCATTGTGCAAGAGAATTGGCCTGCGCTTAGGCAGTCGACGTTTCTCAGAAGTCTGTTTGATTTGTCAAAGAGAAATAGGCGGTTTGGGGCGTGAATGTATCTTTCGTTTTGACCTGTATATATTGAGCGGGGTACTTGTATTTATAGAGGCGTCCCATTCCCTAGCATTTTGTTATTCGTCAACTTGATATATTTATTATTAGCATCAGAATCGCCGTAGAAGAATAGATATATCGCTCCACCGCATTAAACTCGCTTCGTGAGATTGATTGGGATAGATGTCCGCATTCGAAGGAGGGAGGTTGGTGGTGGGGCCCGCGTTGGAAAGATGGGACGACTTCGCGTGGAGGGGCAACCGATGCCGGCGGTACAATTTTAAGCACAGACACCATCCTGTGACGCATCTCTGGCCAATGGACCCTTCTCCAATATAAAATTTATCTCACAGGGTCGGAACACTCTCTTTCTCGAGTTCAGCAATCGATCAGTCGGTCCAATTGATCAATCGACCACTCAAACATGGCCGCCGTCCAAGTCACCACCGAGAACCTTGAGCCCCGCCTCGAGCGGTGGGCCGACAGGTTGAAGAACCTCACCACAGCATCGCTCACATCCGTCGCGGATTACCCTAAGCCGGCTGAGTCCAGAGTCGTCGAAGCCGTTCACTCGATAACCTTGCCGGAGAGTATCCGTTTTTCTCTGCTACAATTGGCGATCACAGATGGCTCGAATCATGCTTCGCCGTTCACCATCCTTCTAGCAGCATTCGCGATACTCGCATTTAGAATTACTGGGGACGAGGATATAAGCCTGGCCACAAGTGCGGAAACCAAAGAGCCATACGTCTTACGTCTTCCGATCACCGGGCAGACGAGCTTTATTTCGGTCCTGGAGGCTGTACAAAAGGTGACTTTCCAATCGTCTGAAAATTTATTGTTATCGATAACAGTGCTAACGAGCGCTATTAGGCCGAACAAGTTGGCGCCGCAGATGCAGTCCCATTCTCCGCTCTTCTTTCCTACCTCCAAAAGAAATCCAAATCTAAGACCCCGCCGTCATTATTCCGTCTCTCTCTCTACCATGCCCCGGACGCACCGTCTATGCAATTCCTCGCCTCCAATGAACTCAACACCGACCTCAACATTTACGTTGAACTCAAACCTCTCTCACAAGCCTCCTTGAGATCCTCTGCGTTAATACCCGATATCACACTCTCAGCGCATTACAATCAGTTGGTGTTCAGCAAAGCTAGGATATCAACAATGATTGATCAATTATTACAAATTGTGAAAATCGGTGCTACAAACCCTGCAATTGGAGTCGGCGCGATATCTCTAATCACGCCAACTCAAAAGGATATTCTACCGGATCCAAAGAAGAATCTCAACTGGAGTTCCTTCCGTGGCGCTATCCACGACATATTCTCTGAAAATGCTAAAAAGCACCCGGAAAGACCTTGCGTTGTCGAGACACCAGATTTCACAGAGCCCGAGTCAGTGGAGAGGGTATTTACTTATCAACAAATTGACGAGGCATCAAACATTCTCGCGCATCATTTGATCAAATCTGGAATTCGATTGGGCGATGTGGTTATGGTATATGCATACAGAGGAGTTGATTTGGTGGTCGCAGTATTCGGTGTTCTCAAAGCTGGTGGGACATTCTCAGTTATTGATCCACAATATCCGCCTAATAGACAAAATATCTATTTGAGTGTCGCAAAACCCAAGGCTCTGGTCGTCATTGAGAAGGCGGGAACGTTGTCACCAGTGGTCTTGAAGTATATCGAAGACGAGTTGTCATTGGTGACTCGTGTTCCCGCTTTGGCGATTCAAGCGGATGGTACCCTCCTGGGTGGTCAAGATGCGGATGGAAACGACGTTCTAGCGGCCGAGGCAGAGCTCAAGTCTAAGAGCCCTGGTGTGATTGTTGGTCCGGATAGTAACCCCACGCTATCGTTCACTTCGGGGTCTGAGGGTATCCCCAAAGGTGTGCGTGGTCGACATTTCTCGCTCACATACTACTTTCCCTGGATGGCTGAGACCTTTGGGCTTTCTGAAAAGGATCGATTTACTATGCTCAGCGGTATCGCGCACGATCCGATCCAGCGAGATATGTTCACTCCTCTCTTTCTCGGCGCGAGACTTTATGTACCAACCATGAACGATATCGGTACACCGGGTCGTCTTGCTGAATGGATGTCGGAGAACGAATGTACCGTCACACATTTGACACCGGCTATGGGCCAGCTATTGAGCGCCCAAGCTACTGCTGAGATTCCGTCATTGCACCACGCTTTCTTCGTTGGTGATATTCTCACCAAGCGTGATTGCTTACGCCTTCAAACTCTGGCTAGGAATGTCAATGTCGTCAACATGTACGGCACGACTGAGACGCAGCGTGCAGTTTCGTACCTCGAAATCCCATCTTTGGCTAAAGATGCTACGTTCAGTCAATCGCAAAAAGATGTCATTGCAGCTGGTAAGGGTATGCTGGATGTCCAGCTACTCGTGGTCAATCGACACGATCGGACACAAATCTGCGGTGTTGGAGAGATCGGAGAGTTATACGTCAGAGCTGCTGGATTGGCGGAAGGATATCTGCAACTGCCGGAACTTACCCAGCAAAAGTTTGTCAAGAATTGGTTTGTGCCGGAGGATCAGTGGAAGGAGCAGGAAACTGGTGGAAATGAACCTTGGAGAGATTTCTATATGGGTCCTCGGGATAGACTGTACCGAAGCGGCGACTTGGGACGGTACACACCCAATGGCGACGTGGAGTGCTCTGGTAGAGCCGACGATCAAGTCAAGATTCGAGGATTCAGAATCGAGCTTGGAGAGATTGATACTCATTTATCGCAGCATCCGCTTGTTAGAGAGAATGTTACTCTCGTGAAGCGTGATAAGGACGAAGAACCGACCTTGGTGTCTTACGTTGTTCCTCTACAAAACAATGAATTGGACGCCATGGAAAGTGCCGATGAAAGCGCGGTTGAGGGAGACGAAGATGTGGATAGCGATATCATTCGAAGGCTGAGACGGTACAGAAAGCTGATTCAGGATATCAAGAAGTATCTTGCTACTAAATTGCCGGCTTATGCGGTTCCTACTGTTGTGGTTCCAATGAATCGCATGCCATTGAATCCCAACGGAAAGGTTGATAAGCCTGCGCTACCCTTCCCAGATACTGCTATGATCGCGGCTGCTACTAGTGGAAGGAGGAGGAGACTTACTTCGACAGCTGGGGAGCCGATGGAGGCTTATGATGCGGCGTGGTCGCCTACCGCTAGAGCACTCAGAGATATCTGGAAGAGTTTGCTGCCGATGGTTACTGAAAAGATTCAACTGAACGATGGATTCTTTGATCTGGGTGGCCATTCTATTCTTGCTACTCGAATGATTTTCGAGGTTAGGAATAGGTTTGCTGCAGAAATCCCCCTCGGATTGGTTTTCAAGCAGCCGACACTTGGAGGATTAGCGTCGGAAGTAGAGAGGATCAGCCAGAGTGTCGAAATTGGATTGGAGTCTCTACCAGAACAAGCCGTTCCTGCAGACCAAGAATCGGAATACGCCAAAGATGCGCGGGAGCTTGTCCATAAGCTGCCAGAGAGCTTTGAGCCTGCTCCAGAGATTGACGTTTCTAAGGAGCACAACGTATTCTTGACCGGCTGTACCGGCTTCCTTGGTGCTTTCTTATTGAGGGAGCTTCTAAACCGAGAGTCACCAAAGGTGAAGGTATATGCTCACGTTCGAGCTGAGAATGCCGACAAGGGCTTTGACAGGATTAAAGCCAGCTGTGAAGCGTACGATACATGGTCTGATTCATGGACTGATCGAATCGTGCCAGTTGTGGGCGATTTGGGTAAGGATAACCTTGGAATGGATGAGTCTACTTTGGCAAAGGTTACTTCGGAAGCAGATTCCGTTATCCATAATGGAGCCCAAGTCCATTGGGTATACCCTTACAGCACCCTCCGAGCGCCAAATGTCATTGGAACACTAGCTGCTATCAACTTGTGCGCGACTGGGAAACCAAAGAGCTTTGCGTTCGTTTCGTCGACGTCAGTGTTGGATAACGACCATTACGTTGCACTTTCTGATACCATCTTGGAGCAAGGCGGGGCCGGTGTTCCTGAGGTAGACGATCTCGAGGGCTCGGCAAATGGCTTGGGCAACGGTTATGGACAGAGTAAATGGGCTGGTGAGTTTATTACTCGTGAGGCTGGTAAGAGGGGTTTGAAGGGGACGATTGTCAGACCTGGTTATATCACCGGTGATACTGTTACTGGAGGTTCGTATTCATAATTCCTCAATACTTGAATCTTGACATCTTGCTAACAGAAGATAGTTACGAATACGGACGACTTTTTGGTTCGTATGATTAAGGGATGTATTCAACTTGGCCAAACACCGGATATCCACAATACAGTCAACATGGTACCGGTAGATCACGTAGCACGAGTCGTCGTTGCATCAGCATTCTATCCACCCGCTACACCATTAGCAGTCGCCCAGGTCACCTCTCACCCACGACTGCGTTTCAACGAATTCTTGTCTACATTGAGCACGTACGGATACGCTGTCAACAGAGTTGATTACATCCCCTGGCGCATCGCGTTAGAACGACATGTGACGGAGATTAGTAAAGATAACGCGCTATACCCATTATTGCACTTTGTCTGTGATAATTTACCGCAGAGTACCAAGGCCCCAGAACTGGATGATGAGAATGCGAGGAAGTGTTTGAAGAAGTATGATGAGAAATGGGTTGGGGGTAGTGGGGTGGATGAAGGGCTAATGGGTGTTTATTTGAGCTATTTGGCTGGAATTGGATTTTTGGAGATGCCTAAGGATGGGGAAGGGAAGAAATTACCAGAGGTTGTGGTTGGGGAGAGGAGCAGGAAGAGGATGAAGGAGATCGGTGGACGGGGTGCTATGGCTTGATCAAGACTATGGGGTATAATAAAAGCTTGTGAACTATTAATATATTAGAGCATTTTACTGGTATCAATATTTGGGAATAAACTTCTTCACTCCACATAAAATGTCTTTATATTCGATGAGGTTGAGGTCTGGCGATATCGGCGGCGGACGTGCACGGGGAGCCTCCCCGAAGCATACCGGGCGTCCTCCCCGGATCCCTGTCGCAGGCTAAAACCTGTGGATAAACTTTCGGCCCGCAAAAGTAGCAGGAACCGATCGACTCATTTTCAGAACAGACGACAATGTCGAGGTCAAAGTTGGGCTTTGATTCTTTCTGTTCTGCGACGGCAGCACCAGCGCACGGCATCACGTTACACAGCGGTAGCTAATTGTACATAGCAGCAGTCGCCATGAAGGTACGTACTGTTCCTTTGCAACTTTCCAACTTCCTGCTACCCTTACATTTCCCGCCACGATGACGGTGCTAACCAACGGCGAATCGCGAATCTGGCAGATCAAAGTCCAGCCGTCTCTTGAGACGCTGTCGGATCTTATCAAGACAAGTTCTGAGAAGGAGAACGCACCGAATGTGTATCCTTTGTGTACATCGATACCAGCCGACTTGTTGACGCCGTCTGGAGCCTACCTCAAGCTCACACACAAGTATGACGAATGTTACTCTCGAGAGATTCCTAGCGCTTTGGTCTAATATATACTTTGGAACAGGACTAAGCCAGCCAATTCATTTCTGTTTGAGTCCGCTCCAAATACGGGATCAATTGGGAGATACAGCTTTCTAGGAAGCGGTACGTCGCAACTCACCCGGCGTGGATAGACTACAACTAATAGACAACCAGAACCTCGAAAGATTATCAAGACTGGTCCTGGCCACGGTCCCGAGGTCGATCCTCTCACCGTTCTGCAAGATGAATTGGATCAATACAGGATAGCCAAGATCCCGGGCATGAAGCTGCCGCCTCTCTCTGGTGGAGCGATCGGATACGTTGCCTACGATTGCGTCAAATACTTTGAACCGAAAACCGCTCGACCACTCGAGGACATTCTCCATGTTCCCGAGGCTCTCTTCATGCTGTTTGATACCATTGTCGCTTTCGATCATTTCTTTCAAAAAGTCCAAGTCATCACTCACTTGCATCTTACTACTCCCTCACCATCCGAATCAGAACTGAAGGACCTGTACGACACGGCGTACAAGAATCTGTCGCTGGTTGTGAACACGATCGTTGAACCTTCCGTACCACTGCCAATCCAACCTCCGATCGTTCCAAATCAGCAATACACTTCAAACATCGGCCAATCAGGCTACGAAGCACACGTCCACAAACTAAAAGAACACATCGTCAAAGGAGATATCATCCAAGCCGTCCCCTCCCAACGCTTCGCCCGCCCGACGACCCTCCACCCGTTCAACATCTACCGCCATCTCCGAACGGTCAACCCGTCACCATACCTCTTCTACGTCGACTGTGCCGATTTCTCCCTCGTCGGAGCATCACCGGAACTCCTCGTCAAAGCGACGAACTCTAAGATAGTCACGCATCCGATCGCAGGAACCCTCCCACGTGGTGAAACCGAAGAGGAAGATGCCGCCAACGCAGCCCGTTTATCCGCTTCGATCAAAGATCGCGCCGAACATGTCATGTTGGTCGATCTGGCTCGTAACGATGTAAACCGCGTCTGCGATCCGTTGACGGTCAAAGTCGATCATTTGATGAATGTGGAGAGGTTTTCTCACGTTATGCATCTGGTTTCCCAGGTTAGCGGGTATCTCGCGGAGGGGAAGACGAGGTTTGATGCATTTAGGAGTATCTTCCCTGCAGGGACGGTTAGCGGAGCGCCGAAAGTTAGGGCTATGGAGTTGATTGCTGAATGTGAAGGGGAGAAGAGAGGGGTTTATGGAGGTGCGGTGGGTTATTGGGGGTACGATGATCATATGGATACTTGTATTGCGTTGAGGACTATGACGGTCAAGGATGGAGTTGCATATCTACAGGCCGGTACGTGGTGATCTTAAATACCCTCTTCGAAACTATGAGGTTTCGTGAGTAACTGATACTAATGATCTCGGTTATAGGTGGCGGTATTGTCTACGACTCCGTCCCGTTCGATGAATGGGAGGAGACCATGAACAAAGCCAAGAGTAATATGATTGCTATTAACGGAGCCGAGGAACGATATGTCAACGAAATCGAAGGGAAGATTTAAGGCCTTGATGTGAAGGGTATAAACTTGTATGCTTCTCACTGTTATTCTGATACGGATACGTAGCTTGTATCTTTAGACCCTGTGCCGCATTATCATAGCTTTTCTGTGTAGATACATTCATAGACTTCAAAATCAACGGGGCAGGAATTAACCCACCCGATACAAGTTCATTGGGCATCCCGTAATGGGTAGAATATTAGCGTTTGGTGAAAAACGGGAAGATACCGGCCACCGGTGGCCATGGAACCATCGGCTTTCATCCTCCTGCAGAACCTAAACTATAATCTATAGCCAGGATTTAGAAATTGCCATTGTTATTAACGATAATGACCAAAAAAGATCAGAAGATGCCTTATGAATCCCGCTGACTGCCTTATTACACGTGTGGGCGTTCTTAATACATATCTGGTGATAGTGTTTGCGATCTTATCCAACCAAGCCTTATAGGGCTCAGGTTTCATAAAAACAAGCATTGCGTGCTTAGATCCTGCTCCACCGGTCAATAAACATTTGACCCGCACCAATAGTTCTCGAGCCGACGGGGTACGATGATAGGCAGGTCTTCTCAGCTAGGGGTTATCTCCGTTTCATGAGATAATATGTCAATGTATTTGTTAGCGACAGGATAATTCGGGATTCATCCGCGGATATTCATACCCTATAAGTTAGAAGATTTCATGCATGCATTTCAAATGCAACGGCTTGATTGGTGTTGGTTGAATAACTGGCCTGTCTGTCAACGACATCCACATTTTCAAGTCCAAGATACAGATTCAGATCAGTCATTCTGCCTTATCAGGCCTCGAGCCTTACTAGGAATCATAATGTGATTGCATTTCATAATATGGCAATGGGAGAAAAAAATAAAATAAAAAAAAAATGCAATAACGTGATGCATAGCGATAACTTTTGTCTTAATGCGGCTGAGTGGATAGTGCCAGAGGTCGCGGTCGGGGATACTCCAAATTGGGCGTTGGTTCCGCGAGAACTTACGTGTCGGTGTGGGAATTGGTCATGCTGTTTGGCGATAGTATTCGATTGATATTGCCTTGGCGAGGGGCTTAGCTACACCGGACAAGCTTCGCTTGGAAAAAGCTTGATAGTGGTGATAATTTATCCTTGAGGGCTTGGACATAGGATATGTGTTTTTGTCTTTAACAAATAAGTCAGGGAGGAAATGAGATTTTCATTATATAGGCCGCAAGATAGGTATCTAATGTAATTACTTGATGCCAATCGAGCTCGAGATTAATCTGGATCGCGAGAGAGTCCAGTCAACACACGCGGGGTCCGACGGTGCCTCCTTAACCAAGGTATGCGGAACAGAGTATACATGACATATCTCCGCAGTGCAATATCGTTTGGTAAAAACTTCAAATTTTCTACCTCGAGAATGCTGAAGGATCTTGTTGGTTACTATCATATCAAAATAACTGACTGTTGTATGCCATCCAATTCTGAAGCGCTTTGTTCGCGTCATTTTACAAGTATACGCCACTCAATTCTTACGACCTATATCGCAGTTAACTGTCAAAGTATGTTTGTAAAGTTGATAGCTAGCCCCACCTCTCAATACATTTCAACGGTTTGGTTTGCAGGTAGAGACCCCTCACGAAACGAGGTATCCTGTTTGGGCCACAAATTCGGTCTAGCCCGACAACTAGTCTGCAGCGGCTGAAAAGAAAACACCGAAGTTTCTCGAGGTTGTGAGGTTTTCAATTTGGCGCACCTGACGGACAGGAAAGTCTGTCTTCTAGCCGGTGGCGTTTTTCCCCTCTGAGAAAGCTATCAATCTTGCATAAGTATATCGCATGTTCGGCATAGTCCTAGCCCTATGGAAAGCTGCCTTATCGCTCAGCCGCAAGACATTTGCTCTAGCTATTATATAAACATGGGAGCTGTCCAAGGATGTGACTATCCTTCTATCCGTTGCCAAACTGTAAAATAAACACTCTGCCCATCGTCGCTATACCTTGACCTTATTTCCGACAGCTATCGAACAGCTCAAGCTCCTCAGACACAATAATTTCAAATCAAAAGGATGTCTGGATACGATGCAGTTGGACAAGACCCCACCGGCCCGTATCAAGCCGATGATTATGATCCGAAACAGGATATAAAAGACGTCGAGAAGGTCGCCAAGTTAACACAAAAATTAGCTGTAAGTAATCAATCGAGTTATCAATGTAGCTTTTAAAATTGTCCGCGGTTGTTGTCAAGTTTTAAAGTTACCGCGAAAATACTGATCATTGCCATGTTTCTATAGAAAAGCCAAAAGCGGACTTTTAGTCTGCAAGTTTTCGAACGAGTTGTCAATCTCATGGCTGCGCTAGCTATCGGCGGTATCATGGCATACACCTTGGACAGATTCATCGTAACCCAGCATGAACAAATCAACGGGACTGGCCCATTCGGTACAAACCCTAAACTATGGCCCACGTACGTAATGGCTGGTGTCGCTTTGGCCAGTATATTATTCAACTCTGCAGTTTTAATGGCGTACTGCTGTGGAAGGAAGGCTGCCGACAAAGTCGCTCGTGGGAGTAGTTACGTCAAGCTGCTAAGTCCCATTGGTCATTTGATTATTTGGGGAACTTCGGCGGGATCTTTCCGGGTGGCTGCTACGGGGTCGGATATCTGGACTTTTTCTTGTTCCGAGGATCCTTCAATTGTCGCGATCCAAAAGAATTTCGAGGATAAGATCAATTATGACGTTCTTTGCAAGACAAACGTAAGCTTCTGGGGTAAAGTTATGAGACTAGGACGTTACTAACATTGACGCATAGACGGGCTCTTGGTATGCTGCGATTGCGACCGCTGGTTTTGCGGTTATCGGCATCATCCTCTGGATTATTATAACTGTGCATACCCGCAGCCAGGTGAAGACACAGAAGAGACTTCAGGCTGCCACAGGTTTCGAAAGTTATCGCAACTCCTCTAATCCGTATTCGCCACCAGCTTATGGGAAGAGAACTTAGCACACTTCTGGATTATTATACATCTTCTTTAGCGAAGATTTCTGTTGCATATAATCATCTAACTATAAAATCGGAGTATTGGTTCTTATGATCGTTTCGGATGAGGAGTTGTAGCATGTCATTAAATAGCGGTTTGGAACTTAGAGTGATTGTGCTCAGGAGATGCCTTCGAACTTAAAGATTTATGTGAAAATATCACCTCCAGCTTTCTAAGTTAAATCTTATAGAGATATGAGGTATTGGGCTTTATGATTGTAGGCCGAGGGGGGCATGCATGGGCTTCCGGGATTTTGCAATTATAAGAACACCAAACTATCATTATGTCCTCGCAAAATGGCCGTATACATCTAAAGAAACAGTAACTTGACTATCTTGACCTACAGGGTTTATATCTTCGCGTCTGATCTTGCATTGCACTAAAGCCAACCGAGAAGCGGTTGGTCGATGCTGAGTTTGAAGCTCGTCCTGTTGTACTTTTTGTGTTGTTGACCTACCGCATTGAAATTTCCAGGCTTCGAAACTATCGAGTTCCCGATTCGCGACAACATCAAAAGATAGCGACAATGCGATAGCTTCAACGCCGTACGGATCCTAACATTAGACAGCAATTGACATACAGGCCCTTGGAGGACCCCTCAGGGATGGCCTGGTTAACCTTCTCCGCCATCCTCCCGGCGTTCACCAAACCGATACCATCCTCGTCCCTCGCCTCCTCGACATCTACCCTCCTCCGTTCATTTAGACCCCAACCGACCCCTGCATTCCGAGCCTTCTCCACGACTGTGCCCAATGCCACCTGGTTGATGCCCCAGAATGTCGATCAGCGAAAGTATCGTCGTGGTCAGGTGCACGTAGCCACCGGTGGTTCGGTGCGTGGGACGACTGTCGTATGGGGAGATTTTGGCCTACGAATGGTTGATAAGCATCGCCGGATATCAGCGTCACAGTTGAAGAATGGTGAAGAAACTATTCGAAAACGACTTCGTGGTATGAATTACCGTCTGTTCATGCGGGTCAACGCCGGTATACCCATTTGGAAGAAGGGAAACGAAATGCGTATGGGTGGTGGAAAGGGTAGTTTCGACCATTGGGCTAGCAGAGTTGGAGTTATGAAAGTTATCTTCGAAGTCAAAGGCGATATTCACGAGAAGATTGCGAGGGATGCGTTTAAACTGGCAGCAGCAAAGATGCCTGGTGAGTATCAATCATCAACTTCGTTACATTATAGACGTATGGACTGATTGGCCTTCTTTGCCTAGGGATTTACGAATTCGTGAAGAAAGGCGACCCACCAGTCATTGGGCTCAAGAAACTGACGCCAGAATATGCGCAAGAACTGATAGATTCGAAACATAAACTACCCTTCAAATTACAGAAAGTTCGAGAGATGCAAAGAGCAGGAATCGAGGTCCCGCTCAAGGAGGTTGTGCTCGCGAAGGACACATCGATGACTCCGGGGAAGATAATACCGTCCTCATAGAGTTTGTAAATAAAATTCTATATTCTGTATATACTATTAATGCGAATATGTACAATAGAAACCACGGAAACAACCATGCGAGCTTATGCGTAGTGAGTAGGAAACGAATATCGTAAGGATGCCCTGCGGACGCCTTTTTCGGCTGCCATAATGATTTCAACCTCTCTCTCATGCGCTTTCAAACCATATTCATTCTCCCACCACTCTTTCCAGTCCAGAAATACTATCTGTTGCTTATCACGATTCCACATGACGTTCCTACGTCTCGGTTCGCCATGAACCATGTTATGTTCCCTCACAACAGTCATGGTTTTCAAGAGTGCTGCCCTAAGTTCTCTGCGTTCGACTAGACTCGTTTCTATATTTGATAATGTTTCCCCTTCAATCTTCTCCATGACTATAGCGTACCCGCGGCATGTCCTCTCTCCGAATTTACCCACAATAACTTCGCCAGAGAGATAAATTTCCGGGAGAATACCAGTTCTCTTGAGTCTCTCGCGAGCTTCACACTCTTGTTGCCACCTGATCACCTGAGTTAGTGACCTTACGCATGATAAGGTATATGAATATACTCACATTGACAACCCTTTCCAGCCTAACCCATCTCCAAAAAACTTCAAAACCGCGGGCCTCCCTGTAAAGGTCGTATAGTAGACACCGCGATCCGGATCACCACCTCTTGCCTTATCACAAGCGCGAACTTGGAACATATGCGTAATTTCCCTAGCCTCGTCTCTTACAAAGACGGTATTTGAATCCAACTGACGAAAGTCGAACAAATGAGATGGTAATCCACTCTTTTCGATCTCGTGACCCAGAGGTCTCGTCTCTGGAATCGGTACCTTTGGCTTTGGGAGTGGTATCGCTGGAGGCGACTCTTTGCGCTCTATAATAGCGGATAAAGAGTTCTGGCGATAGAGCTTGCCTGGGATACCGTTTCCAGGGAATTCCGACGCGACTGGTGTGATGCAGTTCCCCCGATCTAGCATCGTCGCCTGTAAGCCAGCTCGTATAGGAACTGCTTGAGCGATTGAATTCCGCTTGCTATGGGAACCCGAATGGTGAAGTTTTGATATCTGTAAAATACCTTGAACTCGATCTAAATGCTCTAGTACTTCTTCTTCAAGTATCTGTTCCTCATCGTGATCATCGTTTAGGTTTTCAGGAGGCATCATGCTTAATGGCTCTCGGGGTGGCGTGGCATATCGCGGTTGCAATGGCGATGAAGATCCGGTCTGGTAGCCCTCATCCATGTTATATATTTGCGACGTGGAGTCTCGGGCTATTTTTATCTTATGAAATTGACGTTGGAGTTTTAGTCGCCATCGACCGCATATAGCTCTGAATTTTACCATTTGTCTCACAATGTCGATATAAGGTTCAAATTTCTGCGGTTGTTCGGAGAGCCGAAATTTCGGCAGCGATTTGGTAGCGATATCGCGCTTTTCTCTTAAGCTTTTCAGTCCCACGAACCGGCGGGTCAATGTAATTGATCATTCATACCTACCGGAGATCTTTGAAATAGGAAGGATTACGATATTCATACTCTTCCGGCACTTGTAAAGATCGTTCGAATTTGAGTTTGATGCGTAATTTCGAGAGTTTCTTGCTGGGTTGCGCGTTGCTGGCGTGATATATGCGACAAGCTTTTGACTCAGGACGGAGAACATTTCCAAATCTAATAAAGCTTGAATTTCTACCACGTATTTCGTGTATCCTCTCGGTACTAAACTTAAATTCTATAACTAATGTAACAGAATAAAATTCGCTAATGTGCGGGCACAAAGGATATAGAGTTGGTCGGTGGCATATAGTATGGCTAGAATAGGCGACAATCAGTGATTCAATGCAAGACAAACCATAACCATCGGCATAATATCTTTTCCGATCGTCGCCATAACTTCGGCAAGCTTATGTTTGGAGGTTCCGGGGATCTGGATTTCTCCTGCATCCCAATCCATAAGCATCTACATTGAAAAGATGACCAATTAGTGTGTTTACTACTTCATAAACCTGAAGGAGGTTTTCTTACATCCGCTGTCCCAGGTTGCCGTCCAACGAGGATCAAGGTGGCGTCAAGTCTGGGGCCGACATCCTTTAGTTTCATCACACCTGACATTTCGGTCGTGAAGACAGTTTCGCTTCCTTTCCACCTTTCAGGTGTTGATCGAATATATTCCATCAAGCTGTCTTCTAGAGGATCCACTCTAGGATCAGATTCGCCTGCTTCAAGCTTCTCTTCCAGAGTTTTAGAATAATAAGGGTAGCTATCCAATTTGGCGCGGAACGAATCGTCGAATGAATGCCAATTGTAGTATTCGGGATCTAACACCTGCGCCGGGCCATATTCGCACTTATACTTCATTTTGACGCAACTGTGGATGTAGTATCCTATAAGGAATGAGCGGGAGATTTATTTGTTCACGATATTTAACCGTGGCTTACCCATATAGTACCAGTCGTATCCTTCTTCAATCGCTAGCGCGATCTCTCTCATGGCGCTCAGTTTTCCGGGGTTCCATTGCCCAAAGTCTGTGTGATACCTTTTAATGATTAGCGTAGCCGGGGAGGTGATTCAGAGACATATGGAAGAATTTACATGAAGTAAACCCCACTAACACAATCAGGTAACAAATCGAGGACTGCCATGGCTATAAGTCGCCCGTCAAGATAGTAGCATTGGTGGTATGCTCCGATCTTTCGGCCCTTCTCATCTACCGAATACTTCGGTTTGAATGGGTTGTTGCATAGAAATCGCTTGAATCCAGCCTCACTGACGTTGTCATCCTTGTGTATAGCTTTCTGATAGTGACTGAAAAGCTCATATCTATATAGCATTAGCAAACGCTTCATGTCCCTCAACAATAGAAACTTACTTTTCCGGAGTGAATGTGTTCTCCTCAAGTCTGATCTCAAGTTTATGAGCCGGGTCAAGGGGATTGTTCTGCTTCAAGCTTTCGTATTCGGGGACATGAACACTTTCTAAAAGATCAAAGGGCGAACGACGTTTTCGCTTCTTTTCCCTAATGATGAAGTTAACTTAAGTTTCACGATGGTTAGTAAACTTCAGTAACGTACAGGCGAGATACTGGATATTTTCGTGCTTGTTCACGGATGTAGTCCGTCCCAAGCATATATCTTTTCCATGCATTTGCTGCCTTCCTTTGCTTTTTGTTCTATGTAAGGAAATATGATGTTATTCATATAAATTCCGTCTAAAGAGCCATTTTTAAGCTGCTTACTGGTTTAAATTTTGCGGCTTCTAGTCTATAAACTCAAAAATTCAGTAAAAATTCCTGCTTCGTAGTTGGGCAATAAACTCACCGGATGGTATACTCTTGGCAGCACGAGTTCTTCATATCCGGTTTGTATAAGATATTACCGGATCGTCTCCATCCCCGGTCCAACAGGCCTTTATACTCCTTTGGAGTTATGCCAAGAACAGTATCTACATCATCGACACCAGCAAGCATCATATACGACTTGTCTATAGAACCCCAAAAGTGTTAGTGTTCCGAGAAATTACGCGAAAGAGGCTCATGAAGGGTAGGTATCCTTCGATGCGAATGAGACCACTTACTCCCAATCTTGACATTGCAGTAGCCGCATGAACTATCATTGCAGCCTGATCCAATGAATAAATGTTAGATTCAGACAGTCAAGCACAATTTTCAGGTGGTGTGACCGAACCATATGGGTACATGATGGTGAAGTTGTCGAAGAGAGCTTGGAGGTTAGCCATGTCGGGGTCAAGTCGCCTTTGAGCGACGACAGACGGCCACGCGAGTCTCGGATTAGAGGTTGGCGACTAGAAAACCTTTCGAGATCGGTGCTGGCTCGCCATATGTTTGTATCCGGTGAACTTCCACCTGGACTTTGAAGCTTTGGGGATCTCGCTCGAGCTGGCGGTGCATGAGCGGAACGACGAATCAGGCAAGGTGCGCGGAATTATAGAAGCCCAACACAACGTAGCGTTGAGGCGGCCGTCGTCTATGCTTCGCGAAAGTTGGAGGATTACGAGTGAATTGGAAGTAGGATATAAAGTAAGTTGTAAGAAGTAAAGAATAAAGATTGAAACATCTTTGGATCTTTTCATTGTAAAATCCGTCGAACCCTCCCTTACGCTTTCATTTCTTCCCGTCTGACCTATTGAACCTTTGAACACCACCTAAGCCTTGGCAGATAATTGGATTCAAAGCTTCGCCTTTATTGTTCTAAGTACAGGAGACTAAGGACATATTTGGAATATATCAATGCTTATATAAAGTTGTTCATGTGAAAATTAAACTATTTCAGTTTTAGTATCTGTTGAGATAATTGCCGCACATTGTGTTAACTCGCAGATGAAGGAACAAGGCTGATAAATCCTTCACTTACAATTGTTCTCCTGCTTCCAAAGTCACGAGCAAACAGGCAAACACGCATCGAAAATGGGCTGCGAAACATATAAAGCCGGTTTGAAGCTGCGGGGTCCAAGTGTCGAATACAATTCCCAATCTCTTCATCGACGCATCAATCCGCTAAGTTACCTGTAGCATAACCATCCAACGATAAATAATTCATGCTAAAATATCGGGATGAAACGTGGGGACTTTGGAGCGCGCTACTTTAGCGAACCACGAGATCCGAATTCTCCTTTTTAATATGTCAGACCCTCGAGTATACACGGTCGGCTGGATATGCGCTCTGAGTACCGAACATGTGGCAGCATCTTTGTTCTTAGATGAGATTCACGAGCCTCCCGAGAATCTCTCACCTCAAGACAACAACTGTTACACGCTCGGCAGAGTTGGCGAACATAATGTGGCTATCGCTGTGCTACCAGATGGCGAATACGGTACCTCGTCAGCGGCTACTGTCGCTTCAGATATGCTACATAGTTTTCATAACATTCGCATTGGATTGATGGTAGGTATCGGCGGCGGGGCGCCAAACAAGAAGAACGACATTCGGCTTGGGGATATCGTTGTCAGCGCTGGCACAGAAAAGGGCGGGAGCGTTATACAGTACGATTTTGGGAAAATGATACAAGATCAAACTTTTCAACAGACGGGCTTCTTGAACCAGCCACCTCGGATACTGCGGACAGCCGTAAATGGCCTCAAGACGAAATACGAACTTAATGGCCACGGCCTTCAGGAGAAGATTGATGAAGTTCTGTCTCGGAAGAAGAGATTAAAACGATACCGGAAACCTAACCCGGAGACTGATAGGTTATACCAATCAGGTTGCGTACATCCGGATGGCGATATCGAAAGTTGTTCAACAGAATGCGGCAACCTAGTTCCACGTACCCCCCGCGATGAGGAAGAGGAAGAGGAGCCCGTAATTCACTATGGCCGTATTGCTTCGGGGAATAGATTAATGAAAGACGCTCTAGCTCGAGATCGAATTTCTAAGGAGATGAATGTCTTATGCTTTGAAATGGAGGCTGCAGGTTTGATGAACAATCTACCGTGCCTGGTCATTCGAGGTATATGTGATTACTCCGACTCTCACAAGAATAACCAGTGGCAAGGATATGCGGCAATGACAGCAGCAGCTTACACCAGAGATTTGCTGTTGCTGATTCCTCCCTCGAAAGTAAGCGAGGAACAAAAGATCCGTGACATTCTCTTTGGTAAGACATGTTATACCCCCTCTCCTCTTATTCATATGACGCGCTTTAGCTAAAATTTTGGCTAACGCATCCAATCACAATAGAGACAAAGGCAGAAATAAGTTTTATTAGTAAGAACGTCGACGAGGTTAAATTTGGCATTGGGAAAGTCCTGGATGGTCAAGATTCTACCGAGAAGAATGCCATACTCTCGTGGGTAACGCTTATAGATTACGGTAAACAACAAAACGATTACCTTAGACGACGACAAAAAGGGACAGGTGCCTGGTTTCTGAAATCAAAAGAATATCTAGGTTGGCTAAAAAAGGAAAACCAGAATCTGTTCTGCGAAGGAATCCCTGGTTCTGGAAAAACAATCCTTGCGTCAATTGTCATTGATGACCTCCTCACGCGTTTCAGAAATCAATCGAATGTTGGCGTTGCTTACATTTATCTTAATTTTCGTCGCGAAGATGATCAAAAGCTCACGGATCTTATATCGTCTCTTATCAGGCAATTGGTACAACGAAAAATCGCAATTCCTAGTAGCTTGTTATCGCTACACAAAGATTGCATTTCTGATAGCCGGAGACCAAAGCTAGAAGAATTGCTGTCTATCCTCCAAGAGGTTGCTGGTAGCTTCGCAAAAGTATATATTGTCCTCGATGCTCTTGACGAATGTCAGGAATCTTATGACTTCAACGAGTTCCTCAACCATATTACAAAGATTGTGAATGATCATGCAGGTGTCATTAACATATTAGCGACATCCCGGCATAGTCCAAAATTTTCCAAAATGTTTCCAAACATGGTGACTTTGGAAATACGTGCTATACCCGAGGACGTGGAAGCATATCTTAACGAACATATATCTGAGCTGCCGGACTTCGTTTCGCAAGATAAGAAGCTTCGA
Source organism: Dactylellina leptospora (assembly GCA_036971365.1). Taxonomy (NCBI): domain Eukaryota; kingdom Fungi; phylum Ascomycota; class Orbiliomycetes; order Orbiliales; family Orbiliaceae; genus Dactylellina; species Dactylellina leptospora. Next base: position 1,316,133 of record JAJTUC010000004.1, read on the forward strand.
GAAACGGTTAAAAACCAGATTTTGGAGAACGTCGACGGAATGTAAGTGGATTACCTTCTGGACTTCTATATATCCTGAAGTTTTCTGGGCTAACATTATGAAAGGTTTCTGCTCGCATACTTTTTTCTTAATATCTTGAAGGGCATAACGTCACGTAAGGCTCTCAAAAAGGCATTGCGAAATTTCCAGCAACTATCGAATGGATATACATTCGCATACGAAAGTGCGATGCACAGGATACAGAGCCAGGCAACCTTTTCCCGAGATTTTGCTTTGAAAGTTTTGTCGTGGATTTCTCTAGCCCGGAGACCGTTACTCACCTCAGAGTTAAAACATGCGCTAGCCGTAGAAATTGGCACCTCTGAACTCGACGAAGAAAATATCCCAGAAACAGATATGGTGTCTGTGTGTGCGGGTCTTGTCACCATCGATGCTGAGAGTGACATCATCCGCCTGGTTCATTCCACCACCCAAGAATACCTAGAGGAAACCAAATCTAGATGGTTCCCGGACGCGGATGTCAACATCGCAGAGACCTGTATTACCTACCTCTCATATAAAAACTTCCAAACTGGGCCGACTCAGAGCGACGCAGAATATGAAGAGAGGCTAAGGCGTTATCCGTTTTACATCTACGCGGTAAACAATTGGGTCTTCCATACCCATGATGCCAAAATAAAACAAGAGAAAATAGTAACGAGGTTTCGGGGGAATAGAATGGCCATTGAAAGCTACCGCCAGGTATCTATGGTTTCACGAATTGCATCAAGAAAGCGAGGATATAGCCAACATTATATCCAGAAAACTTTTAAACACCCCATAGACTTGATTTGGTGTAGTTTGGGCCCAATCATTCCACTTGGAAACTACTGGCCTTCGGATGGTGATGCTTCTGAGCCTAATGATCGGTCTCGGAACGACAAAGAGTTTCAGCCACTCCAGGAAGCTTTACAACGGGTTATAGCGGTAGAAAGCTTACTTGAAAGCGGCGGAAGCTTGGAAAACAGAAGTATAATCGGAAATACCCCTTTACTTGAGGCAACAGTCAAAGGAGAAGTAGAAATGATGCGAATTCTCATCGAACGTGGCGCGAATATCGAGGCTCGGGATTTATTTGGACTTCGGGCGCTCATAAAAGCGATTGACAGAGGTAACTTCTCAGCGGTCAAGTTACTACTCAAATATGGAGCCAGGGTCGATAAAAGCTCTATCATTAGGGCAATGTACCATCAGAATGACGAGATTCTCAAATTGTTGATGGAAAGTGAACCGCTTGTCGACGCCTCCGAGCTCGGAATCGATCACGGTTTATGTTGGAAGTTACTAAACCACGCAACCCAAGGAAATGTAGAAGGGATCGAATTTATCCTAAACCTCGGTGTCAAAGCGAATTGCTGGTGTTCTGCTGATATGGCTCTGTACGCAGCTGTCTCATCGCCCAGAGTATCACCGATAATTGTTAGACTGCTACTTGAGAATGGCGCGAGCCCAGATGGCAGTAACTTAATTAGACAGCAAAGGGTAGTTCCACAAGAGCCGTGGAGTGTTCGTCCGCTATTTACTGATAAAGTACCATTGGTAATCGCGACACACCGCGGAATGGAACCTATTGTCAATATACTACTCGATGAAGGGGCTAATCTGGAACTAACGGATTTTTCTGGTCGAACGGCGCTTGCTATAGCCCATCAAAAGGGGGATAAAGCATTGATTAGATTGCTCTTAAGTCGGGGGGCTGATATTAACGCGGTCATCCCCCAAGGCAGGGTCCCAACTTCAAAGGAAGGAAAATCAAAACAAGCGGAGCCAACGCTGGATCTATTTTTCGATCGTGAAGTGGGGCATTATGAAATAGGGTATAAATGAGACTCAGACCAGAGCCTAACATTTATCATTCGTTGAATATTCTAGCTTAGGTACCAATCATGATGTAGCGAGGGTATTAGCTAGAGCGTCAATATTGACTCTCTATAGTCAATCACCATAGTTCTCGCATTAAGTGTACTTAATTCTTGACATTAAGAAATGCCAAAATGAGCATATGGAACCAAATATAAATCGGGGCGTTGGACAACTATACGTCTAGCATTTCTTCCTTCCCTTAATGCAGTTTCGTGACCCGAGTCGCTTTCTTGTGGGTCTCCAGTGTCAAATTCGCTATCACACACACTTTTGCTCAGGGATGGACGCGGTTGACCTCGACTACTATCCAATTCCATTCTCTGAGTGCGAAGAAGTCTGAAGATATCTCTAAATCCCGTCTCTTCGGGATCGCGACTCATATTCACGGAACGTGACGATTACTTTAGTATTAATACGGAATATACTGAATAACTACAGCTTGGGACCCCGGCGCGCGGTGCGTTCCCTATAAACAGATATAGATACAGACCAGTCGAGGCCTTCTAGTCGGAGATGATACTTATCACAAGCGAATGGTATCTCCATTCGAATGCATCCCATATTATATGAAAATTATATAGAAAATCTTCATTTTACATCACGAATTCGTAGATGATCGCGTTCGCTATCCTGAAGTATATCTTATCAAATTTAACGGCTTCTCTATTTCGATAGCATATACGCATTATAATGTGTAAAACCCGGTCTTCAACTTCCATGCCTTGCTAAATCCTCCCCTATTGGTTTTGCCCTAATTCTTCATTCGCTTTCTTTAGTTCCGGCAACATATCCGGCTCCCCTGGTTTCTTTGTAGTAGACGAAGGCTTTTTAACACCGCTCACTATAATGGAAATACCGGATCGAGGAATAAATTAACATCTCCCAGATCACTATTAACCGGGCCATAGAAGTCATGTAAGATTAATCATACCTGGCTCTTCTTTTTCAACCCCTGGCTTCTCGCTATCTAGGGCGCCGTATGGTGGATATTGAGGCGCATCACCACCAGGAGATATATCCATCAATTTATCAGCTGCAGGCGTTGGTTCAGTTTGTGTTTGTTTTGTGCTGGACGTCATCTTGATATTGAAAGGTAGTCCGTGTGTTCTATACAATAGAGCGGGGGAGAGCCGAAGTCTAGGTTGTTTGATTTGTTTCGTTATAGAACGATACAGCCAGGTCGCAAAATCCAGAGACATAGCTCTTATATATGGTGGTTCTTCGTTAAACTATCACTGCCTATTGAAGACGTATCATCATGACGACACGGTTTGGAGTGTTGTGTTGCACCAGAATCCCGAGATCCTAACCCCAAGACATTTTTACCATGGTCCTTATGAAGATTTACGAAAGATGTGAAGGTATGATTGGAAAAGCTAATGATTCTTATTCTCTTCTTTTCCATTCGGCAAATCAGATGGCCTTTTTAATTCGTCGCACAGCAAAACCTCATATACAAAGCAGACAAGGAAAATGTGAAAATCTTAAAACGACTTCAAGTAATACAAACATTACCTCTCCTCGCAGCATTCCGACCTTCATCGTGGGGGTGAATCTCCGAATAAGCTACTCCACTTCGTACTTTTTATGATTGTCTGCTATACTGGCTCAATTGAATCAGTTTCTTATGTACCACTCCGAAACTTCCTAGGTCTGGCAGCACCGCGCTAAAAAGTTCATTGGCGTGATCAAAGTTCCCATCTCTAACTTGCACGAAAGTATCCGTCAATCCACGAATGGTTTCCGGAGAAAGCAGGTCGTCATTGTTGAGATGGTCGAAGAAAGTATCGAGCCGCTTGCCCAATTGTGTGACTTGGGTTTTGACCTCGGCCTTGATCCGCGAGTTAGCTAAGTCTACACGATAGTGCACGTGATATTTTTCTTACGGGTGCATTGTCATTAACTCGCTCCATCTCGCTACTGAGGATTCCAAAAAGAAGTTGAGCGTGTTCGGGGATATGAGAACGATCTCCCTTGGCTGTGAACCATCAGTCATCCAAGCTTAATCCGAAAATATGACATGATTATAATACTTACGATGCTTTGGTTTAGGAGTAGCTGCTTTAGGCGGTGGAGGTGGTGCTGTGGTCGCTGGTCTGGATCCGGAAGCACTAGATCCTCTAGGAGGCCCCATTGGCGGAGGCCCAGTCATCTGAGGAGGTCCTTGAGGTGGTGGCGCCGTATTGTACATCTGCTGCGAAGGTGGCGGCTGGTTATACACAGATTGTGTGGGTGGAGCTGCGTAAGGATTACTAGCTGGCGGCATTCCTCCTCGTCCAGAGCCCAATGGTGGCATCGCAGACGGTGTATTCTGAGCAGGGACTGAAGGTGTATAACGGCTGTTAGGCGGACCAGCGGCTGTTGGTGGTGGAGCATATGCGGCATTTGCACGAGGAGCCGGCCCAGTTCCAGAAAAGACTTGCTGAGGCGACTGAGGGACGTAAGGGCTTGGGGCTCGATTACCGGGGGTTCCAGGCCGATACGGGGCTCCAGGACCTATCGGCGGCGTGCTTATATGTGGCTGATTTGCCTTTGGCGGGGGTGGGACTGCACCTCCTAGCATCCCAGGCCGTGGTGGGCCCGAAAAATGGCCAGATGTAGGAGACGGACTGGCTGTCCCTTGAGCATGGGGGAATGGTGCAGTGACAGGAACATTCGCAGGAATTGACGGGGTCTTCCTTCGGTTAGTATCAAGTACCATAGGAGTATCATTCCATGCAGATAAATCATTACGCTGAGCTGCAGGGACCATTGGAGGGGTTGCTGTCCCTGTGGAACCTCCAAGGTTATTGGGCGGCGGTCCACTATTGTAGCTACTATACGATGGGCGGTAGCCACCTACATTGTTATTCGTTACGGTAGGAGGCTGATATCCCTGAGTGGTTGTAGCTGGTGTGGCTGGAATATACCTAGATGGTGCTTGTTGCGAAAGAGGTGGAGTATATCCTATAGAAGGCTGTGATTGAGGCTGTGGAGCAATTGAAGGACCAGGTGGTTGAACAGGTGTAAACATCTTTGGAGCGCCCTGACTTCCTTGCACTGATACAGGGGCGTATGGCGACTTTGTGGCATTTCGGACGGAGATACCCGCGGGTACATTCCGTGAAGTGACAGGCTTCTTGGTTGCAACTTGGCCTGATGCAATATTTACACGGTTTCGTGATATTTCGGCAGGTTTGTAGCCACTAGGCACTAGGTTAAGGTATTTTGCCGCAATATCAAGTTGACCTTGCGTCGCCAAAACATCCGCATACTCGCAGTAAATATCGTAAAGTGGGGCGAGTTTCCAATCAGAAGTTGAAGTCATGGCTGGATCGACGAATTTCGTTGCCTGTCTGAAAACTGTAACCTTCTCTATCAGCTGCTGCATCGACTTGACATGGATGCTAAAGGATGTCGACCCCTCCGACGGATTCTCCAAGATTGCCGCTTCGTTTTCTTTATATTCCTCAATCCAAATGCCAATAACTTTATCCAGCCGTGAGCTAGAGAGATAACATGTTGCGGCATCCTGTCGTATCTGGACCTCGCTGCTAATCTTCTGCTCAACTTCGAGTCGGTCCCCAAGAGCTTCACACAGCTCAGCAAACTCTTTATCTTCGGCATAGGTGCAGATAGTGCAGAGCACTTCTTTCCAGTTCGCTAAGTCTGCGTTCTGAACAACATCCCACGGGTTCTTTCCAACAACAGACGATAAAAGCCTTAGGTAATTTGGTGCATCTGTTTGTTTGCTAAAGTAGGCTTTCTGAACCCTTTGTAACGAAGTTTCACCACCGGCAACGGCGAGCATAAAGGCATCTGATAGGCGGTCTTCGCCAATGCAAATATCGACAGCGCGTTCAAAGTCACCCAAAATAAGTGCCTTGGTAATGTTTTTGTCGGCTTCGGACTCGCTGCCGGAGAAAATACTGAAGGGATTGTTTGTTTGGGCATCTTTTGTGGATGACAGCCCACTCAAAAATGCTTCATCGTCATCGGCTCCAAAAACCGAGGAAAGTGTTTTATTTTGTGCATCCCCGTTGACCTGGGATTCGCCTTTTGCGTCTACTGTCTCATCTTTGGAACCGTCCTCCGAGGTCTCTTTGTTGAACCCTAAAAATTCAATGATCTTCTGTTTCGGTGTGGCATCAAATAGTGTCTTCAAAAGAGTCCATTCCGCCTTCTCGGTATCAGAGGTAAGTTCTGCGATCCTTTGTTCACAGAGAGTGACAAAGTTCCCATCTTTTAGAGCGCTTTCGAAAGCATCTGTCGCCTGCCTTACGTCGGACTCCACAGCCAGGGTTGTGATTTTGAGAGTCGACCTTTGCTGCCCGGCTGGAGTACCAAAGCTAACCAATTTACCGCCAAAGCCAAATGATGCACCGACAGGTCGTTTGTACCATCTTGGGGCCTGCCTTAGAGAAAAGGATGGACCCTGAGGATCGAAGCTAGCTTGATTGAAGAAGTCCTCTCCATCCAATGCGCCGGAGGCTGAATCTTGTTTCGGTATCTGAGCTTTACTCTGCAACGACTGAATGCTGATTTTGCCATCAAACGATGCGGATGCCATGATATTCGGGTTTTTGGGATTCAGTCGAGTCTGGAACATCCAGTTTGTCCCAATAGGAAATTCGCCCAACATTTCGCCCTTATCCGGGTTCCAGCATATCGTTCGGTTATCCTTCCCGGAAGACAAGAGAATATCAGGATCTTGTTTGCACCAGTCAAGTGAAAGAACACCTTGGTCGTGGCCTCTTAGGATCTAGGATGAGTTAGCTCATCAAGTCTACCAAGAAGATGAGGGGAATAGACACCTTCTCGGGCGCATTTGCATTGCGAAGATCCCAAACCATGATAACAGGATTAGAGTCATCGGGCAATGCGGTTAGAAGTTTGGTAGCCTACGATCCTGTCAGCGAAAAACTCAGGTATCAACGGAGAAAGGTACAAACATTCTCTGGGTGCCATGCAACCGCGCTGACTTCCTTCCTCCCTAAGTGGCTCAATGTAAGAGACTCCTTCTTCTGCTTAACGTCCCAAACCGTAACAAGACCATTTCTGCCACCGGATAGTAAAATATGAGGTATCTTCTTATTCCAGTCCACCGAAGAGAAATCGTCGGCTCTCGCAGCTCGTGTACCGAGTAGGAACGGGTTCGCAGTGTTATTGAGATCCCATACATAAATCTATCTTGCAAAATTAGCATACGCATAGGCGTTGAACATCAAAGCGATTATGTACCTCGCCTTTTACACCAGCTGTCAAAAGAAGCTCGTCTTTGAAGGGATTGAATTGCAAAGCCTTGATGGATCCGGTATGTTTCGATAGAGATTCAAGCGTGCCCCTACGTATTCCAATCAGCACCAAGTTAAACATGGTTTCCAAAGTTCTCAAACTTACGTTTCTCCACTGAACAACGACTCCGCGCTCCAGAGATCAAGCGATCCGTTCTCTAGGGCGCCTGCGATGATTCCCTTCGTGCCCCAGGCAATATCGTGGAATCTAGAATTTCAAGATATTTAGTGTCAAGATCGCAAGAGAAATGATCCATAGTCGATTACCTCGCATCGGTACTAATTGAAGCCTTTGGAGTAAGTTCCGAGGCTTCGCTTACACCACTATCAAGGTCGAGATCCCATAGCTCCAGGTGAGTAGCACTTGAGAAATCCGCATCAACCGCCCCTGCGACCGTTCCAGTAGCGATTAATGGACGAGCCGACGCTTCAGACCAGGCGAAGGTCGCTGTCCTCGGGATTCGCAAGTTCACCATGTGGGAGTTATCTTATCAGCCACCCAACACGTTCGAGGTTAGAGGTCGAATGACGTCGCCAAGAGGGGAGCAATTGTGAGCTAGGAACAAAACGCGTCGAACTCGAAGAGCTGGAAAGAAGATGTAGGGAGGATATGAGGTCTAAAAAATAACAGTAATAGTTAACGTGGAGGGTAAGAGTGGTGGTCGACTTGTCGGTGGGATGCTTAGCTTGGTGGTATTAAACATGCTGGAAGTTGAGACTTGTCCTCCACGACGACACGCCACACACTCCTGTTCAGCCACACAAACCCCGTGGCAGTACACAAACAGATAACACGCAACGCGAAATGAGGACAAGTATCGACATAATCCCTAGCCTGCACCAAGACGATATTACCTAATATATAGGTATACACATGTATACTGGTTCATATTGACTAATTGCCTAGATTTCTATCTTCGTAAGGTGTAATCTCTGGTCCCTTTATCTCACTGCTGATCAATTAAAATATTTATGTTCAATTCCCAATATTGATATTTATCTGGCTTCAACAGAACCTATCACATTAAACAGTTGTCTCAACGTATGTACTATATTGCATTACTAGTACCCTGAATTTCATCAAATCTGACTTTAAAATAACCTCGATTCACTCATTACATTACTCGGATCCGAAACCGGCTCAGGTAGGGATCGCAATTTATAAGACGAAACCGTCAGATATCTAACGGTCTCCTCTTGCTATCTATATCCGCGTATCTATTTATCGTTCAATTGTGACTTCTGCCACATATATTCCAAACCTGACAATATTGATCTCCAATTAGATCGCTCGAAATCAACAATATCATTGAATATGATGTAAAAGATAATTATCATCGTTAATAGAAGTTTATGCCCCCGAAACTTCTTCCGTTTCTCCTTTGTCGTGTTCCATTTCTAGCGCACCACACCAAGCATACTTATTAGCTGGGGACAAGCACCAATCTTCAAGCCCTCGCACTAGGGTACTAACGGTCTCATCGTGCATCGTACTGTCTGCTTGGTTAGTCAAGTTTTCGAAAAAATCGAAATCCGCCTTCGCAACATCTCCTGGAAACAGTTTACCATCCCAGGCTTCCGATTTCTCTACGACCCCATCAACGTCACAAGGAACGTACTGCCCACCATCACTCAATGTCTCTATGCCCAGCTCACTATTGTTACTCGTTGTATGCGGCATACTGTCCGAGTCAGTCTGACATTCCTCATCATTTCCCAGGTCAAAATCAGCGAATATTTCTGCCCATTGTTGTGTTTTCTCGGGGCTGTGCATGTATAAACAGAGACATGTCGGTTCTACCCATAGAATAATCTTCGTTAGTTTCCGAAGATTCCGAAACAGAAAAAATCTCTATTACGCGCAGTATCGCCTTGTCAACAAGCACGAAAGTTTATAACTTACTTCGCGTTCTCCGAAGCTCTGTGAGTCGATCGATATCAGAATACCACCAGGAATCCTGTGCAACTTCCAAAGGCTCATAACCCAAATCAACCAGTACCTCCGCCCAAGCCGTCCATATACAATATCCACCAGGCCATGTTTTGCAGGCCACATAGTCAGTAACAGCAAAACCTTCGTTTGACTTTGCTCTAACATCCATTCCTAAATCGCGAATCAGGAACTTCAGTAGAGATTTAAACTTTTCTATTCCTTCAACTGAAGGTTTAGAATGGTCACTTCTTGAAACATGAAGCACAACGTGTAGGCAATTCTCTCCATACGATGTCTTAACCGAAGGGTCCGCTCCGTGAGAAATCAGCTTCCATAGAACTTGCATGATATCGTAAGGTGGAAGCTTATATCGAGTTTCGTCCATCTCCAGTGCCTGATTTCCAGAGTAATAACAGTATGGAGCCTTCCAAATTTCGTGCATCGTATAACCTGCGAGAATTTGGTGGAACAATGTCTGGCTAGTGCAACAATTGGGGCTCCATATGACTTTATCATTGATATCAAAGTACTCGGCAGCTTGTATCAGAAAGTTGCTCCAGTCTTCCTAAATATATTTGGAACATATTTTAGATCATGAACACAAAGACATAATCGGGATCAAGTTGATCGGTTTCATCGATTCACTAACTACTTACCGCACTCATATATTTCGCATAGTGCAGGAGATTTTGTGCTGGTCGTAACAAGGGATTTGATCCGTTTGTGAGGAGTAGGCTTACGACTTCGAAGTCATCCCATGACTTCACCATCGAGAAGGTATCGTAGTTGCCTACTCAAAATGATGATTAGTGCGCCACTCAGAGAGTCAACTTGTCAGGCTTCTTACGGTTATCAACGTGATTAACGTCAGAGTCCAATTGTATGAGATAATTTGCTATCTCCATTCTTTTCGCCATCAATGCGGTCTTTTGCTCTTTAGAATAACCCTCTGGGCTAGACTCGTTTGCTGTTATGAGTGAACACTATTCGTGGAATATTTCTGGTGAGCTTAAGCTTCGAAAGATAATTTGGTTCGTACGCGACCTTCAGTTTACCAGCTTACCATCAGGAGACTTTGACCTCGACTATCACAGTCAAATATGCAAGCTTTCCCAGCGCTAAGTAGCCTTTTGAACTTGCCAACATCCCCCAGATAAATAGCCTCCAAAATTTCAGCATCGTCTGGAATCATTGCCCGGAAGGCCAAACCCGCATAAATGGTGTTATTTTGCTGTATCACATCAAATATGATAACCCCACCAAACCCATCTACTTTCGGAATGTAGGTGAATCTAGTGACACATTTAGAGATTCTAGAGGCTCGTACGTCGCCATCTTCTCCCTCGTGCTGCCGAACCTGTGATACCTGCAAAGTTGAATCGTGCCGTTCATATGAATAAACTCTAGTCTCAGAGGATTTTGATTGTCGAAGTTGCAACGCCTTAGAGGCGAGGGCTAGTTTGTGTTAGTGAATATATTTGTGCCATTCGCTAACTCTCCCCTCGTGTTTATGTCTACCAAGATTTTTCAGGAATTCTTAAATTGAAGAACTTACTATTTCGGCCCAATACCAAGGAGCCAGTTTTATCAACTAGAGCCGCTAGCTTCGTCGTCTTCTGAGCTTGACTCGCAGTATCGAAGCTATCACTCGCCTGGGCTCTCCGCGTTGTCTCATAGAAGCCGCCCTTGCCTGCGTATCGTATGATTGTTTGAACGCCTTCCAAAATCCGACGTGTCTGTGTGGCTGAAACTTTTTCCTGATCTCGAGTTACCGCCGCTGCACTCAATTGATAAAGCTTCCCGGTTGCCTTTTCGACTTCATCTCGCTCTCGATCTTCGGATGCCCGGTACAATTGGGCTCCGTGGGCTAGCGTAAGCATTTCAATCTGAGCTCCCTTGAAATCGATCTTTCCGCTTGTCTTTTCAATATTCGAGCCTAGAGACGCGTTTAAATTCTCTACCGCCAAGGTGTTTGATTTGATTTGCTGGCTGATTGAGACTTCGACATTGTTGATGATACCCAAAGTATGATGCTGGTTTCTCGAGACTTCCGAGATTGACTGGGATACTCCGGCTAAGCTAGATTCTATCCTTCGAGCCGTACCCTTCACGTCTCTTTGGTCATGCCTGTTTTGTAAAACTTTAGTTCAAAATATCACAACACTATTGCCAGAGGATTGAAAGCTAGGATAGATAACCTTACATTTGTACCATTTGTAGACGAATATATATGTTCTCGTGATGGTACCGTAAGTTATCTTCAAGGCTTCTTGAGTTGTTGTCCATCAAAGCCATCTTGAACTTTCTCCAGGTTCGGAGTCTTGACCCTTTCTTCGGATCCACCCATCCGCTGAGTTTGTCATTGAGTTTAATCAAGTCGCCGGCGCATTTCTCGGCAACACTATATAGTTGAGAATATCGAAGCCTGTCTTCTTTCGTTATAATAATCCCTTTAACCTCTGTGAGAATCCGTGCCAAATCCTGTATCCTAGACAGAAATCGCTGGTAATCATCTTCGGCGTCTTGGTATTTCGATACTGTCTCGGCAATAAACTTTGCTGCTTGGAGACCGACTACAACAACTCCAACAACTTCAAATCCCGACATCAATATCGTATATTGGTCAATAAAAAATGAAAGTATAATAACAAGCAGGCGATGCTATTGAATACCGAACGCCTTAACAATCCAAAAACCAGACCAAGTAGCGAATAACACCCGATAATGACAGAAGAAGTCCGTGCTAGAATCATGAACAATAAGAGAATATTTTGCAAATAAAAGGATTCCAAAGATTCGTCACTCACTTCCACATAGCCTCCCTTTTATCAGGTATCCGTTCTGCCGAGGAACTCCTTCTGTTCGTGTACGACCTCCAAGCCATACCGCGCGCATTTCAATCCCCACAGCCCACTTCATTCAGCCTCGCATGAAAACCAGTAAGAGAAGCGAACCGCATGTTGAGGATCAGGCTTGATTCGTGACCATTGACGCACTGTTGTGGTACAGCATGAAATCGCCATTGCCATTGGCTCGCCTAAAGACCCCGGATATCCCGTCGCCTTCCGTGTTTCAGGCTCCCAGATTGCACCCTTGTGTTGTTTTTGTGTGATATTTCCGAGTGATTGTTCATGCACTGGCGCTTAAGAGTTCACTAAATTTAGACGCTTCAGGGCGGGTAGAGATGCCAATTGTAATATTCTAGAAACTAGAAGACTGTGTAAGGGTGCGAGTTTCGAGAAAATTTGGATTGGGAGTCTCATTGGAAGAATATCGATTGGAATACTCTAGCCTAGTAACTATCAAACGCGTTTGAACATTACAATCTAGGGTCAATGTTTATCTGTTCGATATTTCACTCTCATTCGTTCCCTTTCGGTCAGTGAACAGCTAGCCTTCGAAAGCTACAGTAAATTACATGGGTGTATTCCACTGGTAATTTATATTAAGACGACAAACCCTTGGGAGCTTCCTTTAAATTTCGTTTTCAATATTCGAGTACATTGCTTCTTAAGAAGAGCTCTTTAAACGTTAGGTTTACAATCTACTAAAACATAATATTAATATTTTATATCCCCCCCGCATTCGAAGAAAGTTAAATATATATATAATTTCAAATCTCAAATTCAAAGGACTAAAAGGTTCAAACCAGCGGTGATCAGAGAACAAAAAAAAAAAAAAAAAAAAAAAACTACAGAATTCCCTGCAAAAGGCTGCAGTGTATCAAGGATATCCTTTCGTTTCCCGTGGTATCGACAATAATCATGCCTTGGCTAGAAGGCTACATACAGACCTAATGCGAGATCAATTGAATTTAAACGGTCTCACGCTCGCCGTTGGACCGAAATCCAATGTTGTTTTCCACTTCGTTCCATCGATTTCCAAAACCGAAGAAAATATATTTCGCTCAGTGAATCAACTGACGCGAAAACTGTGACTGAAATCCCAATTCACCTCCGAACATCGCTCGTAAGACACGACATCCTGATGCTCGGACCTATCCACCTTTCAAATCTCACAGAAATTCCATTAGTCATCTCCCCACGCACATATATGTACATACCCTGCCCAGAACCTTCACATGCCCTGAATCAAGGCAACCCATCTACGAATATAAGCATGTGAAGAACCAACATGCAACATCCGGAACAACCACCCCCAGCAACCTCCACCCGCTTCATCCCCACATCCCTTAGCTTAACCTTCCATTCGGCACTTTCGTAAACGAGAAAATAACGATCATGAGGCCGGCCCTGCTTCCCGCGAGATACCTTACCATGTTATAGATCTCTTCGGTTGTTTTAGTTCGTTATTATTGCCAAGATGTACCGACATTGAAATTGTCGAAAGGGACCTGGCATGAATTGGAAACGCGCGTTATCGCCTCGTGAATTAATGCAGGCCTTAGAGCACGGGCATGTCCTCCACACACGTATTTACAGACAGCTCAAGCTTAGCTGTCTGTCCAATAAAACTAGCTGATATTTATGCAACACCCGTCACAACTTTCTATCTCACGAGTCAGTAAAAAACAATGCCACCCTATGAAAATCACGACATCGTAGGTTTACGGAAACGCACCCTTGAGCTATATCCTAGCTTCATCTCTTCTTCCCGCTCCTGCATGACAGACAGTACCTGCCGACAGGAAAAGGGGAAATCAAAAAATATCCACCAAATTCTCATTTCATGCCTCGTGCCACGTTAACAGCAACGTTGAATCCTGCAAACACGGGTACGAAACGAAGGTCTCAAGTTTTACATGGGGGAGCACACGCATCATGCACACCACACAAAACCGTCTACAACCCTCTTCCCATGGAATAAAAAATCCTACCTAGACAATTTCTCGAAACAGTTTAGACTGATAAAAATCTAAAGCTATTTTCCCCGCGCCGGACGAGCGGAAACATTAGAACCAAGTGATCAAAAGATATGCAGGAACGGGTCCACACGTACCGCCCGTTTAGAAACCGAACTGCATCATAGATATATGCATATTCAGTGACTTCCACAGGAAGAGCTGTCATAAGCTTACGATCTTGTGTTTTATTTGCTTTGACAAACTGGCTCGAATTCTCAATTTACGAAAATACCTCGGCATATTATCAAAACAAATAGGATGGTGGGGCATATAATTGCTGAGATGGGAAACAGATCTCTGTCTACTAACGACAATTAATTGGATCTGTTATAGGCGCCATGATTCGCGGAAGCGTTCTGAGACAAAAGGGCTGGAAGCGAATAACGTTCTCCCCACGATCTACGATGGCCGCGAACCACTTTGTACATAGCTTGTAACGAGGATACTTGTATTTCGGATGAATGGCTTACCAACATGTCCATCATGATCTACTGGGAAGGGTCTTGAAGGAGTTAGAATTAATCTTCCCAAATGACTACCATTGAAGCTCTCGCGAGAGACAGAGAAGCTTTCAATCGATAAGCTGCGGTTTAGAGTTCTGAATAGCCAAGCTTTTAAATATCATGCATAAACTTGGAATGGGTCTCATATCAGATTTCCCCGCAGTTGCACAAGAGAGCAACCTGAAGCGAGAGAGGAGCGGAAATCAGAGGCTGGTTTATTGGCTGGATAACATTCTTCAATAGTTTGGGAATAAGACTCCACTCTTCAAAAAAAGAATTGGAGATCGTGGTAATATAATATGATTGTTACAAAAACCTGGAAATCCATTTGTCGGGGTAAGACCACAATCATGGCGCACGAGCTCGCATGCACATCACGAATCTCGTTTAACACAAAGGTTACATGGCATGATACGAAATGCGCAAGGTCCAAGGAAGTTTAAGTTCCCGTGGATTATTTTCTCGCGATCGAAGGTGCTTCCAGGATCAAGCTATCCTGACAAGAATGAAATCGTAAAACCCGTCGCAAATGATCAATTTTTTTTCTCTTGCCCCACACTCCAATCTACTCCTCACAGAAAAGAAGGAGCAAGGAAAAGAAACTCGGAAATTGTAGGGCCACGGTCACTCACATCCTGCATGATCAGTAAGAAAGTAAAAGGAAAGAAAACTATCGCGGGGCTGACTTCCAGTTCTGTCGAAAGATCGCAAGGATATCGGGCGGGTACCCCATATGGGGCAAAGGCTAAGACCTGGGGTAAACCGTCACAAAAAAGAAAAAGAAACCCTCGCACAGGGAAAGAAGATAGAAATCAAGCTTCTTACCAAACCGCCGCTAAGTAAACCTAGATCTGCGAGTAATTCCAAACGACGGGGTGTTTTCCATCTCAGCGTAGCGTGCGTGCATACGGTTCCAGTTGCTACTTTATCCCTCACACGCTACCGTACGGAGTGGGATACGCTATGTAGGCGCCATAATAACCGTGCACGGATTCTCGTTTTTTCGTCGAACCTTACCTTGAACGAGTATGTCGGTAGTCGGGTAAGAGAAACACTTGCTGCAGAGACAATGTTTCTTGCCCGTCTGTGTTGCATATAATTATCTTTTGGGTGTGCTCTCTTGAAGACACGGACCAGGGGTTCATTGGCTGATTGTTCCGGCCGCCCCCGACTTCTTAGGTCAAACACCTCTTCGGCAAGTTGAAGGATCACATGCGAACGAACAGGAAGGTTGGCTTCGTCTTGGGCAGTAGGCGCGTCAAAAGAAAACCTCAATGTAGACCTGCGATCCGAGATCATTTTAATTTTTCTTAGTCGATTTCGCCCCTGGATCCCGACTCGCCCTGACGTATCGATTAGCAGCGAATAGAAAAGGTCTAGAAGGAAAAAAAGATGGCACGTTTCGAGGAGCTGGGGGATCCAGAAACAAGATGAGCTTCTTCGAGATTCGGGAATCGTGACCATGACCATGATCAATTTCGGCAGGAGCCAGTGTCTTGGAAATTATATTATTCGCAGCCTCCTGATGCAAGCTGCACGATTCAATATATCAAGGTAAAACGAGAACAAGCGAGTATCAAGTGGCCAGTCGAAGGCAGCGAAAAGCCTCGTTTCTGGAATATGTTCGAAGTGGGTGTATTTTAGGAAGTGGGCGGTCTGAGACCTGTATGCGCGGCTCGCTCCTTTTCACTGCGTAGTCAGCAGAAGAGGCCAGAATCCACACAGAATGAGATGATAGCGAAGAATGTGAAAGGGGACAAAACGGCCTGTGCTTGCATGCAGGGCCAGGATGGGATCGGATCATCTGTGACGGTGGCGCTGTCGGTCCATCAAATCTCCAAACGGAGTCCGTAGATGCCTGGAGTTAGGAGAAGAATGCAGAAGGAAAGAGAGGCTACTGCGATATCTGGTTGCACTCCCTGGGGGGGTCAATTACAGGCGCCTCAACATGCCTCTTTTGCGGGGTAGCCCTGAAGCCGACAGCGATTCTGGGACAAGCTAAAAATTGCCTTTCTTTTGCGATCCTAGGTTCCAAGTTTCCTGTCCGAATAAGTAGAAAAGGAGAGAACAAGCTCCGATCGATAGTTAGCTCCCCTGGTAAGTACTCACATTCGTGTTTCTCATCCCATCGTTCCTTCATTGTAAAAAGGCCCCGCAGCTACCCTGTTGAAGCAAGGTGCAATCATTGACCGCCCGTCTTATCGAGCTGGGATTACAATACGGTCCACTCCTCTTACCTACATACGTACATATGTACACACATACTGTACATATACGCCCGTTCCCGGTTTACCGTCGTCGAGTTGTTTGCTGCGAGTTTAGCCAACCGACGTCGTCCTTTTAGTCTCTGCTATACCGGCTTCGATCTATTTATTATACGAACCAACTTCGGTAATTCACCTGCAGTTCGCGACAACCACGGTTGCATAGCTTGACATCGTCCGTCAGAAAGCAAATAAAATTTAGCCGTGGGATCGCGAGTTCTTGCTCGACCCTTGTCATCCCATAAAGCCCGAATTTTGCGCAACTGGCGGCTCGAGCATTTACCAGGAAGGATACTTTTGTTCCCGAGTGCCAGAATTTATATATACGCCGGGTTAGCGCCGCTTTGGTTTGGCATTTGTACCTTCTGCGGATACGTCTAGTCTGCCACTCGCTCTGTTACCTGCTGGATACTGCCTGTCTTTCGCAAAGGGAAGACAGGTTCAACCTGGAACCACGTTCTTTCGCATTACAATAAACGCTCCGCAAGTTAAGCACTGACCAGGCCGCCGGGCGGATACTGCATCGGCCTTCGCCAGTTTCCACCGCCCGCACAGAGAGCGCGACAGGAAAGAAAAGCAGGAAAGAGAGAAATTCCATCACGATCACTTTTTCGATTGAAACATACAGCACCGGGTGTGGTTCAAACCCTGTGTCCGCAGAACCCGCTGACCAGATTAGCTGCATCGCTCGCCAGCTCCACCACTGAATCGCATCGAGACTCAGGAAATAATCCCAAGTCATCTTGACAAGCTCTCTTCTTTTTTATAAGAATTCTTACCTCAGCCTGAGAAGCAAATAATAATCCCCCACATTTCTAAAAAAAAAAAAAAAAACCAAGCTGGTCTCTTTCAATCCCGTAACGAGCCCTCCCGCTGTTAGATAACCCTACCAGCTGTCACTGTCACTTTTCGGTGGGTGGTACTGTTGACTGTTACTGTTACGATTTCGTCGCCTGTCACGAGGTTCAATATTGCTTTTAACAAGGCAAAGACCCCGAATTCGATTCATTCCCGCAACCAACCCGCCTCAGCTCCGCCATCTGGATAAAAAAAATCTTATAACCCACTTCTCTCCTCCGCATTTTTGCAAGATCAATCTTGGGATTAAACTTGTTCCATTATTTTGTCTTCAATTCACCCAACGGACAAACACCGGCTCCTCGGATTTTCTCGAACCCGCTTCCTGTTTCAAATAAAAAAAAAGGTTGCGAGCGCTGCCTGGGGAGAGAACTCGCTTTACTTCGCCATTAGCTCGGTCCGAATATAGGTCCCTTTTCAAAAGCGGATGCTGCATTACCCTCGGGGACTTTAGAGCTTCAAGCAAGCCCGAGCACCGCCATTCGCTGCTTCGCATTTTATCGGCTTCTGCCTGTTTCTGCAGCTCGAAAAGTCTGCACATCCCATATAGCTTCTACCGCTCGGGGCCCCGACAAGCTCGTACTCTATTTTAAATAAGATCGGACCGAGTACCAGGGTATTTCTTTTAAAACTTTGAATCGCATTCAAAACATCTTACCGTGGCTATCCAGAAACCCGGCTTCGACCCGCCCCGCAACAACAATTCCAACTCCAACGATTACTCCTCCCCGGACGCTGCAGCGACGACCATGAGAATGACCACTCGGTCGCCTCCCATGATGACGAACCCTTTCACCTGTAAGTTGATCGCTAATCTGCTGTTTCGCCGCGTTTTGAAAACGTGGCCCTTCGCCAGTTCGCGATCGCTAATCTCACACGAGCAGTCCCTGATTTCGACAGCTCCTCCTTCTTCCAAGCTTCGTTCGCCTCCCCGCCGCCAGCCCCCGCCGGCGGACCTTCTCTGCTCGATGATCAAGAAACAAGTGCCTTTGCCGACTTTCTCGATAAGGTCGGCACAGGATCCGACAATGCTTTCATTTTCGACCCTAAAATGGCACTGTTCGACCCAAAGCTTCCGGATCCGATGATGTGGGGGTGGCAGGAGGAGACAACGAGCGAGTACCCGTATCAACCGACGACGACCGCGCCGTCCGCCCTTACGACAACCAATATGGTTACCACACCGTTAAGTTCGGAACGGAGTACGTTCGCATTGAAACAGGAAGATGACGACAATCCCGAAAAGGTTGCCTCGATAGCTCCTGCCGACATCAACTTGGATCCATTCGCCGCGCTACATCAAATTGCCTCCGCGAAAGCGCACACCGTTTCGGCGACAGACCGACCACATCTGTCGATTCCGGGATTGCAGTGGGGATCTGATCCGAACTTCAAATTCGGAGGCTATGCGACTGCGGCAGCGAGCAAGGAAGTTTCCAAGAAGGAAGACATCTTGGTGGAGAGAGCCATGGCAATGTTGTCGAAAGGAGGTTATTCGACGAACACTACAGCCGCGAATACTACCGTTAACTCGCCAGCTGCCGATCGTGGATACCCGGGTCTGAAAGAAGTTGGAGATGAGGAAGCCATAGTTTCACCGTCAAAACGGAGAAAATCGTTTCATAGGAAAACATCAGAGGAAGGAGAGGATCTGGAATCTTCATCATCGAGTCCGCATCCAAAGCCAAGATCTAAATCGATCATAACGAAGGAAGACCTTGCAAGTCCTACTACCAGCAGCTCGAAACTAAAAAAGAAGAAGAAACCAAAGGGTCCCAAGAGAGAGAACTTGTCCGAAGCACAAAAACGAGAGAATCACATCCAAAGCGAGCAGAAGAGACGGAATCTAATCCGGGAAGGGTTCGACGATCTATGCAATCTCGTACCTGAGCTCCGAGGCGGTGGATACAGCAAGAGCGCCATCTTAATACATGCCGCCAACTTCTTAGAGCAGCTGGAAGACGGTAATAAAGCCTTGAAGCTACGCGTCAAGCAACTCGGCGGAACACCCTCCGCTTGAACGCCTGACAAACACCACGATACCTCTGTGCAGATTTGATTTGGTTCAATCAAGTTCGAATACCCCAGTCATTATCCATATTCTCTATCTTTCACCATCGTATTCATTTACCATCTTTCCTTTATACCTTAAAAATATCTTTTAGCATTTGGGACGGCTATGGGTAGGATTCTTCTTTCCACGGTTTTTTTTCAATTGGAGTCTTGGCTTTGTTTCTTAGTTACGGAGTCTACGTCAAACTTATGAGCAACGGGTTTTATTTTACATGTCTACAAGCCTTTTTGTCATCTCAGATAATGTCTTTTTCCGCTATCACGGATATTTACCTTACCTTACCAATTATGCTTTTTTTATTATCTCTACAACCTTCCCTTTTGCATATCTGGCTTCTAAAATTGAGACATGTCATAAAAGTTTCACTCCGGTGTTCAACATGTATATTTTTGTTTTTTAATTTTCGTTAGCTCTTACCGTCATGGCAATTTTCACATGCAAAGTTGACCGGGGGGTGGGGTCTTTCGACGCGAATACCATATTCGATATCCACATCATATCTCGATCGATAATAAAAAAAAAAGTTTTAAGGGTGCGCCGCTAGTATATGCGCTGTATCTAATCTGCCACGAAAAATAACGTCAACCCGCATCTTGATATCTAACGGACGAGCCACATGGACATATCCTTACCCCCCCTCCTCTTATTTAAAGATATGGGTGTCGGTGGGTGGAGATGCAGATATCTGCGAGAGTGACTTTTGTTATATGCACGAAATCCTGTGACATGGACTTGGGAAGATGTGCAGATGCAGGATGGGATTCTAGAAGCTCGTGTCGAAGTATTATTTTGTATGCGGTTCGAAGAGTCGTCGGAAACCGGCGATGTTTCTGGGGGGTTGGGTCAGGTGCTGGTGTTTCGGTGACAACAACGCACGCACTAACGACCGTTATCGAGGGTTGGATGATTGGTTATAGATATACGCCGTGATGTTATCGTTTTGGAGATGTATTTTTTGCAAAGTGTGATCTAATCTTGCATGCTATGAGCTTAGAGTGGGGGTGCCCGACTTGTCCATAGTACATTATTATGGCTTTGTATCACTGTCAAAACAATTCATCGTCTAACAATGCAATAGTTCTTGGTATTCTATATAACGGCCTTAAGCTTCTCACTGGAATTCGACTAAGTTGCGATTTGAAGGCCCCGAGCTCAATTAAATACGTAGTGGTATGAATAGCTTGGTCTCAAATATAAGAAAGGCTAAACCTCGAAGTATCTTTGGGATCTTTGTACATTGACCATTAGGAAGCGCCTAGAAGATAAGATCGATAAATTCTAAATATGTTTGCATTGTTGTATATTGACGTATCCGCCAACGAATGCCTCAACAATGACTTGAAGACAAAAGTATCTATTGAACAGGTAGAAAGTAAAAGAGTGCCGTGGAAATCTATCGTCTACACGTCAGTTGTGGTGAATGGTGATTGGCTTCGAGCTTCAAGAGAGTCGTGTTGTCGTCCTCTTGACAGAGTGTTATTTAGACCGACGTCTCAATAAGACCTGATATAAATTTAAGAAATTTGGAAACCCCAAGCATTATTTTCGATTGTTGATATTCTATATTTAAATCTATCTTGTAGAATATAGCTACTTTAATCAAGGAATCAGTATCGCGGACTGTTGTTGTTGTAAAGATGCCGCTGAACCAGCCAAAGGAGCCGCTGTGGGTGTTTGACGCCACCACCTCGAACCGACATCAAGACCAAGACCCTTTCCACCCGATCATCAAATCGCTCTCGACCACCGCCAAACCCGCAACCTTCACCATGTCCGACACGACTCCAAAAGTCCCCGACCAGACCACTCCGTCTGACGCCTCGCTGGCGCAGATGACCCCGCTCTCCGTCAGCGAACAAGCGCGCATCCGCCGTGAACTCCGGAAGCAGAAAGTGGGGCAGGGCGTCGACCGACTACGCAAGATCACTCAGACACAGCGCCATGCCGCTGGGTTTGGGGAAGACTACAAGAAAGATGGTATGTGTGCTAGCTCGTAATTTGTACTATCCGGTCTCCTAGACGGTGGTATTGCGGTACTACGGTGGGGTTGAGGGTAATTACGAGCTATGAACAGATAGCTAATCGAAGCGTTTAAAGATGTAGATGCGCTACAAGCTACCCCTACCCCGAAACCCGCTACACTCTCAGATTTCTCGGATACCGATCCCGATGTATCGGACCATTTCTACAAGCCGTCTTCACAGCGTATACGCGACTTCCCGAATAATATCCCCCCACCAACCCCGCCATCGCAAGCCGAATTCTCACTCGATAACGATCAAATCGCACAAATGATGCAAGGAGGCGGGTTATTCGGAGCACCGCCACCGGGCGGAGCCCCACCCGGTGATATGGCGAACGATCCGATATTTCAATTGATGCAACAAATGCTCGGTGGGGTTCCTGGTGGGCCCGACGGGAAGGACCCCATGGGTGCTGGTGGAGGCGCTGGTGGGATACCGCCGGAGTTGTTGAGCAGTATGCTGGGAGGTGGAGCTCCTGGAGAGCAGCCGCAGGTTCAGGCGTCGCCGTTTACGAAATGGTGGACGGTGGTTCATGTTTTGTGTAGTTTATTGCTGGGGTTTTATTCCGTCTGGTGCTTACCGACGAGATTTACGGGTACGAAGGTTGAGAGGATACAGTATGAAGATGCACCAAAAATCGTGAGTTTCTCTTTTATGAAAGTTGTTGGTGTGGCGAATTTGGTACTAATCAGGAGATATAGCCGTTATTTTGGTATTTCGCGACAATGGAACTGATTTTACAATCCACACGATACGTGCTTATCGAACGAGGCGGCCCACCACCTAGTCTCATTATGATGACTATTGTCAGATTCTTACCGAGACCGCTGGGAACCGCCATCGTTACTTTATCACACTATTGGAAGCTTTTTTCGACGGCGTGGAGGGACGCTATGATTGTGATATTTGCTATTGGGGCGACAGGGTGGGTCAACTCTTGGTTCGTGGACCCGGAGGACATGGTGATGTGATATCAACTCATGAATAATGCGTCACTGTTTCTTGTGCGAATCTTTTTTGTTCAACATGGAGGATATTTGGTAATGGCTACTTTTATGGATTTTGTAGAGCGTCTTACGTTTAGATAACGAGGCTTTTTTATGTTTCGTCATGAGGTGCGAATTATTAGTGCGGGTTGATTGCGGATGGTGCTTTTCATTTCGCCATCTTCATTTTCAATGTGGATTGATTACATATATGAAGTGTATATACGTCCTTTCTGTTCTTTTGTGTTCATTTAGTCGTTCTTGACGAATGTGTAGGTCTGCTCGAGATATCCCAAGATTAATTCTATATGTACAGCCGGTATTTCGGGATTCTTCTTGTGAAAAGTTCTATATACACTAAACACCACGTCCTATATCGCTGTGATAAGGTTACCATCTTCGTCCAACGCCTTGCTGACCTTCTTCCTCCCGGCCCTCTGTAACTTATACTTCTCCGCCAACTCGTCCTCTCTCTTCTTGGCTAGATACGCCGCTTCTTCATCCAATTCCGCGCTTCTGGCTGGCTCGGAATACGGTTTCGCGGATGTCTTTTCCGCGAGTTCTCTCATTATATCTTCCGGGAGGCGGTTCAACATGTTTATTTCGAGGGTTGATGTTGTTTCCGGTTCCTGACCGGCTTTCCTTCTCGAGGCCGGGAGTTTCAAAAAGGCTTCCAGGTCGAAGAAGTGGACTGTGAGGGTCGCGGGACCTTCGGTTGCTTTGAGGCGGGTTACGGGCATTTCGACGGTGGGGTTGTGGTATTTTAGACGGGGGAGGCATTCGCGGAAGAACTTGCTGGAGATGAGAAAAGTTGGAATGTTAGTAATGAGGTCGCAATCACATATTTTCAAAAGCCAGAAAGAATGCTAGGATAATAGAAAGGGAATCGGCGTACGATGCTCCTGAGTGTCCGTTATAGTGTTTGTAGTTGAAGCTGAGAGATAGCTTGGAGATGTTTGGCGGCAGGATGGCGGCGCCGGTGCCATTGCGGATGGAGTGCAGCTTCTAGACTGATTGTCAGCTATACGCAATACAATAAAGTTATGATAAAAGGAGCACTCACGGCTCTGAGCCATCGGTAGCGCGCCGTCGGCGACGGCATCCTGGGTGAATGGGGGACCTGTGGTGCAACGATATCTTCACCGTCGTCTCATTTGGTGTTGAGGTTTCTGCAGGAAGTGTCGTCCAAGAAGTGCGCCCACACAAACGTGCCAAGCCTTGCGCTTAAAAGGTGAAAAAAATGTAAACAAGGGAAACTGGGCCCACAAAACTTTTTCCGACCTCATCTCTCCTCCCTCCGATTTTTCCTCTTGAAAGAAAAAATATACTTCTTCATCACAAGAATGTGAGAGCGTTTACGTGAGAGCAATCGGAAGAAGTATCTCTTCTTATTTCTTTCGATTGTTGGTTTTACTCCCTTATATCACCATGGTATGTATTCGTGTCCGTTATTTATTCTACTTTTCGTTTGAAACGGTGGAACTAACACGATGGAGGACAGCCTCGACCACCACGAAGAGTACCCTCCAAGAGGGCAGCCGTCTCTAAAGGACGTGTCGCAAAGTCGACTCCGAAAGCCACATCGCGTCCGTCAGCCTCAGGAAAACGTCAGTCTACAGATTCCTCACGACCGGTTCGTAAGGCGTCCGCCGATGCGGGAGAGGATCAGCAAGCCGGGGATGGAGCATCGAGGAAGAGGCGCGTATCCGCGGGCGTCAGTAAAAAGAGTGAGTTTTCTACATCCTCCATTAAAAAAATTTTTCCCGTGGGAGGAAAAAATTTTTCAGTCACGAATTTGGAGTCTATCATGATGAAATCTATATTGGTCCGTGTTGATGAGGCGGATTAAGACCCCGCTGCAGGATTAACACAATTGTCACCTCTGGTGCTTTCTGATCTATTCTTTCCCTTTCTACTTTTATTCTTCGTTTTCTCATTATACGATGACTGGGCTTGACTAACAACGCTTCGTCAATCGAAAGGCACAACAGCTCCCCACCTCGTCGCTCGCAAGAAAAAGATCCTCGTCGAAGACTTCGATAACAAATGGATATCCATATCCGAATCATCGGTGGCTGAGATTTCCAAGTTGTTACGCGATGTTGGACGCGCCGTGTTACGGGACATGCCGTTGAAGACGGCTGGGAAACGCGATGAGGCACAAAAGACCCTCGATAGGTCGTATCAAAAGTGAGTGGCTTCCTTTATGACTTGGTAATACTGGTGAGGCGAGGACGGGTCCAGATGATGATATATTTTTAACCCTTACGGTGCTCAAAAAGAGTATTCATGGAGATAAAAAACATGCAACAAACACTCTAATTTTTTACTGATTGTTGGACCGTCCTCGTCTGCATATGCATTGATGGTTTGCTGTTCCTATGAGATATGGTGTTGGCTAACCAGCTATTCGGACAGATTGGAACGCTCGCTCGCGAAGATGAAGATACCTCCGACCACGTCTGAAAAAGTTTTCAACAATGAGTGGTTGATCAACGAGGAGGCGAGATTGAATTCTTTGATACAACCAGAAACGAAACAGATCAATCTTCTACAAAAGGAACTGGCGAAGCAGAGGAGGTTGCTCGAGACGGAAGAACGGCAACTTCTCACACTCCAGAAGAATGCAAAGGCGGAGAAGGAGGTCAGGAGGCAGAAGGCTCAAAAGGTAAGCGAAAATATATCCCTCACGTCCACCCTGATATTGCGACTACGAATGCGTGCTAACATTGCGTTCTTCCTCTAGTTCATCCCTGAAATGAAAACCGCACCCATGGATCCTGACGAGCTCCAGATTGAGATTGATAAAATCCGATTGGACTCTAATAGACCCGATCACGATTTTACAATCGCACAAGATCTGTTAGAAGAAGACGAGGAGTTGCGGCCTACAATGAGACAGTTGGAGAAGCATCTGACTTCGATTGCTAAGAATAGACAAGCGTTGAGCGATATTCCTGACTGGATGCAGACGGCTAGGGCTGCAGTCGACGACGTACTGTATCGTATGAAGGGAGATCGGTACGGCGATCTCATGGATTTTACGGTGTAATATCTCTTTTCATTATTCTTACTGTATTATTACTACTGTGGCATTTCCAGCGGTGGGAACGTGGGGGTTCTGGCCGGCGTTTTTGATATTCAGATCATGGGCACGGTGTTCTTGTCATTTGGGAATACCCCTTCCTTTTCTACTATTTTCGACAAGGACGTCTTGATATGTTTGGACGCTCCCTAATATTTCTTTTTATCACTTGCGACAGTTTACTAGCATATGGGCTTCTCATGGTGTATAATATGGCGATGATCGCTAATAGACGGTACCCTGTTGGTCAGCAGGATATGTCTGACATCACTTCTTGTTTTCTTCTACGATTGTTTTTTTTTGTTCCCTTGGTGCGTGGAGTTCCAATCTAAGAAACTGAGAACTTTTCTCGCTTCAATGGCGGCTAACGATTCTCGGTGGGCGGTCGTCACAATCGGTTTTTTTGCGAAGAAAAATGTGGTATGCCATTTTGTCACATGTGTCGTGTGAGCACATTTTGCGCAGGGCATTAAAAAGAATAGCTCGTTCAACCGCTCATCGAGGATCTTGAGGGCATGAAGAGATGGGGGAGAAACGAAGAGGCTAGCCTTGAAGTGGAACATTGGAAGCAGAAATGGTTACGATACCCCTCATTTTCAAAAACTACCGATCCTTACGATTTCCAAATGGTCACGGCTATCACTTTATCCTTAACTTATCCTCGGTAGTGAGGAAGTTGTGAGGATCGCGGAGAGGAAACTCGGTGATACGTATGTGTATGAGCGATTAAACCAAAAATCAAGAAAAAAAAAACTTCGAAGCCATTTATTTCCATTTCCTTTGTGAAAAAAAAAGTCAATGCGCGTGAAGAAAAATTTTCTTTCTCCTCTCTCTGATATAGTACTAGTTGGTTCTTAGGGCTGGGCCGTTCGTGCCTGCAGGAATCGGGCTACTCGCGCGTGCTCAGGAATTCTGGGGAAAAGGAAAAAGGTATCGTGGTCACATTTCACGTATTCTATTTCTGGCGAAGAGAGAAAAAAGGATGCCCAAAAAATGCCGACTAGCAACGGAGCCGCCAAAGAATGAAAAGGCAAGCTAGTTTTAGTTGGGAGAGCTCACGAAAGATGCAAGGTTGGGGGAGGGAGGAAGTTGCAGATGGAGGAGGGGCTGGGCTGAGCCGAAGCCGAGAAAGCGACAGGTCAGCGGGAAAGCGGTGTTACATGAGATCAAGAGCGCTGATTTGCTAGCGGGGTCGTTCTCTGGACTAGCTGGCAAGCAAGAAGGGTGACGATGGCAGATTGTATTGCAGAAAGCGAATGGTTGTGATTGATGAGGATGGTGATGGTAGTAATGATGCTGCTGCTGGCTTCGCTGCAGAGACATATGCAGAGATTAGTTAGTCGTGCGTTATATGTCGAATTCCTCGTGTCCACAGCCCTGGTCCGATAGCAGAGCACTAAACCGGCCGAAAAAGAAGGAAAAGAACGAGCGAGCTAACTGGAGCTGGGTCTGGGAAAAGTAACGTTAGAACTGCGACAATTTTTAACTCGTCTGTCTCGCGCTGGACTCGGTCTTGTTATTTCCCATCCGGAGCGGTCGAGTGAGACTTCCTCGAACTCTGTTAACTACAACCATTCGGTCGATTCTTACAGCATCGCGACAGCTTCGTTTTTAACTCTCCGAACGAACGCCACCGGGATCTATCGATACGGTACCCTGCAGCACGCCGTCTTTTACCTCGTCACTGGGCCCTGTGAACGTGCGTCTGGGGATCTTTGTTCGAGGCCAACCTTTCGACCGAAAACCGGGCGCCCAAAGCCTTTTGCCCAACGGAACAGGCCGACGCATCCAACAATTAGCTACGCTGCTTGCAAATCTTCGCTGCTGTACGACTGCACCCAACATATCCTTTTTGCTTTAATCAGAAAGAATTTTAAGGGTTCGACCGCCGGAGTTTCTGGAGACCTCGCGATCGCATTGTTCGGCCCACGGGTATTCAGCGGGCTGGGGGTGTGTTTAGAGAGGGTATAGGGAACTGAATACCGTAGGTAGAAGAGCCGACGAAAGACGACATCGCTTCTGGGCATTCATTGCGACACCGGGGAGGAGAGGACCACGATACCAATTCAACGATAGTCTAGCTGGCCATGTCGTCGGACTCGAGGGTGGCAGCGACGGATGCGACAGCCAGCCGGCTCAAGCTCGAGGACGACCTAGAAGACGACAACCCTTCTGCGAATGCCGCACCGAGCACCGCAACATCGGACGTTGCGTACCGGAAATCCAAATCTGCGCATAACCGTAAGAAAGGTCCCGGGCCGATTAAAGACGGGAACGGAGGCGAGTCGAATGCCAACGGTGGCGCGAGTGCCAACGGCAACGGGAACGTCAAGAGGATGAGCGCCGCCGCTGCCAATGGCGAGGATTTGAATGGAAATGAGAATGGGAATGGAGGTGGGAGTGGCAGTCATGCTGTTCCGCCAACATCGTCTACTTCACCACCACCTGCTCCTGCGTCGTCGTCCTCAAACGGCAAGGTTCTGAAACGCAGGAAGGTCAACCATGGTCTGTCAACCGTCGCTCCTGTATGTGTGCGCTTTTCAGGGATGTTGGATTGGGGAAATAATAAATACGATAATGGAACAATCGTTAATTTTGCTATTCTTCTGTTATTCTTTATATTATTTCCTAATTGGAGAGCTGTAGCATGCAGGATGACCCGTTCGTCCCTTCCCCCATTGATTACTCCCCTTGTCCATGGACTTGAATATGCCGAACCGACCAAACGCTTTCCTTCGGGCCAGAGCCGGGCGGAAAAAGTTTCTCCACGTCAGTTTTGTTATAAAATACGGGTTGCGACAACCTCGCTAATCGGCTCCCATTTTCGAGTTTCCGGGGCAAGGCAGAGCTTAGGGAAAGAATCGGGTTGTCGCTCAGCTTTGATCCTCTCCGCAATTCTCCTTTCCCTATTTGCTTTACATAAGATTTTTCTTCCTAGTGTCTTTCCTTTATTCCTTTCCTTTCAGCTTCAACCTTCTTCATTTTTTACTGTTCGAGCTATGGAGTTTTGATTTTTTGTGGTATGAAGACTGACTTGGGAGCCTATGGGTTTTCCTCTGTGTCGCGTGAGTAGCCTGTGTCTACTGTAGACGTTCACATATGACCTGCGATGATGGTAAGCATAACCCCCCAACAAGCCTTTTTACTTTTTAAAACTAGTCTGAAGCTTGCCACTGCACTTTTCTTCTTCCTGAGTGTCCCCTTTCGCGGCCCGTTTAAAAGTCCCATCACAACTGGGGAACCGGGACAGTGACGGATTCTTGGGATGGGTCAGAACCTGTCCCAAGTGTGAAGAATCGAGGGCATCACAAAGAAAAAGCATTGAGACGCACTTCAACATAGACTCTCTTATGCAATTTCCTCTTCTTCCTCTTTTCTTCTTCCCGCTTGCAGTATTCTTTTCCTTTTTGCTTTTCCTTCCCTCTGCTCTCGTCCGCTGGAAATTTTGCGTAACTAACGTGATTGTAACCACCTCTTCTCACGGTTGGAGGGATGTATCCCAAACCGTGGAAGGGAGGGTGCACCATTTTTCTTTTACATACACAGAACGACCTTGTACCCGTTGTGTCAAGCGAAACATAGGACACCTCTGCCGCGATGAGGTTCGCGACGCGAAGAAGCTCAAAACCGAGAGGGATCACTCTACAGAAGAAGCCTCACCTTCGTCGCCGACTAGTCCCAATGACATGGCTACAAATACTCCAGAAGTCCATGAGATCCCCGCTGAAGAATCCTCCCCGGGAGCTGGTGAAAGCAGCAGCAGTGGTTTACCACCGCACCCGCAGAATCAGAATCAGCAGAACTCTCCCATGCCTCCGCCTCGAAATTCAGTAGCTTCTTCATCCGGATTACTTGCTCCTTCTCCTGTGTCTACCACTCAGCGTGCGAATTTTAATAATCAGAACTGTATGTTCATTCCCCTTAAGCTTCCGAAGCTTTTTTTGTTATTCTTTCTCCCTGGTTACTCCTTGACTTCCCGTACCTTTTTTGTTCCGAGGGCGGGTATGCATGACGATATCATCATTTTCGGTCATACGCCCACCCCCAAAACAAGACAATAAATCATTCCGGTTGGGTGTAGGTCGACGATCAAGAGAATATACTTTTGTCGTTCTTCTTTGGCTAAAAGAAAGGCTGGCTAACATGTGCACTACGCAAATATCTGCGGGGCACCTTTGTGTGCTCTTCGGATCTTTTTTGTTTTCATTTGTGCCTTTTTATAGTTCTTGGAGTTCCCGATTGGAATAGCGTATCACAACAGGACTGGAATCCCTATCACCACCCCATGATGTTTTCCAATCCCGAAGCCGCATCGGAATACGACCTCATGAACGAGTTCTTCCTCGATAGCATATATAACAACGATATGTTCCTCGGCGGCAACGATGGTTTATTCCCGGAAGCTGGATTCAACAGTAGCAATATATTCGGTCCAGGGAACACCGCTCCCAATAATAACAACAATAACAACGCCGCCTCTTCTTCCTCTTCTGCTGAAAATGGTGGTTCGTCGGGAGCTACCGCTGGAAGCATGAACGGTTTACGAGCGCCTAACGCCATGCTCCCGCAGGCGGCGCCGTCACCAATGATCCGTCCGGCTAGCGTTAAACCTACACTTGAGAAAGCCAAAGAACTATATTACCTCACCGCGGCTGATCCCCCTAAGGACGGAATACCTGAGGATCGAATGAAGCAAGTCCTGAAAGCGAAACACGATGCGGGTTTGCTCAAACCTTTCAATTACATTAACGGGTACAGAAGATTACAAAAGTACATGGACGAAAATATGCAGCCGTCATCGAAACAACGGATTCAGAAGTCGTTGGAGAGGTTCCGGCCGAAATTTAGAGAAAAGACGCATCAACTTACGGATATCGATTTAATTTTCGTGGAGGAGTGGTTTGAGAGGTCGCTGATGGAGTATGATCGTGTGTTTGCAGCGATGGCGGTACCGGCTTGTCTGTGGAGGCGGACCGGGGAGATTTTTAGGGGAAATAAAGAGTTTGCGGAGTTGATCCACGTGCCTATTGAACAAATGAGAGATGTGAGTATCATTGCTCCGATGAATATTTGCGTTTGGATGCTGATTGAAGTTGTATCGTGTAGGGTAAACTGGCGATATATGAGTTGATTGCAGAGGAATCAGCTGTTAGCTACTGGGAGAAGTTCGGAGCTATCGCGTTCGACCCGTCGCAAAAGGCAATGTTGACAACTTGCTACCTCAAGAACCCGGACCCAAATGCAACGGATAAGTTGATTCATTGTTGCTTCTCGTTCACCATTAGGAGAGATTCTTCGCACATGTAAGTTTTCTCTTGAGATTTTAATTGCACCTAAAGAGATCCCGCTAACTGGTATCCACTCTTCCTAGCCCTGCCATGATAATTGGAAATTTCCTACCGATACCCTAAATACCTTCATGCCGCAATACATCTTTCGGGAATACCTGTTGATAGTGTTTCTATCTATATTTGCAACTTGATTCCCTTATTCCCCTTTTCTAAAAACGTATTTTGTCTTTCGAATAGCCCCGTTGATTATAACTAGATTGCATCAGAGCTCAGGCTTCCGAGCTGGACATACAAAAATCATATGAAAAAGATGTTTTCTAACTACCAGCCGTAGCATTTTTGGTGTTCTTTTTACTTGTTTCTATGGATTATATCCCTTGTTCGTTTACTGCTCTGTCGTTTACTTGGGTTCGATTGATATCTCGGGCATTTTGAGTAGCTTATTCGAACATTAGGGCTTTAATTTGGTTCTACTATTAGAATAATTTGCTTGCTTCCATCCTTGCTAGTGCTCCATATCACACGTTACGTGATTACTTTCGAGAATAGTTTGACTATTAGTGAAGTCCGGTGTGTCGTTCACTTGCACGCTTTCGTGCGTTGTGGTATTCATATTTGATAGTGAGGACACCGCGAAAACACCATCACGAGCATCAGTGCCTGTGCACGGTTCCATATTTGCTATCTTCTACAGATTGACCCTCAAAGCTCTTTGTTCTCCAAATCCTTTGCTTGCCTTAATTGCAACCATATCGAGCACAGTACAGCACCATACTCTTGTCTCAAATTACCCGTGAGCATCGGATCCTACCTCTACCAATGGAACACAAGAGCCCAAATACCAAACTCAGCCATTCCACGGTTGAGAAGCGAATAAAGCAATATCTCGGTATGTCACGTCCCGTCACCCTCCATTGTCTTCGAAATCACAAAAGTTCCTTTTTTCTATTCAATAGGCTTTTGCCTCTCGTTACCAAATCCCGGAATCCGGGATCTCGGAACCCTCTTTCTTCTTTTTATAATATCCCATTATAGCATTCTCCAACATCACGGGAAAAGAAAAAACAGGCTAACCCTGGGGTTGTTGGTGTTTTTGTGATACTATGTGGCGTCTTGGGATAGCATTACTCGATTCTTTGATTTCAGATTTGAAGAGCGGGAACAAACAGTTACAGGATCCGAAGAAATGGGACGAGGGACGGTTGGAGGAGTTGTTCGCTATGATTGCGAGGTGTGCTAAAGCGAGATCTTACTTGCAAATCAAAGAAGATCACGCGGGGTTAGATGGAAGAGGGACTGAATTGTGGAATATGACGACAAAGTTGCTGAGGAGAGAAGACGGGGGAGATGAAGAGAATAAAGCGGTGCATTTGAAACGTGAGTCCTAACTCTGTCGAAGATACTAAGATTCTGTATATGCTAACCGGTACTAGTCAGACACCTTGCCTATCTCACACTCGATTGCGCCCAGAGAGCATGTGGCAGGACGACGCAAGGTAAGTCACTATCACCTACATCGATAATTCTGCAAAAGGGGGAATCTCCGTTCCATCCTTGTCCTTGCAGGTGTAATTCATCCACACTAGTTCACCGATTTCTACTCGCAAGGAACGGGATTTTTGTCGATTCTCGCTAACACCCTGCTTCCGGGACGCAGGAAGCCTAAGGCTCGTCAAAATCGCTGTGAAAGCTGGTAAATCTGATCTCGGTAAGTTGACTCCGTGGTCCATGGGCAATGTATGGGATATAATTTCATGTCCTCTTATTGGCTCGTATATACACATTTCTCGGACCACCTAATACCTTTTTGTTCCTTTGTGTAACATTGCTTCATTTTGTTCTCGTTTATCGTTGAAAGGCTATCCGGGAAGCTGGGCCACGCTATGAGCTGCGTTCGGTATAGGCTTGTGCTAACCCAACATTTGTGTTTGTGCGAGGTGTGGCCCTTTGGCTTCCCCCCCTTGGGGAAGACGGGGTTACCTTGCCTGGATTCACTCTACGTTGTCAATTGATAGATCATAACGATGTGTTACTGGCGGAGGAGGTGTTGAGCAATGCTGCGAAAGTAAGTTTGGCTTTGAGAAGATATTCAAATTGTGAAGTTTTGCGAAATCGCGAGGTGCGTGCACAATGTTGGTGGCTAATCCGTTGAGTGCAGTATATCGACGACCTTTCCAAAACTACCACGACAATATCGGCCGAGGAGCTTTGTGAAAAGATCAATCTCGAGTGTGAATATCTGGTGCAACGAGTGGAATTGGTAGGTTGTGACCCGGGTTTACATATCACCGCATGCTGTCTATTTCACGAGGAAGCCACAAAAAAGAAGATACAGCTTGTGTATATTGAACGGTGCAGCTAGCTAACTTGTATGTTCGGCGAAAACGGTCAGAGTTTCCTGCAACAAAACATCAACGCCGCTGAATTCATGTGCAACAATGCCATGGAGCAGTTTTGTCGAGATGAGGGTGCGGCAGCTAAACTTGAGCCAAGGATTAGAGAGTCATTGGGGAAAGTATTGTACAAGATCGGGAAGGATTTGGTGAAGCGAGCCAATTTGACTGGGGGAATTGAATGGTTGATTAAAGCTTTGGAAGCTATTGATCCGAAGTTTGTGGGTTCAGAACGGTTTGCCGCAGAGCTGAGATTTGGGATCATGCAGAACCTTGGTGAGGCTATTTGGTCGTTGTTCATTTCACTCAGAGTACACTGACGCATTGATTTTCCGAGCAGTTCAAACTAGCCTTAAGAAGGAGGTCGCAGTAGATTTTGACCGGGCCAAAAGGACTATGGATGATATGGTCAATGTATGCTGTGTGTCGAAAGCTTCCCTAGAAGAATTTGGGCTAATGCGAAGAAGGAGTGGCCTGAACGGTTGAGTGTTCATTGCTTAGGTCTCGATATCATTGTTGCACAAAAAATGGAAGCCGAAGATTATCACGCCGGTATGTTGATCCTCTGGAATACACTGCTGCAAGGATTCTTGATAAGAATGTATTTTAGCTTTGATCAAGATGATGACCAGAGTACCGCTATCGGAGCACTCTTTCAGAATGTTAGTAGTGACTAGCTGGGGCTGAAGCTAGCTTTTGAAGCTCAATTATTGACACGAGTGGCAACAGGATTGTTGGGAAATGCCACGTGCTCATGGCGCAGGACTTGCAAGGTCGTGGGTACGTCGTCCTTTGTCTTACTTTCTTGAATCTACTTCTGCGCTCCGTCCGTACTAACGAAGGAGGTTAGCCAACGGCTCGCATGCAATGTCTTAGACCGCTTTGTGACAGAGCGTCTCGTACTCGAAGATAATCAAAGTTGGATTGAACAGGCATTCGTTACTCGAGTATGGATGACGATCCAGGACGCCAACCTCGACGAAGAAGTAACTAAGAGTCTCCATCAACTTTGTGAAAGTTTGTGCATCCCTCCCTCTCTAAATCCCCCCAAACCTTCCCTCTAGCTTGGGTCCAACGGTTACATCTTTTCGGAGATTTTATTTGCTGCATATGCGATACAGCAAATGTGTAACCACGTAAATATATAATGAAGACTGAAAACGGCATTCTAATGATCTCGTCTTGCTTTTTTCTCTCGATAGCAACGTCTACAAAAATTGCAAAACCTTTGAGCACTAGTGCAACCCATGCGTCGCAGATTGTACGTGACGAATCCGGCAGCTTCGAAGTTGAAAGGGGCCCGAATCGTACCTGACGAGATAATCCAGCTGACTTTGTACCTTGTGTTTTCCTCACGTATGAATAGTTGCTGTGGAAAATCTCGGACTCGATGGTCACTTCCGGTAAATGGCTCGAGGCGACCCAATGGTGTAGGTTGGCCCTTCACCCGATATTCAACCACTCCGGGGAGACGAATATAGGGAAGATTTCAAGGTGAGAATTGAACCTCCCGTTTTGCCACATATACCGGGTAGCAGCTTCAATTTTCATCCAATCAAGTTTTCTCGGCAGCTAATTCGAGACGTGGCTGCTGCCTGGCAGACGCTTGATCCACTGCGCCATTGAAGCACAAGACTATGGCATTGCCCGAGACGCATACGAGGGCATGCCTCCCGCGTGTCAAGAAACTGGATCAACACAGTTTCTACTGTTTAAAATTGCACTGAGAACGTTGGATCTTGAAGAAGGTATGAAAAATGCCTTTAATTCAATCAAAATGATGGGAGCTACTTGAGACGGGGATGAAGAAGAGATTTTTACTAATTTGGTGGATCACTAGCTCAAAAATGCCTCCGAAAAGTGTGCAGTGGCCCGAATACGGATATCTCGATCTTATACGCTTGTGCTCTGGAGGCGCAATGCGCGGGCGATAAAAGCATTATTTTACAAGTCCTGGGCCAGCTGCTGGAACAAGCGGATGTTACGACGCCACCGGAAGGCGCTCATATCCCTGCAATATATAGGTTGGCCTTATTTGAATTTCTAATTATATCTGGCAAAGCTTTGGCACTTGAGCTGATTATACTTCTGGGTCGGTAGAACTATGATCCGGCTAATTTTGACGGATATACACGACAATAAGACCGCCTCGGAGAGTACCTTGACTACTTTGTGCTCGGTATTCCAAAAGGGTAAGTAACTTTGTTCTTCTCTAGCTTGCATAAAACACCAGTTATGGTGGGCAGCAAGGATATCGATCGTCAGCTGACGTGCTTTTGCGTTCAACAGCGGTGGATAATGCTGTCAGATCTAAAGGATCCGGGGTTACGCCCGAGAATGTCAAGTCTCTCTGGAGCACAGACGAGTTTGATTGGTTCTCTCGAAACTCATACAATCTTTCCTTGAGAGCTTTACAGCATTGGCCGGTGTGTTATGCGCTTTCCTTCGCGCGGATTTGTGTCCAGGTACGAAGAATTCCCCTGAAGACTGTTGTTCGATGTTTCGCAAGCCCGTATACAGGCTGTAAACTTCACATTCCTATCACTTCTATGAATTTCGATCTGTACGCAGTCGGAAGGAAATGCACCCTATTGGCTCACATTTTGGATTAAACTCGGGGAAGTGTCAGAATTCAAGCTAACAGTGGCATCATGTCGTGCTTCCCCCAAAAAGTTCATCCAGTTATATCCAGCGGAAATATGCTCCGAAGAGGAACAAGAAAATCTGGCGCTGCGACAATCCTTTTGTGACTACATTTGTGCATCCACATGCATAGCATTGGCGAGAAAAGAGGACAGTATGGAGCAACAGGTACGTGATGCAAAGTTTCCAGCGATTCATGTTGGTATTGTGATGAAGTTTTCCGGATATATCCTGTTGAAATTAAGTGCCATCTAACACCTCGGAGATTATCGAAATTTGTCTGGATCGGAATATCGTGCATGGTGGCTAACTTGCGAATGTTCCGCCCAAACTTTGATTGGAACACGGACTTCATATGACAGTTACAACTTTACGGTGACGCACGAAAGTCTATCAAATCATTTCGTTCGTTAAAGGAAAAGTTAGATACTCGGTTGACGGATCAAACGCGGAAAGACTTTGGAGAAAGGTACCTTGGCCTCTTATGCCATGAATTCGAAGCTTGTGTACACATCGAAGAATGGGGTGCCTTAGAGGAGATCGCGGAGGTAAGATATGCGTGATCTAGAATAAAGAACATAGGAGATTTTCGGTCCATTCTTTCTTTGTTGGAGCTAACCCCTTGACGAAATTCATTAGCAAGTGGGAAAGTTCGGACAAATGCAACCCTTAAGGAGGGTGGGTGACATGATTCTATACGTGGATGCCCCGATACCAAGTGCGTTTAGTCTTATGCCCTTTCCACAGCATTTTCATTCACTAGGTGACTCCTACTAAGTCACTTCACCTACAGCTTTCCTACAAACGTTGGAGAAAGTCATAAACTACTCCATCCAAATCGATACCCACAAGGTTGATAAAATCGCCCGTTGGATACGGGTTCTGCTACAAAAGGCATTACAAGGCGATTTAAGTAGAGCCGAGAGGCTTTTAAATCAAGTTTTAGATATTTGCAAGCGGCAAACACAAGTAAGTGCATACCATTGGTACTATTTCATGATAACAAATTCCTAACGTGCCATAGATGAATCAATACCCACAGGACGAATTGGAATGGATAGCGGCTACACTTTGGAACCTTGCTATAGATAAGAATTGGTCGGTTTCCTCCTCACTTCCGACTTTTAAATGGCGTATTTGCTGACTTTCTGGACAGCGCCGGTGACTTTGGTGGTTCGAAAAAATGGGCGGAATTTGCGTTGTCTGTTGCAGGATTTGTACGAGATGGAGGCCAGCTCGAAGGACTGCTTCATAGCAAGTTTGGAAATCTGAGAACGAGTTAGGTGATGGCTATCGTCTTTGTGATAAAACGATATTAGCCTTAAGCCCTAGGCAAGGGACTCGGTCGGGAAGCGATCTAAAGAGCATGGTACATAAGGAGATATTGACATTGTGGAAGCTCCTTTCCATTAGACCATACCACCAAACTTATCTAGATAAACCCTTCGATTGTCATAATTTACATTAACGGCATAGATTGAACGTAAGGGGATTTTACTCTCCATCTCCAATCGCCTCGGCATAGTAATACTTATTTACCTAACCTTCACTTTGCCCATAATAGTCGGCGCACCGATAGGAATGGCCTCAAACTCCTTCATCCTCCCCTTAATAATCCCCAACATCTCCCTATTTGAATCCTCCCTGCACCGTAAAACCATATCCACCCAATCATTATTCAAATCCCAGTACGCCGTTTTAAACCCCACATAAGTATCCCACAAACTCTCCTTCGGACAAACCACCAATTGTATAAAATATTCGATAACCGGCCACGTCTGTTTCGCCGCCTCCAAGCTCGTAGCATCTCTGAAGTAGGAGAACCCAGTCATGACATCCGCTCTAACCTGTCCACCGACGTCGGCGGTCATGACTAAAAATTTCGCACCCTTGTTTCTGATAGCGGACAGATACGAAATAACCGTCATTTCAGAGAGTTCCAACGCGACTTCCCCGGCGATTGATGCGTCAAGACCGATTCTGCAATCCGATAGGTAGGATTCGATGGTAACCGTAATGGATTCCATATGTTTCGTAAAGCCTCCCTGTGGGGAATACCACTCCGGTGTGAAAAAAGCCGAGATGGGTGCCCTTAAGTCATGGAATATGATCTCCGTAATCCTCCGAGTGATAACCCCAGCCATATCAACAAATCCATCTACGACGCTTCCGAGCGATTGTTCAAGATGCGCTTGCGCCTTCTTGGGTAACGCAGGTAACAATCGCGATTTCACGGATTCGGTAAACACAGCACAACGCGCCTGGTCGTTCGCGACCGCCATCATCCATTCGAACAACCCTTCCGGGATGGTCTCTGGCTCGTTGAGGTATGCGTCGACTTCTTGGCGGGTTATATCGTCCCAGACCGCTTGACGGTTTTTCAGAAGTCCCGCGCATTCATCTATAACGCCGAGGAGTACTGATACCTTTCCTGCGTCTGAAGCGACGTCGATTTGTTGATTGATCATCTGGAAGGCGATGATAGCGCCTTGGAGAATAAAGTTTCCGTTTTCGTTCGCTTCAGGTGCTTCTTTTCGTTCTTGAAACTCTTTGATATCGCCTTGGTTGACGTTGTTCATCCATTCGCTCATCTTGGACACGATAATTCCTAAGTACTCCTTGACAAGATCTTCTTCGGGAACTCCCAATACGGGAGGGTTAAGAGTAGTCTTATCGACTTTGAGCTGCTTGATGCCTGCATCGTATTGCCCTTTCCAGAGAATAAACTGGAGAAGCCCTTGACCGTCCAGATTTCCCTCCCCGACAATTTTGGCAATGAATTCGTGCATCTGCGTGTGGTATATGTTGAGATAGGTTTCGAATATCTTCCACTTTTGCGGCACCAAGCGAGTCAACATATCTTTTACGATGAATAAGTCGTCAAAGTACCATTCAAATGATTCGAGAAGTGTACCGGAATCCTCGTGGAACAGTTCTTCGGCTTCCTTAAATTTCTCAGCAACTGCCATTTTGATGACTTCTATGTATCGTTTCTTATATTCTTTTTGCTGTCTGGCACCGACATTTATGGATTTAAAGCGCGAAACAAGGTCGGAATGTTGAGATGTGGCATCTTGAAGAGCTTTGATCTTTGAATCGGCGCTTTCTTCCGCCTCTATGATCTTTGCGACACGTACTACGAGGGACACATTACGACCTCGCACTATGTCGAGCATGCTGGCGAAGAAGAGATCAAGTCGGTTCTCAAATTCGGCTACGGAGTCGTCCATAGCGCCAAAGTAGTTTGCGAGTGTGTTACTGGTGTCGTCGGTGGCCCGAGTGGCTTGGTACATTGCGTCGTCACGGAAGTCGCGGAGAGTGCCAAGTTTGTAGTGGACGGGGAGGAGGTTCGGCATTGAACCCAGAAGGCCTTCTTCTGTGTTATCATCGTTGAGCATTTGTTCTATGTCTTCGATGTTCTTGTTGAGGTTCGCGAGGCCATTCATGATTTCTTCGACTTGGGTGAAGTTCCGGTGGACTTTCGAAACCTGCAAGGTGTTAGTGAAGGCTTAGATAGGTCGGGAGGTTTGGAGTGTACCTCGTTGATAATTGGGAAATCTTTGATCATAGTTTGTGCCTCCGAGCATAGCCTATCTATCTAGGTGGTTGTCAGAACTGTATATAGCGCTCGATAGTCCACGGGGCGTACCTTTACTAGCTCCTCCTTGATCAAGTTGAGATCTTTTTGAGCATCATCAACAGCTCTCATACCAGCCTAGTACGCCAAAAGTTAACCAACGGCCTATATATTTGTATCGATAGTCCGAACTCGCGAACCTTTGTGACATCTAATTGTAGCTGCACCCCGGACTTAAGTTGGGCATCTATAGCCGCCTTATCAGATGTGTACTGCGCCTTGAGCGCCGATATCCGTTCGAGATCCTATTATACGACGTAACTATCAGTATATTATTCTTGAGTAGCAGGATAGGCTGGGGCTAGAAGGGGGTCGGTATTACATCTGGGTGTCGGAGTGTCTCAGCGAGCTTGGCCCGAGCTTTCGCCTGGGCGTCCTCCATGGCGAAGTACGAGACCGAGAGACGACAGGGTTAAGGATAAATATATTGTTATCGTATCGGGAGTGAGGGAAAGACCATCTTCGAAAGCAGCGAGCTTATATCTGCAGGCGACAAGCGGGGAAGTCAGAGGACAGGGCCTCTGCGGCGGTGGTGATAGTTTATGGGGAGGTTGACGTGGGCGTCGAGGGGCCGAACTACTCGCTTAGGGGGGAAAGCGCAAGCGAAAACATCAAAGTCCGCCGAAACCTTTACCCGGAAATATATCCACCTCCAAACACCGCCACCGATAGGTTGATTCCGAAGTCAGCGACAGCGTATCAAAAGCAAAGGCGACGAAATAGTCGGGAGCATCATGATTTAATAGACCGGCATCAATTGGTACAGCATCAGGGCTCGACATACACTGCTACAACATACGTCGCGAAAACTTTGCTAACGAGGGCATCACAGCAAAGAAACGACCACCCAATCTCACAATGTTCTTCAAAGTCACACTCATCCGCTCCGGCATCGGTATGCCGGAGAAGAAACTCGGTGTTCTAAAAGCTCTCGGTTTACGGAAGCGCATGCGGACCGTGTTCCACAAGATTACACCGGCGACAGCAGGGCAGCTTATGAAGGTGAAGGAGTTGATCGCGGTATCAACGGCGCCGAAACGGCTGACACGGAGAGAGATTCACGAGAACAGGCGGCCGCCGTCTGGGTTTGTGGTTGAGAAGTCGAGATTAATGGCACCCAAGGACGAGGCGTGACTGGATACTGGCACATGTTGTCTCTCGGACTCGATCGTGCTGTCATATTAATACGAAGAAGGAGCATAATGATCATTGGCTGTCTGCGATTGCACAAGATATCAAAGATGTCTTCTCTCGCTGTTGTATCGTATGGCGCACCTCTTCCATATGCCAAATACGATCCATATCCTGCCTGTACCTTAGCCCAAGTCGACGCTGGCTGGTTCGAGCATGGAACCTGAGCCCTGTACATAGCATTTATAAAAACTCTATCACCAGAACATCTGCGTATTCCAGGTAGCACTTGCAGGTTGCACCGCTGCATTCTTACGTTATCATTAAAAACTTGTCTACGAATTAGGCGTTCCCCGACAAAGAATCCCTCCCCCCACGATCATGTCCGCCTTCTGTCGTATTCTGATTTCCGCAAGCTTGTGGCCCAATACGAAGCGAGAAAGGCTGCAGGCCCTGTCCTGTGGCCAAGTCCGGCGCGATGCCTCGGTTCAGACTAGCGCTCCACTGTTCATTGACATCAGTCGCAATTTCCTCCTACTCGAAGCGTCCGCCCTCGTTCTCCCTCACCTTTGTTTCGTCTATGCTGTTGGTTATATAGATGTCGGATACCCTCCGAGGCTGTTCGTAGACTCAATTTTGTCTGTTGGCTAGTTGATATGACCTCCTCCGCTTAATCGTCCCCTTTCCGCTCCCTCCGGCGCATTCTCCCTTCCACCCCGTCAACATCACCGACAATGTCTTCGCGTGTGCCCGTCTCGTTAAGAGACGCCTTCAATATTCAGAAATCCAATCCCCGGAATCAGGCCCTGCTCTTCAATCTCGGAGTGTATGCTCTCTCGTTCACGATGGTACTTTTTTGGTCGGTTATCCGCTAATGTTGCCTTG
Organism: Dactylellina leptospora; assembly: GCA_036971365.1. Classification (NCBI taxonomy): domain Eukaryota; kingdom Fungi; phylum Ascomycota; class Orbiliomycetes; order Orbiliales; family Orbiliaceae; genus Dactylellina; species Dactylellina leptospora. Next base: position 1,357,879 of record JAJTUC010000004.1, read on the forward strand.
CCACAGCATCCGTAACATCGTCTTCGTGTACTTTATTCTCCGCTGGTCTTCCAAAGCTGCCAGACAGCTCCGCGGTTATGGCATTCTCGGGACTCTCGTCGCATTGTACGACTACCTCCGAAGCACGGCATACGGCTTAATATTACGGGCTCCAGGCGTCAAAGGCAAAGTCAAGGCCCAGCTCGACGAGGCGACCACGAAACTCGAAGAGAAGATGATAGTTCGGGATCCGAACCTCATCCGCCACTTGGCGCTACCGAAGACCCCGCTAAGTGCGGAGAAGATCAGAGAAGAGCTCGAAAAGTGAGCGATACTGTCTGAAGGCCCGTAAGTCGGGATGTCTACTGACACGGATGGAAATAGGTTATCCCAACTCAAGCACACAACGTGGGAAACTGGACAGGTCTCGGGAGCCGTTTACCATGGCGGCAAGGAGCTACTTGATTTACAATTCGATTGCATGAGGATGTTCTCCGTTAGCAACCCGCTACACCCCGATGTATTTCCCGGCGTTCGGAAGATGGAGGCAGAAGTAGTCGCTATGGTTGGTTTTCTTCACCCAATGATAACGAAGACACATCTAACTCAGACGTTAGGTTTTGTCAATGTTCAATGCGCCACCTGGAGGTGCTGGTGTTACCACTAGTGGTGGCACAGAGTCCATCCTTATGGCTTGCTTGTCCGCCAGAAACAAGGCTTATGTGGAGAAAGGTGTCACCGAACCAGAAATGTGAGACTTCAAGCAGAATCTGATGGTCGCTGTATTAGCTAATCAATTGGTAGCATCATCCCAAAAACCGCCCACGCTGCCTTTGACAAGGCTGGATATTATTTCAAAATGAAAGTTCACCATGTTGAACTCGACCCCGTCACTTATAAAGTCGACCTGAAACGGGTCGCAAGGCTTATCAATTACAATACCGTTATGCTTGTCGGATCCGCTCCCAATTTCCCCCACGGTATTATCGACGATATCCAAGGTCTCAGTCGGCTAGCTCTCCGAAAGAAGATCCCGCTCCACGTTGATGCTTGTCTCGGTTCTTTCATTGTGCCATTCCTTGAAAAGGCTGGCTTCAAGACCGAGCCATTTGATTTCAGGCTGAAAGGCGTCACATCCATCTCCTGCGATACTCACAAATGTAACTCCACCCCTCTCAATAATATTGACAACCATTTTACTAATAACTTTTGCAGACGGCTTTGCACCGAAAGGAAACTCGACTCTCATGTACCGAAATTCTCAACTCCGAGCATACCAATACTACATTAATACACACTGGACCGGCGGCATCTACGGCTCCCCAAATCTCTCCGGCTCCCGCCCCGGTGCCCTCATCGCCGGCTGCTACGCCTCCATGATCTCAATGGGTGAATCCGGATACATCTCCTCCGCCCACGCAATCGTAACATGCGCCCAACGACTCGCCACAGGAATCAAAGAGACCATGTCCGAAGATCTCTATATCATCGGCGAACCCCTCGTATCTGTCGTGGCATTCAGTAGTAAGACAATCGATATATATGATGTCGCTGATGAGCTCACAAAACTGGGCTGGCATTTGAATGCCCTCCAAGATCCACCTGCCGTGCACATGGCCTGTACAACATTGACAGTGAAGAGTGTTGAAACACTGTTGAAGGATATTGGTGAGGTCGTGGTCAAAGTCAAGGCGCGGGGTAAGGGCGCTGCGAAAGGAGATACCGCGGTGCTTTATGGTGTTGCTGGAAGTGTACCGAACAGAAGTGTTCTCGATAGTCTGGCGACGGTTTTTATCGATACCTTGTTTAAAGCTTAGGCTTACAAATGGTATTTGTTTCTCTTATTCTAGGTGCGCGATGCGTGAAGTTCGGGGCTAGCTCGTGAGAATAATTGTTTTGCAAGTTTCCAACTCCTAGCCGTACCAGTTTTCGTGGATTGGCCATAGTGGTCTTTCCGTTTTCTTGTGTATAAACATTGTCACTTTAAGCATTGTTAGATAGATTGAATATACGCTTTTGACAAATAATAGTTGTTTGCGAACAACTTTGATATCATCGAAGTTATATTATATACTACAGCAAAGTTTGGGTTTAGATAGGTCGCTATCTAAGTACAGTCGATTGAAATTATATAGCAGTGTGGCAAAACAGAAACTCCAGATCCTGTCTTTCTACAAATTAAATTACATCGTTTCGATTTCAGAGATAACGAGGCAAAAGTGGGCTTTTCTTCTCTCGTTGACCAGATGCGAGCACGAAGCGCAGTGCGGCCCCAGATGAGACTGGGGTTGTTTGAGTTTGATGAAACAATGTTAGCTAGTTTATGTTAAGTTCTCATGATGTTGTAAATATTTGTTACACGCTCAAGTATCAGTACTTGGCAGAACTAGCTTTTTAATATGGGATAACATTACTAGTATTCCACACTAAGTATACCTGTACTCTCCAGCTTCACAAGTGGCTTTCGAGCTTAAATACAATTAATGGTTTTTTAAACAAATACAGGTGGCATTTAAACATACTAGACGTAGATGCTCAACCCATGTTCATCATGTGCTCTTAAAATTCATGATCCAACATGAAACCCGTTCTCCATGAGTAACCAACAGTTTTATCTGGCACAGTGCTCATATATGACAAGTCTTAAAAATATACTAGTAACTGAAAGAAATTGAGTTGGTGTTTTCGATGTCTGAATAAGGATCACTAGTCGCGCTTTCAATGTTTCCGATGACTTATAGGTTTCCAATGTAGAAAAATTTTGGCTTTAAAATTTTCTATACAAAACCGCCAGACCACGGTATCATCCCCCTTTTTACACACCGACATCGAGTCCTTATTCGACTTCTTGTACCGTAGGAAGGAACTTTGGTCGACAGCCTTCACAAGATTTTTTCTCACTCGGGTATATGAACAACATTAAAAAGAGATACCATTCAAGGAGTAATCACCAATCTGAAGCAGTCATTGGTATAACCATTGGCTGATTCATTGAGGAAGCTAAGGTTAAAGGCCTGTCAAATATTTGACATTAAGAAATTCCTTTCCCTATAGTAGAAGCCAATACACAACCAGCGGGCGGGTCTAAGGTAACTCACTGATGGAAACATGCTATTCTTGGTTTTTATACAAATCTTTAGTATCTTTAACTCAGCCTACGCGCGTAACCTGGGGTCTCAGGACGGCGGGTTACCAGGGCACTCGGCCCCACTGTTACGTCGAGAATATGCCGATTCCAGATCACCCTTGTCCCGGCGTGCTATCTTCGCGGCCGAAAGAACCAATCCAGAATTCAAACAACTCCCGACACGCACTCCGGGTAGATTTAAGGTGATATCCGATGAATACACATTCGCAGCTGTCGTGGAACTAGATCGCCGTATCGAGAATAACACCCCGGCGTCTCGGAATTTTCAAGCTCCCCCCGATACAGTAAATCTAGTGATAGACACTGCGCTTCCAGTATCATTTGTGCGAGCGGCCTGGCATCAAGATATGGGTATTGACCCTGAACGGACTGGTACGACTTATGAGGATAGAGGTAGTGCGACTTATATCATAACAGATGGACCTAGACCTTACATTCTCCCATTTGCCGAAAGTCACCTGGTGACATTAACTACCGATAGATCTTTTACCATCAGCACCTTAACATGCATCGGAGAGCTCAAAAGCCCTTCAAACTACTCCCTTGATTTTGCTGCGAAGTTTTTTACACCAATTCAGCTCGTAAATAGTACTTACAGCTTCAGGAAACCAATGATGCATGGATCCTTAGGGTTGTCCCCCTGGGCGGATCTGTTTTTAGGTAACTTATTAGCATCTTGACCCCATATTTCTTATTCGTTAATTGCCCAACCTATGGTTTTATTATTATGCTCATTTAGAACTGAAACGTTCTTGTGTTAGATATTAGGGATTTGACAGGGGCTGTTGCTGAAGATCCTACGGTCTTTACATATTTACCCCTAGGTCAGATGAACCCCACGAATCTTCAAATCTCTACATTTACTACATCTTTTAATTGGCGGTATCCAGACGATCGGTATATTAGTTTCGATAACACTGCTGAGGATAAAGATGTGGTTTTCAACAAGGCTGAAACCTTAAACGTGCTTTCCCCAGTTAATCGATTCCTTGACAATTATTGGTTAATCAAAGCTGGTGATAGCTGGAAAACGGAGGTCCGGCGTCCCCAGAGTCCCACCTGGCAATACCCAGTTCCAAATAATACTACAATTTGGCTTGGTAGGTGGCTATACCAAGCGACACCCTCAATCACATCGAAACCTCGATTCACGTTATTACTGATAAATGCTTCCGAAATGAATTTTTTTCGATATATAAGTACAGCTTGCTGACTGCATCCGAAAACCTTCTAGATTCGAAATCAGAGTACACATTTCTTGGCAATGGGGCGGCGGAGGGCGTAGCGGTAGCTCTTGGAGGCGGCTGTCTTGCTCGCTATGGACCATTCTTTGCGGCCGCAAAGTCCTACGATTACCCAGGATCTAATTATGGATTGACTCCAGTATGCTATGCGCCTTGTCAGCGAAAATTCGGCGAAGAAAAATATAGCACGGTTAGGCAAGCGGAGGTGAGATTACCTTGGTCGAGCGGAACATACATTACTATCCCTCCGGATTATCCACTGGCTCTAAGTCAATATGCGGGCTATGGGACCCCGGACGTTTGCCAGCCGACTGAATCCAAAGCATGTGAGTAACCAGGCATCTCAATTGATTACTCTCTCCGACACGATGCCCCATACTTTTTTCTTTCTTTTTTGATCTGTAATTTATTCCTTCGAAAATCAACTCATCAAAGACTCACCTGCTTAGGCGAAGATTACTGCATATTGAAGATTCAACCGGCCGACCAGAACGGACCCAATCAATACTCCTTTTTAGATGCCGCAGAAGAACAACGGGTTAAAACGGAACGCACAGACTTCGTTTACGGGCATGCTGTGTTCGCAAACGCCAAGTTTAAATTCGATGTAACCGACGGGTCTGTCTATATGGCGGAGTTTAATAATACTCGGGATATCAATGAGAAGCCGATTTAGCTTTACACTGTTATATATGGTGATTGATGAAACTCACTCATAGGTAGCGATGTTTATCGAAGTTTTGTTTCTTTCAATTCAGAGTTTGGGAGGGTTGATTTTGTAGGTGTAGATTTTCCAGTCATCGGCCCAAGTAAAAGCTTTAAAACTTGATGGCTCGCTTTGGCATGGTATATAGAGAATCCCGAGAAAAACAAGCTTGGAAATTTAACCCGCCAACGTGAAATTTACTTATTTGCTCAAGTGACCGGCATACTTGGTGTTACCGAGCCAAACTCTCACTTGAGAAAGCGTTCTACTTCGTGTCAGCTAGCGCTGGACCCCCGAGACCAATATTGGTGCATCATTAATATCTGGCTAGAATATGATACAATGGTTTGCTCCGAATTCATTGATTTTCGAGGTTGAGAATACAGATCTTACCCGAGGACGTCAACTTTAACAAGCGAATGCGGCTTAACACACCCGTGAGAGAGATAAAGTTTCGATCTTTCTGGTAGGAGATACTGTTAGATCATGACTTCATTTCACAAGTTTGGTAAACTCAAAGATACAACGGTTTATAAGTCGCCTGTCAACAATATGCAGCGCCTTCTTTCTTTCGAAACAATTCCATGTTTCATCCGCAATTTTACTCTCACGGTTATATAACTGCAAAAGTTCCCATTTTCGAGTACAACTTCTAACCCAACGACGACACAACACAACCTGTTTTGAAAATTCCAACAAAACATGTTACACACAGCGTTCGCCCTTCTATTCCTGCACATACCAACATCCCTCTCTCTCCCACAAGGTTTCTCCGACTCCGCCTTTGCAATATCCACCGACCCCGCCGCAGATGTTTCTCACATTCTCGCCTCCCCGGTGCCCACTCAATACCAAGACGGCAATTGGTATTCCGTAACCGAAGCCATAGCCCTGGCCGAAGATTCCGAAGCAACCCCAACCGACAATGATATCTCCCAATCCACAGCTCTAACCACGAGTCTCGATCCAACCGATTTTTCTGCAGATGGTACAGAGTCAATAACGCAAGATATATCTCCATCAGCATCACCGACGCATGTCGATAACCATGCTGCGAATGAAGTCATGCAAGGATTCGCCACAGAAATCCCAAACCCGTCCGCATCAACCAACACGGGATCCGAAGATGATGATTTAAACCAAGATCTCGACGAGATCACCTCCGCAAAAGATAATGAATTCATCGTTGCGGCGACGGAACAATCTCCTGAAGCCGGGTTTATACCCGTATACAACGCCAACGGGGCCTTCGTGGCAGAGATAAACATTGGTTCCGATCTCGTGTTTTTAAAACTTGACACTTCTTCGTTTCACTTTTGGGTGTTGAGTCCTTTGACGTTGGAATATTGTCGTGCCGGGTTGACTTCTGGTGCGGGGTGTTATACGCCCGGGGAAGACGCGGAGATGGTGCCGAGTGAGGTGGAGTATACGTTTGTTTATAGAGATGGAGTGAAAGTTAGCGGGAGTAGGGTATATTCCGACTCGATAGCTGCAGCGAATATATTCGGGGCAGCGAAGTGGGAGGGTCAGATTATTTGTCTTCCATCCGAAGTAGACGGGTGGATTGAAGATGCGGGGATCGCAGGGGTGTTTCCGCTGGGGTTTAATCCCGGAAAATATTGGAAGTCGAGGGTTGGCGGAGCTTTGAGGAATGATGGGGTGTTGGGGAATAGTACGGAGGGGGTGTTGAGTGAGAGTCCGTTGGAGATTAGTGGGTGGCATTTTTTCACGACGTATTTTAAACCGGGGAGTCAGATGTATATCGGGTTTGATTATGAGGATAAAGGGTTGTATGTTGGGGAATTGACGGAGGTGAATGTTGTGGGGATTAATGGGTCGTGGTTCGTGCAGCCGGATAGTTCGTGGGGGAGCGTGAGTGGGAGTTCGACTACAGGTGGGAGTTCAGCTACGGATGTGAGTTCGACAGCTATGCCGACGGAGACGGCGACGAGTACCGATGTTTCTTCGGTTAGTATGACTTCTAGTTCGGATATGGGGTCGACAACGGAGACGGATACCGTCATGTCGTATTCGGAAATGCCGACGTCGAATTCTACGACTACGACTGAGGCTGTGGGGTCCACGGCTACAGATGACGTGGGAACAACCGATTCGTCTTCCGCTGATGTATCCGAAGATACGAGTACCGCGTCATTGAATCCCGTCAGTATGGTCTTAAACACGCAGACACTTCCAACAGAGACCTTGAACATTGTGAAACGAAACAATCTTCATAAGCGACAATCGTCATCCGAGACGCAATATCCTATCCTACTAGGTATACCACAACCCTCCCTCAAGTTCAGTATCTCTCAGGCTGACAGGTGGATACAGACACTGGCAGCGTGGAGACATACATATCATCAACGAGTGTGAAGGCAATTTATGACTCTTTACAGGGTAGCTGTCTTACCATCAACGGAGGTCTAGCGAACTGCACCTACCCGTGCACGTTCAACTACACAAGTTTCACAATAACACCGGAATACGACGCCACAGTGTCATTACCATGGGGCAGCGGAACAACTATCCCTATTGACATGACACAATTCGTAAGTGAGATATATAATGAATGCCATCCGCTCACCGGACAGAATACTTGCACGTCGACTTGTAGAGGGACTATCCAGGCGCAGAAACCGGGGAGGGAGTATTATATATACGGCAGCGTGGTGTTTAGATCCGCGTTTTTCAAATGGGATACGTCGGGGAATGGGACGGTGGGGATGGCGGCTTATGCGGATGGCAGGGGCGGGGAGTGGCATTACGTGCGACAGTTTGGGGGTGGTCAGGCGCAGGGACAGTCAGGGATGTCGTGGATGTAACTGACCACCGCCACTTTTTATTTACCGATGTAATCGTAGAATCGAATATTTGTTGAATTTTTTTTGTAGAGTAGAGTAGTAATGGTAATTGTAATAGTTAATGGAAAATTTTTAGATCGAGATGAGGAATGTGGGGAAGAAGCAGGTGATGATAAAAATAAGATCGTGATTATATGTGTAGGGATGTATATACGGGCCTGATATCTCGGAATCCGGAAGGTAAGCCGGCGGACACATGAGCGCCAGGGTAAGTATTAAGTATATAGGTATACAGTAAGGTAGAGAAAGGTAAGGTAAAGGTAAGGGACGAGAGCATGGTTGACATGTATGTCTCTCCTGTGACCAGCATTCGCAGCCCGTCCCGACGTATACATCGAAATGCAAGGTACGAATGAGAATATCCTCGAAAATATATATTATTCTTACAGATACGCAGATACTACCGAGTATCTGCTCGTCGTATTACAAACTCACAGAGGACTCAGCCCTGTCCGGGGTCGGTCAGCGTGAAGGGGACAGGTGACAACGCAAAATGGTCATCTACGCCTTTCGTCGCATTGGCGAGTCGCCCGATTCGGGTGGAGTTGGGATGGAGTGAGACAGGCTCTAAACCCTTCGCGGCAAGGCTTCGTCTGAAGGTCGCTGTGGTATATTTTTTCTCTCTTGCTTGTGATGCAATGGAAAATGGGGCGGTCAGGTATGGCAGTTGGATGCAGCAAAGGTGGGGAACGAGGGAGGGAAACAAGCTTTGAGGAAGTGTATACTGATATCAGCGCGAGAGAGAGAGCTCTTCGAGTAGACTGGTATCAAACGGAGGGGCAGAGAAGTCTACATAGCAGCAGAATCAAGTGATGATAGCATGAGATTGGCATCCCATCTCTTCTCTCGCAAAGCGGGGAAGTCGGAGCAGCGAGAAGAGATCGCTGAAGGAACTCGAGCGCTTCGACTCGAGCTCGCAGCTAGACGCTTTACCCAGAGGTTATCCGATATCGCGACGGACATTTCAAATTTGAAGTAGAGAAAGATTTTTAAAGAGAGACAGAGAGAGACAGAGAGATCGCGAGGACATCGGGGGGCTGCTTGGCTGGACTTGGCCGACATGCAGCGCTGCAGCGCGAGCGCAGACCCCGGCCCCGTTAACGCTTTCCGGATAGCGGCAGAATGCTCGTAGACGAAAAAGCAGTCGCCAGTGTCAAAAGCATCTTGGTAGCGTGATCTGGTTCGGTTTTGAGGATTCACGAATCATTGGAGAAGAGGAGATATAATTAAGACATGAAACGCCTCGTTCGGTCTCCTCTGCTCGTTATCTCCTCCAGCCCTCCTCTCCTCTCCCTCCCTCTCTTGCTCTCACCGGCTGAAGACGACACCCCCTCGGCCGTCCCGAGTAATAAGAAAGAGACATTCGCCGTAAGCCACCCTTTTTTTTTCTTGTCCGTCTGCTCGTTTGGAAGTGTAATTTGCTGCGGGCTGCTGCTGTGCTGCTGCATGCCGACGAGGGTCGATTTGCGGGGAAGAAAGGTCCAGTGGATGGCTGCCTGCCTGTTAAAAGAAAAGAAAAAAGACCTCCCGCCACTCCATTTGTATCTCTCCTTTTACATATCGAAGATAGATAGACCTGTCTATTCTCTGTAGATGTGCATTCTGTAATATATAATATCCCAATCCCCGGCTCTGAACAAGGATAGCGAGAGAGAGAGAGAGCGTAGTCGCTAGGAAAATATCTTCACCATGCTCCGCCCCACATCAACCACAGAAATCCCTCCGCCCTCCGCTCCGAGAGACATCTCGACGGCTTCACATCCCTCGTCGTCGTCGCGGTCCCAGCGAGCCCGTCGCACGCCGTCGTTCCTCTTCGACTCGCCGCCGTCAGCTCCCCTGGCCCCGACGACCTCCAACGCGACCGCTTCCTCGTCCAAGCCGACCAAGTCCAAGACCAAGGACCACATCCTCTCCTCGTCGTCCTCCGCCCCGCGAAGGTCCTTCCCCTCTCCCTCATCTGAATAGATTCAAGTATATAGAATTATCTAACGCAAGAAATAGTTTCGCGGGCGGCATCTTCTCGCTGTCGTCGCTGCTGGCGCGGATGCCGAGCTCGGCCTCGATCGTGCCCATCCTCTCCTCCCACCACCACCCCGACAACACCAACAGTCACAACCCTCCGACCATGAACCCCTCCTCATCCTCGACCACTGCGAAAAAGATGGGTGGATCCTCTTCCAAGGACAAGGCCTTCGACCCTCCCAGGTTGACCGCCGTCGAGAAGCAGGAGGCCGTGAGGAAAGCGCACGCCGTTCTTCAAACCGTTAGGAACGATTGGGACTGGCACGAAGAACTGCGAAAGAACAGACTGAAAACTTCTCGCTCCCCTTCCAACTCCCTAACCAGCACCGACCTCCCCTCCATATTATCCGAACAAGACAGCGAGGACGAAGAGCAGGACGACCGAGAATACAAGTCCCGTGACGAATCCGACACCGACCACCGTTCCACGAAACCCACCAAACTCAGCAATAACGTCTACCCAGACGACGAACCCAGATCCGCATACCGCTTCCACGACCCCTCCTCCATCGGCTCCTCCCCTCCCACGAGAGAAGAACGTAAACTCCGCCGAAAGAAAGACCTCGAAGAAGAAATGAAATGGAACGAAGGACTCCGAATCTGGGTCGAACGACGAGACCTGTGGACCCAAGCCGATAAAAACGGCCGAGTCCCGATCGGGAAATCGAAGTTTCAAGATGTCAGTCTCGTTGACCGGTTCGATGATTCATTGTTGGCTAGGTGGAAATCTGAACTGACGCCTATCCCGTCGCATTATTTGCGTTCTCACTATCAGAACCCGTTTTATGACGCTGTGGTGCCCGATACTTACCCGCAATTGTATCAGAGGATTATTATCAAGAGCAATACCCCGACGATTCCGATTAATCTGCAACATATGGTGCGTACTCCCTCCTCCTCTCCCGTTCGTTATATCGTGAACTCGGCTAATCATATCAGACAAACGCTCTCGTCGAGGGCTGGAAAGCGGACGGCCAGTGGCCGCCAAAACCAACTCGACCGGAACCATCCATGGCGAAGAAGAAACCCGCCAGCGATAGCATGGTCAAACGAGTATTCGGAATCGGACGGTGATAGCGATCCCGCATCATCCAAGTATCTCCTTCAATACATACCCTGTCCTACCCGCATCTCTACACTTTTAGATCTATCAATCCTTCCTCTCTCTTCATCCCAGTTTGTGTGCTTCCGCACATTCTACCTACATTCCACCTACATTTCATCCTCCATCGACTATACATTCCATCTTTCCTTTCCTCATAAAAAGCAAGTGTAATACATTTGTCGTGGCGCACGTTTATATCCGTCTTTGTCTATTTCTTTTCTTACGTTCTAGCATTGGAGCACCCTTTTTGTAGATGTATATCACATGATCATTCTGGTGAAGACGGGTTTTGGTTTTTTGGTTTTCCTTTTTCTTATTGGTTTGTTGGTGTTCATTATTGGGGAATAGGGTATATAATAGCAACTTTTGGTTCATAGGGCTTGGTCCTAGAACGACTTTCTATCCGAGCGTTCCTTTTTCATTCTATCGTGTCGACTGCTTGAAACTTTTGATTCGGCGGAGTATTCTGGTGCACGTGTGGCGTGGATTTTTGGTGGTGGTCAGCAATGGATGTGGTGTATGGCGATATGGTGTGGCTTTTACAGCTGCCATGATGGGCTTTCATTGCCTTTTTCTCAAAGCAGATTCAACTCCGAAGGTGTGGGATCGCTTATGTCGATAGGGTGGTAGATGACGGGGAGCGTGACATACCTCTACTGAGCCACGATTTAACGGTGGTCATGATACTTTCTATTCTCGAGCCGAGGCATCAGCAGCAGCACACATAGAAGTGTCGGACTGGGCGAAAGTCTTCAAACAATCTTTTCACCACCTTCGCTTCCGCGCACAGTTTCTTTATTTTTACGAATCATCATTCAAGGATATTTCTGCAGCTGTGATTAAGCTGTGCCGTTCCGTTCCGCGTTCTTTTCTGTTTGGCAGGTTGTTCGGGAATGGTAACGAGACGGGATGGGAACCTGGTCATTGGCTGGGTATATTATTCGGTTCCGTCCTTTCATTTGACTTGGCGGCGTGGGGTTGTTACCAGGCGCTTATTCTTGGTTCCAGTGGTGCAAAACTTCAAAATCGTGATGAATATTAAGGTTGAAGAAAATAGCAGAGAAACTACTTATTCTTTTCTTCCATGATGGTGTGCATTGGTCTTCATTGTAATTGTAAGCATTCGATACGTGGAATTAGACCACAATTAGTGTCCTATCAGATTTGAGCCGTAAGGAGCATTCGTCTACTCACATTTAGGGCACTTTAAGGTCTAAACTAAGGTTAATCTCATCTTATAAGATACATCTACATGTACAAGATGATTTCCGCAAAACTACCTTCCCATCTTCAATTCTCATTCCTTCAACTAGCCAAAACTGCCACAGTAACCTCAGGACCAAAATCAATACTCAAAACATCCGGCGACCAACCCCCATACCGATAAGTCCGCTCCGACAAAATATTAACCAACCCGGTCCCATAAATCCTAATATCAGTGTTATTCTGATCCCTCCTAAAACTACAAACCGCCAATTTACTCCCCGGCGCCATCGTCGTCGCGTCAATCTCCGCCGCCGCATTCCAATCACCTTTATTCCAACGCCACATAACCGTATTCTTAATACTACCCCAGAATACGAATATACTCGGAACACCGCGTTCTTTACCAACTGTAACCGCAATCGGGGTGAGAAACGGTGCGTCCCCGATGGTGAACGCGCCGATTGTCCAAGGATGGTTTGTATCCGAGGATGGTTGGGTGATGGGTGCGGGGCCGTCCCAGCATAATTCCGCGATGGAACCCGTGGTGGTTTGGTAGTAGCCGCGGATGTAGAGGTTAGGGTTGTCGTAGTCGGTGAGGGTTACGAAGGAGAGGTTGCTGCCTGGGATTGCGGTGCCCGGGAGGGTACTCCCTTTCGTCCAGTATTTGTTATTCCAGCTATATTCCTCGATTCTGTTGTTCGTATTTTGGTAGTATACTCTATCCCAATATCAGCTCTCAATTATCAATTATCTTGTTATGGTCGTGGTGTGCTATTTGTATGTAGGGGTTGAGATTTTATAGCGAGGTTATCGACTTACGAGATACCGGATTGTGAAACTACCGCGGATAGTTTGCTGTACGGTGCGGCTTTGACGTTACGCGCGTTCAACGGCCCGTCGTATTTATTCTCCGATCCGTTCACGTTATCCATGCACCATTCTTGTATTTCGAATTTGGGTGAGAGGTAGTATAGCCGGAATTTATTGTCCGGTCCCCACATTACGGTTGCCAGAGGGGTTCCCTGCAGCGCCTTCCCGGGTGGCACTATCTCCGTGATAGACCATTGAAGATACCATTTCGCTAGTTTGATCGAACCATCGGCGCCTTGGAAGTATACGTGCTGCGAAAATATAGAATCAGAATTTATAAAAAACTTTGCGGGTTTAAAGGAAAAGTTTACATTCCAAGCACCGTTGGCAGCCATCGACGCCGCGTAAGCGGATTGATATAACAAATCGGTTCGAATTTGCAATTGGCCGTTAACTTGAATTTTTTTTTTTCATGATCAGATCAATAACAGTCACTTCGTCGAAGCGTTACTAACTTGTTGCGACGGGGCCAGGTAGGCCGGGGATAACTATACGCATATGGCCATTCTTGTTAGCATTAGGACTCACGAATACTCTTGTGGGACCGGAAGATTCAAGTGTTTTAGAGTAATAAACAGGTCAATTATGAAAATCATTCATCGTTATCGGTGGAACTTACTGAGGCCCCAGGGCGCATTGACACTCCCATTTGGTCCTCCCAACGTCACTTGAAACGGCATGACGTCTCAGGGATGAGGTTTTGATTTTTTCTTAGAAATCAATTGAACTAGGTCTTCAAAAGATTCTACTGAATTTGTCGTCAGGTATATAAGTTTGAATTATCTCGCATGGGACTTACATTTCGAAACGGAGGAGACTCCGTTATCCTTTATATAAACAATTCCAGTGAAGTATAACACGAGGAGCTAAACCTCTGTGATCGAAAAAGCGTAGCTACGGATAACATCGATAATGCACGCCCGAGTCACCAAACTAACTTATGATAGCTATCTCGATCTACAGCATATAGCAGATTTAGTTTTCCGCACCTCAGCAATTCAACATGTTGCAACACAAAATCACTTGTGTCGATAAATTTCCCTCGTTAACCGTTCAGCTGCGGCTGGTCCGATTGCGACCCCGTGAGGTAAAAAAGCTGGTCCGATTGCGACTCGGGAGCGAGTATTCAGCCCTACGGCCCACAAATCGTGAAGGCGGGCCAGTGAACTATCATCATTCTATGCTGGGCGAGAATTGTGGCGTTATATCAGACGTATCGACTGTTTTCTGCATGCACGATTGTTTGGAGATTTATCGCGCTATCGTGGAGCTATCCGAATTTAGGATCGAGAGGGGTTGAAAGAATTCGAGGACGCGGGAAAAGCTGAGATAGAAGGTTCTAGATATTGAGTCTTGATAATTAAAGCACGTGTTTGTTGACGTGAATATTGACCCCGCTTGAGATTCTTGAGTAAATTTAATTGATCAATTGATCAATTCGGTAGTGAAGTGGGTCAGCGACGATCCGTTATTTTAAGCTGTGCATATATGCATATAATTGCAATCAAGAAATTATTGAAGAGAAAAGCCCTCCGTCCAGTTCGCCCTCTTTTGTTCAACAGTTCAAAAAATGTCTAGACAATTCAAGATTAGTTAATTTGGCAAAGCCTTGCTGGCCCGAGAGTGGTTCAACTAAAATGGAATACCTCATAACGTGAAATTGATTTCAACTCTATCGACCTGTAGATTAACTTTCGCCAGCTCTATCTAGAATTATGACAAGAGAATTCACGCCACATATTTTAAGTATCTCGGAATGCGTGAGCGCCATGTGGAAGAATTCACATTCTTTTATTTCTCACGACTGGGGTTTGATCAAGTGGTTGGAGACGGCTGGCGCTGATCCAGGGGTCATTCGCGAACTGCGGCGGGAGGTATCCGTGCTATCGCCATATCCAGCACATATGAATTCCGAAACGTAACTTTTTTGTTATCGGCGTATCTAGATTTTGATTTGAATTGACAGCTAGTAGTAGCTACTGGTTACACACGCCCGAGGGGTTTGATCGTTGGGTTCATCTTTAATCTAGAGTGGTTGGGAAATCGCTATTCAAGTTGTAGCCTAGAGATCAGGGTCCATTTCTGAATTCGCGATATATATCTCAAGAAGGAAGTGATAGTTTGCTTGTGGATAACATGAAGTGTCAAATTTTGAAGGGCCAAGAGATATCGGAGTCAACCGTTGAAGAAAACAAGGTGAGGGAAAAGCAGCTTTTCAAGAGAGCAAACCTGATCAGGCAATTACTATAGTAGCCTACGTCGTTATCAACACGGAAGCCATGCAGATGCGCGTCTGCTTTTCGCAACATATTTCTAAATTTAAATCCGGTCCCGTCGACATGCTTCTCGTATCTATCGCACCCCTTACCCTTGCGCAACTTGATATCTTAAAAGCTATGATATGCATCTCGCCGATATTACAATATATTGTAAGCTTCGGATCTGCCCGGTGTTATAGGAACTGTTGATAAATATATCTAGATATTCCTTATAAAGTGTCATCGATATCTCTCAACTTGTGTATTTTGACGTAGATGGCGTACGATTTGACCCTGCAGGAGTCGCCACGTTTTTCTCATATGGCTGCCTGGCGAGATGCATTGCTATTACAGTGAGTAGATATCATGGTACAAGAAAAAAGGAATTTTGTAGTTGACTACAAAATTCCTTTCCGTCGTCAGACTCCGGGAGTATATTTCCAATTGGCTTAGACGGATGGCCCGAGGCGACCCATAGATCAGGGAAGAAGGGTGAGGAGTCCACGTGGTGGGGGGTGTTTTCTCGCTTGCCGTTTCGCTTCCCAGTTCGCAAGTTGATGCGGGTTTGGCGCCGGTCAACTGCCCGTTTCGGAAAACTTATGGAGAAAAACTCCACGATGTGCAGAGGATTCCAGGATTTCTGTTTCGCAGATAAAGAGCCAATCGCTGCTTGTTTGCGCGGCTTCTGCCGCACCTTGAGTAAATTCGGATCTTCTTTCCATTTTTCTCGGTTGTATCACCCAGTTACCAGAAAACGTTGTGATGTGTGTGTCTTTGCTACATGGGCTAGAGTGGGGGGCTTGGGTAATCTGCAGTGCAACAGATTGGAACGAAATCGATAGAGAAAGTGAGAAACAAAGGATAAACATGCAGGGGATTGCAGATTACGTTTCGATGAGATTTCCTATGATAGAAGCGGGAGCGTTTCTATATGACGCCGTGGCTTGCATTTTTACCGTTTTTAATGCCGCAGCTTATAGCGGAGCGGTGACATGACAGCGGGGCGGGGATTTTATATATAACTGGAGTACCTCATGCTATCGTAACTTCGGATGCATGTTTAAATCTTCTACATTTTTTTGAATCACTCTGGTGTTTATATTTGACGCCTTTTAATGTCTGCATCAGCCTAGCTCAAAAGGGGGAGATGCATGCGACATAGCAACCAAGAGAGATCGTGATATTAACTTCGAAAACCCGACCTCAGTCGACTCGTTTTGATAAAGAGGCTATGGAGATAATTGAGAACACCAAATCCTGATCTGGACAAGTAGCTATCTTGGTTCTACAATTGGATCCTATATATGTCTTAGGTTCTACCACCCGATCAAGAGCTGGTTTCTAATCTTCATGCCCATTTATTCGAATACCTTCTCAACATAAATATATTCAAGATGTCTGTTCCAGCACCAACCAGCTCCATGACTTCAACACCTTCACCGGAGCTTGCAGACGCTATCGATAATGCTTATATTATCGCAGAGTTAATCAAGCAATTCCAAAGATGGCCAGCATATATGACCGGCGACCCCATA
The DNA here is from genome assembly GCA_036971365.1 of Dactylellina leptospora. Lineage (NCBI taxonomy): Eukaryota > Fungi > Ascomycota > Orbiliomycetes > Orbiliales > Orbiliaceae > Dactylellina > Dactylellina leptospora. Next base: position 1,374,816 of record JAJTUC010000004.1, read on the forward strand.
GACTCAAGGGGAAACGAGGTGTTCATCCCTATACTAGTCCTAGGAGCGCTCGTGGTCATTTCCACTGCGCTAAGGCTATACGTCAGAGGGCTCGTAGTAAGAAGCTTAGGATGGGACGATGCAGCTATGATTGCTGCGGTATTATCCGCAATATCATTCAACGCCCTATATGCTTGGGCAGTGAAAGCTGGGGGTTTAGGGAGGTGGGAGATTGATATAGAGCTGGATATGTTATACCCGCTATTTCGGGTATGTCTGATAATATTATCCCTGAAACTAGGTTTCTAAGCCTTAACTAACGAATTTACTTAGGCAACTTATCTGAATCCGATAATATATCATCTTTGCGTCGGTTTCCTTAAGGCTTCGGTGTGCCTTTTTCTTTTACGCATTGCGACAGTAAAGATCTACAGACAGATATTATGGGGAACGTTGGCGTTCTCTTCGATTACATTGTTCGTCTTTATGATCGTTACCGCTTGTCAATGCGATGCTCTGGAGTCGTTCTATGATAGACGCTCAAACAATTGGTGTTTGGCCCCTTCGGTCGTCGAGAATTGCAGTTTTGCTAGCGCGGGTAGGTCCATTTTTTATCCTTTGACGATACACGAAATCGCTTACAATATCCCTTATCTTTGGTCTAAATCTAGGAGTCGTCATCGTAACGGACTTTCTGGTCGTGCTATTACCTATACCAATGCTGTGGAATGTCAATATACCGTCAGCCAAAAAGCTTCTCATCCGGGTGATCCTTTCACTTGGGTTAATGTAAGATCTTACATTTATCAAGCCCCCAATTTTAGAATTATATCAATCCACGGAGTACCTCGCTAACATGTATTTGGGTAACTTAAAGTGCTTCCTTTGCCACTGTTGTCCGTTTGATACTTATTCAGGTCTTTCCAGTGTGGGAGAATTTCACCCGACGAATAGAATTCGAACTCTGGAGTGTCGTGGAAATCAACAGCGGAATAATAGTCGCAAATATTCCGCCTTTAGCGCCCCTCGTAAAACGATGGTTGGATGAGCGGGATAGTCGAAAAAACTCATATGAAGACGTGCCAAGAAGTTATAACGATACCGCAAAATTCAAATGGGGCAAAATCAGACTACCAGGACGCGACAGGAGCTCTAGGTGCGGAGTGAGAGAAATAAAGGGGTTCAATTACTGGCAGAGTACGGTTGGGAGTGTCGCATCGATATTTCAAAGGGGCCATGATGATGAGAAGATTAGTGCGGCGTTGGGGTCTGAAGAGAAAGATATTGGAAGTAAAACTGATGGCAATTGGGGAAGTAGCACTGAGAGTGCGAATACCATTGTTTCGCCTAATAGCGGTAAATGCCACTATAAAAAGGATAAAAGAAGAAGAGGGAGCTCGTTGACATCGCTCACGGCTATCGAAGATGTTGAGAAAGGCTGGGGTGGCTACCGCTCAACTGACGAGTCCCCTTCATCGGATTCTCGAATAAGGAATAGCAAATACAAGTCAATCCCTCCTCAAACGGAGACTAGCAAAGGGCGAAGCGTTGAAACGGGTTTCGAGATAGAAAATAGAAACCTGCTTTTGGTCGCACCGTTTCTAGCTCAGACACCGGTTAGGAATGCATTTGACAGTCAGGCTTTCAAAGACGAGGTGGAAAAGTTTCCGAGCGTTCCGAAAAGGACGTATAGTGGTATTTTCGCTCGAAGAGCATGATTCACGGACCTTGGACGATTTTAATGTATAATGACAATGTATGATGATTTGGGAAACTGCTTAGGCGTATACGGAAATTTTCTTACATGTTTCGAGCGTAGACGCTCTCCATCTGTAAATTGAAAATTATTCAGCTATAAACCTAAGTTCTTACTTCTAGAAACGTGGTACTCTTCTCGGGCGAGATAACGTGATGCTGTAGCATTCGGACGAAACGTTTCGTCCGGGGATATGAGCTTATAAAACGATGTTCTATCACTCACCACAAGAAAAGTCGGATCAAAGGATTTAAAATCTCAATAGTAAACCTTTATACTTTTTGAACAGCTTTCTAACTCATTACGCATGTACTCAGATGGTTATCTAAGCTCATTATCAGTAACTTAAAGCTTCAATGAAAGTAAATTATCGTATGATTATACTCTCATTGAGGCTTAATACTCCCGAGTATTAGATAAGTCCGTTTTTTAGGAGTTAGCAGAATCTTACGAAACTTCGGCAGATGTTTTGCGTCGATATGTGGTGAATTTAAGCTCTAATAGCAAAAGCTTATAATTATACCAGATCGATCAGAGCTTTTTTTCAGCATCACGGTTAAATATATTTATCCATCGATATTGCCGCCTTAGTAATGATTTTCTTCATCCCAACATCAATGCTACCCTGGTCTCAACTATATCCCCCTGCATTAAAAAGATAGCCTCATGTTCAGCCTCGGAAGATTTAAACGACATAAAAATTCTTGGTAGCGGCTTATACTGTCACGTTACTATAATATGCGCCATGGATTGATGAAGTCTATCCGGATCTGAATCTGCCGATTATGCCAGCGCCCGAAATAGGCGCAGCTGCGCAGTCATCTATCTGCGAAAAGTGCGAATATGAGAGTGAAAAAAAAACACATACGAGACTTGGCGGAACAACGGAACGACGGGAAAATATGAAACGACATGCTACTGCATTCCCCCGCACATGCAGGCTTGAGACAAGAAATCTAGGATCTGATCAGCTGGAAATATAGAAAAGTTAACGGTTATTGGCATGGTTTGTAACCTTATAATGTTTGTTTTACGAGCTATAAGTTTATCTGTTTTCGAAAAATGTCATTGAAAAAGCCTGGAGAATTGAATGGTGTGGCTCATGACGACAAAGCTTGTTAGGATCTATGAACCTTGCATTTCATGATAGGAAAGCCCAGATGTTGGGATCTATAAGCCTTGCGATTCAGAAAGAGAACCATAAATCTAAAACCGGTCAGGGACCTACACTTGTTTTCCAGGCTTGGTATCAAATCATATGTCCACCCTACGGGAGATACGAATAGATGATGATATTACCATATTTAAGACGTTAAGAATGATAATAATAGATTCCCATATTGACATGAATACCTAGCATCGGTCCCCCGGACCTCCACATGATATATGAAGTATGAAGCGAGACTCGAGAAAGCCTGGTAATACACTCCGCGCATCTTGAACAAGGGAGGAACCATATGCCCTTCGTGGGTCGCAGCGGTCATATGCGACATTTAGCCTCCATATCTATACATGATAATGTATACCGAGTATCACCGAGGAGGGATGTACGACATCTCTTTATCCGTCATAATGGTGGTCTATAAATTAAGCTGATTCTCGAGGATTTTTAAACTATGTTTCGGGTTGCTTCATCGATAAAGTACGTTATAAGCTAGGTCCACGGTTTAATTTAATTTTATAGACCATCAAAATGCGGTCTTATTTGGCTGCTCTTCTCGCCGTTGGGTTGAAATTTGGAGTGGTATCCGCCCAATCGAACTTGTGGGGGCAGTGTAAGTTTTCTACCGTTTCTAGGCTCAAATAGCGTATAAAATGCCATGTGAAAACTAATCAGCGTGTGCTATCTAGGCGGAGGTATCGGATGGACAGGGCCTACGACTTGTGTCGCGGGTGCCGTGTGCGTCTATCTTAATGGTACGATATTACGATCACTTCAGCTGTATCGGGCTGAGTTAATGGGGTAATTTCTTGACAGACTACCATTACCAATGCCTACCTGTCGCATCAGTCACATCCACAACCACAACAACAGCTGTACCGGAACCAACTGCACCACCGGGGAGTCTTTCAATCAAGAGCTCGTGTGTCAATACGACTGTCCAACAAGAGTGGTTCATCGGCTGGTGTTTGACGGGGAAGGGTAACAAGCGGATTCAGAGCAGCGTGTACCTCGGAAACAAGATTATAAATTCGAACGGAGAGTTAGTGGTATGTATTTGCATATAATGCTGATAGGGAGACTTTTCATCTGAGTTTTATTGTATGACTAACCTGGCATCCTTGCTTGTAGTGGGCTACCCCAACCAATGGTCGTTACACCTATTATTGTCACGATTGCCAGCTACAGAACGGCAGCGAGTTCAGCTGCATTTGTCCCGTCAGTGGCAAACCTCTGTTCAGAACTACGCTCAACCTAGGTAAGATATTAAAAAAGGGACCCAGCAATCCCAAGGTGATCGTAATTATCAGTGCTAAACCGTTTTTGTAGAACAACATATCGCGAACTACAATGGTTTCCTCCTCAACGATCTCGCAGGACCACCAACAGTCCCAAGTCGCAGCAAGACCAGCCTCTTCCCATCCGATGTCAACTGGCAATACGACGCCGGCGATACCTCATGCTTCAACAAGAGCGATCCGGCGCTATGTAAAGAGTTAACGTTTAAAGGTTGCAGTGGTGGCGCATCAGTTCGAGATGTCGTGTCGGAATGTTATTATGACGAGTTTTATACAGAGACTGGATCTAGCGCCAGGACGTTCAAATCGATGGCACTGTATGCGACTGATGGAGCGTATAAATTTCAAATGTACGATAATTTGGAGTGTAGCGGTCGAGCGTCTGCTACGGTTACCCCAGCGGAGTACGGGCAATGCGTGGCGTTCCGTAAACCGATGGTGGCATTTTCTGTTATACCGCAGTGGAATGCCGACTTGTAAAGGTATGGAGGAGGAACACTTGGCTTTTACGGATGCAAGATGAGATATTCAAATTTGATGGAATTTTTTGACTGGTTATTACCACTACAAAATATTTAAAACTGAATACATTCAAACAGTCTAGTTGGGTATCACTTATTCTAATAGCACCTTCTAACCCAGAAATATAATTTAAATAGTCTTACTTACCTATAATCATCGCTTCCAAACATCGATGAATGAGGGTTCTTTATCTCTTCCTTGTGATTCTCGGAGTCCTTTTCGTTTAAACCTTCGCATCTCCCTTGATATCCTTCCCAGACGCCTCTTCAGGATCTTGATATGCGTATCTCGAATGTTTTCTGATGGCGGCACCCTTGAAGTAAAACACGTAAGGAATGGCGCAACAGGCTAGTCCGATAAATGCCAACAATGTGCTAGCCCATTCGTAACCCAATCGATGATACCTGCAATTGTCAGTTAGCCGAAGTTATTCTACTATTAAATAGTGATGAGTAAAGACGTACATTTGAGTTGTGAATAAGACGGTGCAAGCACCCCAGATTGATCGAATGAACGTTTTCGCCGCCAACGCCGAAGCCGCTTGGTGCTGATAGGTGTCGACCAAGTAATTATTCGCGGAGTTGTACAAAAATATAAACCCGAATCCAACAGGGAAACCGCCGAGACAAGGTCCAACCCACGACAGACTGGGATAACTCGTCCAAGCGAATATGAACAATCCGATGGGAATAGCCCAGCACGAGATCATCATGGGGATCAAACGAGCTTCTGCTGGCGGTTTTCCTCCGTGTTTGGCGACGAGTGTCAAATAATGCTTGTTAACAAATGGGGAGCACGCCGCGCTTAATAGTACGCCGACGGCGATTGGGATAAACATTAAGCCTGTGGTACCGGAGCTATATCCTTTGCCTTCTTGGTACACAATTGGATAGGCGACGAAGAACATGTATAGAAGTCCGTAGAGAACACTCATATATAGCGAGATGAATAGAACGATCGGTTCGAGAAATAGAAGTTGGAGTGGTCGGAAGAAAAAGAGCTTCATCCTTTCGCCGAAGGGTCGCTTGTCAATTGATTGCTCGGTAATGTATCTCTCGTCTCCCGTTTCTTTTCGTAGTTTTGCAGCTCGGCGAGCGAGGATTGTCGAAGCTTGTGTTTCAGGGACGGTGAAGGTGATTAATATCCATACAAACCCAGCGAGAATCAACTGGATCCAATACAACCATCTCCAGCCTTTGGCATCAGACAAGAAGCCACCGACTAAAGGACCTATCGCGGGGCCGATAAAAGGTGCAGCTGAGAACGCAGCCATTGGGACGCCTCTTTCTTCGTTTCTCCAAAGATCCGCTAAAGTTCCTCCCACGAGGGACATTGGTGCAGAAAACGCAATACCGTCGATGGCACGCGTGACAATCAACGTGGCAATATTATCCGCAACAGCTCCAGGGATGATAAATATTACGGCGACACCCAAGGTTATGGCGTACACTATTCTTCTTCCAGATAGTTCACTCCAAGGAGCAAAAACCAATGGTCCGAGACCGAAACCGATGACGAAGACCGTGATGGTAAGGAGAGCGACTTCTTCTGAAACATGGAATTCCTCCGCCACGCCGGCAATATCACTCGTGATGACCGCTGATGCGAATGCTACAACGAAGCATGTTAACGCTACGACCATGGTGATGTACCATTTGTACGCCTTCGACCAATTTTTGGGATTCTCGGGATCGTTAATGGTGAAGGTAACAAGAATATGGTCTTCGAGTTTGCCGGTGACATTTGATTTGACGGTTTTGAGTATTTCACCAGCCGGCGTCTCCTCTGTGAACTCGTCGAGGTCCGCATGGTCGGTGAAGGTCCGGTAGGGCGTGTAGACGGGGTCCGCAGCGTCGTGGTGCGTGTTGCGAGGGTGCGTTGGGATCTGCGACAGTGTTGCGTGATCGTCGGAGTTTGGTGGTGGGGATTGTGTTGAGGCCATCTTGACGACGACGACTTATAATAGAGTGACAACCAGAGAAATATAACGAACAGGTAAAGGAAACGATGGAAACGATAGCGAACAGTGGGGGGCCGATGTTATTCTATTCATCATCTCTCCTCGGGATGCCGTGGGCCTTTTATACTTCACCATTCTCTGATACCAAATCCTCGTACGACGTCCCGAACACAAACTGGACTCGGATATGTCGGCATACTCCACAAATACACTCCGAGTCTTCGGCATGCCGATATTTTTCGGTCACGTCAGGTCTCGGAACCAATGAGCTCGACACCGGTACAACCGAATGGGCGGCTAGGCAGGTCCTCCCACTTCTTTATTGATTACTGTTCGGATATGGTGGTACGGTTCACCGGAAGGCCAAGGATTCTAGAGGCAGTTGCAAAAGTTACCTGCTCAATGTATCTATTGTCCCCGCTAGCGATGGAGAAATGCCATGGCTTGAGTGGCTGCCGACATGCTGGTAAATTCCGTTTAACTTTTCACAGAGGGCAAATTTAGTCTAACGGTGGCTGTTTGCACAGGTAGATGCCTAGAGCTCCTCGACGCCCACCTGAATCCTGTTTTATCGATCCGATGACATCAATAGACCGCCATTGATGACCGGGACGAATTCGCTCGAGAGATCGTTAAGAGAGAACCTTTTATGCCACGGCATTCCTGATCACAAATCGTGGGTAATTCTCGATCCACGGCCAATGAATTTTTCGAACTTGTGTCTGGATGGTGGGATGGCAGCCAACTCAGAGAAGCAGCTGGTTGGTGTAGACAGAGTTTCTTCCAGGACCCCTGGCAAACAAGTGGACTATCCAGAAACTTTAAATCTACTCGTACCGGCTACCGGTCTATGGCGACTTTCCTAAAAGTCAGGAAGCCTGCCGACTGGGCTAAGATTGACCTCCGTTTAGAGCAGTCTTCTCGAACTCCCTGTGTCTTATCCTGGGGGAAACAGGGCCCGAGTCCCTCGCCGCAAGCAGTCGTGCAGCAGAACATCATGACCCAAAGCTTCCAAAGCCTCAGTGGCCAGCACCAGCATCAGAACCAGCATCAGCACCAGCGGGTGAGACCGACCTTAGCGAATTCCGGGGCGCCACGTGATTTGGTGTAAGGTCAGCAGCACAGACTAGGCGAACGTAGGCGAGGCTCGCGTTGCCATGCATGCATGCATTATTATAATATATCTCTCTTGGGAATCCGTGGGACATCCAATTATAGAGCGACTCTCCAAACGAAGCATGTCCGAACGATCCTGTCTCGAGCACGGGTAGCTGTAGCTCGTCCGCGTATCTTTTCCCTGGACCCGGTCGGCAGCATCCCTCGCCGGAAATAAGCTAGCGCCAGCATTTAGGGGCGAGCGATAATACGATAGTGGCTGTTAATGATCCGCCTGGACGAGGTGCGTTGTTTAGAGTTCATGCTAGTTTCGGGTTCCAGATCCACTCTCAGCTCAGGCCGCCGCAGTTGCCGCGTTGTCTCGTGAACGTACCATGGCTGGATTGCATGCTGACTCGGGCTTCATCGCACCTTTCCCTTCATAGATTCATCTCTGCGAGGGCAATGTTGTCCAACGTAGATATAATCCGCTTCTCCAACCGATTCCAAGCATATCATCCCCTCGATATAGACCATCACCATGGCACAGGTTAGCAGATCCACGAGTATACACCATATCCGGCCCGCGCCCGCGCCCGCCGCCGCCGCCTTCACCCTCTCTCCCCTTATGGCCAGTCTACGGCTGGTGCCATCGCCGATTGAGCATTCCCCCACCGAGATCATTCTCTTGATCTTGTCCCACCTGTGCCAGAAGGACCGAAAGTCCTTCTCTCTCTGCTCCAAGTTCTGTCGTGATATCGTCTCGCCCATCCTCTTTCGCCGGATCCGCCTCTCCACTAACTTTGCAGCATCCGCCTCCGATGAAGACACCCGCCGCGGCCTCAGCCGTATCGAGTCTTTCCCTAGGCATTTATCGCTAGACTGCCTCGGACTGGAGATACCGGAAGATATCACCAGGTATTTTGTTGTCACAACTCCGCTGCTCAAGCAATTCCCCAACATTTCCAGTCTCAAGCTGGTCCTCAACATCCCGCGACCCCTAACCGAGATGCAATTTCAACCGGACTTCATATACCGAATTCTCTGGAGAATCGTGACGTACATTCGCGACGATTGCGCCTTCTATCACAAACTGAAGTCCTTTACCATGTACATCTTGAACAGCAATCTCGTCTACACTAGCACTTTGGATAGACCGACATACATGCCTCAGACTCCGGAAACCGCGGAATACCTAGGTCTGACGCCTAGCGGTAACATCGTAGACAGCGAATCTTTCAAGATACCCCACTTCCCGGCCTTGGAACACGCTTGTCTCTTTTACCCCCGAAAATTCTACAACTCGGCAAATATATTTGGCACAATATCAATCTTCTCAATCACTACCAACTCCGTTTCGTCCTTGAAAAGGATGTGTCTGCAGACGACTCTCGAGAGCCTGCCTCTTAGACCTCTGTTCCACGGTGTGGTATATCCAAATGTAACGGAGCTATGGGTAAACATCGATTTCCTCCGGGTATACGATCCCCTCTACCTCGAAGAGTTGACCCAAGTATTTCCAAATGTGGAAGAGGCGGTATTCTACCCTATTGAGCAGAGAATAGTACGAGGGAACGACGAAAAATGTCTGAAGAGACTGGAAGGTTGGCCTCGGCTGAAGAAAGCGGTGGTCTTCTGGCCGAGGATGCAGAATCCGCTAGATAATGTTCCCCCGGAACTTGATAGATCCAGTCTCATGACACTAGAAGAGCTCCGAGAAAATTTCGAGACCTGGATGGACGGACAATGGGGATGCCTGGAGAAAATGGTATTTTTAAAGAGTCCCAAGGATCTCCGAGCAGAACGGCGGAGGTCAGAACCATTTGATATGGAGCCACACTACGAGGCGGTTTCATGCACGATTCATGAAGGAGAAGAAGAAGGCGAAAAGACTGTGCGTTGGGGGAGAGAGTACAGAGAACGCCTGGTGGATATCGATTATTGGGCCGTCTAAACCTCGAAACTTCCGACTTCCCTTTTCCACCCCAGCTGATGGCATCAGACGACACTGAAGCCCAGCTCCTCCCGCTGACTGACAGGAGATACCATAAAACTGATATTCGCCGGAGAAAATCCCCGCTTAGTAACCTGCGAGGTTATCCTTATCCTTTCCACCCTTATTTCTCGGTTCATTTGCTTTTTTCCAAACGCCGGACGATATCTATCGTCAATACAGCAATCGGCTCGTCTAAATAGCATTCGCAGATACAATTTACCAAGCTAATTAATATGGCCGAGAACCGACGGCCCCACCATGCTCTTAGCTCTCCCGGCTTCATAACCGAGCGAGAATACACCCATGTCCACTAGCGGATCGTTAGATTCTATATAGAGCATTTTTGGTGGAGCTTCAGATTTACATTTCATCACGACTTACATGAATTCACTACAGTCTTACACACATATATCGTCACAAACCAGAGGGTGTCCATCTCTTCTTTTTCCAGGCGGGCGACTCAATATAGTTATGCATTGGGAGGGTGGTGTTGCGATTCTTTCTTCTTTCCTCTTGTTTTCTCCTTATCCTTCTTTACATTTTAGTTCAGTTCATTCTGTTTGAGTTATAAACCTTTCGACGACGGTCTTTTTCGTCTCGAGCTTTCTTCTGGAATATACTTTAGTGTTTATCTATTTATTTACTTTACTCTACGCTGCTCGCCTACAAAAGAATTTTTGGTTTGCGCGTTCATTTTGCATGCTTGCTGCTCGACTTTGACATTTTTTGGTGCCGATTGATGAAGTTTTATGACGTTCGTATTCTTTTTTTTTGCATAAGGATCGATTGCATTTGCTAACTTTGTAAGATATACTTTTCTCTTCTTTTGGATACATTTTTACAGCCTTGGTAGGCGATTACCAGATATTGGAACGAAATATTGAGACGAATTAAATGGAATACTAATTATTCTAAACTCTTTCGGCTGGTTAATTCATAGAACTCATTTTCTATAGACTCACGCTAGATCGTTGATTGGGAGCACTTGGAGGCGTGATCTAGCGATTCGGCACTTACAAAGAAAAGAATATCAAGATTAGAGATTAACACTATTCGCTACTAGTACTAGAGTCCCAAGAGAAATCATTATCCTCACACGAGTATCTGAACGGCGCAAATATAAAAGATTATTTTTGTTAGGATTCACTGCGTATATGGCGTTTACCAAGATTATTCGAGTTGGTGTAAGCATGGCCTTTCCATAATCCCATGAGATATTGCCTGTTCATTCTCAACACTATTATAAATCTGAGACTCTCGGCAAGTACCACCGATACGCAGTTGGGAAAAGAGGATAGTTAGGAAGGTAATACACACGTCCAGGATGCGATGCATATGTGAGTAAACACGAACAAAAACGGAAAGTGATGTCATACGGCTTGTTCACCCATTCCCTTCGCTGATTTAACTCCGCAAAGATTGGACAAAAATTCTTTGGTCGGAAGGGCTGGAAAATCCGACAGTCAGGTAGCGAGAGATGACCAAGCCTGGTTGGCGGTGTCAGGTGCATTTTCCAGTCCGTATTAATCAATATTATCATGCGCCGGCCTCCGGCCCTTTGAGCAGGGCTGGAATTCACATTAATAACTCACAACTATAGCTCACGCTGTGGTGGTGTGTTACCAAATAGGTAAGGAGAATGTTGCACCGCAGTTTCCGCACGAAACCCTTTTTTTTCTTTATTGTGTACTTACATTACACAGTACTACTTCAAGGTCATATATGATACGGAGCAATGTCATCCGATTCAGCAGTCTCGTTGGGAGCGTTTTGCGGTAGTTTCTATGCTCGTATTGTCTAATCGCACGGCGGGGTTAAAGGTGGTGCTTATTATCTTGCCATTGACAGTGCTTCCTTGGCTGTCACACTTTCTCTCAGTTCGAAATTGAAACGAGGCGAGATCAACAACGGGTTGAGGCCTGAACGCACACACAGACTCCACTCCATCAGTTATGTAAGTCATTAGGCTACCGATTGGTCATATTCAAGCCGCTGTTGAGAGAAATGTGAGATCGAATTTGAGTACCGGGTTTGCAGAGAAACCGATTTTTCTAAACTTAGAATCATCTCGCAGATAAAAGAGAGAATTAATCGTTTTTCTTGAAACAATTTTGTGGATTAGAATACCCTGTGATAAGCTGGAGGCAAAGTCAAAAATTCATGAAGTCAAAGATGTTCCCCTTGCAATTCAGGGAAGTGTTAATTTCCTCTTATCTTGCTTCTAATATTCTCGTGATTCATGGCCGCCATGATCCTTGGGAGGGCATTCATTCCCATAGGCTCCCTGAAATAATCCATCCAAATCACACCAGTCGTGAAATACGTATTCTCAGCCCAGTAAGCCATCAAACGTCTGTTCATGCCCCAATCAGGTTTGAGCCCGTTGGACCACGCGTTAGGGAGTAATCGGCCCGATGCGTTTAAGAAGTTGTAGTACCAAACATCCCTCGGGCCACGTTCTTGAACCTTGAGTAAGTTTTGAATAGCGTTCCATTTATCCTCGAAAGACCCGCTCCCAAACTTGTAATCTGTATTTCCTTTAGTCTTGCTTGTAACAGTATACAACACTCTTAGAAAGGGTCGAATGAGGTGCTTACTGTCTTGTACTCTGATGTTTCGATTACCAGTGCTGATGACCTGGTCTTTAGTATCGTCCGTCCAGAAAGGTAATCGAATGCCTCCAAACTCGTTCATGAGACTCCCTTCCGTTTGGATCAAGAGGCGTCCTCGACAATCGTCAATAGCAATTGGCCAACCGTCACGTATAAAGTCCACTTCCTTATCCTTGCCATTTACAGTAATCTTCTTTTTATTGATATTAAAAATAAGATCTATCCGTTAGAATGCGTAATTCGATCAGTCTAGTCCGCGGGATAAAACTCAATGTAGGAGCTTTCAGACCTTTGTTTTTATCTCCGATAGCCTCCCAGACTTTCGCGGCAATATCTTTGTCTCCCCGAATTTTTGCAAGCACGAATTCCGAATCATGGTTTTTCAAAAATCTAAAAATCTCGTCTAGAATTCTTTATCGAAAAGCATTAGATATGAATTGAACTACATTGGAAAAGGTTTAAACCTACTTTGACGGTGGATAGTTCATATTCTCGCTGCCATGATAGGTGATAAGCCTCCCACCACTCAGTTCGAATCTCAAATCAAACGCCCTGATACCTCTAGCCAGCTGGTCTGTAATCATTGAGTCCTCAGCGTCCTGCGTCCACGAGATAACTGTCCCTCCCCTTCCAGCGATACAGCCGCTGTCGTGTGTCGCGGGGATCAATAGTTCAAAGATTCGCGTATCATTCCTCACAAGCGACATCCATTCTGATAGATTGAAGTCGGGAACGATTATGAAGCGATTCCAAGCATGGTGAGCTACTTGGTAGATTACAAATCCTGGGCGTTTATGAGAGTCTTTGAACTTCACTTCCGCGAAACGCCCGTCTCCAGTTGTGAAGGCGTCCTTTTGGTCGTTTTCGAAGTATGCCCAAGCATCCTTGTTTGGTCCGCCCAAGTTTGTAACTCTTATGTTAATCCCAGAACTATCGATTTTACGCTCTGATGGTCAGTACACAGAAGGCTGTTATTGTACAATATAATAGGCCATTAAATGCAGAATAAGGATAATCTAGGTAACGTACACCCCAGCAGCGTTATTGGTTTCACACTCTCGATTCTCTCGTGAAAATGATGCGATGTCAACATTTTGAAAATTCTTATCAGGACGAGCATTCGCTCCCGGAGCGTTATCCCAATCAAAATCATCGCCTTCTTCGCCGTAGATACGAACGGAGTTCGGGGTAAGGTTAACGAATTCCAGGTTGGAACGGGTGGTGCTATTGTTTGCGCCCATACTTCAAGATATCCGTGTTGAGATTTGGAAAAATACAACAGACTTATTCGAGAAGAAGAAAAATTGTGTATACGATACTGCTATAAAGGTATATCTTTGGGTTTTTTATTCTAAGTAAGTTTCGGGGGGCTTCTAGTTCTCTATGGTTTATATACCCCAGATCCGATAACATGCGGGTTCAACGACCCCTCACAACCAGCTTCATCTTCTATGTTCGAAGCCAACGGCGTTGACCAATGACACCAGTTCACAAAGTCAGCTCCAGCTCGCTTAGAGCACCTCTAAGCTTTTCTTAGCCCTTTAGCTTCAGTTTCAACCTGAAAGTTGTTCAGCCCTAAACTAGTTGTTACGGCTAAGTCGCAGTATCCCCACATTTCATCAAGAAATGGAAAGGTCGGTATAGATATATTGATTTATGGCCCACTTTGATTCTCAAATATGCTTGGTGATTGGCGAATTCAACTGGGCGTATCTAGGTTCAAAAGCACATCTATTCCTTTGAGGCTGGGTTCGAAAACGGATATCGCGGTATGAAATCCGTTGAGTTTTGTTGTAAAATGGCACCTGCAGAGGCGTGCATGATTTGATTCGACAAACTCACCGGAACAGCTGCAGGATCCAATTCAGCTTACCGAGATAGAGGTTTGTATCTTAAGATACACCCTAACCTCTAATAATCAGGTTATTCAGACTTGAAGACAGCCCTTTTGGTATCCATGAGCCCCTTGCTTGAACAAGTGATGAGATCTCGTTGTTAACTTACTTTAAGTATCTAACAACGAGATCTCAAGATAAGTATCTAACAACGAGATGAAATAGACTAAGTAATTACGTACTTATTAGTACTTAGTCAAGACGAATCTAGATTCAAGATTCGCTCTCCACAAAGACCTGATCATCACCATACGGCAGGCCATCCTTGCGTGTTATCAGTGATTTGGCGTGCATATATATATGCATACATATCAGCCTTGGCGAATGCGTGACCAACACGCCCATCTCAGCGAAGCGTAAAGGCTGGACAGTTGAAAAAATAGAGCCTTGTGCATTATTTAGCATCGCCATAATTAAACCCCATTTCTATCGGATCATTGCGACTTCTTTCCTCCGAAGTAAGGACTATCTCGACTGATAGAGCATTCATTGTAGCTCCTATGTTCAAGTCGAGAATACAAAATGTCGAACGACTCCCCGCCTCGCACGCACGACGTATACACCATTGGGTGGGTATGCGCGCTTCCTAAGAGCAAACAGCAGCAACCGCGGTACTCGACGAGAAGCACCCTAATCCTACTATCCCATCATCCGACACCAATACATATACGTTCGGGTCCATCGGAGACCATAATGTAGTTATCGCTTGCCTACCTAAAGGGAAAGCTGGTATCTGTTCCGCGGCAAGCGTCGCTACTCACATGATTGCAACCTTCCCTTCTATAAAATTCGGCTTCATGGTGGGTATCGGTTCCGGTGTGCCGCCCAAAGTCAGGCTAGGTGATGTTGTAGTTGGTGTTCCCGTGGGACAGTTACCAGGCACGGTGCAATGGGACTTTGGGGCGGCGACTGCAGGTAAATTTGAGAGGACTGGTGCTCTAAACAACCCGCCAATCAAGATCCTAACAGCTTTGTCAAAATTGGAGACTGAATACGAACTGAGAGGTTCGAAGATAGATAATAACTTGCAAAAGCTTGAGGTCAAGTACCCTCGATTGGCCTCGAAGTATTTCCGATCAGATTCTCTGAGAGACGTCCTGTTCAAAGCGGACTATAAGCATCAGGCCAATGATACAGCTACTATCGAATACGATTCAAATTCCGATGACGACGTACCCAAACGCTGTCAATCTTGCGATCGAACCAAAATCATTAGACGAAAATATCGAGAAATGCGACTTCATTTCGGTCTGATAGCTTCTGGGGACAAGATCATCGAAGACGCTGGTTTCCGCGATCAACTTAACCGGGACCTTGGTGGATATGTTTTGTGTATTGAAACAGAAGCGGCAGGACTTGTGAATACCCTACCGTGCGTGGTAATTCGAGGTATTTGCGACTACGCGGACTCACATAAGAGTGACGACTGGCAGGGGTACTCGGCAGCTAGAGCCGCGCTTCTGGCCAAGGAGCTTTTGCAAAATGTACCTGTAAGCGACGTATATGGGGAAAGTTCATTAAAGGATCTTATAGAGAGTATGTCAAACCCAGATCATCCCTCCTTAAATCTTTAAAATCTTATACCTCCGCACTTCGTATGTCGTGTCTGATACATGAGATAATCCTATATGCTAATGTGATTCCAACTAACCACAGTTCGGAGAGATCTCTCTGAGATAAGGCAACAAATCACAATTGTCGGAGAAGAGGTAATTGAGAGGAAGAGTAATCGAATCCTGGATTGGTTTGGGCCCGATTATGGCTCTGAACAAAGTGAGTTCGCCAAAATTAGAGAAAACGGAACTGGTCGGTGGATTATCGAATCACCCCAGTTTCAAGCATGGCTGGATGACGACCAAACTCTCTTCTGTCCTGGAATTCCCGGAGCAGGTAAAACAATAATTACATCAATAGTCATTGATCACCTCCGCACGCTATTTCAGCAGGATGCCGGAACGGCAATAGTTTGGATTTATTGCGACTATACACGAAACGGAGACCAGACTGTAGAAAACTTACTCGGGAGCCTACTCAATCAACTTGGCAGGAATCAATCTACCACTCCGCCGGAATTAAAGGCACTATATGAAAAGTACGCAAAGATTAACACACGGCCGCCACTTGACCAACTTATGGACTGTCTCGAATCTACTGTACATCTTTATTCCAGTGTTTTTGTTGTTATCGACGCCCTCGATGAGTGTTCCTACCACCGAGACCTCCTATCCTGTATATTTCGAATTCAATCAGATGTGCGAGTGAAACTTTTCGCGACGTCAAGATTTATTGAGGAGATCACAAGCGCATTTGAGGAGAAAAATGCGACATTTATAAGAATAGATGCCCGGGATGACGACATTCGAAAATACATCAGGACCCGTATATCTTCACTAAAGTTTATTCAACAAGAAGAACTTCTTCCGATGAATATTGAGAATAAAATTATCGAAGCATGCTATGGAATGTACGAAACCCGAATTACTTCGTGAAACGGATATGACGAAATTTAACCTTTCATGGTATCCTAGGTTCTTGCTCGCAAAGTTACGCATCAATTTTCTGGGAGGCGCTACAACTTTAAAAGAAGTCTACAGTATCATAAACGAAGGTCCAGCGGTATTTACGGGAGACACAGAAACCAAACACGCACTCTTATACGACTACTCGTACAATAGAACCATGGAGTCAATACAAAATCAGTCATATTTCTCTCGAAAATGCGCCGAAAAAGTTATATCCTGGCTGACATTTGCTAAAGAGCCCTTTACTGTCTCAAAAATGCAGCACGCTCTCGCGGTGGAGCCTGGAACCTCTGCGCTCGATAGAATGAATATCGCGTCTGAACAGCTCATCGGAAGCGTATGCGGTGGTCTAGTTCACTTACAGAGTGAAAAGGATGACCGCGTCATTTCATTCGTTCACTACACTGTTAAAGAATATTTCCTGCGTACCTGGCGCACCTGGATTCCGGAAGCCTTGGACTACATCGCGGAAACGTGTCTCACGTATATATCCTACGATATATTCCAAAGAAGTTCAATCCCCGACGACAAGCGTTATAAATGGTGGGAAGCTCATAGATATTGGGAAGTAAGGTATCCGTTATATGACTACGCTTGCTATCACTGGGGTACCCACGTCCACGAACGTCCGGTCGGAGACATCATCCCAGCAAAAAATACCGCGGGACTCGTTTCGGCTTTCCTCAACAACCGTGCCCTTATCAGATCTTCTGTTCTGGGGATCGGGCCGACCAGAGCAGTGTCTCGTCAGGTAAGTCACATCCAATTCCCCAACATTGGAATGACTGCGCTCCACTTAGCGGCTTTCTTCGGGTTATACGAAGCGGCGGCGGAAATTATCGCGAAATCTAAAATCGACGTCGGTGTCGAGGATATTTACAAACACACCGCTTTAGATTGGGCTGCGGATAGCGGGCATCAGGATGTTGTAAAGCTTTTACTGGAGAGTGGTGCCCCTGTAGATGGCTGTCGTCCATCATATTGGACACCGCTTGATTTCGCCGTAATGTCCGGGCGTGAAGCTGCTGTGAAGGTTCTTTTGGATCACGATGCGAGTGTAAACAAACCTGCACTGGCTATATGGGCTGTGAGAGCTAGGAGTTATCGAATTCTCAAAATGTTGATAGAACACGGCGCACGTTTGGACGAAACGGAATCCTACCGTATTGCTGCCACGGCTCTTTCTTTCGCTGTCAATCTAGGAGAGACGAGTATGGTTCAGCTACTCTTGAAGTCTGGTGCAGACCCCGACGGCAACCCAGGTGAGGCGAGGACACCGTTACACTCAGCCGTAGGCCTTCAGAATTATGAGATCGCAAAGTTGCTAGTTGAAGCCGGTGCAAACGTAACTGCGAGAGATCAGGGTAAAATAACAGTTCTTCGTACTGCTATAGATATGCAAAACCCGGAGCTGGTGGAGCTCTTAGTCTTACAATGGCACAAGTGGGACCGGATCCAGGATATCCTTCAGAAAACGTCAATTTTGCTAAGTCCGGTTGAGGCAAATCGGGATATATGACCATGGATTTATTAATCTACCTATCTATTCTACTCTCTATCTCCACCCATGAAATTCTAAAGCGAATGAACTTCCTTTCTTTCAAAGAAAAAGCCAAAAGAAACAAGAAGAAACGAAAGTGATATCATAGTATACCCAAAAAAGAAACCCAACGATAAGAACACAGACCCAAATATGCAATCTAGAACCAGACGCAACCCCACAAAAAGATACAGAAAAAAAAAAAACGACATTACATATTCACATCTTCCTAATATCAGGGGATTTAGATCGTGGCGTCGTCAAAGACGATAGCGGCCTTGATTGCGCTCTTGTTCTTCATCGATTCAAGACACTCAGCCCATTGTTCGAGTTTGAACACCTTGTTGACGATTCCCTTAACTCCAACCTTTCCAGAGTCCTGTAACAATCATTAATAAATAGCCCTCTTCTTCAACAATGAGAAATGATAAAGATCTTACCAAATAACTGATAGCAGCGGGGAACATATAAGTCTCCGAAAAGCTTCCAATGATCGTCAACTCGTCCCCAAAGATCTTTGCGGGACTCCACGAAACCTTCACGGAGCTCGCGTAAACACCGTAAACGACCAACTTACCCCCCCTCCTAACAAAATTGATAGAATCCTCGAGAATAGCGGGACTCCCCGTAGCTTCCACAACGATATCGAATCCGTAAGGATTATCCACCTTCAATTGTTCTAATTGTTTACGACTCTCTTCTTTATCTCGTGATAGTTCGATGTATGTGTCCGCCGCGCCGAGGTTTTTGGCGAGGTCCATTTTGAGGCCGCGGGGGGCGGCCATTACGACTTGACAGCCGCCGTTTTGGCGGAGCATCTGTGAGAGGACGAGGCCGGTGGGGCCGGCGCCGAACATTAGGACTGAGGAGCCGAGTTTTGGGGCGATTTTTTCGAGGCCGTGGGCGGCGCAGGAGGCGGGTTCGAGGAGGGTGGCTTCGACGTCGGTTAGGTTGTTGATTTTGAAGACTTTACCGGATGGGTACGCGCAGTATTCCGCGAATCCACCGTCCACTGGGAAAAAAGTTAATCAATATACCGATTGCTTAATATGACGGGGGAGAGAAGATATTGGTTACGTACTGGTTACACCGTGGGCGTTGAAATTCTCGCAGAGCAGTAATTGTCCCCGACGGCAGTAGAAGCATTCGTTGCATAATTCGGAGTTATCGGCGACGACTCGCTCGCCGACGGAGAATCCCTTGACGTCCTTTCCGACTGCGGCGACGACGCCGACGGTTTCATGGCCGGGGATTAATGGGAACTTCGCGATGAATTCTCCTTCGTGGATGTGTAAATCCGTGCCGCAGACACCGCATGCGCGGACTTTAATCTAGAAATCATATTCACGTTAACTTCCGCATTTTCCAAATAGGTATTTGTGGGGGGGATTGAAAGGTATGGTTCGATTGGGTGGTGGACGTACCAGGATATCGCCATCTCGAACGGTTGGTAGCGGAACTTCAACGATGCCGAAGACCTCTGGCTTCTCGTATCTGGATGTTTCGAATCGGGTTAGTATGTGATAATTCGATGCAACAGCGGGTCCCCCTGGTCAGACGCAACGTGTGAACTCTAAAACCCCCACGCTAGAAAACAACATTTTCCAAAATTGAAGGCAACGAAAAATGCGAAACAAGAAGTCGATGACATGACATCAGGATGTTTTAAATCGGAAGATTGAAAAAAAAGAAAGAAAGAAAATGAGGAAAGGTTCCGGAGGGATTGCCATGTGTACAACGCAGCTAGCAATCAATTGAATGGACGGGGTGGGCTTTACCTGAGAGCTTTCATGGTAGCTGGAAGTGCCATTTTTGCTGGATTGGATGTAAATAACTGTGGGGAAATAAATATTCGTGAAATCGGAGTACGGAGGAAGCTATGAAATCTATTCTATAGCGGACAATTGAGGCTAACGGCAATGAAGTCTATAACTGGCGGAAAGTAACGGCAATATAATATGAATTGGAGAGGAAGATAGAAACGGGGAGAGAAGAGAGGGGATATGGAGACTTTATACACCACGATCAACGGGCTCAGAAACCGGCGCTTTCTAACATTCGGACAAATTCTTTTGAGAGCTAAAGAAACTTGAAGGAAAAAAAAAAAAAAAAAAAAAAAAAGATAGTAGTCCCTGAAACGAGAAACCTTGCAGGATAGAAGCATGTTTACAACATGTCTGTCCTGTCCGGTCCCACCCCCCTTCGTAGGAGCTGGGTTGGGTGTCAACTACTTAGCTTGCCTTGGCTGTGCCATGCTATGCCATGCCATGCGAGTGCTCCGACGGTCGTCTTGATTGACAATCTTCCAGGCATTCGGGTTCCGCTTGCTGCATGGGGAAAGGATATGATCTCACGAGCTTTTAAACTTCTTTTCAACTCCTCCCGGTTGAATTGAGAAAGAACTTATCGTGAAGAGTTTTTTTTGATATCATATGTGACATGAGAGAATACAACTCGGTCGTTTGGATCCCGGTTGCGCTTGCCCCGGTTGATAGGATGGAGATGTGTACAGGTACTCGATTCCCCGCATCGGATTGGGCTGTATACCACTACTGATTCAGCTGTTTTCTCCCCGTATTATATCGTACCACCCGCGATTTCATGGAGTTTGCTCTTTCTCCCCTTCTCTCCTCTTGAGATATATTTTTCTCACGATAAGGGTGTGTTCTCGGAAGGTACCCCGCGAGGGTGGCTTTCGAGGTGCATCTGGCAGAAGAACCCCGGTCTGCACCTGCGTATGCCAAGTCGGCTGGATGGTGCTTTTGCTTCGGAACCGGCACAGAAAAAGTCTTCGCGCCAGTGTCGGCTACTGTAGCTGCTAGTTTGAGGGTTCTGTCGAGAGATGCTAGTAGATGCTAGCAGAAAGGACCCAGCGGGTCTGCTAATTGGCGGTAAAGTGTGAATATACCGATCACTGACAGATGCCCACGATAGTTTTGTACGCACATGTCGAAGCACCGTTGAACGGATCGCATCTCGTGGGACGTCTCACAAAATCAAAGATCTAACCGTCGTCCGAAGTCAGTCAGAGATGCAGGATTACATCATTCCGAGAGTTCTTCCTCTTCCGAACTCCGAGTCGTCGCTTTATTTCCTCGGCGCTGAACTCGGGGATCACCAACAGCCTAACTGATTCCATCAGAGCTCATCTTGGCCTGCAGTTCGACACGACTCGACACCCTGACACCCTCGCGACACTCACGACACCCTCGCGACTGGTCATTCTAGTAGACGGACATTCTAGAGACGTTCGCAGGATGGCCTCCCACGGTGATGATGGCGATGCTGTTCGTCGCAGCAGCGTCGCGTCCAGTCGTCGCTCGAACCCCCATCTGGTCACCAAGAATGCCGTCTCCTTCATGGCGCTCCTCGCGGACATCCTACGATTGTACGTCTGCCCCAGATACTATTCCCCGGATTCGCTCCTTCTAACGATGTCGCAGACAGGAGCAGTCGCTGGCCACCGCCTACGTCTACATGCACAAATACCGCAAATTCATCCGCGACAGCAAAGACCGCGACCCCACCGACCGCATCCCCGACTTCCTCGACCCGCATGTACCACCCCCCTCCCTCCTCCCCTCCTTCCCTTCTAAATAAAATACGATATTACAACAGATACTAATACGGAATCGGCGCAGACCCTCGCTCTCACCACCCTCTCCCTCTCCACAAAAGCAACCGAATCCCCCCGCCGTCTCCGCTCCCTCATAACCCCCGCCTACACCCTCCTCCACCCTTCAACCCCACCCATCCGCGTCCCCTCCCACCACTACGACACCCTCCGCGCCACAATCGTCACCTCCGAACTACTCCTCCTGCGTATTCTAAAATTCGAGCTCCGCGTCTCGTTACCCCACGATTACATACCCCGCATCCTCGACACCGCGTTAAGCGTCATCCCGGGGGAAGAATATTCCACGATCACGCGGGAGAACAGCGAGGAGAATAAAATCGTGGAGGTCGAGGAGACGTATCTCGGTCGACAGTGTTTGAATCTCGCGACGAGGTGTTTGGGGGAATATTCCATCGCGACGTTTTATGATGCGAAGACGATCGCGTGTGGGGTTGTGGGTGTCGTGTTGGAGGAGAACGGGGTCGTAGCTGGAGAAGGGGTGGGTAGATGGGTTGATATGGTCGCCGGCAGGGACGTCGAGTTGGAGGATTACAGAGACGTGGTGAGGGAAGTCCGAGTCGTTTACGGGGGTGGTAACGGCGGTGTCGAAGTGCAAGAGATCAAAGTCATCGAAGCGACGGAGTGATTATTATTATTATAATTTTTCATATAATGTGTATGTTGTAGCTCTTTTGACTGTTGTTGATACCCTTTGTACTATTTATATTCGAATATCCGGTTTATATGTACTATTATACAATGATATACTCTATAGCTATACACTCTCGCATATAACAGGTTATACCGTGAGGTCGGGAAGTATCTAATATAAGACCCCAGTGTGAAGATATCCCATCCATCAATCAATCATCCGCTACCCGTTCCACGATATAAATAGCTTATATATCCTTCGATTGTATCCGTTCGATGTATTTCCTCGACACGGTGTTCCACGCCGACATGTACTTTTCCATACAAAGGTTTATGCAAGTCTAGCCGTTATATAAACATAAACGTATTAGCTAGAAATAAATATAGTAGAGAAAATAAGTTGAAGGATTAGGGACGTACCGTTTCACCTTTCGAGAGGTCTTTGCCGGGTTTCGGTACGCACTTCTCGAAACAATTCTCCGATACTTTCTGTGGGTTCGAATTATATCATTAGCCTATTTTCCGCTGGGATGTTGTTTTTAGAGGGGATGGTTTTGGAGGGGTTACATCAATCAGAGCTCTGGCTTGATCGACCGCCGCTTCTTGTCTGATCTATCACCGTTAAAATAAATGTCAGTGATTCGTTTCTATTAAAGCGTAGGTGGCTTATGTTGGTTGTGATATTGGAGGCGGAGGTACCTTATCCATCCATAGTTGTTTCTTAGAGCTTGCGCTGGCGCTATTAACCCCGAATGAAGAACCCAACGAATCCATCTCTTAAATATATATCGAGATTAAAAATTTACACAGGGTTTATTCAAAAACGGTATCTTGAAATGGAGACTCGAATCAGATATGGCTTTTTAGTCGTGCGACGGTGTTCGGGTTGGTTCGGGGTGGAAGGATAGTGAACGTGGAATGGAGCGGACCAATAGCTGTCGACAGGCGTATGCAAGATCGTATGAAGTGTTATCGTCGGTGAGGTCGGGCCGGCGCGGTGTATTCGTCCTAATGGAAGTTGAGGGTGCTAGCTTTGGTTCAAGCTATATCTTTTTTTTTTTTTTTGCCGAATGTTTGAGGGAGCAGTCACGTGAGATGGTGCTGTGTCCGATGACACCAATTCGAGTCGCGCGACTCCGGGTAGCTACTCAATCTTCATATTTTGATCTATGAACGGTCTGTAGTGACCTAAGTAGGTTTCATATCATCAACGGGTACTTTTATTGCTAGAAAGGTAATATAACCAGCCATCAATCGTCCCCTCATAAAAATTACTTCTTAAACCTCCCCAGCATCCCGATTGCCCCTCTCCGACCCCCACCCTTCATCACCAACCGCACCGTCATGCCCCTGCGTACTCCCATAACTCCTCGCCATCAACGCCCTCGTCCCACCATCTTCATCATCATGTCCACCCTCCTCCCCAATCCCATTAGTAATCAACCTCGCATCTTCCTCCCCGTCACTATCGATCTCCTCCGCGAAGCCAGTCCTATACCCATCTTCATTTGCCCCGAAGAATCTAGCCACGATATCCGGTCTCCCGAACGCCAATAAGAAGAATATAAACTACCAAACCGTTAGCACCCTATCTATAACATATTTACACACTTACGTGAGTAGATGTTAAGACTTTATGTAGATAAACACACCTTCATAACCACCAATATCGATCCGATAACGATGGACACCACAGCCCCTTCTCTAACTTTCCCCCTCCACAACGGCAAACAAGCCGGCGTGTTCTTACCGTGCAGCCGTAGACACGTATCCGGGGCGATGAAATCACCTTTCCCCCCTTTCGAACCCTTCGGAAACGGATACGGCATATCCAACACCGATCCCAAGCCGCAGCAATTCAACGCCTCCTGCACGCTCTTCACGCTTTGCGAATCTTTGTTCGAATACCATGTCTCCCAGGTTTTACGAAGCGTGCAGTTGGATATAGTTTCCGAAAGGTTGGTGGAGTTGTACGTTACGGAGGAGGATTGGAGGATTAATAGTAAGAGGTTGAAGGCGTAGAATAATGTGGGGATTTTGCCGCGGGGGTTGGAGCGCGGGTGGTGGAAGGAGGGGGATTTGGGGTGCGGTTGGGTGGTGGTGGTGAAGTGGGATATGCTGCGGGTGGTGGCGTACCAGTCGAGGAGGGGCAGGATGGCGGTGAGGGTTGAGAGGGCGAAGGGGATCGGGAGGTGGTGTTTGGTGGTTATGTAGTAGGTGAAGAAGCCGAGGATCGAGAAGGTGAGGAATGCCTATTCTCATATTAAAATTAATATTAATTATTATTTTTTATTTATTATATTTTTTATTCTGTACGTTATATTGGAGATGCGGGGATACGTACGACTGTAAGCAGAATTTTGAAGATTCCGCTACCGGTGGTGAAGACCCCGAATATATTCATTGTGAGATGGCGGATATCAAAACTGGAGCGATAGAAAAGAGAAATGAATTTTTGACCAGCAGAGAAGGATTTGATTGAGAAAGAGGAGCTTTATTTATGGGGAGGGGAGGCTGTTCTATATCGTGCCTGAAGGTTCGCGCATGCAAGCTAGCTGGCCAGACGCAGAGTGTCGCGGCATCCGCTGCCTGAAGCTGCCTGTGTAACCACCCACCACCTCGACCTCCCCCGCAATCTCTCTAATCAACCAAGGAAAACCTGCCAAACACCGCGCCGTAGACATGCTGAAGAAACGCAAGCTCCCTCTCACAATATTTTCTGATGCCGCGGCCAGTCCCTGTCAGCGAAGGAAGCCATTCTGGTCTCGGTTAGGGCGGGCGTGGGGTGCTGCTGGTTCAGATTGTAAACTGACGGCGTCTGATTGGCTGTCCCGCACCGCATCCCCGGCCGTTACGTTCGAGTTTTTCTCTCTGGCGGGAGAACCCGGACGAAAGGCCAGCGTACTATTAGAATGAGAAGATACCGATGAGGAAGGGGCGCCCGGGACCTGGTTAAGGCACGGCGCATGAATATTAATCCTGTGCTTCTGCTAGAGCCGGGATTTTTCCGCCGTGGGAAGAGAGAGCATTTTCTTCGTGCTCTTTTTTTAGTGTGCAAGCCTTTTTTTTTTTTTCTTTCCACGCTTTAAAACCCGAACGACTTCCACACTTCTCGAAATTCACTCACACTCGAACAAACACCTTTGAAGAAACACACGAGCCCTTTCTCACGATCCTTTCGTTAAGCTGCCTTTTCCTTTCTTTAGTCCCTTTTTGGCTTTTTTGAATATATAGACACAATGAGTGCTCCAGGTGCGTGGTTGTCCCCGTCAGCCCATCGACGGTGATATCACATACGGTGTTGATGGAGGATTCACCGGACGAGTAGAAGACTAACCAGGGCAATTGTCTCGATCACAGGTGACGCAAAGAAGGGTGCCGACATCTTCAAGGTGGGTTATAGTCTCCTCTCTTTGGTATTCGATGAACCGCCGCTGATGGAAGTCTGTTGTAGAAACGATGCAAGCAGTGCCACACCGTCGAGGCCAGCGGTAATAATGGCACAGGTCCCAAGCTTCACGGTCTTTTCGGCAGACATTCGGGTTCCGTTTCCGGGTTCGGATACTCTGACGCCAACAAGAAGGCTGGTGTCGAGTGGAGTGAGGAGACTCTGGTAGGTTTCTCGCATATTTTGGTTTTTTTCTCTACGCTTTTGCGAGGTGGCGTGATGGGTTACAGAGGTCGTTTCGGCTTCACTTTCGATGCTTGATTTCTATTATTGGTCACGGATTCAGATGGAAATTGAGGATGGGATACGACGACGATGGGGAATCAGCGCCACGGCTTAAGCTCGACGATGGCGGTGAAAAAACAGTCGTCAGGGTGTTCGCTGAGGCTGGATCACCGTGCATGAAGATGACGTCGACGGGTCCTCCGAATTTTTTGTTCTGCGCAAACCCCGAAGACATTTTTGCTGTTGTTTGCCCGCAACACCCATCCACCGCACCGATGACCGAATACCCATTCCTTGGTCCATGCTTCTCGTTTCTACTCGTTATTCCCACCAGCTCGCTAACAATTGCCCCCCTCTGGTGCTTTAGTTCGGATACCTCGAAAACCCAAAGAAGTACATGCCAGGAAACAAGATGGCCTTCGCCGGTTTGAAGAAGGCGAACGAGAGGAACGACCTCATCGCGTACGTCGACATTACCCCATCTCCACATAATTCTCACGATCATTCGCTAACGATTAACTTTTTTGTAATGCAGTTACTTGAAGGAGGCGACGAAATAAACAAACTCTGCCTGTAATGAATTAATGAATACGAAAGCTGTAGAGATACAATCAACGATACTCCCTTTTTTTAAAAACTCTACCATTGAGCACACACGCTTGGTGTTAACACCTTTATACCTATTGATGCATCATCCTCTCTTCTTTTTTCGTTTCTTTTCCTTTTATATATTCTTTTTATTAGGTCGGATAAAATTTAATTAGAACTCTCCTCTCTCGTATATATCACCCGCGCTGTTCGCCGCCGGTATCCCACGTCTACGTTGCGCAGTATTTATTATATAACTGTATACAGCGCCGCATCAAGAAACTTCGAAGACGAAGTCTTGTGACGGCGGGATGGGGTGGTGTTGCATACGGTACATTTGAATGACTAGCGGTTATTATCATTATCGGCTGTAAAAGTGTAAAATAGAGAAAGACATATTTTTATTGCGGAATTCCTGACGATGAGGATGATGTTATCGTGACGATATCGTTGTTCGAATCACATTTTCTCTAAAAAAAACCACATCCACGCGAAGCCCCGAGAAAATGATACGCTAGTGAACAAGCGTACCTTTTTAAAACAGAGGCGCAAAAGGCCGTTGAATGCTGGAATACTCGGATCCGGACAAGGCTTACCGGACACTTCAGGCTGATTGATTCGACATTTCTCGGGATGTATAGTCAGGCAGTCAATATAGTCAACGTACCGAGAATGGCCCTCCAAAACCGGCCGTTGATTCGGTCCGGTTTGTGGGCTGTGCGGTCCGGCGTTCAGCTGAACGACCACGGGTAACTTGGCCGCTTCCGGTTTCGTCCGATGATTTAATATCATTTTCGGGTGTGGCTGTATGGGTTTTTTTGCCTTACATCCCCATTTTTATTACTGACCAGCCTATCCAAAACCGAAGCGAAATGAGCAGAAGCATGCGAGGAAGCTGGAGCGCTGGTGTAGGTGCTTCTTTTTTTTGCTTTCGTCGAGTCAATTTTTTTTTTTAGGCATGCTAGCAGATGCAGGAAATGCCTCATGTTTGGACAGCGATTCCCCGTCCAATGGTAGTTTCGATTTGTGATTTTAGCGTTAGCTGCTTGCTGCTGGAACGGGAGTGTCATGAGGGGAGGTACCAGCCATATGCAAGGTGCAGAACACATCGTGAATGGTGATATCCCCTCTTCCTTTTTTCTCTGTAAGGGAAAAGGGTGCCGGCAAATTGCAGGTGGCCACACACTTGGTGGATGCTTTTTTGGTGATAGCTGTGCTTTTCTCTCTTCTACTTTTTTTTTTGGTTAATTGCGGTTGGACGTTGAATATGCCTTAGGCATTTCTTACTTAAAGAGGAGTGCCGTACGTACCTTTGGTCACTTCATCCTTCTCGAGGAATTCTTCCCATTTCAAGAAACCATCTTCCTTTAAAAATCCCCTAATCGACGTCAATCGCATTATCGGTTATATCATATTATCCAATCCTTCGTCAACCGACGATTTACCGGTGCGACCACACCCGATAATCCACGATACCCGCATACAATTCAATCATACATACGCAGAACATACAGCGTCCGCTCGGGATAATCGCAGCATAATATCCTGATTTTTTGTCTTTCTTAGAATATTTATTTCCTTGTGATCACGCTATCAGGGAATCCTATCGCACTTTTTTTGCATCGCTCGTTGCATTAGTGCGGGTCCCGGGGTATCGCTGGGCTAGAACGGGTACGAGGAGAGACAAGAGACGTCGCTAGCGGGGGGGATATATCCAAGTTCGTTAAATCCCGCTTTTTGTGGAGAAGGGGGGGAATGGATGGGCTGACGTCTACTCGTAGAGTATTTAAATCGCTGCGGGTTCTTCGTATCGAACTTTTTTCTCTATCGAATTATCGTTCGTAGGATTGAAAGATACTTATCTTGATCTTTGGAAGTCTGACGGTGGCTTTTCGGTTGTCGGTTTTGGGTTCAGCCTTACAGCTTTCCTCGGTCTAAAAGTTCCCGATTGAAGCATTCGCACCGGAAAGAAGCTTCGCAAATTTATTTAATCGATAAAACTCGAGAGATATCGATATCGGTATCTGTACTTCGTTCACACTACGCGGGTGGTAAATCATTACAATGTCGAGTAAACCGCACCTCTCGATCCCCTTCTCCTCCACCAACCAAATCCCGATCCCGACCCCTCCATCATCATCGGGTTCAAACCAGGGCTTCTCCCACCTCACCTCCCCGAACAAATTCGTCCATCCAGCCCGTCGTCGAGGATCCGCGGATTCATACCTCTCCGAAGACGATTATTACAATTCGCATAATGTTCACTACTCCAACAACACCCCTAGCAACTACCACCACCCGACAGGTCGCTCCCCGTCAACGTATTCCTACTCGTTAACCTCGAATTCCCGCCGTAATCACGCACAACAGCTCGGATCCTCCCCCGGCGCGTGTCTGATTATCCGGAGCAACAGCGCAAGTCACTCCCCGCATTCGGGAAGCCCGCAGATTCCCTCCCCGCGTCGCTCATCGGGTGGGAGCACCGGTTCATCAAACAGAGATGGATATAATAACAGTAATAACAATCCCAACAATCGGGATTCGATAACAAGTCCCCTCACCGGCGATTTGAACTTCGACGTCGACCCGTTATCACCGTTCAGCTACGCTCCAAAACTCCCGTCTCTCCCGCCGTCGAGAAAGAACTCAAGGGATCAGTATAGTCATATGACCCCTCCCGTATCGGCGCTCACGCAAAATCTAGAGAAACAACAACAGTTGGAACGACAAGCGCAGGTGCAACAAGGGTTGAATTCTCCGAAACAACAATATCAACAGCAGAAATATCATCAGCAAGCCATGAGTTCGCAACAACAGTTGGAAGACGAGGAGGAGACGACGATTCAATTACACATGATGCCGAAGAATATGCTGTTGCCGTTGCCGGATCGAAACGCGGAGATGAAGCATTTGTTGGAGCATAATTCCACGCTCGCGGGGCAGATCAAACGACGACTCGGGGAGGAACGTTATGCGTCCGCGGTTGATTTGTGGACGAGGACTAGGAGGAGCGAGGTTTCCGATCATGAGTGGTTGAGGAGGAGTCGATACTTTTTGCAATGCGATGAAAAATTGTGGAATGAGTGGGCTATGATGGTTGGGTGGGATTTTAGTCGGGATTTGTCGGTTGATGAGAAGGGGGAGAAGAGGGGGGTGGAGGAATACGCTGGGAAGATGGGGCATATGGCTTGTTTGGAGGAGGAGGAGGAATGATTTGCTTCTTCTTCATCATCCAGGGTTTATGGTTGCATGATGGAATTATGGGTCTGGGTTTTTATTACTGGTTGGTTCATGCCTTTGTAGCGTGTTAGCTTGCTTGGTCGTTCGTGTGTTTTTACAGCGGGTGTCGGGCTCTTTTTTAGCATGCTGGTATCAATACTCTCTCTGCTCTGTGGGTGGGTTTTCATTCGAAGCGGTGCATTATAGTATTTGAGAGGAATTCTTCCTATCGGTTTCCGATTGGACTATCGTCTTAGTCTAATACAAAAGTATTGAAATATAACTTGCTCCTCTGGTGTTCTGCCACGTATAAATACGAGACCATTGCGATGTTCATGTCTCCTGCACGCCAGCGATATGTGAACGGATAAATTACATAACATACGGACCTCGTGATCTCAACTCCAGAAATGAGAGTCCCTAGCACAGTGCATTCGTTCGACTGCGGAGTTAAGCTTGGTAGATGGGTATCATATTTCATAATCTTCCGACTCGAGTAATTTCAGCATCATATTACTAGTATCTTGAAATGACAGTCATTTCTGTTCGGTATGAGACTCTACAGTCTCTAATGACTCCACTTTCTTCACCTCACCCGCACTAACCACCACCTCATCCGCATCCTCAGCACCCTCCCCCATTTCCCCCTCGACGACAAAATATCTCCCAACCGTTTCAGCGGCACCCCTCAACGGATCCCACTCCACATCCCCCATCGGGCCTAACCCTTCCATCTCCTTCTCCGCTTGAAGCACGTCCTCCAACGTTATCCCCTTGTCATCCTCATGTTCATCTCGGATAGCTACTAATGGCTCCACACCCGTGACATCGACTTGTTGGATCTGACTGACGAAGTATAACTGATCGTGTAAATCATTAATCATTTCCTGTTCTTCTTCAGCGTCTTTCGGCATCGGGAGGGCTGAGAGTTTTAGGAGGTGTCGGAGTCTTTCCGGGGTGACTTCATCTTTCGGGTCGAGTTCGGGGCCGGAGTAGGTGCTCTCCGGGTGGGAGGGGGGTAGGAGGGATGTGATGGACCACGTTGGTTCGCCGAGGATGCCGCGGATGTAGTCGAGTGATTCCTGTGAGGGTTTGTGCGGAGCAGCGGATACCTTTGCGGTAGCAGCTGATGAAGGGGGTTTTACATTCTGCGGACGGCGGGAGACGGTGGAGAAGAGGCGGAGCGTCGACCGCCGCATCGTTTTTGACAATTTGATATCGAAGAAGATTTGATTCTTGATGTTGGAAAAAGCGCGTTGCAGAGGCTGGATGTCATCGGTGCCAAGCAACGGGGAAAGCCAGCTCTAACTACCACACACCCCACCGCCGCCTTCAAACTCGTCATCTCTCTCATACACACCACCACCGACATCGACATCATGGACGGCAAAAGTCTTCTCGCCAGAGTAAATACCCTCTCCATAGCTCTATAACTCAGAGAAACGTTCGCTGATGCTTGAAGTAGGCTCAAAAGGAGGAAGCAGGAGCGTCCGCCGGCGGCCTCTCCTCTTGGTTCAAGAACCCGCAGGACAAGTACGAAACCGCCATCGACGTCTACGCCCAAGCCGCCAACGCCTTCCGAAGAGATGGCCACGGTCAGTCCACCCTCTAGACCCGTCACACCCTCTGTTTAAACTAACAGTCATCATCCAGGCAACGAAGCTGGAGCTGCGTTCGAAAGGGCCGCGGACCTGAGTAAAAAAATCAACGAAGGAAACGACATGGCGAACTACCTCACCGAAGCTTTCAAATCCTACCGTCTCACCAACCCCGGCGAAGCAGCTCGGGTCATGCGGATAGCTATCGATCACTACGCTTTGAATAATCCCCGACGAGCGGCGACGAACAAACAAACGCTCGCGGAGATGTTGGAGGCGGATCCTGGGTTGAAAAAGGAGGCCATAGACGAATACCACCAGGCCGGCCAGTGGTTCAGAAACGATAATGCGGAAGCGTAAGTACCAATCTCCCCTCTCTTGACGTTACTCGAGTTCCGTGGAAGGGTTCGTGCTAATGCTAATTTGGTCAATTTGCTATTTTGGTTTGAACGGACAGGCTGGCGAATAAATGCTACATCAAGGAAGCCGACATCGCAGCGGAATTCGGAGACTTCCACAGATCGATCAAAATCTACGAATCAGTCGCTCAAGCTTCGCTCGGTAATAATCTGATGAAATGGAGTGTGAAAGAATATCTCTTCAAATCCGCGCTTTGCCAACTGGCTACTTTGGATACCGTATCCTCCGAGCGAGCTATAATGAACGTTTATCCATCCATGGACCCGGCTTTCGCTCCCCCCTCAATGGAACAATTATTCGTATCGGTAAGTTCACATTTTTCCTTTCAGTTTTGTATACTTTACTCGTGGAAGCTTAACGTGTGCTGATAATATCATCAACAGCGTCTCCTGGAATGTCTCAAAGACGGCGATCCGCAAAAGTTCTTCGAAAACGTGATGCAGTATAAAGAACGATACCCGCTGGATAACTGGAAGTTGGATATATTGGCTCGAACGCAAAAGGCGATAGAGGAAAGCGGTACCGGTGACGGTGATGATAATGCGCTGTTGTAATTCGTACCGTGGTGTAATCATTTCCTTTTTTTTTACAATGGGGTTCAGAATTGTGGTGGAGTCTACGGACTGGGCTGTTTTTTATTATTATCATTGGTTGTTGGTTCCAGCTTTTCTCTGGTATAGCATTCTTCATCTTTTTTTTGATGGTCCTTTTTGAATTGGCTTTTGATATTAGAGATTCGTGGGTGTAGGAGTATTTGTGGTTGTTGACTGTATTAGATATATGGAATCAAGCACGACATTCCCTCGAGCTATACATCTTGACCTGCTAGGGTTATGACTTTTTCTTTGTAAATTCTGGGTAGTAGTCGGATTAAGTTGATATTCAAGGTACTGACAGAATCATTTAAAACGGGTAAATAAATTGAAAACTTTGAATGAAAGATGCTCATAATATTAGCTGGTAGTTTATTTGAACGCTACTAGTATCCGGCTGGAGGGCACGAACCTGGCTCCTTAGGTTCTTCCAAGTCTTATAAGACCTGCGATTAAGCTCGGTAGTTCAATAAATTTATAAAATGTCATTATGAAGTTGTTTTGTTGGGGGGTGTAACTTACACTCCCGTTCGAGGGTGTAACTTATACCCTCCCATTCCTTTAGTTCGAAATGATTTGATATGATGTACATATATACAAAGCAATTACCCAGCGTCCCAATGATGTCTGTATTGATACTCTTGACCTAAATTTATCTGGCAAGCTGAGAGATAAAATGCAAATTTCTCCTCTCGTCTAGTGAGGACTTTATCTAACAGCAATTGTGCCGGAGCTCTGGCATAATTGCTAAGTCCTGGCGGATACCAATAGCTCGCTGATGTATTGAAAGCTTTCAACTATTTAAGTGACAGGTTCTGTTATTTTATTGAATAATCCTTTCTCACCACGTCAGTCAATCCTATTATTGGTAAGAAAGAGAGATCGGCTCGAGATAGCCGCGGAAAACTAAACGACAAGCATAGGTGGCGATAGTAGTTGTAGACAACCAAAAACATAATTTTTGATCATTCGAATGGCTAACCTTTGGTTCGATTCGGCCTGGAAGCTTAAGTACAACGATACCCATGAACTTACGTTCTCCATTCCGCCGCTGAGACTTCCTCTTAGACAAGCCAAAGGTAATCGTATGTTCAATCCCCTCACAAGCATTTAATAATCCACAGCCGATTTGATCCTATCACGTGGGGTGTCTCTTGTTGGATTTCTGCCAGCTTACATATATCAACCCAAGATACCTGCTCAACAAAAGATCATTCGGTGCTTATGAGTAATCCCTACCAATTTAACCTAAAGTTTTCCCTATCTCGATTACCTCATTAAAATCGAACCTCTTCCAATCTTTATCAAAAAGAATCTCAGAGGATTTTATGCCAAGATGAGCTCAGATTCCCATACTTTTGGTCCGTGCTGCTTTCGATGTTTTTTTTTTTTTGTGCTTTGGGTTGCGGTTGTGTTAAATTGAGGATTTCTATTTGATGGGGAACCGGGTAGCTTGGGATGCTGAGACCGGATAATACATAACCCGTATTAGAGCTCGTATTTCCTCGCTTTTCAGAGACAGCTTACAATGGGCATCCGTAGTGGGGAAATCAATAAAAACGAGAGCGGTCCGTTATCCAGTCGAACACGGATCGGACCTCGTATTGTTCTCTAGTGCCCGCTTAAGCGAAATATGCTGGGGAGAGAGTGAAGTTACGACCATCGGTAGCTCTACAGACGTGTTTACAAATGTCGTGATAATTTCGTGAAGTTTGACTTTGTTACGACATCTCAATACTACTCGAGGACTACTGAGATTCCGACCCCTACCTTGGAAAACTGCATACAACGAACTCTCAGCAGGATTAGTCGGCCATGTTCTTCCTCCCTTCTACCGTTCATAAGATACGGTCACCAACTGTATTATAAATTAGTCATCAATGTTGCCAAAATCCACAAACTCACCCGTAAGCCACTCTAATATGTTATAACATCCATCCAGATAATATACCCAGCGAGGGACCTCGCGGACGGGGTATATCCTATCCTATATTAAGCCGGTCTCATCCGAGACATGAGGGTAGAGAAGTAAACCAGGATTCTGATATATGATATAAAGGATTTTTTTTCTGTATTATCAAAACGCTTCGAACTCCCCGGGTTTGCGTTTAACAAACGTGGGGGATATTTTATAACCTATCGTATTGTCATGCTTCTTGTCGCACGGATCTTTGTGCATCTAATCGTGGTCAGCGACGGGTATGGCAGACAAGGTATGCCCTGCGGGTAGACTATGCAGAAAATGCAACATGCAACGCGATACCCACATGAGTTTCCGTGTGCGACACATTGCAGGAACTTTGCGATTCACTAGGATATCGATGTGTGGATGTAAGAAAAGGATATAATGGGCCAGAATGATTGCAACCGCCAAGATATCCTTTTTAACGGTGGTATTTGGATGCAATCTATATCGCAGAAGCTCGTATTCAGATTAATTGGGGAAGAATTTCGAAGCACCAAAACGCACACCTGTTTTCATTTCAACTACAATCCTCTCACCATTAAGGTCTGATCTCGTGGCGTTGCGGGATCTTTGATTGGCTGCAGATTCATGGGTAAAGGACTTCAAGTGTGACAGTCATTAGACAACCACCATCCGAACTCTACTATGATGGTTTGAACGATTCAACCACCACGATCATCCCGGACTTCAACCACAGAGTGATCAGATATCATCTGAAATTTGCAATGCAGATTTAAGCCGGCTAAAGTGAAGTCTCGATGGCCGGAAACCAGCTTATCAACCCCTTTCGCTGTTACCGTTGATGCATTCGTATTGTGGGGTCGATCAATCCTTATGTTGCGGATATTCTGTTTCGGGGGGTGAATAATGAAGTTTCGATATAGGATATTTGAAATTTAACACCGTAAGAGCATCGACAGAGTCGGGATGGATTAGTGATATCGGATGGATTGACTGATGAGTACTGATATCCTCTGAGGTAGAGATCTATGTATAAAAGGGTGGTCATTTCCATTCAGTCGTATAGCTATAGTTTGCAGCACAGAGCAAATCAAAGCAGATATCTTCTACCTCTATTCTACACATCAGATCAATAATCTTTTAAGTTATACTACTTTCCAGTGATATAAAGATTATATCAAGATGAAGCAATTTGCGAGCGTTCTCTTGGTGGCCGCGACCACTATGGCTCGACCGTGGCACTCTATCAGATTCCATATCGATTTATGGAAAGCTAAATCTATCTAGTGCGCTCGCCCATGGGTTTTCTGCCGATGTGAAAATGCTCCAGTCCCCATTGGACGTACTGCTGACATATTCGGCCGTATGCCAGTCCACATGAGGAGTATGGTGCGCCATCCCATGATCGTTCCAAATCCCAACGGCGACTGCTGCTGCGCCGCACCCGACGATGGCGATCTCATGGTCGCTGGGGACTGCCCGATCCCAACTTTTGCCCACGAGGTGTACGTACTAGAATTCGACTACGCGCTTTTGCTATTTCCTTGACTAACTCTGCGCATTTAGCGGGCATCTGATTGATAATAGAGGAGATGTTTACGGCCAAGATTGGTCTTGTGAGTATCCGATTCATTGTCTCAAGCTAGCGAGTACCTATATCTAACATACTATTGCAGCGAAGCAAACATTCATTGATGCTTTGGCCGCGGACACTTGTAGCATCAGCAACTACGGTAACGGAAACGGTATGTTATTGTAACCTGAACCCTACTAGCATCATAGTTTGCATAGACTAAACTATACCACCGAATAGGTCGTCACGAAGAATTCGCGGAAATGAGTATCGCTGTCCTGTATAACGTTCATACCGGTCTACTACCAGCCGTCAGCTCCGGTGCTACCACTGGCTGCTTCGACAATCAACTTAATGCCATCAAGACCAAATTCGGATCCCAATTCTTTGCCTACGGTGGTACTTGCGTCAACCGCGCGCCCGATTCGCCATCTCAACCGTCCACCAAAAGAGTTAGAGTTAAACGCGAGAACCTTGTGGGACGCAACGGCTTGTGTAGATACAAGCAGGGTACCTTGTAGGTCCCTGAACGCCCACTTCAAACACTACGCTCCTATCGGAACCATCGCCGATGGAGATACACCAAGACGGTTTATTTCATACCAAGACACGTCGTAACGACATATCAACCCTGAAAGAATTTTTGAAGTAGAAGGCAAAAAAATAAAAAATTGGAATACTTGCGGCATTTTGTAGAGGTTTTTTTTTTAATGTTTGGTACATTTCCTATCTCAGATTACCAACCTCATGTGGATTAAGGTCCCGAACTACTCTTTTCGCAGCTTCCCATAAGTTATAACATGCAGCTTGATAATAAATAAGCCTTATTCTCAGCTTACTCTCAGGCCACTTTGCAATCCTAGCGAAGCTAAAATGGAGGTAAAATACCCCCCAATTTGAAATGAAGGCTAGCTTCGTCTAGCGGTAGCGAGAAGTCCGATCTTGCGAATCGTACCGATCGCGAACGCTCAGTAAACGAACAGGTACGAGGGAAAGCTCTATGGCAAACTCCGGCGTACACGTACGCATAGCGAAAAATCCACCGTGCCGTGAGGCCGTGAATAGTCGGCGCGATTGTGAACGCGGTCAGTTAGTACGATACGTGATATAATGCACACAAGCGAGTGTCTTGGCACAAAAAAAATATCATTGATGCTCTATTGAAATGGTGATGGCGGAGTGTAAGCTAAAACCAGCAAGATCTAAGAATTGATCAAACTGTAACAATGTAGTCGGAGAGGTAACACTGAAACCGACGAATGGGTAATGTTTCACTTCCGACTGCGATGCCGTAATTTGGATGCTTTCACTTTGTTCACTACGCGAGGTGGAAAGCGGGCCCGGGATAGCTCGACGTAGGCTCCATTGGAACGCGGCCGATATTCTACAAGTTCACATATTGTCTCCCCTCGCAGAAGAAACAGTTTCCCATACAGTTCGGGATTCCAGGTATGAAATCCGGGAACCGAATAGTGGATCGATTCGTGATTCAAACCGACATATGCAACCCAAAGTCACGTAGTCACATCGAACTAGTTTCTTCCGTCCAATGAAACATACTACGAGTTCTCCCGGGAACTGAATTGTCGGGTTCGAAACGTGGGATAAGGTTTGCTCAATCGAGTCTCTCAGAGGACTTTGAAAAAAAAAAGGTTCCTTCAACCATCCGTTTGTGCGGCTTCTTCCATCCTATCAAATGCCGCATCACCATCGGCCAACCCGAGGCCTCGCTGTTCTTCCACACTAGCCCCGCGCTAAGAAACGCCTCATGCATCACGCCTCATAAAAGCTTCCACATCTCGACACCACACCGACGATCTTCTATCTTTTTAGGTATTCGCCGGCTGAGAGCTCTCGGTTTCGATTGCATCTGCATATTGGGCGCTTCGCTTCGACGAAAAGTCTTTGGAATGTACAATATTTTGATTAATAGCAACAAAGGATTCCGTGATCCGGCACGGCGCATGAAGCCTTTCGAGTCCTGTGCGCGCGCGGTTGTTTTATACCCGAAATTGTGATCTTCTTATTCAATTGAACGAAGCGGGGCACTCAGATAATTCAATTCTCGTATTGCAGGTTAATCTTCCCTGAGATAGTAATATACGAAAGAGCAATTGAGATATCTCGTTGCTCAAAGTTTAAAAAAAGGGTTTGCTATGTCCGATGCATGGATTAACGCTGCATACGTGATCATGCAAAAAGCACAGAGTATCATTCAATCTTACCACGGAGTTGAAATCCGGTTTTTTTTTGGGGTTCTTTTGATGTCACTGTCAAAAATTGATCAGCAGGAACAAGCGATAAGTATCATTATCGCGAGACCCACAATTGCAAACAATGCCACCGGTTACGGGGGATATATCGAGCCGGGGAGAGTAAGGTTTGCTAATTAGTTAACCACTGGTGGTGCACCACCAATTGTCGCGTGCGTAGAAGTCAGGGTAGCTCGCATGGATCGTATATTGGATCCAAAAGAGGCATCCCAAAGGATGAGCCGGCCAGCCATCCGATGCAGCCGTGCGATCGACATATTGAATTAAAAGAATAAAACGTGGGATAATGATAGAAGCTCAAGCGTTACTGTGAATTGATTGCCAACATGCACCGTATAGGGGTGTTCGTTATCCAAGGAATACCCTGATGTGATATGGGACCGTGACGTTCTTGCGTTGATGATGCTGGTTATTTTCGAACTAATGTCCGCGGATTTAATTCCTAATTGGCTCTGGTAGAAAATCGTTAATAACCTCGATCGATTAAATCACTCTCATCTGTGCTCGCTGTGATTAAGAGAAACGAGAGAAAAAAGGAGAGACAATTGCTTATGTGGTTGTACTTAAGGTGATAAGATGAACCGTACGGCATAGGAAGTGATCGACGATGTTTTTGTGCAGAGTCTGACCGCTTCAGCATCTCTCGAAAGCTCGGCGCTTTTCCTTTTGCTGACAACCACGTGGTTAATTAGACAGCTTTGTCTCTGCGGGGATATCTCCCAGCCCATGATGGTCAGCCAAAGTGCTAAAATGATGCAAGCAGGTATCGGTGCAATCTCCGAGGCAAGTTGCACGGAAATCGTATTTCTCTTTGGTGGCAAGAGAATGGAGGAAACGGCCTGCTGATATGAGGTGGGTCTCCTCTGATAATTTTCCATAAACGACCAATATGTTCTCCTGACCCAGAGGTTCGGTCAGATTGCCCGCTGTCAAGCTGCAATTTGACTCGTTCAAGGAACCAGAGGGGGGCACGCCAGGGGAGCCAAGTGAATTTTTTTTATTTGTCCAATCATTCCGTCTCCTGAACATAAACTCAAGCGAAGGAGACTTTTTCCTTCCTGTCTTGCCGCCACTTCCGCCACTGGCTGGGAAATTCTCCTAATCTCTTGTGGCGCTCGAGCACTCAAGGGTTCGCCCAAAAACTGGAGAACAGGTTTACTTCGGATTCTTCCCTGGAGATGCACCACACAGGACGCCGATATTGAACATGCACGACGCACACGGCCGAGAAAAAGAATACACAGGGGATAAAAAGGTTAATATGATTGAACGAATGCTCGCGATCGGGAGAGAGGGGGATCGGCATGCGTCTTTTCCCTCCGAGGAAACTGTATACGGGCGAACTCTCAGCATTTAAGATTGTTAGCCAACATTTCTTGGTGTTCGTTTCTTCCACGGAATGAGCGTAGACGCTTACGAGGCGAGCAACACGGTAACATGCATGCAACAGTAATTCGGCTATATTGCACAAAACATGCATGATCCGTGGAAAAGCTGCACCTATTGGTCGAAAGCGAGGAGAAGCGTATGCATCTGAGCCCGTTGACAAGTTATATTAGGATCCCATGTTTTTTCTAGGGCCATTCTTTTGTTTCCCTTTCGAACGGTGTGGTGGCTGTCCCCTTGCCTGTTGGACTGCATGGCCCGACTGTTCTAGAACAAACCGAAAATGCTGGTGTTGGGGGAGGAAGGAGAAACACCAAGCGAGAGCATCGTGAGGTGACTAGTGGCTTAGCATGTCAAACAAATGGCATTTTCTTCAAGAAGGATTCGAGAACGCGAGCCACATGGATAAGCGGACCACCGTCAAGAGTGCATTGCGTTAAAGCAGGTCTTTCCAGGGCCTAGAAAGCGGAAAAGGTCAAAAGCCATTGCCAAACCAATCCCCCGTCCCAACATTTGCAATAAGGGAAAATAGAACCCCTCCTTGGACCGGGCTGGGCAAGGGCAAACTTTTGTCTACTTGTCCCACCGGATGCGCTATCGTGGGACATTGCTTCTGCTTCGGCGAACATGATCCGGGAGGCACGGAGAGAAAAGATCAAGAAGAAAAACGCTGCGGTCGAAAAAGCTCATTTCCTCCGAATGTCGATCGCTCGGAGTGTGCTCAAATTAGACACACAAGCAGGGGATCACGAGGTTATCCTCAACCGAAAAGACACCATGATTAACGGTCTTCGTCGAGGAACGGCGTGCGGGAGCTTACGAAAAAGTGTGTTTTTGCTTAGCGAGGAGGTTCGAATTTGGGACAGTCGCAAACCGAAAGTTCCAAAGTTGGAAGCAGATCTATTGTATCAGCCGCACATAGAAATGGTCGTGGCCATCCAGCCAAACAGAAGAGAGCATTGCCGAAATAAATATTTTGGGTTAATACTGATCGACAGCATTCCGGCCAGTTGACAAGTGCTCGTGCAGGCTAATTTGGGGAGCTGCAAATTTGTTAGATACACGAACTAGAGTACGCGCGGGTGCATACGAAGTATCGCGAAAATTCAAAATTAGTAGCGTAGCGTGAGAAATACAGCTGTTGTTGAGTGATCCTCTGACTGCTGGAATGATCTTTGCTGCTACTAGCGAGCTCTGTGGATGGGTGCAGTCTAGATCAACATGGACTCAGTCTGCTAGCGAACGGATCAGAGGGCAGCTCAATACCTACTCGAGGAGGAGCCCGCCAGCTTCCCTTTCTGATGCTATAGAAGACTGTTAGAGAGTAGTAGCATATGCTGTGATAGTCGTATCGTCCTGGCGCGGAGTTGGGGTGGTTTAAAAAAAAAAAAAAAAAGAGAGACCTCTTTTCGAACGGCCTGGGCGGAGCAAATAAACTTACTTGCCTCGGAAACACCATCTGGCTGGGTCTCCCTCCCATGCATGGCATTCTGTCTTATTCCATGAATTTGGGCCCGGGGGATGGGACAAGGAGTGGGCCGCTATGTTCAGAAACAGCCTCGGTTGCTGCTTCCTGAGCTAACCGTCGAACGATTGAGAAAATGGAGACTTCCGGGCTAGCCATATGGCCCCATGTTACTTAAAGAATCGACGAATCAATACATATCATTAGGAGCCATATCCGTCTGTGACTTTACGCGGTATTGCCTGGAAAGGGTGGAAACAACAAGTGCGCTCAGGGGGGAAACCGGTGCTGTAGATCTATCTGTCTGCGAGGAGAAGAAAGTCGACGATGCTCGACGAGAATAAATAGCGCCGGCCAGGACTTGCCCAGGATTGGCAGCAATTTCAAGATGCGGCGAGCAAAATCCGATGTCCAGACCCTCCGCAAGGATTCTGCCCAGATCGGGTTTTTAGCTACAACTGACAGCTTTTGGTTGCCCAGCCCAGTGATTGCTTCTTTCGCGAGAACCCTTCCTCCCACCCACCTGTTCCTTCCTTTTTCTTTTTTCTCCTGTCCTCGTATCTGTTCTGCCATTTCGTGCATGGCCCAGCGATGGGATCCGAGTCGACGTTGAAGGGTTTGCCCCACCCTAACGGAGAATGGCCTTCTGCGATTGACAATGGGAATCTTCGGCCTGGCCAATTAACCATGCCTCGTAGGGGAACGTCCAACCCGTGCGAGTTTCGAAAATCTCCACGATCTTCGACCTGAGGTGCCACTCAGATAGGGAACGACGGACGCCCTTCCCTTTCTCCTCGTGCACCACTTAAGCATCTTCGCCTTCGCCCGTGCGGGCAGCGAAAAGTGGCGTGTTCGTGCTCAAACTGTAACAGCCTGCCGGTTGAGAAAAAAGGTACCGATGGAGCCCCCGAGGGGGGAATTCATCGTGGTGGATCCAATCGTGAAATGGGAGAGAGAGAGAGAGAGAGAAGAAGAAATCATGCCACCGCCCAGCTGCTCTTAACAGCCAAAATGGCGAAAAACAACATGCCACCAGACCAAAACCACGATGACCCCCCCTCGTTCCTCGTTGGGCCAAAGATATGCTTGTCTCTGTGTGAGCATGCTCCCGGCTTCCTTGACAGTCCGCGTAAAGAATTCCTGAACTCGATAGGGATCAGCGCGGCGAAAGAAAATTGCTGGGCCACCCGAGCTATTCGAAGGATCGGACGTTTGGTTTCCTTTGCGGTCCAGATTGCAATAATTTATTTTTCTTTCTTCCTAGAAATGAATATAATAGAAAAGGCTCAAACCCCTCTTGAACAACCTCACGATATCTTCCCAGACGTTTGTTTTCCCACTATAAACTCCACGGACACCCCGACATACATTCGACTCTCATTATTTTATTTTTATACTTGTTCATTTAAGTTTCCCTGCAGCTGGTTATATAACCTCCACATGCCTATTTCCCACGATACACATACGATACTGCCTGACCGACCCAGTGCCACACACGTTGTCCACCCGGCTCGAAATCCACCGTTTTTTCCACACCCCAGCGCGAAATATCGCAGCCAACCGGGCTAATAATTCTCGCCACAAGAAAGAAAAAAAATAAAAAAAAGAATTATATTTTTCTCTCTCTCCGCAGAAAAATATAAAAACGTG
The DNA here is from genome assembly GCA_036971365.1 of Dactylellina leptospora. Lineage (NCBI taxonomy): Eukaryota > Fungi > Ascomycota > Orbiliomycetes > Orbiliales > Orbiliaceae > Dactylellina > Dactylellina leptospora. Next base: position 1,417,785 of record JAJTUC010000004.1, read on the forward strand.
AGCACGGTGATACACCGAATTGCCGTTTAACTGCAGCAGCTGCACCCGCATAACCACGAGAATATTCTCCCTCACCCCGACACCTCGGTCGACCTGACACTTGGTTCCTCGCTGGCTTCACAAGAAAATATCTCCCCCAACATCCCCCTCCCAAATCTCCACCGAAAGAGACAAACAGCCCTCCGGTCAGCGAGGTGTCTGAGACAGGGCCAGTAGATAGGAAAATAAAAGTAAAAGGGAAAATAAAGGAAAAGAAAAAAAAGTTATACGGCCCTCGCAACCGCTTACCACACCCAGGCAAGTAGGCTCTTGTCTCCTTTGGGAACCCAAAGAGAGTTCACAGCTTCTGCCAGCCGGAACGTGCATTAACGTGCATATAATCCCCAGCCTACGGTCGCAGCGGCACCCTGTATCCTCTTCCACGGGACTCGTTACTCTTCCTTTTCTTCAGTCTGGGCCTTAGTCTCGCACATTCGTTTTTACGGTTATACCACTTTGGTGTTTGCGTCCGCAGCCTCCACGACATCTCGACCCACGCCGCCCACTTCCATATTAGATTAGTAGCTTAGCCTACTTATCGAAGTGAGGAGTTTCCTTTAGTCCCTCTTTCGGACAGAAATATAAGGGCGTTAAGCACGGCGCATATTTTTTTTCCCTTTTCCATTCTACATTTTCGGACCCTTTTTTTATATATTTACTTCTTCCTATCTCCGCTTAAAAGATGCTTGACGATATCTCTCAGCCAATGTCCTTGACACAGCTGCCAACTCTAACACTACTCCCAAAACTTCACGACCCTTTCTTGTCAAACAAGATTCCGTCTCCGGTATCCTTTGAGCGACCTCAAGAGGTCGATGCCTTGGTGAAGCGATGCGAAGCTTCCCTTAGACGGCTTTCGACTTTGACCCACTCATTTCAACCGCTCCCTAATATGTCCACCGTCACCATTGTCCCGCATAAAAATGTCCTTGAGGATATCAAGAAGACTTGTGCCATCGTCACGGTGACTGAAGTGACAGACGACGTTCAGGAATCGCCTCGAAGTACTCAAACCAATGGGCGCAAATCGAAATCGCAATCGAACGACGCAAGGAGTAGAAAATGGAAGGTGTCGAAGCCTTCCAGACCTGTTCCCTCGAGAACGAATTCGGGACTTTCAAGAAAGTCTGGCTCGGCTCTAGACCATGTCTCCGACGAGGCCAGGTCACGATGCTCATCGGATACTGCCACAAGAAGCAAAACGACAGTGGATACTTCGTTCTGCGATGTTGTTATGGGAGAACCAGTCTCTCCTCAGAGAATGGTACCTCCCTTGAGCGATTATATGTAAGTCTTCGAGAGAAGTAACATTTGATGGCTTTTATGCTAACGATTTGCCAGTCCCTCCGCAACACCCGACGATTCGAATATCTGCTCGTTACTCAAAGCCGGAATCGATGCTAACAACGAGGCCTTGATCCAATCTTGCATAAACCACCTTCGACAGGGCGCAGTATTCCACCCTCTCATCACAATAAAGGCATGCGCTCCATTCGCTGCTGAACGCCCCAGCATTCCACTCACTATCACACATCAAATCCGACCTATACTTCACGAAGCTGTCCGCACTCTCCTCGACGATTACCCGGATTACGATTGCGGCGAACCGTCTCAAAGATGGAGCGAATATCTAAGCTCGGTTCCTGTTCAATTGCAACAGCTTTTCGCAGCCGAATGGTGTCGATACGTCCGCCGCATCAAATCATTCCACGAGAACAGCCCCTGGGACGACTTTGACTACGACCACACCGCATCTTGCTCTCACAAGGACTCCTGCGAACTGTACACCCGTATCCACGTCCGTGATGCTTGGAATCAATTCTGGCGAGAGTCCATTCTTTCGGGAAACAGATGCGTTCCAAAGCCCAGTCAGGTTGCCCAGTTTTTGTGCACCTACGGAAACGACATTACCGCCTTGAAACCGAGTCACGCGAATCAACCCAACATCAATTGCGTTGCGGGATTCAAAGAGGAACTCGTTCAGACTCTGGAGTGCCTCGGGGGCGACAATGCGAGGTACAACTGGAGATGGCTTGGAGAAAACCTCTTCAAGCAGAAGAAATAGATGAAAGCATCTATGGCTAGGAGTAGAGGGACATTCCTTCTCTATAAATGATTTGAGCTCGTTTATACATGATTTATTATTTGTTGTTGACTTCACGATATCTTTTTGACGTTCGAGTCATTTTGTGTATTTTTTCAGCGAGAAAACCTTTCATTCTATCTTCTGGCGTATCTGAATGTTTTTTTTACCAGCATGGACTTTTTCATATATTTTTCAAGGATACCTTTGGGAAAACGTATATATTTTTTACCTTCACATATTTCAGCCACGAGAAGGATTCTGGAAGTATTAGCGTTTTGATCTTCACAATCTAACAAATTTACTTCAATTCATTAAATCAAACATGAACTAAATTATCCCCGATCCATGTCCCATTGAGGTCTTTTTTGTAAACGGGTGGCCAAAGCAACTTTTTTCCATGCTTGGATCAACCATGATCGCGAACAAGCTGTACATCTCGACAACATCGGTTGGAGTCGATTTCCGTTTCCACCTAAAATATGTAATTGATTCGTCATTTTCTTATTACCCGACATGAATGAATCCATTAACTTTTTTCCCTCTTTGTTTCCCAAAACTTCCCCGCTGGGTTCAAAACTCTAACTACTCTGACAGAAATGGTGGCAGACGCTGACGATCCAACACCAAATTTAGAGACTCCGAGACGGTGCCGGTTTCCCGAGTCCGTGACAGGATGAACGAGAAAATCTATCTGAGATCCGTCGGCATGGCGAAAGAGCTAGCCGATTTACTTTTTTTTTTGTTACCAATGGTTGTTCGACTTGTCGACGGAGAATGCCTGAGCGACATACATACGTGGTCGAGCGTGTCTGATTTACATTGGAAAGGTTTGTGATTCGCAATATACAGACCTGTCACCCCGAGTTAACTAGCTATTCGCAGCCCGCAACTCCTCTTTGACCGGGATCGATATCAACGGTATCCCAGTTTTACTACTCAAGTACGAGGGAAAAAATGATAATAATGCAACGCCTAGAACGGTGATCGGTGAGCGAGCAAACAGAATTCTGAGAAATATGTTGGGGTTCTTTTTCTTCTTTTTTTTTTCGGAATCGCCAGGCTGGTTGCCCGACTTAGCAGGACCCTTTAGTAAATTCCCCTAAGCGGCATAATTTGACCTTCTCTGGCAGCCCGATACCCGTGGTAGTAAATGCGACGATAAGAGCAGATCTTTAGTTTTTTACTAGTTAGGCGGCTATATCCTAGTGGGATAACCAATGCATTGCCTACCAGGCAATGCATCCGAGATTTCAATTGCCATTCTACCAAAGATCGGCATGCCGAGGGGAGGTGGTTATCTTGTCATGGATTCGTCCGGATGAATATAAGACCGGCAGAGGCGGGTTCAGACGGCAAATTCTTTCAACGGACTAGCAATGACAGGACAGGACGGGCAGTTGGGGAAAGCTGCCTGGCTGCGAGCTCGCTGATGATCGTTGGTGAGAAAAAAATATATGTTTTTTCCTTTGCGCTTGCATCTGGGGAACCTAGCAAGAGCTCGGGTGCAATAGCTCGATATAGCGCTGAACCGGGTGTCTTAGGGGAAACCTCTTTCTTTCTAGTTTCTCAAGGCTGACAGTTTTTTCAAGTAACTTGAAACCGAGTAGAGGCTCAAGAGATCTTGCCCCACTGCTTGGAAGCAAAAAAAAGGCAGATACGTTTCAGATATACAATGCGGAGGCTCTGTCGTTCGCCGCGCGCAGTCCTCGCTCGTGGAGCCGAGTCTGGACCCACGACCCACGTTGCGCAGCCCGCAACACGCGGCGGCCGTTGTGGACGTCAACGTCGCTGTGGAATTCTAGGCCGACCTCTCTCGCTAAGGACTTCCCTCGCAGCCTGCCCCCAGAGCTTCCACGATCTTAAAACAGTTACATCTGGCTCACGGTCCTGAAATCAAACGTTCGGTTTAGGCTTCCCTTCCAAGGTATTGCCCCCCACACACAAAAAACAGCTCGCCTTTCCTAGCTATTAGAGTCCTTATCTCGGGCACATGCATGCGCATGCAGGAACAACCTTCTACTAGCGCGACGGCAACAGGAATTGTGTCGCGCAAGAGAGGATTATCACCAACAGATGACCAGGATAACTTGCAACCATCAAGATCTACTATGGCCTGGTATCGCGAGACCCTGATGTCTCGGGGGTGTGCTATAGGGCTTAAGTTCAAATCCGACAATGTCGATACCAATGAAAGGCATCCGTATCAGCTTCTCGCTTGCGGTTACAATATGTACGGTCAATTATCTCCGTCGATGCGCCACCCGCTTGACCTCTTGGTCGATGAGACTGATTGTGCGATTGGTACCGTGCCCCATTCGTATACGCTACCGCCCCCTTCCCTGGCACGTCCGGCGTGGGAGCCTAGTTTTGTGTTCATGACACTTGAGCAACCCACTGTTGTTATGAGAGCTAGGAAGTCAATGAGGGTTTTATATATCGGGGCTAACAGCATTTGCGGTATGTTTTCTTCTTCTCAGATTACCCCCTAGCTAGCCGAATAGCCTTCTGTAGCGAGATATGTCTGCCTTCTCGGTTCATTGACGATTAAACTCGTGGAGACGATAATTTCAGTGACGTTGAATTAGCGTCAGATTGTGTATTCAACGGAGAATACGGATCACGATGTTGAAAAAGGGAAGGATTTCCCGTTGGCGCAATGTCACAATCTCACTCTTGAATCATTAAAGACAGTCATCCGTGATCGTCGAATCATTCCTCGCGGACTCCGAAAAACAAAAAGAAAATTTGACAAGAAACTGACATATTTCTCTTGCTTATTCCTTTGTAGTGGAACTTGACGGAAGGCTTTGGATTCAGGGCTTGCTCCCCACGCTGACTCAGGTCGCCGGTGGTCGCTACCTACAACTACCCATCAGGCTTCCATCGGATACTCAAGAAATCAAAATCAAGAAAGCATTCGGGACTCGCTGGGCTTTCCTTGGTGCCATTTCATCTGACGGGGACATCTATAGCTTTTCAGTACGAGACTGGGAATTATCACTGTTAAATTGGAACCCCCCCACGGAGATCGGTCCCTGCGCAGTTATCGATTTCCAGGTTAACCGGCTTGGACAGATATGTATCCTGTGCTTTCAGGGGTCCCCGTACAACGGAGACGGTACCGGGCAGAGTATATACATTTATCCTCCGATTGATTCTATTACAAATAATCTGTACGATGCTACGCTTCAAACATTACTCGATGGTGATGTTAAACCCATTTCCACGTTCCGGTTACTGAGCGACGAAGAAGGTAACGCTCATCCTCTCGGGAAGTTTGTGCAAATCTCCGCTACTGCGACCGGGTTTGTGGCGTTGACTTCTCTCGGGAATGTTTACACTTATGGAGACGGAAGGCTCAATTCACTCGGTAGACAACGTAATGCTACCATCGAGGTTGACACTCCCCGGAAGATGGACGGGGTGGATGTTCTATATCCACGTATCAACGGTGAAGGTTGGGCCCAAGTAAAAGCTCTAGGTGGTTTATTTATCACAAAAATCGCATCAGACCCCGGCGGCCACGTGCAAGCTGCGCTTCAAAGGGACGGAACGGTGTACATCTGGGGAGGCGACGGGACCGAAAACATCGATATTTCTCTAAAGCGTGGGGAGGAAGTACACATGGTCGATTTACTGAACCATAAAGCCGGTGAACCCGTTGACGTTAGCGATGTCGCGGTGGGGGAGGATCATATCGTGGTGGTTGGAAAGAATGGGAGGGATGTATGGGTTTCCGGGAGGAGTGATATGGGGCAAACGGGGTTCGGGACGGAGTATAAATGTTTACCGACGGCGCTTGAAGGGGATGAGGACTTGGTGTTGCTCAATGAGACTTGGAGGATGTGGGATGAGTCGATGTTTGAAGGGTGTACGCTTACACATGGGAAATATAAGGTGGTGCAGGTTGAGGGTGGGTTTGGGTGCACGTTGGCTGTGGTGGGCGCTACGTGACGGCTTGGTATGGATGATTTTTGAGGCTATGAGCATAATAAACTATCGCACAGCTTAATTGCTACATCGGATTCGGGTACAGGGCTTTTGATGAGCTAAATTACACACCAATATCGTGCATCTCCTCGAGAAGAAGGTTCTATTCAAGATGGGTCAAAAACTCAAATTTTGACTATTGTTTCCTTGAAACTCTTAAAAAACACATCGCTTCTTTCAAGCTTGAACAATTCTTTGGTATTGTGGCGACTTGTATGGCTGAAATTAAAATTTTTACGAGACGGGGCTTTGCTGACCTGGTGTTACGAAGAAAATAATATATTGAGTCGTTAAAACGCCTTAGGAAAGCCCTGACCGAGTCAACTTTTCGTATCTCAATCGCTGACCAGCGTTTAGTGGATATCATGAAATATCCAGAGAGATGGAAAATAGCGGGCTGATGTTGCTCTTACCAATTGGCCATAAAATATGTTTTAAAGATACATCGCTTTAATATAAGTCTGAAGCGATATATAACATTGTATTGAGCAAAGTTGAGTAGTTGTATATAATATACCTCTAGATACCCCACCCGAGACTCTCCCTTTCGTTTGTACCTAATATTATAATACTCAAATCCAGCAGCCAACATAAACCAACCTCGCTAGTTGCGATGCGATGTTTTGGGTGGAGGTATGTTGCATTTCGTTTGAGTGTTTGGCGTTTGCATCTACGAAAATAACAAGCGATTTGCTGCGGTTCGAATATACTTTCGTTATGGACAATCTTTCATGCGCGACGAATGGTAATGGTGGCAAAACAATGCACCGTGACGCTGTTCTGCTGGTATATCGTAAAGGAGATGAAACTTTGCCACTATAGCGATTTATATCTATCAAGGCTGATGTTGGGGTCTATCTGAAATTTACCAGACTAATATTAGTCTTGCACTCGGGTTACTTGAGAATCGGTCCTCAAGAACCCGTAAGTGGGGCTATAGATGTAGCTTTATACAGTAAACGTTTATATGGATACTACTGGTTAGCGTCCGTCCAATATTTAATATATAATCACATATGTCGATAAGGATAGATGGTCCGGAGGCGACACAATACTACTGTAGTCTGTTATTTCAGGAAAGGTTCAATGATGTGATGTCCAAAAATGCGAGGTATAAGCTGATCTTCAGTTGCAAAATTTCTACGTACGAAATAGTGGGCATTCATTTCCGATCTCTTTATGTGAAATAGTAGTATTAGTTAGAAGAGGAGGATTACGAACTTCAGCGTTGTATTTTGAATCGATATCCGTGTTGCCAACTATCCGAGCCTCGATACCTGCCCGCAGCTCTATGTTATTCCGACATCACGCGTTTTACTCTAGACTATGCAGAGCCGAGGCCCTTACTAAAGTATGACTGAGGTTGCATGGATGTTCCTTACTTGCGGGGATACGCCTCACATCGGTGCCATGGTTTTGGAAATCGTCGGGGTGTAAACTGCGCATAGTTTACAAGCATATATGCTTACGTACATCCAATACGATCGTCTTGCGTGATTTATTTGATAGAAGGGTAGATACCCGGATACCATGAGGTTGTCTTCATAGATATGATTATAGAACAGCTGAGCCACGTCACAGCCTTTTGTTTAAGTGATCAGAGAAGTTGATGTGGTAAATATGGGATGAGATATTTGAATCCTCAAGAGGCAAGGTAGGATTCCAAGCCGTTGGGAATGCGTTAGAAAGTGACCTCAGTTCCCCAGGATCGGTTTCCTACCCCGCAAAACATCCGACAAGGGACTCTGGAGTCTAATAAGGACCGATAGAAAGAAAGAAATCCGATTCTCAGGCCAGGAGCAGGTGTGACAGACCGACTACCAGGATACCGGGACCCACATTTTTCCCTATTCGAATCAGACATCGAATGAAAAAAAGATCCCCAAGGCAAGGGAATAAAACGCAGCTGCATGATGTATCATGGAACAGGGTTACGTACCTGTCCTGTATTTAATATCTGCGAGGAAATTTCTACGAATGGGTGGGTTTCTGCATTTGGACAATCTCGGAGTTTGATGGTGGGAGAGAACGGAAAACCTGCGTTTGACGTTATATTTTTTTTATTATTTCGGTTGGATTTCGGTAAGACCCTGGGATGGTCATGGGTCTCGCGCAAGGGAAGGTGACTTGGCGGTGGGGAACGTATCGGAAATCGGGAATGGGGCCGACCTGTTTTTGCTATGAGGGTGCTCAAAGGGGCTGTGATTTGTGGGGATGTGGCGATGTATATGCTAATATTGGGAGAAGTGGACTGGGGAAGAGATACGTTGACATGTTTCTTTGATCATGGGGAGTGGAGCGGGCGTTTCAATTGGACACACGATTGGTAGATATCCTGATATCGACGGAGTTTGAACGCGGGACGGTGATCTGATGGGCAGGAGACATGGTTCGAAACCGGTTGAACTTAGCACTGGTTAGATACTATGAAGATCTGATGAACGCTGTAAAGTGCTTGAGTATTTTTATACCGCCTGGTTGCCTGTCTGGGCCCGTATGGGAGGGGTTTGCAGGCGGTTAGAGGTTCAGAGCGAAGTGTTGCTGATCACCAATTTGTGGTCACTAAGTCTCGTGCTACACGACGATCCAAGTGTTGGTGGTTGTAATGCTTTGTTCCTCGTTGGCTCATGAGCCAACTGGACTGTCTATTCGTCTACGTCCTGTGCAGTTTTCATACACTTTCGACTGCGCTGGGTATACGAGGAGGAAGCAAAAACTTGCTTCCGGCTGTATCGGCTAATCATAGTCTCGTACTCGGTTTTGTGGATGAGTTGACGGGACTCACGCAAGGCGTTCTGGCTCCTTGCCTTATGAAGATCGCACGAATCGAAATAGCCATAGCTATTTCGATTTTCTATAGAAATTATCACGGTTGCCGGTGGAGTAATAGCTGAAATGGTATAGCCGCGCTAAGCCCGACTCGGTCCCCTCCACCTGTCCTCACGATTTGTGAATTGCAAACTTTCAAAATCACCAAAATAACAGTTGAAAGAGTTTTTTTTTTGGCATGCATCCTGCAAACCAGGCGAGACCTCTTTTTATTCTTGGAAGCGTGGTGTATGCGTGCATTTGCGCCACCGACGGATCATTATTTGCTGGGGGTTTGCACAAATTGCAGTTGTCTTCCGCTTTACCATTCTGTTTTTTTGGGATGTCCAGACCTAGATCCCCGCTCTGCTAGGCTTGCTAATTTCAGCTTCAATGAGTAAAAAAGTCCCGAAGATATCGAAGAAATTCCAAATTGCTAATCCAGCACCTCCTTTCACGATAATTAATGCCGATATGGCCTCTCAAGCTTGTCACGAGATGGGTAAGCTTGAACATAGCATCGGCTCCTTTTCTTTTTAGGATCTGCTGTTAGATTGTCGAGCTCTCACGGTGAATCGCCCACTCCGCTCCCTTTGGAGAGAAAGTAGCTGTTTCGGGCATCTGATTCGCATTTTCCTTCCCACCGTGCATAGGCGAGATTTACCGGCAACCAACTCAGTCGCCAAGCTACGTTCCCACGTGGATGGGGCTCGCCCTGATTCGTTCGTAAAAGAAAGCGAGGACCCACCTCGGCGAGTCCCTCTTCTCTTTCATCCTTATGCTTTGTTTTTTTTACAAGTTAAGAAAGCTATGCCAACATGAGACTAAGTTTCCTTGAATCTTTGGGCTATTTTTCGTGATCAGCTAGAGGGGAAATTGAATGATCTGGCGACACGGTTGCATTCGAAATAGGAGAGCACGGGGTAGTGTCTGATGGTGTCCTGAGAAGGGCACTTTTGGTGATCCTGAGAGGCTTCTCATCATCCATAGCCTAATCGATAAAACTCTCGGCTAGGATTTTGCCGGCACGAGCAAACTTTAGCTGTCAAATTTTGGGACCCTTGCTCCCCTTCCTTTTCTCGCGATGTGAGTGGACTTAGCCACTTAGACAGCGCGAACGCTCCAATGCCAAAGAAAGAAAGAAAAGAAAGGAGCGTGAGATGAGTAATAAAAGTGCGTAATATACGGGCATCGATGCACATCCGCTGCAGGTGTTTGAGGCACGCACAAACGCCCGCGGTCGAAGTTGTTCAAGATATCGTGTTCTCTTTTTCCCTCAAGCGTGAGCTAGCTGCTGCTGGTGCCTTTGCAATTTGTCCTGCGAATCAGGACTCGGGTCGTTAAGTACTTTTGAAACCACCCTCGCGGTATGTCCGGCCCTTCGCCTTTCAGACGGAGCGTAATCCTGCCGGTGGAGCTCGGGGTGGTGACGGCGCCTGCTTTGCAAGCAAGCCAGCAAGCAAGAAAGAAAGAAAGCTGTTATGGTTTGAAGCGCTATCCAACGCCGAGTCTCGACCCTGAGAGGCGAAAACGAATGATGGGAAGCCACCAGCTCGTCAGCCCACCAATTGCAAATGGAGACTAGCAACTCCACTCGAGTATCTTGCATCCAACAGGCTTGACATCGGTGATATCTCGCTTGTCTCCTCCTGCCATGCTTCCGAGATTGCATTCCTTTTTCCCGTTTAAAATTTCTTTCTTGCTTTTGGACCTAAGAAAAGAAAAGTTTAAACTCCTTTTTTTGCTCTCATGTTGGGCTCGTGAGGGGCTATTTTACGTGGATGCGAGTCGAGCCACGCAACACTGCGGTAACGGTGATATCACTCAACCAGCTTTCATGACCAGTCGTGAATCAGTTGACCATTTTTGAAGCGCTTACCTTACAGCTTGGATGTGCAAAGATACACATGCGACTGGAGACGACCGACCACTTGTGTTAGAGCAGAATTCGTTAGCTCTCTTTCAAAGAAAAAATTTTTTTTTGGCTCGTTGGGAAAGGACGACTCCACCTGAGGCAGCCCACGTTCACGTCAACGGCCTCGCTCGCTCGCTCTGTTTTCCCCATATGTGATTCGTAGCTGCTAAGTTAGCTCTGCTTTACCCCCGTTCTCCGCTGTGTTCGTGTAGGAGGGGGACCCCAGACCCCGGTCGACCGCCTGTTCCCACGATAATAAAAAATAGATTAATTGATCTCTCAGCCTTTGCTCCCTCTTTACCAAGGGACTGGTTCGACATCTCGCTATCCGCAAGAATTATACCTTTGCCGAAGTTTGGCCGTCTGTGTTCTCCCCGGATACGACGTCCTGGCTCGTCGAGGCTTCCCTTAGCGTGGTCGGTTGGACTGAGCCTTTCTTTTTCTAGCCTTCACTCTCTCCTCCGACATACCCACTCGACAAGCCCAGGCCAGGTCTTGGTTTTGCTAGTGCCAGGCTCGTTGCCCTTTTCCGAGGCGGTTTTAGAGCATCTGTTGGTTCCTGTCCGGGTGCCCACTTTGAACAGCTGGAGGTCATCATCGAGACTACATACAACCTCTACTTCGCCTGAATCAGACTCTTTCGAAAAGCTACAACGTCGCGTCAGGATTTCTCTCTGGTTTATCGCCTACGACGGGAGTACCCTTTATCTCGGAGCTAAATGTGCCAGCTACCACTGGGTTTATATACGTAAGGAGGTTCAAATATAGGTTTTCTCGCTTCAGGTAGTTTCAACAGCCGCATTTTGGAACGGAAGCTCAACTCGCGGGAATCGGTCGAAGCCGAATTTATCTCGCCCTCTCCGCCATATAACCCGAAGCTTCGCGAAGTATTGGACGACAATAGGAAGAGGGGCCTTTTCTCACTCACCGGATCCAACCCAGACAGAGTCCTGATCTCGAAATCCTTACCGACTACCACCCAAACATCTGCGACGGTAGCAGTGTTTACACGACTATTGTTTGTTACGAAACCAACGGTTTCAGAAAACCCACCACGGCGACGGCCTGGGTTTTGTTGGAGGACCTGCCTGGTCGACGAGGAGTGAGAGGTCCACGGTTGGATCACTTGTTAGAGAGTCATTCGCCTCAGTAACCAACGTTTCAGCACCACACGACGACTCGAACAAAGGCGGCCATGCTGTGATCGAACTGTCCTAAATCCCGGCCAATTCGTTGTTCTCGTATATCTTGGCTCGACTGAAAGGATAGCAGCCCTTCTAAGGTAACTTTATAACCTTGCTCGCTCCTCGGGTGCCGTTCGGTATGTGATATAAACGTAATGGAGATTCGACATGGTTCAGGGTATCCGCTTTACTAGCTTTGCACCATGGCTGTCTCTGACGTGAATGATATCAGTCCGAATTCTGAACGGCGACTTGAATTTTTTTTGTCCATCTTGCTAACCCGGCTACTTCACCACTCGCAGGGAGAGCATCGGCATTCCAAAATGATCACTGCAGCTGGTGCCGGGGCTTCTTTCTGCCTGGCGACTCCGGCTCGCCTGCGACCGCAGAACCAGCGTAATCCCCGCATAGTTGGGGCTGGGCAACCGTCACAAACGAGTCTCGGGTCCTACAATCTTCAAAGGACGCAGTCGAATGCTTCGAATTATTCCCAGGTCGCAAATAGCACTTATGCCGCATCCATCAGCTCGCCGACCCGAGCAGATAGGATACCCGAGGTAACAGAGATCTCGAAATCGCGCCCGTTTTTTCCCGCTCCCATCTCGCCGCCAATTTCACATCCCGTGTTTCGGAATCCCTCCTTTTCCGCGTCCTCGGCCGCTCTGTATCACGATGCTTTACTTCACGAGGACGGATATCTCAGACCCAAATCTCCGGGCTCACTTTATAGCTACAACACGACTTCATCGGATGCCACTGCGAGACAGTTCAGTAGCATTTCCGAATCACTGGAACCGGAGGAGCTTTCCGATGATGATGGAGAAATCTCTCCAACATCACCTGCGGCACCTCGACAATTTCAAACTTACATGACTAGTCCCTTGCCCGGTCTTCCTTCTCATGTTCACAATTCCCAGCTGGATTTACAAGCTGCCTTTACCGGTAACACTGGCGATCTTTTGATATTGCAATCGGACTCCCCAACAAGTCCGGATCAGGCACTCAAGATAACGGATGCGGTACGTCGTTATTACGATCCAAGGAATGCACCAGTTCGCTAACGCCGCGTAGATGACATACTCCCTAGATCAGAGCTCGCAGGAAATATGCATCGTCGTTCTGGGCATGGAGAACTCCGGGAAAAGCACATTTATACAGAAGTATAACGGTTCCAAGAGAATGCCAATCAATGGTGTTAGTCAGCGAGGTCAGCGGAACCTTTGGAAGCGTATGCCCTATCAGTCGACACGAAGTACTGATTACCCTTTACGGTTTAGTCTATCGATTCGATGATCTCAGATATGTTGTCCGACTTGTTGAAATGGACCTAAGCGCTCTTGACATCAGAAACAGTAATTTCACATGGCCATCGGTAGGTTGCCTGATATGCATCGTTCGTGGTTTCGTTTAATCTATTTGTTTTACTAAAACAATTTACTTGCAGCTGCACGATGGTACTGAGATCATGACCGCCGATGGAATCCTGGTTATCTTCGACGTGACCGATAGAACAAGTTTAGAAAACGTCCCGGACGTAATAGGTAAGTTTCTCGAAAATGACCTTGGTGTAGACGTGACTTTTCATCGAGAGAGTGAAAAAAAGCACCTCGTGCATACATATGCAAAAGACACTGACGCCTAGCACAGATTTCTTTTTCAAGGCCGAAATCCCCACGCTTCTGGTGGCGTCGAAATGTGACTCGCCCGCTCAAATGCGCGATTTACAGCCTGATTCTGTCGAGGAGCTAAAGCAGGCCCTTGGAGTCGAGGTCATGGAAACGTCCTATTCTGATGGTGGACAAAGCCAGAAGAGATGCGTTTCTCTCATGCTATCAAACATTATTCAACGGAAAGCTGGTAAGTTCCCTGAATCATTCCCGTCCTTTCAAATTTTCCTAGATTGCAGCTTCCTTGAAAGACCAATTTTTTTCTCCGTGCCCCAATTTCATCCCAGCCTTCATTCGTATCTGAATCGTGCGAGCGGGGTTCAGAGACACTCTGGAAGCTTAGCGGCCCAAGCTATCAATTTCGCGTGGGCGGCTGGATGCAGAAAAGGGAAGGTGCATAATTCGCCTATCCCTGGTTCCAAATAATTTTGGATCCAGCCAAAGCCTGACCTTGCGAAAAGCACCACTGGGTTGTACGAGGTCAACACAGGTTTTCCATGATGGTTATATTTCAGTCTTAACCTTCATGTCAAAAAAACTGTGGAGTAGCTTCGGGTTGCCAAATGTCTTATACCAGATCGATCGCAAGGGCTAAACTTTGCCCAATACGTTGTGTTTTTGTGCGCGATCTCAGCGCTCGAACTTTTCGACATGTTGTTTCTTATAACAGACTTTACTGATTATAATATCTGCTTTGCAGAAGTAAAAGCAGCTTCACAAGCGAATGCGCGAAGAAGGGCCAACTCTACAGCGTATAGCGCACGGTCCGTTTCGCCGCTTTCGGACCCAAAGCCCACACATGGTCGCGCAAGCTCGGAGTTGTCGATTTCCAAGACGCGGGACTTGGAGGGAGGAAAGGGTCATCATGGGCGCACGACTCGATCTCTTTCTGCTTCAAATGGGATGCTTTTGTCGCCCAACCGGACTTCACATTCAACACCGAACTCGCCTTTATCCAATAATATCAGAGCATATACCCAGGACTTCAACCCATCGTTCGGCAAAGAACCCACGGATGAGGAGGATTTCTCTTACATGAATGCGGATGGGGCTACTTATAGTAGCGCGGCCGCTAACTTTCTTCGGTCAAAGAGCACTTCGGCAGCATCTCCTCACGTTGTTGAGAAGCTTGAGCATTCGACATCATTGAGTGAGGTAATGTTTGAGCGCGACACGGGCATGCAGAGAATAAGTTCTGGGTCCGGTCAATACATTGGTGTTGCTTGGGATGATTTAGTGGACCGCCTACTGGCATACCCCATGTCTAGGGCAGATCAAGACTTTGCGACTGTCATGCTCTGCTTCTTCAGAAAGTTTGCTGCCCCGGTTGACCTGCTGGATTCGATAATGGCCAAATTCGAACGAGTCAACAAGGTGGAATCTATCTTCCTACTTCAGATGAACGAGAAAATCCGGATACTCGCACGCTTGCACTGGTGGGTTTGGGAATGCCCAGGAGACTTTGCGAATCCAAGCACTAGACAAAGGGCCCTCGAGTTCGCCCGTTCCCTCGAGTCCAATCGGACGTTTGTAGGAATGGCTAGGGATATAATCGCGATCCTAAACCAACCGATAGAAGATGAAGACTACATTTGGGGCAAGAAGGATACCGACTCCCATCGATTGAGCATGCCGAGTTATATGATCCACACCCCGAATAGCCCGACATTCCAAATGCATCACCAACAACCATACCTCCAACCAAGCGCGCTTCCTCCTCGCAACATGTCCGTCGTATCTACTGGCTCTCTCAAGTCCGGGGCCAGTGACGAAACCAGTCAGTCAGTTCACAGTCCCACCAGCGAACGCCCACGAAAGGATAGCTATGTATCCACTGCATCATTAAGCCCAACACTCGACGCCCAAGCTGGAATCATGAATATCTCTAGCATGCTGGAAGGGTTGTCGCACGGACAGATAAGACCCCAGGCTATCAAAGAGCAATACTCCATCTTCATGGAACTCCCCGATGAAGACATTGCTCATGAACTCACGAAAATTGATTGGAGCTTTTTTAGCCGCATAAAGACTCGAGACTTTGTGCGACACGTTAGCGTACCCGCTGCAGAGAAGGAACGGATTCCGAGTCTAAAGTACATGAACAAGTTGATCGAACATTTCAACCGTGTTGCCTATTGGGTTGCAAGTATCATTTTAGAACGACCGAAGGCGAAGCACAGAGCGAGAGCGCTTGAGAAGTTTATGAACGTCGCATGGGTATGATTCACTTGCGTTTCAGGCTTCGAGGGGAAAAAATTAGCTAACAAGACGTTATCTAGATATTGCGCCACATGAACAACTACAACTCATTAGGTGCTGTTATCGCTGGCGTCAACGGCCTTGCTATCCATCGGCTCGCTCTCACGCGCAGCCTCGTCAACGAAACCATTCACAAAAATTTCATGCGCCTCGAATTGCTCATGGGAACACACAAGAGCCATTTTGCATACCGTTTAGCGTTGGAAAACACAACCACGGAACATATTCCGTTCATCGCTCTTCACCGCCGAGATCTAGTTTCTGCCGATGAAGGAAACCGAAGTTTTCTTGGTGACGGTGGCAGGATTAATTGGCGAAAGTTTGAGATTATGGGTGATATCCTCCTCACTTTGACAAACAGTCAGGCGGTGCCCCACCGAGATCTTCGAACTAGTCTCATGACCAACCAACTTATCACTGATGCCACGGGCAATATGAATGATGAAGTAAGTTTATACGTTTACATTGGAAAACATTTCACGGTTCGATACTAATTGTACCCTAGCAATTGATGGAAGGCTTCCAAGAACTTTACGAGCGAAGCGTCCACCTCGAGCCCAATAATCACGCCGTTGACCCACAACGTGCCAAAAGGGGCTGGTTCAAGAGGTAACCCGAGTATAAAACAGCATCCTATATCATCAAACCTCGACCCTTACCCGACCGCATTTGAACAATTTACCTTTACATTTGCAATCGTCCAGATTCATAATTCAACTATATTCTCTCGACTACCACCCCTTCCAAAGATACAACTTAGGCCTTTTCATGGCTCACCTTTTCAACATTTTACGATGCTGTACTTTCTAGCGATTCTTGCATTCGTGTTTCTTCATTCGTTGCTTTATTTGATAAAATCTGGACAAAAAAAGCTTTTCTTTGAATATCACGACTACCTGTACTAACAAACGTGTCATTTTCTGTCATTTCTAATTCTTTTCTTTTCCTCTTTTGTCTTGTATTGGGATATCTAGGGTCATTTTATTACCGGACTTTTGGTCGGCGTTTTCTTCATCTTTGAACATTTCAGTATTTAATTTTCATTGTCCTCGGCGTTTGCTTCCCGAATATCCTGGTCCTTACATAGTATGCAGTCAGTCCCGATCCTCGATCTAGGAGTGCTTTTTTATTTCGATCATTGCCATTTTTCTTTTATTACAACCATCATATATACGAAGTATACCGTGAAGCTTCAGCTAGATACACTCAATACACCTGTCTAAATAAATCGCTCTGCTTCTCCTCACATGTAATATAGCTCTACCTCCTGATCGAGTTTCAAATAAGAAGAAGAACATTTGCCCTAGCTCCCGACATCGAGGTTATATTATTGGGGGTATATCTGAGATCTGATATGGTGGGTATCTATTCGTACCCTTAAACTTTTTACCACGGAATTTGTTTTTCCGTCTGGCTTTTTTGGTTGGGCTGTGGGGTCACGATATGTACAGTGGAGGAGTGATCCCGTCCGGGGGGCAGCCTAGTTTGCGTGCTTTTTTTCGTTCTTCATTGTAGGTACACTGTATCTTGGGGTGTTACGGACGGGACGGGCGCGAGGAGTGAGGATTTTTTAGTTAGCAGTAGTTTGTTTTGCACAGTCGATGTTGTTTTTTTCTGTAAGTTAGATACCATGGATACGCATTTTTCGATTCTGCCTGTTAGATGCACATTCCTTAGACGTCTATTGTTTCCCTTTGACTATAAAGTTTAGCCTACAGAAGCCGCGTTTCTCGATTAAATTATATACAAATGGGGAATTTAGTACTAAACTTTCGATAGAGAGCTCTATGCTAGAGAACTGCGATAGAGAGCTCTATTCTAGAGAATGTTTTTTCAGAACTTGATCCCCATCTCAGTATTAGTTCCACTGGTGTGCAATACACCGCCACGAGATTACTACGCAGAAAGAAGATCCTATTATGGGGCTGGGTGTCTTGTTACCATGTGGGCAACATCGTGCCGCGTTCGCGACATGTCTTGATTCAGCTATAATTCCTAGCGCAACTCTGTTGCGCAATATGCGTCAATGTTGCACGTGGTCGAATTATATTTATTCATTAGAGTAGAAGTGAACAGCGAACAATTCGAAACGAAAGGCATCGGCTCTTAGTTTGAGAACTACTAAAGCCTTATTTATTTTTGTGTACAGCTGGCTAGGCTGGAGGATGTTTCGGCTGCAATGTTAGAACAAAGGAAAGTGGGGGGAAGGTAGCAGAGTCTGTAGGTTGTTGTTGGAATAACGAGCTGCTGCCTTCGAAAACTTCGTTTCAAGAATCGAGAAATAACACCGGTTATCAAACCGGAAAACTAGTAAAGCAGAAAAAGTAACTTCTTTCAGAAAGAGAAATTATAAGGCACCGTGGGGTTGTGAAGTCGGGCAAAAGACAAGAATTAGGGAGGGAAGTTGGTTAACAAGGGGGGTATTCGCCAGTTCAAACCAATATAAAGTCAAAATGCAAGAAAGAAAAAACAACGAAGAAACACCTTGATGTAGCTGTGACCCATCAGGCCTTCCCCTGATGTTGAAGACGCTTGTCCGTTATGTCAAGCACAATCTCCTAATTTTTTGCAAAAGTTAACAATGGTATGTATCGCGAACATTGTATCTTGGGCGGCTAAAATTCTTCTTGGAGGGCCCGCCATTTCCTCGTTGCTCTCTATCAGATGTATCTTCACTCCAAATGCGACTTACGGCATCATCAGCCATATTTTCGTAAAACAACTCGGACTGCTTGGTGAAGTTTGGTTCCTTCTTGATCATTTCTGTGATAGAATCCTTGATATGCTCAAACTGAGGAATTAACCCCACGGTGTTCTCTGGAGACCTATAGTTGTCAGGAAGCTGGTAACGTTTCTTCATGTAGTCCTCGCCGTGAATAGCAACGCCATACAAAAAATCGTTATTGTATTCTTCACCCTTAAGTTGTTCCGCGAGGTCCATACAAATCTCGTAATACTGGTTCATCTGGGCTTCGAGAGCGTTCATACGCTCGACTTCGAGTTTGTGTTTTTCCATCGTGGTTTCCAGCTTCAAAAGCATCTCGCGCTGCTGGGAGAATGCGTCTTTCGCTGCTGGGTGGTCCTCAAAATCGATTTTGGTATATGCGTCCTTCGATTTGTCATATCGATATGTTCCGCATTTCGCTAGTAGCTCTGTGCACTGTTTTAGAGCTATTTTTCTTTTTTCAAGTTGTTCATTTTCGCTGTTCCGGGAAAGAGTATTCATCAGCACATCATGGTTTTGATGAAAAGCATAGAGCCAGATATAACCCACGCGGCTTCGTATGTAGCTTTGAACTGTGAAATTGCACTATAAGTGTTTTGTTTGATCTCTAATAGAACGTGCTCCAATTGTAGTTCTAATTCCTGCTCTTGCAGCTGATGGGCGCGCTTCACTGTCATCAAATAGTCAGCATCGTGGTTAATGTACCAAACATGTGAAGCCTTACATTGTCGTTTCAAAACAGAATGAGACCTATTTCAATCTTTTAGTTCAGTTTATATTTCAAAGCTAAGGTAGGTGAGCATACGAGATCGAACGGGCGGTAAAGGTTCGAGCCGCCTTTTTGGTCGGGCGCTTTACAACAAAGGTTGCCTTGTCCGTTGAACTTGAGGAGAGTTCGACACTAGTATCGGTATCTTGATGATATCTGTCGGAGTCTAACTCCTCCTCGACTTCCTTCTGCAGCACTGCTTTGATCCTTGCTTTCGGGGTTGGTGGTGGGGGACCAGAAAGCTTTCTTTTTTTTACCCTTTGATCTTGTTCATTACGTAAACTGTAATCACGAAGGATCGCTTTTTCTTTTCCTCTCTCCTCTGTCTGCATCATCTTTCTCTTCATCCCAACCAAGTATTTCTGCAAGACGAGATCTAAATCATTCATAGAGTGCGATGTCGGCATCCCTGATTTCAAATTTTTATTCAACCTTTGGAGCAATCGAACTGACGGCTTAATGATATCTTCAGATTCATGTTTGTCCTTTCTCGCCCTTTGACCTTTCGCCTGAGCAGGTATTGCCTCAGATTCCGGGTTTATATCATCCTGTTGTCCCTGCTCCGGTCGAGTCACTAGCGATTGAGATTGCATAGCTTTGTAGAAGGGGTTTGTTTGAATGGTTATAGCAGCGACTTTATTCCCGAACTCACTTTCGCCCTTGCGATGATCTTTGTCATCGCGGCTAGCCATCCCTTTCTTCATGAAATTAGCAATAGTGGTTGTTGGACCATCGATACGCTCTCGATTTGGGCGCTTTATATTCATTGGTGTTAGGGCTGTCTTTGATGATGGCTTGCGTACTTTCGAAGGCTCGAAACTAGCCTTCGAGATGGAGGCATCGAGAGCCGCGATGCAATTGTTAGCAGCGGCGGTTTCGTCTCCATCGCTACCATCGTGGAGACTAACCACATCCTCGTTCGTTTCGTTTAGTGTGTCATTTGCAGTATACGCATGATGAGAACTTTGAGAAGTTGATGGGTGAGGCGTTGTATACTCCTGAGTTTCATGGTCTGGACTTTGCGGAATATTGTCTTCTTGGCTGGCACCGGGGAACTCAATGGATTGCTGTGTCGCCTCGACTTCAACCTCCACTTCAGGTGTATCCTGTTCCGGCTCCGCGGTTGTAATAGTCTCAAATGGGAAACTTTCGTCGACATTATCGACGGCTACTTCTTCAACAGTCTGTTGCTCTATAGCCGCGCTTCCCAAGCTTTTAGACTCATTGACTTGGCTTTCTTCAACTCTTTCGGTGTCCCCTTCGCCTGAAGACCCCGCTTCGTCATCTGTAGTATCTAACACGATCACCTCAGGCTCGTCTTTCTTACCAATAATAGTGGTGCCATTTATTCGTGCGTTATGAATGGAAGCCTCAGTGGTTGGACTTGGTGGTGAGTATCTCCGAAGCGGCGTGTCATCAGGTACAGCGATTGCTGTGATAATTGCTGACTGCGACATTCTCAAGACCGGAGCTTGTTCCATCCATGAACCAATCGCCGACTTTGGAAGTTGTTTGACCGCTGCGACGGCCGTCTTCTGAAAGGATTCATTGTTGCGGGAATTTTTGAGGTCCAGTGCCTGTGGATGTTCTACCAAAGTTTTGCCGCCGAGTTCGCCCTCTGAAGGTGACGAAGGAGGGGATGTCTCCGCAGCTAGCTTGGACAACGCTTCCTTGGACCGGTCTTTTGCAGCTCTACCCTTCGATAAACGTGAATTCGGTTTCCTGGATGCTGCACGTTTCTGTTTCGGTGATGTGGGAACGAAATCTTCCTCCGAGCTATCCTTTTTCTTTGGCTTTGGCTTTGGTTTCTTGTTACTCTGTTTTGGTACCTTCACAGGCTCTTCGACAATGGGACCAGTTTCATCTTGGGTAGGTGGGAGATCCCAGAAGCTTCGTTCCGCCGGATTTCCCCGTGGCTTAAGCGGAAGACTTTGTTTACGGGGAAAGTTTTTAGGGTTTTCAGAGTTATCAATCTCCCATAGCGAGGAGTCGGGTGCATCGTTGATAGGCTCGCCATTTCTCCGCTGCTCCAATCGTGCTTTCAAGGTATTATAAACGATATTTGCCGAGGTCGAGGTACCCTGAGCCCCCCCCTCTGTATAGAGACTTAGTACGGACCTAAGATATCACAAAATATAAATTGCAGGACATACTTATCGCAGTAGAGGCCGGCTTTCGAATCATCGAGGTATCATTCGGCGCCATTTTGTCCCGGCTCCAAGAGCTTGGTATGCTTCGGTATGCCTATCCCCAATCAGGCCACTTCATCAATCCCCGACTCTATAACTCTTGAAATGAGGGGAACGGAGAGGGAATCCTGCCGTCCAAAGTGACCTGGATCCTTTGACTTCGTACCACATGTGCATGTATAGACTACCAGACTGATCTGGCGATACATTGTAGGATACGAAGACGAATAAGGATGAGTCCCCAAAGTAGAAGATGAATCGGGGGGAACTAAAGAAAACTCTATATGAAATACCTTTGATTAAGATATACTTGCGTTCTTGATAGGAAACCTAAATGAACAAGGTAAGGGTACGGATGTCAAAGCACGCTTGCTGGACCGAACGTGCCAATGTGACGAGCTATAGATATGTCATTGAGGGATAGAAAAAATGGATGACGCTCCGGAGGGAATAATGTCGTTCGCTGGTAAAGAAGATACCTTGTGATGGTTCGTAGGAAGTAGATGGAGGAAGGTCCTGAAGTTGATGAAGCGGGATCTCGACAACGCAAATTCGACGGTGATATCCACAACACCTGCACGCAATACAACAGACTACTACTAGAAGGCCTCGTGGAGGCGCTTAAACCCGACTGAAGACAGTATTGTAGTTATAGTTATTCTTCAAGTTTAAACTTCTCTCCACAAAGCCCTTTTTTCTTCTTTTCTTTTGATCTACCATACCATTCCATTTTAATTTAAAAGTTTTTTTCTTAAAATCGTTTGATTATCAATGTAATTTCCTCTCGTTCAAAAGCCTGCTCTATTAAAACAATCTGAATCTGTAGGGTGGGGTCATTACACAATAAATGTAATCGCTACGATTATCTACTTTCATCAAAAAGGGTTTTACGGTTACTTATAATATATCAAAAACATATTTAACAAATAGCAAAGAATATTTTAGAAAGTGATGGAAAAAATAATATATTTTGAAAATACCCTACTAAGAAGGCATTGTTTTATGGTTGGAAATTTCCGTGCGCATGGAAGTTCAATTTATTCCTTCGGAACCCCTACCTTCACTTCGTTCAGTCGGGCACTCTGAGCAGTAGACCAAATGTAGACAGCCATGCTTTTGCTATTTTCCGCGAGGGGCACAAGTCCCACGGAACGAGTACCCTTGCGATTGAAATTTGAAAATAAAAACTAGAAGGCCTCGTGGAGGCGCTTAAACCCGACTGATCTGTATCTCTCTGTATATGTATATGGGGGACCCCACCACACGCTTCTCAATCAAACCCCCCTTCGGGGGCTTCTCCTTTGAAGTGCGGTTGGGGTTCCAAGCTGTAATAATTCAATATACTGCATTAATTAATGGTTATCTGTATGGAATCTCATGGAAAAATAATACATTTTCTTAAGGGCCACTTTTTGGAAGGTATTTTTGCTAGAGTCGATTTCTTTTTGCACGCAATAGCTCAATTTGTTCCTTCGGAACCCCTACCTTCACTTTGTTCAGTCGGGCACGATGGGCTTGCCGTTCAATCCACTATCCTTTGCTAGGTTTAGTAAATCATAATCATTTGGGTGCGTGCTTAAATTGTGATTCTTATGTATGAATACATGCAATTGTGTCTAGCAAACTGGATATCTGATATGGAGGCTTCGAGCCGTGGTAGCGATGTTGTATCTCGAAGTTAGACTTATTCTACAATGCATAACAAACTAGGGATCTAGACCTCAGAATTCCGGTTCACAAAACGAACAAGCTTCTAATGCATAAAGTGTCAGTCAGCCCCGTTGAAGACGGGTAACACCACCGACTAGTTAAACTTTCGCCCTCGGCTACGGTCGGTAGCGAATTCACGGACCTCGCTATAGCGTAAAGTCGATTTTAATTCTGTAGCTTGTTCTATTAGACTTATCAGAGAGATGCCGCGTGGTAAACCGAACGTCCATTGAGGCTGTGCAATGCGAGTTTCCGCGCATTTAAAGTTTAAATCCACTTTAAACTAGCGATTTGTCGTATTCAGGCCTGAATAGTTTACATGTATTGTTAAGTACCTTGAGTTTTCTAAGGATTAACGCGGCTTTTAACTAGTAGTTAAGCATTAACTTGCCTGATAGATGCACGTTTATATCGCAGATCTTATTAATACCTAGACCAAGCTCGTCATTCTTTTGGTGGCAATCAAGCTCACCTAGGATACTAGGCTCTTGGAATAGAAGATGATAAGCTAGTTAATCGACCAACCTCCCAATGAACAGAGAATTTAGGATGAAGAGCACGTGCGAGCGATTATCTATGCAGCTTATCATTAGTCCATGTCGAAACTCAATTGACACAAGCGAGAGTCAACAGCCAATGCAGGTAACACGATATCGCGCATATCCATGCCTTTTCGCATATTGCCGTCCAGGGGAAGGTTAGTAGGCCTCTGGGGCAAGCGCATGCACTAATTAGAGCATTTGTATGTCATATTCTTGAAACAAAATCTGGGCTTGCCCGCACATCATATCAAGCAAGATGTGCGTAGTTGGTAAGAAGATCACGCTAGGAGCATTTCCAATTGCCTTCCAGCGAGGACTTTCCTTCCCGGTAGATTGATGGAAACCGAACGAGGCATGTGGGTCTAGGGAACCGAGGTACCTACCAAGGATACCTACTCGGTCAGGGAAGCTAACTTCCGGAAAGTTAGCTTCGCATTTTTCCATTTTTTTTAAACGGTCACAACGCTGGCATGACTAAAATGTAGCTGAGGTCTGTCACACTTTTTCCATGATCGTCTTTACATGAAGGAACCGATAAACATATTGTGTCAAGATGCCGAGTAGGTCTTCTTCTAATAAAGATGGTGGGTAGACATAAGTTTCTGCAAAGGTCCCGTCCCAAGCGCAGCAACCAACAACGGCATCCCGGCTCTCTGAAATGTTGATCCCACCAGCAACAGAGACCATTCCGCCTCTAGTAACATACCGCAAAAAAATAACACCACATTTCTCGGTGAATTTCTTCGTTATTTTATCCTCAATTGTGACCGATGGGTTGGATGGCGGTGGTGGTGGAACCTAATGCAAGTTTTCTTGCAGAGCAACACAACCTGACCTGGTGGATTTTGTAAAAGCGGGAAGAAAACATTTTGACCCTGTCTAACCAAATTGAAATGCGGGGTAAAGAGGTAGGTAGTCCAGCCTAAAGTTGTGATTAGTGTTTGACCCCAGTATCTTGCACACGCTCTCAAGGAGGTTTACGAGATAGAAGTTGAAGGAGTATTCTCGAGGTTCTTGATTGGCGCTGTGGATACCGCCTGGGCCAGAATCAATCTATTCCTCAGCCGAACGTCGAGACCGTTCTTCCTGGTGTTTTGCTTGACAGAGTAATGATCTTCTTGGTCAATCATCTCTCCATTCTTTTCTCTGTACAAACCAAAAAACAAAAACTTGTCGGCATCGTTCGAACGTCTGTGCGTTTGCAGGTCCCCGATATTAGCAAGGAGAACGGCAATATACCTCCTTCCTCATCTGTGAGATTTTCTTTGAAATCTCTGGCACGAGCAAAAGATCAGACTGGTCGGCATTGTGTAACACTTAAAATTTTGTTCCTTTGAGTTTAGACGGTTTCCAATTGATTTTCGCAGATGCGAGGGTGTAGATAGAGACAAATTTGAGCAACAGCCACAAAACCCTCCCGATATAAGCCGCTATAACTTGTGATACCCCCGAGTTCGAATGGAACGCGATGCACCGCTGTAGAGCAGATTGTAGAAAGAGAACCGCATTGAGCCGTCCCTGGATATCAAGAAGCTGCGCTAGTCAACCGGAGATTGTGTTGGTAGGAAATTATCGCTTGAGACCTGTTGCGTGCTTTCCCTGAAGCGGCCATGTTGGATGCTGAGATTCAAGCCACTGTGCGCCAGCTGAAGTCTTTCCAAAGGCAATATATATCAAACTCAAACATCTAGTTTGGAAAAGTACAGGTAGGTGCGTCTATATCCCCTATTATCCCAATAACCTCCATTTGGTTTCCTGACAGGAGCCACATTTCCTACATATGCTGCAGGCTGCTGTCAGTCAGACGGTGAAGCATTTTCTGGTGTTTTCACGCACGTCCATGCTCCTCTACTTGCTTGCATATTTGGTTAGATTTGCGCGATTTTCCATAGGAAAGATGTATACAAGCGGGATTATCGTCTCAAGCGACCCAATGGTGTTTAGGCTGTCTGCATGAGATGTGGAGATACCTGACATGGAGGGGCTAACCGAAAACTCTCAGCGGAAGCCGCTTCACCAACTCGGCATGCCGTGGCTTTTCTTCTTTGGCGTAGGGTGCAGCTGTTCAGGAAGGTCAGGCCAACGCTATATCAGGTTTTTGTTATAGACAAAAATGAACAAACTTCAAATTCTATTTCCTTGTTGGTGATCCAGTAGTGATCCGGCATCCTTGGACGAAAGGGGGTTCCTGGATGCTGATATCTGGTTGTCAGTTCGTCTTCAAAGTGTGCGTGTGTGGAAGCACAATGCCCAGGGTGTAGGGATAAACTAGGGATCCAAATTGATGCCAACAAAAACCGAAATGCGAGGGTTGAACAACTTTGAGCAAAAAAAGTCAGACCATTTTCTGGAATAATATCTCGAATTCTGTATCGAGTGTAGTTCCATCGTTCAGCTTCCACCTAGTTAATTTGGTACAGCTATCGATTGGTCGATATTGAACGGAACATTCCTCCAACAAGAAACTATGGATGCCATTCTGATAAGGCGCGGTGCGTTGCCGCAACGCTGGAAAGTGTTGCTCCACTTTCTCGACGTCGTGCGTCTGCTCCACCATTTCATTGTATTCGACTCCACATTCAACTTCGTATCCTCGGGTGGCGATAACTGGTTTGCCCCTCTTAGCGCTGCTTCCAGAGCATCTTGGATAATAAACGGGCTTTAGCTATGACGATCGGAACTATTCTGGTAGAGTCGAACATGGGGAATGGGTCTTTAGGTCGGCACTTAGCCTTTCGACATCATGCAATTCTTGCTTTCGCATCGAATCCTCTATGAATATCTTCCGTCTCTTCCGTATAACTCTAAAAGGGTATCCAGGTGTACAGGTTACACATCAACGTTTAAAGAAACATTTCTCCACGAACGGTGTTTGCTGCTTCTCGTATCCCTGTGGTCAAAAGCCACCCCTTCCGGAAGAAAATGACAAGCCGTGACGCAAGCGGAGGATGCCGCTACAAGCCTCAACTCTCGGGTTACGATAGCCCCGCGATGAGCTTCGGACCTGCAAGTTGCAAGGTCTTGAAGGTCAAGAAACGCCTTTTCATATTCTATGGGTACAAAATCCTAACTTCAAAAGAAAAGCTACCATGTACCCTGATTTCCCAGTCTCAGCCCGAAAGGTTCTTACACCGAAGACGTGCGAGACAATGGATGAGCGGCATTGCAAGTGTCGACGCAGTCGTCATCACCCAGCGTCTTGGTCGTGCTATTTCTGACGGCCGTACCATTTTGAGAATGAACTGATTCAAGTGAACCTGAGCGATCAAACGCATTGGCATGCGGGCAAGGACAAGCAGGTTAGCAATGGTTGCATAGCGTCCGCCGTTGGTCTGGGGTTCCCCACAGCCAAACTCAATTGGCAGAATCGAGGGAGGGGTTTGGTGCGGTTTGAACGATAACAGGCGAATGCCAGAAAAAAGGAAAGAAAGCTGGGTATGGTTCGTTTTTTCTGAAAATGTTCCCTGCAGCGAAGTTCCCCAGGACAAGAGGTTGAAAAAATACAGCCAACGAATCAGATGGAGCAGGAGACATTTTTAGTCCCCCGCTAACGGAATGGTGTCGAGAAAAAAAAGTGGACAACTGATCACGATACACTTTTTTCCTCCCCAAACCTTTTTTGCCTTGTTCGTTCGTTCGGGTTTCCGGTGCCAGGTCTGCTCTTAGATTAAACGAGACACAGACAAGTTACCGGTCTCCAACATAACATGATCTTATATAGACGCACTTTCTCCATGTAGGTGCAGGCATACCAGACCGACCCGTCAGGAAGAGGATGGTTCAGTTGCATGCCTTAGCCTCTTGTCTTGATTATGCCTTCTGCACACCATTACGAACATCCTACGATATAACGAATCTCCCACACTGTCCGCTTCTTGGTTCCATCCATCACCTCTTTGCAAGGGACATTTCGTGGTTTCGATTTGACTGTCGCCTGAATCCGTCTTTTGCTCACTGACGCTACTTATTCACGAGAGCGTCTCCTTTTCATAAATTCTTTCACTCCCGTTAGATTTTTTGACTCCGACTTCTCTCGTATCCTGCCCTTTTCAACTTGTCGAACACCGCAGTTATCCCGGAGCGTGCTCCAAGATAACTCCTTTCCCGGCACATAATAATCAGTTCTAGAATAGAATTACACGTCAGGATAGTTCCCTTGCTTTCCGTATCATTTTTTTTCTTATTCCTCAACTTTATACTGCGTATCTTACTTAACCTTACCGCATTGTTATTTCTTTTGAATATTTGCCCTTGATAATTCATCGCGACTACCGTCCAGGCCCCGGAATTGGCCAATAACAGGCATAGAACAGTCTGCTCCTTTCGCTGGTTCTTTCTGCGTCTGCTTCTGGGATCTTTCTTTATTTTATTTTTTTTAGCTGTCAACTTGGGGTCGTCGTCTCATATTCGGCCACAGCTGCTTGAGAGTATTCTCTCCGCCCGCCATCGCTACTCGATCTTGACATCTTGACATCTTGACATCTTGACATCTTTGCATCTTTCCCACCGCCCCCCTTCGCTCAGGGCCCTTCCTGTCTGCTGTTCGCATTCCTTTCGATTCGAATCCGCGCATGGGCCTGCCTATTCCCTGGGCTGAGACAGGGCCAACAAGCGTAACTTTACTAGCACCAGCAGCGGTCACTTGTCAATTCTCACCAAGAAACTTAAGTTAGCCCAACTTAAATTCCTCCCGCCTTCTCAATATTATCTATCGCCTGATAACTAAACGACCTCTCTCCCTTCCCCGCAAAATAGCCGTCCTTTTCGCAATCACGTCCGACTTCACGTTCCACCAAGTAGCCATCACCATCTTCCGGTCCTGGACGGACAACGCGGCGCTGAACCCTGACTTGGCCCCTCGTACTTGCCTGCTTTTCCTTCAAAACAGCCCGCCTTCCGAGTAATTCAGGGTGAATCTGACCGAGTCCCTTTTTTATTCGTTTCCCGCAGACGAGACACTCCCGAGTTCCAGTAGCATCGTAAGTCACCGACTTGTCCATCTTTCTCGCACAGCTGGCTCACATCCTGACCTTTTCCTAAGCAGTCTGCGAGTGGATACCGCTAGCCAGTGCTGTATCCGTGCTGCTATCATTGCGCAAGCCGAAGCAGCCCTCGCCAAGCGTACCCTTTTTCCACTTTTCCCTGGTCAGAGAGTCTGCGAGTCCTAGTTCGCCGTAACAACTTGGGTTTCACACTGCGGGATAGCGGAGGAGAAAATCGCGACAGCTCGTCGAGAGCTTCGATTTCTCTCTAAAGCCACACGCATTTGTAAATCCTGTGCATTAGATTTTAGGGTTGGGGAGATTTATCAATCTTCCTGTGCATATTTTCATATGAATAAACTGGCAAGTACATGTCATTCCCATCATATCCATTCGCACTCTGCTACCGCGCGCGCACTGTGACCCGGTGCGGAGGCAGACTGTGGAGAAACCGACATGGCTAACAGCTCGTGGGTTCCCATCTAGTCTGGATTTTCTGGTCACCTTCCAGATCTGACCCGCCAACAGCACCACGACTACTTGCAGGAGGTTGTCGCCCGCCAATCGCTCGACAAGGCCTTTCCACAGAATACCAACACCTTGTTCTCTCAACGTGGCTTGAATCCTCTGCCTATCGTGACAAGCACGGCCTCTTTGGAAGATAGGATGTCGGAGTCCCAACCGACAAATACCCCACGTTTGAGCGAAGTCTCTAGCGTGGACTCCCCGAAGGACCTCCCTGAACCCATTGCTCCTGTGCAAGCAAAAGGCGCCAACGCAAGAATACCTGGAATCAAACCCCCCTTTCAAACCAACACTTTCAGTGGCTCCCTTGACCCGATGGCCTATGTGTCCGAGGATATGTATCGCAAGACCCCAGAGTCCGAGGCGCTGGCTTCGTCGGACGAGGAACAGGACCAACCATCCTCTTATTTCCCGCCTGGGTTGAAGAATCCAAAGTTGGAGAGCATCTCGACTATGTCGTCTAGGCGGCCTTCCTATGCCGCCGAGTTTTCTAACCGTAACCGAACCTTGAACACCCAGAATGGCCATGATCCAGTGCTGCCCGAGTCTAACCCGTCTAGCCCTCTTGCCGACTTGTCCGGGTGGCCTGCATCCAAGAATCCACAGGAGAGAAAGGCTTCGATCAATCTGACCTGGAGTGCTGGATCGATATGGAACCAAGGCTCATCCCGAAAGAACCCACCAAAAGGCCTCGTCGGATCCATTCTTACAACCACAGGACCTGGGTCATTGTACTCGAATTCGGATAACCTACAATCCCCGACTTCTTTGCTTCCCGGTAGCTCTAGTGACTTGTCTATCCCAATTCCACCAAACCCGCAACCGCGCAACTATCGTTCCATGTCCTTTTCTGTAGGCCAGCGAGAGTTAGAGGACCAAGCTAGACCTAGACTGTCTCCACCCGCACACCATACGCTTTCACGGCTCTCGGGATTGCATCACCGACCATCGCGGCCGAGTCTGTTGTCTGAGGAACACTATGCCAATGGCAGTCCTTTAAGGAGCGTTTTCGAAGCTCCTGATCATCTCGATGAGAAGATCGAAGAATCCTTGATTGAAAGTCTAGGATCTACTCAACCTGCTTATGCAAGTCATTCTCGACAGTACGACTCTATTAGGTTCAGAAATCGTACCATCTCCGGGGCCTCCAGCTCTGCTCGCACCATCACTGCCACCTCTGGACGAACTAGTGATACCAACCCCACCGAACGATCCGACGATTTTGAAAACGCACTCGCAGATGACGATGAGGTAGACGCTCTTGCTTCTGCTGGTTTCTTTAGTCACAATCGCGGATTTGACTCTTCGAATTTGGGAAGAAGGTTCAGTGAAGCCCCGCGCAGCACAAATTTCCCCGAAAACCAACGATTGGAACTTCTCAAGAAACAACATTGGCAAACCACTGGAATTCCGTTTAACGGCGGTGAAGACGACCTTGGAAGTCAAAGTCGCCGACACTCCTTTGCTGGCCCACTTTCGAAGGCAGGAGATGAATACAGCATCGCACAGAATCACCAAGCTCTAGATCAGTACCAGAACATTAGTCCCACCCAACACGAAGGTATATGCCTCCTTTGATGCCCGATCCCAATGTGAAAATTTTGACTAACAAGTGTTTACAGGAATCAACTTTGACAACTATCTGATGGGTGAGCAACAACTTGTCGCCCAGGGATACAATCCTGCTCTCCGATCAGGGTTCGCACCCTCGGAACCACCTCCACTGAGCATCTCCCCGGAGCAACACCGAATGAATGGCCCCGCTGGTCTCTATCAACCTGGTTATCCTCCACTTGCACAAATGGCACCACGAAACAACCAATTGCTCTACCTCGTCTCTTTCAAAGCTTGCCGCGCTGATGTCTTCTTTGTTCAAGAGGGTACCGGGCTTCGAGTAAAGAATGGAGATCTTGTCATCGTTGAGGCTGATAGAGGTACGGATTTGGGCACGGTTACGGGGGAGAACGTCACCTGGAACCAAGCCAAGGCATTGAAAGAAGAAGCTGCTTCTCGACATTATGAATGGTTGATGATGTTCTCAAATCGTCGCCCGGGTGGAGCTGCCCCTCCAAATGGAGCGGCAGGACCCACACCTACTCTCGTGAACGGACAAAATATGGGAGAACCTGGATTGAACCCTGGACAGTCCCCAGACCCTTCCGCAACCGAGCTGAAGCCAAAGATGATAAAGCGCCTCGCCCAGGTGCATGAAATTCAGACGCTACGCGACAAGGAAGCAAATGAAGCCAAGGCCAAACGAGTTTGCCAGCAGAAGGTTATTGAGCATAGACTTCCAATGGAAATTCTAGATGCAGAATTTCAAATGTAGGATACTCATAGATGCTCTATATGGCGCATGGAACATGTACTAACATATGGTATAGGGACTGGAAAAAGTTGACTTTCTATTACTACGCCGACACATATATCAATTTCAATTCTTTGGTCACAGATCTCTTCAAGATTTACAAGACTCGTATCTGGATGTCCGCCATGAACCCGGCTTCGTTCGCTCATGCTAGTGGAGCCGCGGTCGGAGGGCGTATGAATACTGGTCCACCAATTCTTCAGGGAGTTATCAGCGACCATCTTTCCGACGCCGCTCTGCAACAACACTATGGCAATCTTGGACTCGCGAACCAATACACCTACGCTCCATCTATTCCACGCGCACTCGTTCCCCCAGGGACGCAGCAAATCTATGCCCAACAACAAATGTCACTTCCTCAAGCAATTGCGCTTTATCCTCTCCGCCAGGCTACGCATGGCGTGGTGCCTCACCAGGACTTCAGTCACCTTCCTCAGCAGCAGCAAAACAATGGCTACTATATGAACAATCAAAATGGAGGAACCAGCCCACGCGGCCAAGGCTTGGACTATCGTCAAAACTGATTCTAGATCAGAGTGTTCGCTTCAAAATCAATCAAAAAGTATACATGTTACGACTCTTTTCTAATCACTTCCTTACGTTCCGACATACACACAAAAACAAAAACAAAAGCGGTCTTTTACACATACACTTTAGAAGAAGGTATTGGGGAGTTCGAGTTTCCTTTCCCTTGTCATATTTTTCCTTTGCGCTGAGTATTGAATGTCTCGGGTATCTCATGATTCCATGAGGAGTTTGGCGGCATTGCCGAGAGCATATTTTGGCGTCGCACCTGGTTGATAATCGCCATCTGCTTTTCCAATTGTTGTTTTCGCTCTAATTTTAATATTCTTGTCTATGTTTTCCCCATGTTATGCATACCTTTCGTTGCATATTCTTTCGCGTCTCGTTTTACGAGGTAATGCCTAGCACCCTGAATAGCAATGTCACGCCTCATACTACGCCCCACTAGTCGCCTTTTTGTTTTTCGCCAATTTGCTTTTTGATGCGTCCATTGTAGACACGGGATTTCTAAATACGCTGATTACACTGGATAACCGGATCGGGATACATCTTACTGCGATTTACATTGACGTTCTTGTATTTATTGAAGTTCTTCTTGTGTACAGGCTGTTTTTGGTTCTTGATTTTTATAACAGCGTCCTTCGTTTACCGATACATTTGCTGCGCTTCATTTTCTTCTAAAATTGATCAAGTAGGGATAGAAACATTAAGAAAGGGCATGGATATCTGTTAACGCTTCTTATTATTCGTTTCGAAGTTTTTTTGCATCTTGATTGGGTATTCAAATTTGCGAGCTGGTTATCTTCGTCTTTGAATATATCTGTGAACACCTTTCATACGTTTTCAACAAAAACCTCGTATACCTTCAACCTTGTTTCCATTCTTTGTACTCTTTTGATATAAGTTGCTTCGGAGAAACGAAATCGGGGGAAATCATAACTGTCATTTCCGCTATGCACACCATTGATACCTGCTAGACTGCATTGCATGTGCGTAAATAATGCGATTGGTGGCTATCTGTGTACGAATCAAAAACTGAAATTACGAAGCCAGTGGGAGAGTTTCCGCTTAGTCACACCATCTCCATTATCTCTTAACTTCTGAGAAGCTGATGTACATCTTTTTCTGCCTATCTAACCGGCTAACTATGGCCTAAGTAGCTCGGTTTCTTTCTTTTTCTTCCTTTCCTTTTTTTTTTTTTGTAAATATGCGGGCTGTAAACCATCATGTGCCCCTTCTGCGTCCGCTACCCGACACCTGGTTGGCTCAAATATATTCTTGTCGAAGGAACCCCACATTCTTAACGAAAGCATGCAAGCTGCACGAGTTGGAGTTGCACTAAACTAGCCCCACATCCAAGGAGTAAAAAGAATGAGGAATAGTCAAAAAGAAATGCACTCCGAAAAAAAAAAACACCATCGAAGGAGATTGTATGCGGGGTCGGAGTTTCGGGTCGATGAAGCCGGCAACTGCCGTCCTGAGAATTAGTCGATTCTAGTACAAGAAACTAGGTTCGGAAATGTGTTAACATTTAGCTAGAGGCTTCTATCAAAAATAGAATTTCGTTAGTTGAGAGAAAATTTCCCATCGATCACTTCGGTTCTTCTAGCTCTGCGCATGCCATGTATTTACCGAGGATGATCGAAAATTTAAGATATTAGGTGCGTTCAACATGTTGCAACATGAATTATTCCTGACTTGATTGGGTGGATGCACGTTCGAACGTTCCAGGAAAAATCCTGGGATTTCATTTGGTGCTACACGGAAACCCCTTCCCCAAGGTGATATATGATCTTCCTTGGATGGAAATGTGATCCGAAGACTGGAAGGTGAATTGTCCCCATGGAGAGATCTGTGGAGACCACCATCGAAATAATAAACTCGCGAACTTTGTTTGATGCAGGTGACAATGTTATACCTTCAAATCCCTGCTTAGAATATAATTGGATCGATCAAAGAAGAAGATCTAGTTCTTAAATAAAACTTTGGATATATCTCATCTAACTCATACGGGCCATATCTTAATAATGACATGGATTTTGCAATGCAGTAGCCCATGTCTTACTTATCGATAGCGCTGACTTCGGATCCGTTTATCACAAGCGAGTTCAAGTCCCTGGTCGTGTCCATGTAGATGTAGCATGCGACGTGGCCATGGTGGAATAAGAAAAGTGCTTCCGAGGTCTTTGTGTCACGGTCCCGGCAGAGATATATCAACAACGACACCAGACAGGGAAAAATTAGTTTACGCGTAAGCAACGATCTTGAACCGCGATTCATATTCAAATTATCCCACAATTATACATGGGTACTCTGGTATCCCTTTAGCACCACTAGTCTTTATATGCCTCTTCTCCATCATTGTGCCCAATTTCGCGAACAGCTGCTAGATATACGAATGGATAAGTTTCCGATATTTAGATCTTTCTTAATCTGGTCATTATATCGAGTTAGAGTATCCGAGAGTTTGTCAGCAAACATGCTTACTGAAGACTCTATATTCAATGTTACATTCTAACTAGGAAATCATATATCCAACCTTTCGTTCAAACGTCACTATCTCCTTCCTAATTGACCATCAAATTGACCAACTACCCCTTTGATGGAAAGAGTAAAGGACGATTCCTTGTAAGATGAAATAGTCCTAGCTCAAGACAAGTTTACTTTTCTGCTCCAAATATGAGATTCGTCATTGATATCTCTTGAGAAGTCTCAAGTGTCTAAAAGATGCTTGGTACATGGAGAAGTGTATTTCTAAATCTATCTATGCCAAAGCTTCTAGAAGTCGCCGTAGAGACTTATATATCATGCTGTTAAATCGGCTCATTTTGCAAATGTTGGTTTTGACTACTGATAACTTAACTCGGAAGCGGAATATACCTATTGCTAAATTTTTACTATAACCACCGCGGTGGTTATAGTGATGCCGGTACCGGCATCATAATATGTTCAAACCGCTTACATGTGAAAGGTGCAGTTCACGATGTATACCTTGAATGCTTATAGAGTTTATAGTAAACCGGAGCTAAGTCAATTCAACAATCCTGGCTCTTTCTACTGAGCCCAGTACCTGCAACGTACAGTTTTATCTGAACTGCAAATCTGAATAAACTATACTAGATCGAGTCATACGTAGACTTAAATGTCAATCAATCAATGGTTTATCTAAGTTATAACGATTTGGTATCTTTAACATGCCACACGCTAACATAGGAGCTTCGTGTTTACTATTCAAGCATATGAATATCTATTCGTAAAACTTTAAGGTACATCTCAAGTAGGTAGTCGATATTATTACGGAATTTGGATATTATAGTTGCAGTTCTAATCCCAATACTGAGGTTTGCTTTTCTTAATAAATCAGGCATAGTAGATTTTTCCAGAAAACGAAGGGAAAGAAAAGTCTTTTTATTAGATCTCGATCATACTTACAACATCCATTTCTTGGTTATGGCACTAGGGTTCATCCCAGTCGCACCGACACGAGATTCCAATGTTGCATGTTGGATCCTGCATGTTTCACATTACATGTTGCATGTTGGGAGACTAGAGAATGGATGCTGGAACTCGCTTCGATTCCTGGCGGGTTCAATCCAACGCTATTCTGTATAACCATGGCCGTGGGTTTAAGCCATTGGCCTTGATTTTTTTATAATACAAGTTCCGCAGCCAAGTACGGATTTCCCGTGCCGATACGAGTTCTCGCTTGAAATTCATTTCTTTGTAATCTCGGAGGGATTGGACGGGTTGGTAATGCCGTCTAACGAAGCGGTATGCCACGAAAACGCGCATATAATTGTAACAAGCACGTTTAAGATTTCCATTCAAGATGGGGGTATTCCTGAACCTTGAAGTGACTTGCACCGGTTCACTTGGTGCCTTGTTGACTTTAAATGATGCTCGGATTTAAGCATAGTCTTTGCATATATAGAAGTAAGACCATGCTTATCTGAGGAAATATAAGAGATAATAGTTCGTTATGATGAATGTGATGCATCATAAGCGCAAGCCTCTAACTTTAAATCAAGAGTTTGTTGCATTATGCAGTGTCATCCAATTTAGTAATAATACCATCTCATATGCATAAAGAATGTAAGAGCAATATGCTGAAGAACTCGGGCGCTTTCAGGTGATGGAGATCCTCGAAGCTAAGGCCTAAACCCGATGTTCTCTCGCCAATGAACATGCGATAATGTTATTTGATCCCAGCAATATTGCTATGCTATTTTAGCACTTCGTACTCAAAAGTGTATTTTTTTTTTAAACAATTCGGCTCGAGGTTACTACTAAAAATTAGACAATTGGAACCGAATCCGCTTTCGAGCCAGTGGTTGGTACCAACATAAATTTGAGCCTCGAGGTGAATAAGATTCGCAGATTGCGATACCCGTGATCAAAAAGGTCAAATCTACGAGCCCGTACACCTGGGAAAAGGACAAGCTTTGAGACGCTAATTCTCCGAGTTGAAAATGACGGACATGAATCAGTTCAGATTTTGTCCACCACGGAGAGGGATCTCAACAATCGATTAATCTCCACGGTTCCACGATCACGCCACTGAAGCCCCAATAACAGATCAAGGTCTTGACGAACCCTGTTGTGGCTTGGCAACATTTTCGTGAATGAGGGGCAACTCTTTTTGTTTTCTTACGAAGTATTCTCCGCGCCGCATAGTCTCAGCTGAGGGCGAGAAGGATTAAGGGCGGCGTTCAAGAATTCCTTGAGCTCTCGTGAGCGCGGCGAGGAGAAACCTCGTTTGGATCCCCTTTTCTGGGCACATGACTGCGTCGGCAAAAAAGCGATTGGTGCTTGTGGGCGGGTCGGCTTTCTCCTGCGCCGCTCCAACCCAAACACACATTTGGACATGTCCGCGTGGTGAAGTAAGGCGATTCTCATGATCAGGTGGCCTGAGTCTTAGTTCTAGAGCTCCAACTTTAAGCTGCAATGCAAGTCTGAGAGGACTGGAAAAATTTTCTCTGGAGCGAGCGGTGAATAGTTGCACCATCCCATTCGTAGCTGGGGATATTGCATCATGCAGTTTGTTCACGCTTCAAGATCTGGCCCATGGAAAATGCCTTTATCCTATTCTTCCTGTAATCATTACCGCTCCGGAAACCCTTGACGGGCAGCCACAGTTCAATCTTTACCAATTGAACCGACGCTAGGAAAAGACCGCATAACACATAAACAACAAAAGGAAGTGTCACGGAATCTCGAAATGCAATATCGATGTTGCATTCTCAATAATAGAAAAAATTTCTCGTAGTTTGCGAAGGCGCTCGGCTCGCATTGAACCCGTCCCTTTACTGAACATCTTAGCCCGAATTGAATCTTGGAATGACAGGGGTTCGTTTCCTGCGAGAGCAGGCGGTTCAACACTTCTGCCTCGAATTGATTGAATTGCCGATATCTTTGCCCATACCATGGAGACCCTGTCTAAACATTTGATAAGACTTGTCAAACTCCGTCTATCAGCGCGAGCCCCGGATTTGCAATTAAAAATAAAATAAAAGATACCCGAGATCTCAATACGATTACGCTTTTGTCCTAGATTTCGCAGCCAAGGTCGCCACCAAATTTCGAATTTGTGGATGCAGCATGAGAAAATCTACCACGGTGGCTTGCGTAGAACTCTGGGGGGTTTTCCAGCTGCATCGCACTATTCCGACTTTGCACGAAAGCTCCATTGGAGGTAGGGCTAGACCAATGCTGTCAAAATACTAGCCAACGAATGCTTTGTGCTATATATCTTACGGAAGGACCCTGCATCCTGTGTTACTCAGGCCATTCGCTAGGATCTGAGCTCTTAAACATTCATCACAAGTTCGCCAAATCGCCTTCGTTCATCATTCTCATGACGATATTGCAAAATACCTTGGTTGTTATATCCGATTGATAATTCACGCTTCATACGAAAATCCTTCCCTATTTCCCGCTTCTTTGCCTGGGGTGGGAAAGTCGAGTGCCGCACGTTCTTAACATCACTACTATTATCTTGGAAACAGCATGGATTCCATCGGAGTGCTTTTCCCTAGAAATAGGAGGAGGCCGATGAAAGGCTCCTCACGCGACTATGGAGTGGTGGCCCAGTTGGCTGTTTCCCCTCTTTCTCTCCCAGGTATGAATCCACTTTTTCTCTCTTTCCCTCGTTTGCGAACCGACGTCAGAACTTCACATTCACTTTTTTTTGGAAACCCCCTGCTGCGCCCGAGAGCTCGAAATTTTTTGCAGGATTTCTGTTGGTTGAGCGGAGCGTTGACGCTAGGAGCTGTCCACATGCCTCCCTGAACCCCGGCTAGTTTGCGAACTCTAGCTTGGTCGCATTCACCCTTCTCCGCACCGTTTTCCCCTAGTCGGAGTAGGCATCCCCAGATGGGGTAGTTACCCAGAACCCTGTTTCGGCAGAGGAATTTGGCAGAGACGAGCGAATTTCATATATATAGCGGTACAGAGAAAACGTACCGAGATGCTTGATATTGTCGGAAACCGCACACATCCTCTTTCTTCTCTGGGTCGATATTTTAGCATTTTCTCCACTTTATAACCGATTCACCATCTCTTGAGAGAATCTTCAGAAATTTTTCATTTACATATTTGGATCATTACCCAGGTCTTCGTCTAACTCCCTTATCATCAGTCTTGAACCTCGAATTTGGAGAAGACTTATTCAAAAATTTAAACGGTTCGGTTCCTTGCAACTGTGCGACACCCACCGTGCGCCATAAGAAGAGCATCATGGATGAATTTCCCCAGGTTCGTATTTGCGGATAATGACGTTGAGTTGCATTCATACTCATGATATTGTTTCTCCACAGCCTCCCAGCGCAAAATCGCAAGTCGCGCTCAACGAAGAAGCCATCAAGGCGGAGCGAAAAAGGCAGAAGAAACAGGCCAAATTGACAAAACCGCCAAAACCGGAACGATATCGTCATACTCCGACTTTTGCTGCCCAATCGTTTACGATCACAGCGACCCCTGACGCCTTTTTCAGGAATCAAACACACAAACATTCTCGTCCAGTGTTGGACCTCACAAAGACCAGAAGAGCTCCATCTCCAAATGTTGTCCAACCTTTTGACGACCGGTCTTCTGGAGAATACGATCGAAGTGCGCTACGAACACCAAGTCGGGATCCGAGAAAAAGTCCAGGTTTTGCACCAAACAGGTTCCTACCACCTAGTCCCCGCTATGAGCTATTCTCAAGCACAGTGTTAAATCAACAAGCGCCTGGAACAAACGCTGGAAGACGTACACCGGTTGCCAGTGATTCGTACACAAGGGGTAGACCGGACTGGTCCGAGATGGATGAACGAGCTTCTTCGCAAAAGGCTCTGAAGCGAGCCAATTCTTCTGTTTCCACCAAGTCTTCGAAATCTCAACGCCGCCCTAGGCCACAAAGCACAGATCTAGCCACGGTTTTGAAGGGTAACACCGTGCTACGGATATCGAAGGATGACGAATCGATACACCAAGGCCGAGGATGTGCCCCCTGGCGCATGCGCGTTTGATAATCTTCAACTGTTGAATCTTTGGTAGTGGAATGACGCCACGCGGAGTAGATCCTCTTTTTGCTTGCCTCCTTCGATTCGAATTCTATTTACACCATCTATGCAATTCTGACTGCATTTATCGGCGCAACAAGATATTTTTTGGCTTGCATTAACTTTTTACAAATATTTGGCACGGGATAATTGAGACAGCATTTACGACTGCATTCTATCTTCTAGTGGGATAAATTATTGCTGAACCGGTGTTATCGATCACATTCGTTTCTTTTTTTTACCCCTTCATGCTTCGTTTTCGTTGCTTACGTTTTTGTCATACATGTATCATGGCGTTGGAACTCTGGAACAAGGCTGGTCGCACAAACTTCTTTTTGCTTCTGATTTTCTTTATGCTTCGCGGGTGTTCGCCCTGCGCTTTCCTTTGTTCCTTTGTTTTTTGGTCCTCCACTGAGAGAACGATATTGCGATGCCTTTGGAAATGCCCTTTCACTTTCAGTTTACATCCTTTCCAAATCCTTTTTCCGAATTGCACTTGTACAACGATGAAAAAAAGAATGGTCCGTTTTGCGACGGAAACTACAAAGCCGCGCGTTGGAGTTCTTGACATGGAGCGGGATTTCAAAAGCCTACGTATAATTGCGGGGAAATAGATAATGTTTTTCTTCTTATTGTATATGTGTACAATATATAATTATATGTCCGATATATGAAGAGACGATAATATAATATCTTTACGGGAGGCAAAAAGTTTAATTTTTATGTAATACATTTTCAAAATAAGGGATTTTATTTCGTTTTATCGATAAATTAGGGGTAGAACCTCTGCCGTAATTTAGTTTACCGGGCTCCGTCAAAGTTAGGTGATATTCTTTCTGCGCCGAGAAAAGAAATTGTGATATCCACTTTGGCGCTCAGTATATCCACAATATTTGGAATGCCGCGCGCCACTCACCCCGATTCTTAAACTTAAAGTCCGTCGTTAGCGAGATAGCAGCCTGATGTAACCTGATTAGTTACCTGATGCTCATTTGCGTATATAGACGGTGCCTTGAAGGTCTCCTTTATGCCGTCTTTTTGACTTTTAGTCATACTGCCGTGCTTGTAAATGTAGTAGAATCTTTATGGACGTCATCTATAGGGGCTAGATGAATTGAATCCGAGATTCTGAAGAAAACCTAGCCTTTGAAGTTCGTGGCGCTTTGGGTATTGTCCGATCGATTGTGGCCCCATTTCCATCGCGATAACTAACGACCTTCATCATCACTAGGGCAGCGCAAATTTGTGGTTTAGATCTCGAACTCGGATCAAGAGTGGGTACTTCAGTTGATCGGCGATCCAAGATCGATGGCTGCTGTGTGCAGACGCCAATGCAGCCTTACTTTCGAATTCAAGTACTCCTCATGGAGACCCGAGACTAGGCTCTTCAGGTGTATAACTCCTCGAGGATTTGAGTCAAGTCTCCTGATTTGTTGATTTACTAACTTAATGAGCCTTTTATTTATCGTTTATGATATAGCATCTTAGTTATGACTAGACATTGTTTATGATGTTGCATTTAGTTAGGTTTTAGATGACCGACCAAGTTTAAATTCGTTTGCGAACCTTTGACGATCTGTAGCAAGTATAGATTTCTAGAAATTACTCATGACGGAGTAAGATATCAGCTTCGGTGTGGTGATTGCTCGTGATATCCAAGAAATCAGCGTCATTGATGTTGTTGATGCATCAAAGAGCACATATTGGCTAATCTGTGATGCTCGGTTTCCGCTCAGCGTAATCCTTTTATAAGAGTTATGTAATTTTCTTTTACAGAAATTCGATTTGATAAAGGTTCTGCAGGATCTAACTACTTAGTACCTACTTTTTTTTGTAGAACATGGACAGTATCATATCATAATTCTGCTACGCGTTCACTCAGGCAAGTAAGGAACAACTAACTTGTAATTAGCAAGCTTGCTACTTAAGTCATTGATTAATAACATGTCATTAGTTATTTGTCTACTAGCTGTTTATATTTAAATAATTCCGGTCTTAGAATTTCCACACTAATTGCTGCTTTATCACCAATATATCGAAATTTGTGACAATTAGAGATGTAATGCAAGATAGAAT
The DNA here is from genome assembly GCA_036971365.1 of Dactylellina leptospora. Lineage (NCBI taxonomy): Eukaryota > Fungi > Ascomycota > Orbiliomycetes > Orbiliales > Orbiliaceae > Dactylellina > Dactylellina leptospora. The sequence continues at coordinate 1,459,685 of JAJTUC010000004.1, forward strand.
CCGTCTTACCAGCACGTTTTGATCAACCACGGCAAAACCATGTCTAGAGGAGAGTTTTCTTAGACGTTAAATTCCTGCGTAGCTGCGATGGTCAATATTGAAATATTGAGGTAATTTATACCAACATATTCGTGAATGGTAGCTACGAATCTCTAACCCCGGAGCCCGCAAACGCACTTGATTGGAAGATTGGGATTTAACCGTTGTAACAGCATGCATGCATGATGCACCCACAGTTGTCTTTCCAAGCGAACCAACCTCGTCAATGAAAGAGAATCTGCTCCTGGTGGACTTAACGTTATGGCGTACCTGCGAGTATTTTGTTCGTTGCTCAGAGATATCACCCGAGAGAAGCAAGGCCTTGCCAGGGTTAGAAGTAAGGTTCACTGACTCTCCCTCAACGAGTTGAAAAAAATCGAGTCGGTTTTAACGGTGTATTTTGCTCGTGAATCACGGTGTGTATCTCTTATAAGCTTACGGTGGATATCCTCATATACACCGTGAAAATCTCACGCATCAAATCACGTAACAACACCCCTGTCCTGTACTCTAAGATCTTTTCAATGAAATTACGACGTACATGATCAACAACCTAAAGAATCGGAAAATAGGATATATGCTGAACGAGAAGTCGGGTCGGAGCACTATTACTGGTGCTTTCAGAATTGGATGATTCCCGATCCTGATCCCGAGATGCTCCGAGAAATACCTTTTTGAGTTACCCGATATGCATTCGGCTGACCGAGGCTCCTTTCGTGACTCTTCGGTTTCGTAAATTTTAAATATCCAAGATTGAGCAATATAGAAGGTACCCGGAATATATAACCGCGATATCATCCGAGAAGATATACTTGTTATTCCGTTGTCTGCAATCGCGGTCTCTGCACGTAAGAAGATTTTACAACATCTACAACACACATCCTAAAACCCCTCCGATATCGATCTATCGAAAAGTAGAAATTTACCAAAGGACAGGGATGAAATCAAGACCAATGAAAGAGAACATCTTACATGACCTGCGCCCGCTTCTTTCGTCAAAGAGTTCCGTGTTTTTCTTGATACTCGCCCCACCTCTCATTTACGCCTCAACCACCGCAGCTCGTCTGTTATATCAATACCCGACGACAAATATCCACCCTTCACATCCGGTATACGTATCGCGAGATAACACTCGATATAAACAGACAGCGGTTCATTGGTTCACCGCGCGACTACCGCTTCGAACCCTCCTACCAAAACCACCATCAGTATTATCATCTGGGAGCAATGCCGGAGAGAATGTTGAGGGGGGAGAGGATATGAGAACGCCGGTAGAAATTTGGACTTCTGCGTTCTTTTCAACGCCGACGTTATCTCTTGAGGCGAGCGTTTTAGGATGGTTTATGGGAAGGGGATTTGAAACCGGGGATCAAGCTAAGGAAGGGGTATATGTTGGACAAGGTTTGGCGCATGGATTGTTCAATGTCGTTTCTTTTGAGAAGGAAGAAGAGATAAGAAAAGAGAGTGAATTCATGGGAATGGGAAATGGAAAGGAAGTAGATATGGCTGAAGAGAGGGTTATTGGGAGGGTTATTGTTCAGTATGATTTACCGGAATCGATGGTACATTCGTGGGAGGTTGGGGCTGCAAAGTATGGATGGCCGTGGAGGCATCTTAGTGGGGGTAGACATTGTTTCGAAGTATTATCAAATTTGTCAACTGGGGAGAAGGAGAAAACATCAGGAAACGAGGATGGGGAATTTGTGACAGTTAGGTTTGGATGTGCGGTTGACCTAGAAAGGGTGAACAGGCAAGACGGGACTGGTCGAGAGGATGGAAAGGGAATGCCGGCGGCTTATATCTGGCTCCATGAGATGTACGCGAGATGGCTAGTCGATGCAGCGGTTAAGAGGCTTCTCAGAGGGCGAACCTAAGGTTATATCCTTATGGCCTTGAGACTACTCTAGAAGTGGTATATGGTGTGAAGACGAGAGTGTATTCCGATTTGTAACATATTTGATATCGCTGCTTACATGTATTTATATGATACCCATCTTCATCTCCGACAGTCTGGTATTATGTGAACGCAGATATATTAATACCTTCCAGATCAGACGATATCGTCTTGTATCTTCAGCCATAGACTAAGCAAAAGCTTCAGACATCTATCTATCGTGCGGTTTACAAATTGATGGAATGACTGATGCAGACGTTCCGCATGTCTGTAATAAAGTATGATAGAACTGCGGTTCAACAATATTTACTGCGACCATTTTTGTCTTGGTTTAACCGTGGTTTAACCGGAGTTGAAGCGTGGTATAACTGTGGTTCAAGCCCAGTTCAATCGTGGTTTAACTGCGCTTTAAGCGAGGTTAAAGCGAGGTGTTGTGAAAGGTGAATGTGTTGGAGTTTGCCGGTGAGAAACTGCCTACTTGGGGGGTCGTCCAAAAGAGGGAAGGTGCGGGGGGAGAGGGTTTGGAGCCCTCTCCACCAAAGCGAATTTGTCTCTCACAAAAGTTTGCGTTCTGCGAGTTTCGAGATATCCCCCAGCGACAACCGCCCATCGACGACTTCTTCGCGACCACCACCCACGACAAACGTACCGACTAACCTCCCCTCCGACATCTCTTAATATACGACCAAGGTTCGTCTCTTGCACTTGATCAATTGGATGAATATTGGTCTCGGATTCCGAACGGGTTGGATGGGATATTGGACGAACGAATGCTGATGGATGTTTTGGATATAGATGGGTGCTCTTAAATACATCGAAGAACTTCAGAAGAAGAAGCAGTCCGATGTGCTGCAATTCCTTCTCCGTGTTCGATGCTGGCACTATAGAAACTTAGGTACTGCTTTCCTATGATAAAGCACATTATATCCACGTTGGGAGGACGTCTACGGTCCGGTGGGATCCGGATCGATTGATCGAAGGGAATTCTTCGTCTTCATATGGAAATTCGCAGGTCTTTTTGACAGACCGTAGATGTCTCCCAACGTGAGTTCTTGAAAGCAACATATATAACTAACCGACGGTTCGAATTTTCTCAGCGGTCTGCCATCGTGCATCTCGACCATCCCGTCCCGACAAGGCTCGCCGTCTCGGATACAAGGCCAAGCAGGGCTATGTCATCTACCGCATCCGCGTTCGTCGTGGAGGTCGCAAGAGGCCAGTTCCAAAGGGTGCTACCTATGGTAAACCCACCAACCAGGGTGTGAACCAATTGAAGTACCAACGATCTCTTCGATCCACCGCTGAAGAGCGTGTCGGACGACGATGCGCCAACTTGCGCGTCCTCAACTCGTATTGGATTAACCAGGACTCGTACGTTGCCCTATCTATTATCTTGGACCCTGGACCTGTGTCACTGGGTATTTATCGAAGGAACCGAGACTAACGTTGACTATTAGGACCTACAAATACTTCGAAGTCATCCTCGTCGATCCCCAGCACAAGGCCATCCGTCGCGATGCCCGCATCAACTGGATCGTCAAGCCAGTCCACAAGCACCGCGAAAGCCGTGGTCTCACCGCCACCGGAAAGAAGAGCAGAGGTATCAACAAGGGACACAGGTACAACAACACCAAGGCCGGCAGGAGAAAGACCTGGAAGCGACAGAACACCCTCTCCCTCTGGAGATACAGACATTAGATCGGGTAGTCCTGATCTGGTGTTTTTTGTGGGTGTGGAGCGTTGCTTTAGGTGGCTGGAGACGGTCATTTGTGTATTCACCTCTTCTTTTTTTTACTTCATGCTCATGAGCTATGAATTAATCATTTTTATTACTATCATCGGCCTTCTGTTTTTCTGTGCCGTTCTCGTGTGTTCGCTTGTGTCTTACATCGCGCCTTTTTACGATTTATGGGGATGGACGGCGTCTGTTTATGGATCCCGGTGGTTGTACTCAGTCCGAGGCGGCACGGGGAGTTTCATTCTTAGAAGATTCGAAGCAGAATATATCTTGATTCTCTGAGAAGATAAATCGTCCCGAACTTCTTTGTTAATATATCGGTGAAATTGTAAATGTGGCGATGGTATATTCCGTAGCAAGGGGTATGCATATCATACGTATGAACAGAGCACTAGACAAGAAATACAGAATTCGAAACCACTTTTTTTCAATTTAAGGGACGAAGAACAATTTAAATGTAACGTGGAGATGCTGAATGCCTGGCGTGCAGGATAAATTGCAAAGTTTATGTTTAGTGATCCGCCATCGAGTTTATGGACCTGGTTGGTAGCTTTCCGACTATGGCTAGAGAGCTAATCCGCAGACAGCAGGTGCATGGACATGGAAATATACAAAGTTCCATCGCGCACAAATTTACCACTCGGGTCGAGAGGAGTAGCCCAGTGATGTGCGGTTTATTTACATAAGATGTCGCCTTGTGATAGCGGGCGTTCCTTCGGCGGTGTCCAGCTGGGCAGCGACTATACATACCGATGCGCCTGGCCGGACACCAGCCTGTCGCAAATGCGAATTACACACATAGGTATGTGCTTGTACCAGTACCTCCGTCGCCGTAGACGAGACGAAGGGCGACAGGTACCGTAGAGACAGAGCGTGCGGGTCATGCAGGGGCCCGCTGGAGAAAAGTGATCAGACGGGCGCAAGAATAGCAACACTTTTGCGTTGAATGATCATGTCAGGCCAAACATCCCAACCACCAGACTTGTTCTCTTGTTTCTGATACTACGCTGTCAACTTGGGCCTCTTCCTTTTTCTGACTGATGATAGAGAGAAACAAAAAAAAAGAGAGAGAGATTTCGCTGGTGCAATATAAGCCTCCGCCGCGCCCTGCTCAATCTTAAATCCTCTTCTCCTGCAGCAGCTGTTTCGGGCGCGCGCGCAGGCTTGACTTCTGAACGACCAGAAACATCGCTTTTAAGACAGTTCTCCCCACCGCTAAACATATTTTCCTGAACTTCCTTCCGAGTACATTCGAATTCCTCTGCGACCCGCCGTATTCGTCTGTTAAACTTCCCGGCTCGCCAAAAGTTATAATTGAGGGGAAAGAATTTCAATTTTGTGCGGGATCCGATTTTTCCTTCTCAAGGAATCTCTTGCATTTTCAGCATTCTCCGGCTGGAGGCCGACAAAGAAACCTCGATAGTGAGAGAAGGAAGAGGGAACCCTGCGCCTTCAAGCCAATAGCTCGCCATTTTATAACTCGTCTCGTCTCGTCTCCGGACTGCCTCCTCTACCCATTTCCGGTCGCAGCTCGGACGTTTATTTTTATCATCATTTTTTATACTCTTCAGCAACCCCTGCGCCGCCGCCTTTCTGAGGACTGGAAGCGGGTTTATATAGACTTACCGGTCTGGATGTTAGATATACGACTCTACTCCACTCGCGCCGCGCAAGTCATCGTCGACTGCGTATTCGCACCCTTCTATATCTCTCGGAGTTTTTGGTTCCTGCTTCGATCGTTCGGCTTCGTACATTAGGCATGCGACGACGGTCCGTTGCTTCGATAACACAATAAATTAACGCCATACGAAACCGCTAGCTTCACACATTTCGTCATCGTCACCACACTTCTTTATACCCGTGTTGCACGACGAAATCGTGCAACATTTATATCATTACATAACCTAGCTATGGTAACAATGCCTAGCTGGCCGACTAAACTCTTCACCCCTTCCTCAGCTGCACATAATAACCAGCTCCCGGAGCGCAGTGCGACTCCGCCGAGATTACATTCTATATTCCCACAGCTTGACGAATCTAGCGTACCGACTTTATACGGCCATCAGAGATCGAAAAGTCATGTGCCGAGCGTAGCTGGTCTCCTGGGTGCGCCTGTCGGTAGTGGGGCTGGTAGCGGTGTCGGGAAGAATGTGCTGCAGGGAGGGGAGAAGGTTGAGGTCACCCCGTTTGGTGGGATCGGGATTAAAAAGGAGAAGATTAGTAGTACCCCTGAGATGGTGAGTCTGGACGATATTGGCAAGTTTTTTGGTTTGAGGGGTGACAAGCGGCTAATATTTGTTTTTTGGGGATGTAGAAAGTAGGACCTTGCATGACATGTGCGTCGACGGTTCGGTGGCCGTCACATTTGACTGTTTTTAGGTGTACGGTTTGCCTTGGGATCAATGATCTCGTACCGTTTCAACGGACTGTCAAATTGGATGACAAGGGGAAAGGGAAGCAGAATGGTAGGTCATATTTGCTTAATGGGAGTCAATTGAGTAAATGCTGATAGGAATATAGCGACCCCAGCTGCTCCACCGCCTCCAATTACGGTCGAGCGAACTCGGGGAATCATAAAGAATTGCATTGAAGCATTCTTACGTTCTAGACAAGCTATGCTTGAGCGGAAGACACCTCGGGGTACACCGACTTCTTCAGCTGCTTCAAACGGTCCGAGGAAGGTGGAAAGATCTATGGGACCACCAACTTTAGCCACTCCCGCGCCGTACCCAGCGTTTGAAGACTCCAAGATTGAACACACTCGCCGGCCTAGCGATGTTACAAACGGTCCGAATTACGGTAAACAGCTGTCTACCAGCCTACCGAGAACACCTGAATACTCGGAAAATAGAATCATCAGCCCGGATGCGTCACCCAGCGGTGAGGTATCACCGAAGAAACCGGAATTGGTATATTCACCGCGCCGGTTGGAGCAGCGAGCTCTTACCGAAAGGATGTTTCGGCCATTAGAGGAATATATTATTCGGTCGTTTGCTAGTTGGGATGCGGTCAATAATTCCTTTTTGAAGATGTCGCCTGAGGAGCTGGCTGATATGGCGAGACTGTCCGGGTCGCCGGATCGGACGACGTCAAGTATGGAAAGAGCTATGAGGAGACAGAGGGAGCGGTTTCGATTGCAGAGCCCGTGGATTGATTGGAAACAAGTCGCGGAATTTTATGGTGCGATTTTGACCGCGGGGGATCACGTGGCGGCTCATCTCTTCAGACTTCACAATCCTGAGAACGGTGACGAAGGTGCGACTAAACATGTAAAGTTTAGTCGCGAGGAAGCCGAAGATTTGGAGATGGATATCGACGAAGCTAGGGATCATCTGGAGAGAGTTTTGCTGAAGGCTGTGGAGCATTTACTCAAGCGACCTGGAAAGCCCCTACAGACACCCGAAGACTCGAGAACGTTGTTGATTCTTATGGTGTGCCCTCTCTTGCATCCTTCCAGTGCTGGAGAGCTACTATCCGCTCGCTCGAAGAATGTACGGATGAACAACGACACTCGCACGAGAAATAAGCCACGGTCGAAAGCTACTACTACGAGTAGTGGACCGGGACAGCATTCCGGCGTCATCAAACGAATTCTCGGATTGATATCTAATCTCCCGAACGAGTCTCATCATTTCCTCGTCGCCTGGCTCTCGAGGTTACAAGAGTCGGATTTCCGAAAGTTGGTGGATTTCTCAGGGAGTTTTATCACATATAGGCTGACGAAACAATTCGGGAAGCATATGATCGGGACTACTGATAAAATCCGGGGTGTGGTCTACGGAGAAGACTGGCAAATCAAAGCTGCTTCCAAAGTCCTTTCTTTACTCGCGGCGGCTAATACCTCCGTCGTGCTACGAAAGCGCGATTCGGATGTACCGCTTGAGAATTGGTTCAATGCGAATTCCGAAGTAATCGCGTTCGATACCATCGGCGAAGGACATTTAGCTCGACAGCAAGCGATCGCGCGTGGCCATATCATCCCCACCAGCGATTTCTATAACAGTATGCTCGATTATGCGGACCTGATTGCTGATTTCGATCAATGGGAATCTAAATCGAGCAAGTTCAGTTTCTGCCAATATCCGTTCTTGTTGTCCATGGGATCAAAGATTCAAATCCTGGAATATGATGCGAAACGGCAGATGGAGGTGAAAGCTCGTGAAGCGTTTTTCAATAGTATTGGATTACGCAGGACGTTTAGTCAGTATCTTCTGTTACGTGTTCGGAGGGATTGTCTTGTCGAGGATAGTTTGAAGAGGATTAGTGAGAGTGTTGGTGGGGGTAGTGGGGATATTAAGAAGGGGTTAAAGATTGAATTTGATGGAGAGGATGGGATTGATATCGGGGGTTTGAGGAAGGAGTGGTTTTTGTTGCTTATCAGGGATATTTTCGATCCACGGCATGGTGAGTTGTATTTCTTGTGATTCTACGAGGAAGTGGTTGTGAGTGCTAATAGTGATGCATAGGGATGTTTGTTTACGACGAGGATTCGAGATATTGTTACTTTAACCCGCATACATTCGAGGCTACGGAGCAGTATTTCCTCGTTGGTGTGCTACTCGGTATGGCGATTCACAACTCTACGATTCTCGATGTCGCGTTACCGCCTGTGGTGTTCAAAAAGCTGCTCAGTCCGAACTCGGCGGTCAGTTCACCGAATAAATTCTCTACACCGTCGCCTACTTCTCGATTACCATTCACTTCTACTCTCGAAGATCTTGCGTTCTTCCGACCTATGTTGGCGAATGGGTTACGACAATTGCTAGAATTCGAAGGGGACGTCGAATCGACTTTTTGTAGAGATTTTGTGGTCGAGGTCGAACGATACGGACAGGTTACGCAGGTTCCTTTGATTCCCGGTGGGGAAAACCGACCTGTGACTAATGAGAACAGGAAGGAGTTTGTGGATTTATACACGCAGTATTTACTCGATACATCCGTTTCCCGACAATTCGAACCTTTCAAACGTGGGTTCTGGACTGTATGCGGCGGTAACGCGTTGAGTTTATTCCAACCCGACGAAATCGAATTGCTAGTCCGAGGATCGGACGAACCGTTGGATATCACGGCGTTACGTGCGGTTGCGGCATATGAGAATTGGAGCTCGAGCTCGCCGGATGAGATTAATGTTGTCAAATGGTTCTGGGAGACGTTCGAGAGTGCGAGCGTGGAGATGCAGAGGGGGTTGTTGAGTTTTATCACGGGGAGTGATAGGATTCCGGCGATGGGGATTGCGAATATGGTGTTAAAGGTTGTTTATGGGGGGCCGCCGAGCGTTCATGGGAATCGGAAGGCGGAGAGGTATCCTATTGCGAGGACTTGTTTCAATAGTATTACGCTTTGGGGGTATGAGAGTAAGGAGAGGTTGGAGAGGGTGCTTTGGAGGGCTGTTAGGGAGAGTGAGGGGTTTGGGTTGAAATGATAGTTCTTTTGAATTGGGATTTCTTTTTATGTGCATTGGGTTTGGAATGGGTGGTTGATATTTGAGAGTGTTTTGTTCGTTTCGGTGGTGCTTTTTTGGGTTCATTGCGGTTGATTTTAGATTGTTTAGCATTTTCTGTGGTTTGGTCGTTAGGTTTGTGCATTTGTGGACTTTCGGTTCAGTAGCGATGGTGGGATATCGATAAGTGGGAAGTTGGGGTCGTGTTTTCTTGTCGTTTTTTTCATGGCGCACTCTGTTGTTTATACATTTTGGAGAGTTGGTTTCATTGGATTCATTGAGCCTTTTGGTTATTGTTATCGCATTAAACTTGAATTTGCTTAACTCCCATATTTCCCTTTGTTCCGTATGGATACCCTTTTGTAAGATTTCTTTAAACATGGTTTTTTGTGGTATTTTCTGGAGTAACTAGTTAAACTATCGGAAGTTCATTTGGTGGTGGGATTAGCTATTTATGTAGATATAAAGGAGGAAATGGTTTAAGAAGTCTAAAATTTTGGGTAACCGTTCTCAATAATTGAATTTGTACAATATGTTGTAAAATCTGGTTTGATATAATATGCAGATGAATGAATGTATTCCCCAATTTTAGTACGCCAGTTCAAAAACGGTATCATAATATACAAAGGCTGTCACTAACCATCTCCAACAGTCTTCTCACACTGTACTTTCATCTTTCCAACCGATCGAATATATATAGATACTTATGTATATACTTGAAAAACAATTCAAGGCGCAGCATCGATGCCATGCGGCCCACTACTCTTCGGCACAGCGTCATTCCCTTTCAATTTCGCCAGACTCGCTTCAAATCTTTCGAATTCCTTCTGCGCGATTTCTTCCTCTTGATCGAGAATTTGGGTTACGCCTTTGACTTCTTCGATGTAATGCATCAACATTGATTCGATGCCGTTTTTGAGGGTTACCGTTGAAGAATCGCAGGTTCGGCAGGCGCCGCGGAGTTTCAGGAGGACTTGGCCTTCTTCCGTGAATCCCCTGTATTCGATATCCCCGCCGTCTGTTATGATTTAACATATATTAGCAATTTGTAATATTTAGGTTGTTTTGTTGTGGATGTTTGGGGAAGGTTTGATAATATGGTTTACGATACCTTCTTGAATCGCGGGACGGATTCTGGTGTCTAATAATTCTTTAATCATACTGACAACCTCGGTATCCCCTTCCTTCGCGGCGGTATCTTCGTTCTGCACGATGGTTCCGGTGACCACTGATGCGCCGTTGTTGAGGTATTCGGTGATCAATGCGAAGACTTCCGGTTTCAGCCATTGCCACGCGGAGTCCGGGGTTTTCGTCACGGTTATAAAATCGGGACCGTAGAGGACTGATCGGACGCCGTCGAGTTGGAAGAGGGAGCGCGCGAGGGGGGAGTTTGTGGTTTCGCGGCCGTCGGTGTATTCTATACTCGCGGATTTGGGGGGGAGGACTTCGAGACCGGGGATGAATTTTAGGGCCTGGGTTGAAGGGTTAGCTTTTGTATATATCCGTTTGGGTTTTGGGATGTGACGTACGTCGGGGTTTGGGGTTGGTTCGGTTTGGATGAAGAGGGTTCTTCGCTGGGAGAATAGTGGAGATATAGCTGGAATCGGACGCAAAGATGAAGTACGGGGTATAGATGTGGATGTTATCGGTCTTGACGGTAGTAGACTGGAGAATGTGCGCTTGGAGGTATGTCGTATGATCGAAGCTGTAGCTGTTCTTGATATCTGCGAGCGCAGCAGCGAAGTCGCGGCAGATCTTGTGGAGAAGGCCATGGCGGGGTATGCGCAGAGGAAGCTACTCGAATACTTGACGGTGGAGGTATATTAGCAGGCAGAAAGGTTGATTTGTTACCGCATATTACGGCTGTTTATAGATGAAGAAAAGATAATCTTGAAGTTTCGAGATGGAGAAGATGTCATGGAGGGTTTGCCGCCCAATCGCGAGCTTCATTATTCAGCAATTCGGCGAAAGATGAGGCTCTGCGCAGAAAGCAACAAAAACAACACGTCGGACATTGATATCTCAGCGACTTCTAGAGCGCCCAAGCACCCATCTCTGGTAAATCCCCATAGTAAATCCCTCCGAGGTTTTAGGAAACGTTACAGTCGTTTTTGAAACGATTTCCTCGGTTGCTGATAGGGTTTGATATCCAATCATAGAGTATAGCGGGTTTATCCAACTCATTTATGCCCTGATGTAGGTCGATCCCTAATATCTCTTAACTCGTTTTCTATTATCGCCCTTTCATCTGGTAAGAGAAATATTAAACTTAAATCATATGAATTTGCATAACTCAATTCATAGTTTCGGAATTCATCACCTTGCTCTCTTCATCTTCATTTTCGAAATCACCTTCGTTGCTATCAAAGCCGTGGCATCGGTTGGTTGTTCACTTATTTGACTATTTCCTTTGGGTTTTCCGTATCTTCCGTGGATTGACTATTGACCAAAGTATTCATGAATGGGCTCTATTTCAGGCTGTAAATTAAGTTAGGCAGCCAATAGCAGCTTCGCCTACCGGTCACCCGGAGGCATTAGGGTGGTTCTAGATTATTTTAAATATTCTGATATTTGTTTGATGGTTTAGATAGTAATCTAAAAATAGTTCCGGGATCAGTATCATTTGCTACAGATCATTTAGTTCATTCGCGAACAGGTGTGGGTATATGAGCTTTTCGTGATATCATATTTCTTAGCTAGTGTACTGGCTAATAAGTTGGGTTAACGTCCTTTATCAGACATTATGGCTGGGTTTCCATCACCTAGAGTAAGTTTAACCTAATCTAGGCCATCTTACTCTCATTCTCTTTCTTTGAAAGCTTTAGAGTCGTCTACTCAAGACAAATCAGACCCCGAGTTTTATATTCATAGCTGTGAGGATTTTTCGATCAGATTGTGATCATAATAGTCGTACCACCATATGTAGATTTCAAGAAGCACCAGTACTTGTTGCTGAGTGGATTTTAGTTATTGTAGAAGCCTCAAAGGCCCCTTAAGTATATTGAGAAGTATCTCCAGATATCTCAAAGCTTCTTTCTATCGTAAAATTATATTAAATATTATCTGCCATAGCGCGGTGGCAGATATCCGGATATTATCCTAGGATGTATATAAGTAGTTTAGATATCTAAGGGCTTTGTTAGAGCACAGGATAGCTTCCAGGCCTGGTACCTATAGGCAGATGATCTATATTTACGTGGATATTCGCACACCTGATTATCTTCGCCGCCTCATAGATTCGACGACAACCGCGAAAGCGGTATTTTAGAATCAGGCTTGCTCCATGTCATCATGGCTTGTTTCGTAAAATAAATGTCATCCAAACAATTGTAGTATATCTGGATGGATCAATTCAATTTGATATTCTCTCCAGTCCGAAATTATGATATTTTGTAGCGGAAGGACGAAGTCTACCTGGTATTTTAGTCAGATGTTATGATCGTGTTTTACTATCTAATCGGTAGATAGTTATGGTTTGTACGTACCACCTTGGCTACGTATCCGAAATCCTTTGCAAATATCATATTTGCGAACATCTAGATGTTCGCATAAGACTTCGGATACGTATAACCTATATAGTAATTTATTGTTTTTCAGTGAATAATTGATAGTATAGAAAGATAGTCCAGCAGGAGTTTATGAATATGATCGAAAAGTTTGATGAATAAGAATAGGATCAAGTTGCAACCTAGTTGAGGAATGGCACCAAATTTATATCCTTGTCCTTGTCATAGGAATTTGCTACGCCATGGTTTCAGGCATAGGAATAGCAATTCGGGACTGGCTTTTCTATCGTTAGTCGGGATACCATCAAATGGTACACAGCTCAGACCCGTTTATCAAGTAGCTTGAGAACTTGGAAGTGTCGCTATTGGGAATTCTTCATCAGATATCAATATTCATTTCTGGAGACGCCTCATTGACTAATGTGTGAAATTTCAGAAGCTAAAGACGTGCTGCAATACTAAAGCCACTTCCTTATCCAGAGTGACATGATTTCTTGAACCTCTGAACGCGAACGACCGTCTGTTTCGACGTTGGAGTGTCAACGCCAATGTGTTGTGTGACAAGTGCCATCCGAATCGACGCGCTGTCTCTGAACTCACTCTTACCTCCTATCAAGACCACAGTCTCGAGCGTGGAATCGCTGCGGCCAAATCAATCAACTATATAATGAATGAGAACGGTCGCCTAGATAAACGATGAGATATATGAGATGAGACCGACTCGCCTCTGTCGAACGCGAAACCTCACACCACCCCGATGAGTTCTTCACGAGATCCAACTCGAGAACCGCTTCTCCCGTTACATAACAGTTCGCGGATTGCCCCCCACAATGCCTCGCAAGCTGCTTCATCCTCTGTGGCGGCGGGTAGGGCGCCAGTAGCAACAGAGGCAACTTCTTCGTCACCGCCCCAAACCCCCGTTTCAATCACGATCCGATTTGCGTCTTCCTCGCTGCCGGATCTGAATCTCGCGATTCAAACACCGTATTCTACGAACATATCGACGTTGAAGCGGCTGATACGCACGTCGCGTCCTGCTGAGACCGCTCGCCGTAGACTACGTTTGATACACGGCGGAAAAGTTCTTAGTGACAGGGCAAATATTGGGCAGGCATTAGGGGTTGCTAAACTACCCGCTCCCGCTCCTACTCCTACCCCGAAGAAAGAGAAGAGGGCGCCTCCACCACCAAAGCACGGTTCCAGGAAGGGCAAAGAGGTTGTTAGACCGGAGTCTGAAGAAGATGAAGACGAAGATGTAAGCGGAGCGAAGGGGGTCGCCGCCGGAGTATACGTTCACTGTAGTATTGGTGACGAGCTCACGGATGAGGAACTGGCAGAGGAAGTTGAGACTGAGGTATGCATCTCTCTAGCAACGTCATCGAAACCCACTAACACGTATTCTCATACGTCTAGTCACAAGCGATTCATCATCCTTCCACACTCCCCGCTCCTCAAGGGTTTGACCGTCTACTAAACGCTGGATTTACTGAGTCTGACATCGCGGCATTACGGAGTCAATTCCATGGTACGCTGTTAAATAATACGTCTACCTTGGAGGGTGGCCCCGATGCTGCGAACTCCGGTCTTGGATTTTCACTCTTGGACGAGGAATCTCGTCGTCGCGCTCTGGTCTTAGAAGAACGATGGATTGATGAATCTGCTACGAATCAAGCTGATGCGGGCGATACCACAACAAATACTGATAGCGGCGGTTTGGAAGATACGCTTATCGGGGTTATGTGGGGGTTCTTTTGGCCGTTGTGTATCGTCTGGATGCTGAGGGAAGAGGGAACGCTGGGAAACTCGAAGAGACAGCTTGCTGTTATCGCAGGATTGTTGATGAATTGCGTATTCGGGTTATTACGGCTCGGGAGCGCCAGTTGATATGAGACGGCACATTTTTGATAAGCCTTCAAACGCGGGGTTTGAAATCTCCTTTGGGATGAAAATTTTTTTCAAGACGCATATTTTGTGCATTTAAATAAAATTTTTGATGCTGATGGATCCTTCCCGTGATTGATGTGGAAGAGTTTTTCAAGATTTGATAACAAGTTTGCCGTCCCTAAAGAGATAGAGGACGTACTGGCCGCAAGTTTTCTGCCCCTGATTGGCTCATGCGGGGCAGTAACGCGAGGCTGCGCACGACTCAGCTGGTAAAAAGTCCCCAAAACCTCCGCACAATTTGCAAGGGTGTATGGGAGATGAGGGGGACTTTTGACGTGATGACCTCGTACTTAAGTTCATGAGATGCCCAAGTGACCTATGGTGAGTTTTCTTCACAGATTTCTCAGGCCAACTGAAATTCGCGGAGAAATTACCCAATCCTCAAATCAGAAGAAAATATTTTATCTAACTTGCACATTTGATGCCCCGCGCGCGGAGTAAACATTCGCGCCTCATGTTTGAAATATCGTTACCCAAAATCCAACGTCTCGCCAACACATTCAAGTCGCGGAGCTCGACTCTGGCCACCCCTTCAGCGCAGAAAACGACAAATTGCAGACAGCGTGCCTCGAAATCTATTTCGTCGGCAGAGTGGGACACCCAGAGAGACAATTTTACCAGACTTTATGTCGAACATGACATGCCCCTTCATAAATGCATGGAAACCATGGAAAAAGAATATGGGTTCATTGCAAAGTAAGAGAGGTTATCTCCCTTGAGTAGAGGAATTGGTGTGCAGTTTCGCAATAAACCCCCCTTTTGAGGTGCCAGAAACTTACAAGGATAATTTCGCAGTCGGAGACAGTACCTTCGGAAAATCCGAGATTGGAAGATCGATAAAAACGTCAAAAACGCCGAAATGCGAATCGCGTTGAGAAAAGTCCTCGAGCGCTGGGTCAGAGAAGGAAAAGACACCACAGTGGAAGTCCGAGGTGTGATTATCACAAAGGATCAATTAAAACGATTCCTGAGACGGGAAGCCTCGAAGAATGCGAACCCTGAAGCGGAGAAGACGGATATTCGCAATGAATATGAGGAGTGGCTGGCCCTCCAATCGACGCAACTAGGAGAGGGGTTTGCGACATTTCAGTCGTATTCTGTTGCTCAGCATGCGCACATGGCGGCTGGAACGAATCCTCAGGCTAACGGGCGCAGAATGGGATCAATCGGGCTGCGCCCGTCTTGGAAACTAGGTTCGTTTGCTTTACTTGATAATTAAATTCTGACTCCAACGCTAGTGGGTGTCGAGCTAACTCGAATTCTAGCTACTCCTCATACCGGATACAACTACTATACCCCGGCACCGTGTGCCAAAGGCCTTTATACTCCCGGACTGCTCGATTTCAACCTCGCGAAAGCATATAACCCTTTGACGGCACTTAAAACAAGTGTGAGTATTCATGATTAGTCTTGGCAGCCGGTTCCACCCAGTCGATAGATATGATACTGAACTCGAGCCCATTGTCGATTAGCGACCGGTGAGGAGTAGCGAGAAATCAATTGCAACTCTCACACGCGATATCGCCTTGGCAGAGTTAAATAGACCTTTTAATGCCAAGGATCAGGTCAGATTTACATCAGTCCTCACCGGAGAAACGGTATCCATCCGATTCGGCAGTCTACAAACCGGACGTAAAGATTTTGCGCGGTTATGTAGCGAGAGTGTCAGCCATTCCATTCGGACGTGCAACGACCTGTCGAGATATCTTTTCCGAAGATATTATCAGCATATACTTCGGAAAAAGGCATGTGTGTCACCTGAAGAGCAGGAGAGATGCTTCAACGTCCTGGAGATTGTTGCTAAACTTTGTTCCGATGCTTTGGGTGACCACAATACGATGGACAATAGACATGCTATGGTCTTACCTTACGACCCTGATGAAGAGAGTTTTAATCGTTCCCTGAAGGGATTGGATTTTCGATCTTCAAACAAATGTCCCGAGTGCCATGGTGATATCTGGATTTCAGGTGGTGTAAAGGTTAGTTTGCGCAAATATGCATCTTCGTTTTGAAATATATATCTATTCAAAGGCTCTTACTAATGTATTTATAGGAGAGAACTTGTAAATTACCACCTGGAATGCCGTCTGGGATTTCGCAGGCCTCGAGGAATGCTATGGAAGACCTATATAAACGGCTGGTCATTGTTACAAGCACTCCGACATCCGCATCTGAAGCCGAAACCTCCCTATGGCTCGGAACGATGTATCCCCATAGAATGCTCGTCACGGACCTTAAATGTGCGGCGGGACGGAGGTGGAAAAACTCCGAGGACCTGCTAGATTGTGACACGACAATCTATGGCCATATGACGGTCGGGTGGGCCCCTTCAATATACAAGCAAAATCCGCCTCTCGGACTGAGCCCAGAAGCCAATATTACCAATCTTGAATGCCATGCCGAACAACACAATGCATTTGATGGCTTGGTTCCTTCGACACCATTGAATCTAGAGCATATACCCGGCATCGATCTCGACGAATTCATGGCCTGGTTAGAAGGAAACCAGCTTCAAGACCCCGAGATCATGGAAGAAGATAGCGAAAGTAGCCTTGACGCCTTTACTCCATCGTCTACAGCATCAATAGACGTATCCAGTCATCCGCAGTGGTTTCTACCTGGAATGGAAATCATGGACCAGGATGAATTTTCGCTTACGCCAGAAGACGACTACTCTTTCGAGATTGAGCATATGCACACTGCTGATTATTTGGCTTCTCATCCTGTTTGGTGAAGGGCATGATATCGGTAATGTTTCCTTGGTTTACCACTATAATGGGATAGTCTCTGTGAGCCTTTTCTATTTTCTCTACCTCTTTTTCTATTGTTTTTAGTTTTTCTTTCTTTTTCTTTTTGCCCGAGCGTGCGATGCGATATATGGTGTTTTAAAGGTTATACTGCAATATGCGGTGAAGGCGACTGGATCAGAATACCTGGAGCTAGATGATAGGTAGGACAACGATTATCGTCTTAACTCTTGTCCGGCGTTTACGTGGACGTAGACCGGTTCTATTGGTGTCTAAGGGCTTATGCGTGTGGGGCTGGAGTACCTGGAGTGGATATCTCGTTCTGTGATATTGAACACTGGTGTTTACACTAAGGCGGATTCTATCTCATCTTGTTTTGAAGAACAGCTGGTCATTCTCCCTTGCCCTGTTCTTTCTTTTTTCATGTTCTTACGAGCTTTTTAGCCGAAGATTGTACGTTTACCATCAGGGAGGCCATAGAAGCCCCATGGAAGTTATGTATTTATTATGAATTTAAGATGAGAGAGTTAGAGTATTATAAACATGCTAGCCTCGTTCTCTTGTACATTCTGGGTATTAATACCCTTTAACTAAATCGTGTTAAACTTTGCAAAGTGCTCCCCCGACTGAATTAGGTATATGAACGAGATTCCTACCTTAGGTCGGGGAAAGACGTCTTGATTTGAATGTCATCGCCTCACTTTAAACCCTATAGCTATGAAAGTATTGACTTTATTTTAAATCTTTTAAATTAAGCATCACACACTAGAGCAAAGATTTGTATGGTGATCAAAGACTATATACGAAAATGAGCCATGCTACGGTCTGGAATCAGAATAATTATTTTCAAATGCGCCTGAATTGTTACAGGTTGTATACAACAGATGTGAGTCTCGCAGGACGGGACTCTTCTCACAGTGCACTTGGGGCCCACGGTTCATCTTTCGCACTCGGAAAACAAATCCGGGTCTCATCCACATGTCTATGAAACAGGATAATCACCAGCGCTGCCCATATGAGGGGTAGCAAAACAAAAGGATGAAAATGTTTGATCGTGATGGATCTCACCAAAGAGATGCGAAATTGGCAACTTTATTTACAAGCATTGTGCGTAGTACGGATTAAGGGTTGAGCATGTCGACGGAGGTGCGCACATAATAGGGCCCTAAATTTGTTAGAAGAAAACGTTGATCGGAAGACTTCAGTAGATCATACCGTATGGCCAATACCACCGCATTTCCCGTATTTAGTCTGTAGTGGTGCCGGAGTAGTGACAGGGGTGGTAGTTGTCTTTGTAGAGCTAGGAAGAGGAGACTGGCTCATAGGAAGGCATTGGTGAGCGTATCCGACGTTGGTGTTGCACCAACTGCCTGATTCGCAGAGGGTTTTGGTCCAGGTCGGGCCTGCGATATCACCTCCACACTTCAGAGATAAATCAAGTCAACACCCGAGCTTTCAGAATAGTTATATATATGTTATTTCTATCGGGAAGCGAAACTTACTACTCCCCAGAGTGTTTGGACGTTAGGCGGTAGCGAGTTAGTGGTCGTAATTGTGGTAGTGGTTCTGCTTGCGGGGGTCGTTGTTGCGGCTGAGGCTAGGTGAAAGAATGCCCAGAGGCCTTGAGCAAGGAGGATGGCGCGTTGGGATAACATTTTGAGTGATGGTGTATATTTGATTACTAAAATCTACCAAAGACGGAATTTTACTTTTAACACTTTGCTTATAATCCGAGTAATATGTCTTCTCTTAGTGGGAGTATTGGGTGAACATCATCTTTATATCTAAATTTCGACCAAATCAGGGTATTGATATAATTGGTCGGAAATACGGTTGAGATTTCCAAGGCTGTAAAATAATTCAAGGTGTTCGGAATAAAATACTTTTGTTCCATTAAGGTGAAGAAGGCTCTCATAAAGACTTTAGTCTACTGGTCGAGTCTTGTGATCAACAATAATCAGAGACTTTCTCCTCCCCCCAGAAATGAGGGTAGTTATGATACCACTCGGGAATTTCCGTCACATAAGCAAGAAATATTCTTTACAGGACATAGTTTCATGAAACGATCTCGTGCGTCGCATACCTGCATAACTGTCTGATGTTTTTCCCTGCATCGACCATTTAGCCGCGATCGGTTACACAGAATTTGTGGTCCCAAGGCTTGACATCAGAGCTTATACTGGGCCAAAAGCGAAGGCATGGCAAGGGTCTCATCATAAAATATTAGAGATATTAATATCGGCGGTCTTGGTATTTCTAGCCAAAGTGCTCAACGACCTGTTGACAGGTTTGTGTTATGCCTGTCATAATTTCTTGGCTAGAGTCTGCAGATGCGCATATGAACAGCTGGTCGATGATATTTGGAATCAACGAGAGGGGTATGAATGCCATGGGGTATATGTGTGAAATAATTTCATAAAGATAAATTCAATTCCGCGAAGAAGGAAAAAAAAAATAATTCCTTGATAGTCCTAGTGTCCCATGGTTTACCAACCTACCGGTGTGAAATAAATATCAAGTTTGGAACAACGGTTTCGAATCCATGGCGCGGCAGAATGCTAAGCGTGTGACAGACTTTCACCCCTGATACCCCGCAGAAGCATGAGAATATCTCAGAGTAATAATACAAAGCTTATTCACTGAATATCATAATATCTATAGGATTGGATCTGGATCCAACCTAAGAACATAAAGATGCCAACCATTGCAATACATTGCAAGGACCCTCCTAATCTTTCGGAGCTATGCAGATGATGAAGTCGGCAAGATAGATCTCTATCAGTATATCAGGTGTATTATTAGTAAATCTCTCTAGTGAATCGCTCTGCGTGAGAGTAAGCCACCGCGTCGACTATGGGTTCGTGTGTAACTTCGAGCGCCGCATTCGACAGGGGTGTCTTTTGTGTTGTGTGCGTGGGATTACAACGACGGGCGTCTGATTGGCTGAAAGGGATTTGGCGCATCGTCATTCTCGGCCTGTCGGATTTGTCAGAGCCTTTTTCTCCCGATGCCTCCTCGGCTTCATCCTTTCTCTGGCCACATTTCACTCCTTCCGAATATATTCCATTCCTAGATCACCGCGTCTCGAGCTTCGGTCGGATATTAGACTATACGATAAATCACTAGGGCATCTATCAGCACTTCCGAAATCGTCGGCGACAACCCGAGGTCTTCTCCCAATGTCGCTCCCTCGCAGTCTATCGCCTTTCATATCGACCGCAAGACGATCCCTTACCTCCTCGATCAAATCACGCTATAGACCGAGTTCGCATCCTTTGGTACCGTCAATATGTGCATCATGTCTCCGGAGGTCCCTTCAGACGGCGACACCCTACCGTCCCGAAACATTAGATATGCCAGCCATTGACCCGGCACCACCTCGGAATAAAGATGCTCCCAAGAGCGAGCTCACAACTAGACGGACCGACGGGAACCCTCCGCCGTTTACTACCTCGCCGTTGGAGGTTGGAAAGACTGTGTCACCCCCACCCGCGGCTCCCACTCCGACTATCAAAACCCCCTCTGGAATAACAACAGATTCCGAGCCTACTAAATCCGCTGCGTCTACAACCTCTCCCGCGCCTCGCAAGTTACGGCCTCGAAAGGCAGCGATGACTTTAACACCGCTGGCGGTTGATCATCTTCGCTCGTTAACTCAGCAAACACCTCCGAAACTTATTCGAGTCGGTGTTAAAAACAAGGGTTGCAGCGGCCTTGCCTATCATTTAGAGTATATCGAGGCACCTGGGAGGTTTGATGAGGTAGTGGAGCAAGACGGTGTCAAAGTTTTCATAGATAGCAAGGCGCTTTTTAGCATCATCGGTAGCGAGATGGATTGGGTTGAAGATAGACTAAGTGCGCGTTTCGTTTTCAAAAACCCGAATATTAGTAAGTATTCATTCTTCGATATCAGAGTGAAGACATGATACTAACAACTCTTCTAGAGGAGGAATGTGGATGCGGGGAGTCCTTTATGGTGCACAGCCAAGGCGGAAAGAGCTGAGACTCTATATATCGTTTCTCCCTTTTTCATACGGTTTAGAGGCTCGAAGCCTACTGAGGCTCTTTTATTATACCCGCGTTAATAGATAAATGTACAACATTAGCTTTTCGCCATTATGAAGCCGTTCATTTACGATTAATTTGTATCGTATTCTCCAATTGGGGTTCTTCTCGCTGATAATAGATACTCGATGCGCATACCATGAAAATCTACGATTCGTTGCTGACAGGGATCAAGCCATGATTTGAATGCAAGGGACCTTCTCAGCTAAGATTGAATGACTTGCGTTTTCGTCCCCTTGTCTCAAAACTTCGCCAATAATCTTTCGATAAGATCCCGTGTGTGAGGATAACTTCATTGTGTTTTGGCGAGCCGTCTCTGAACATCGTGCAAATACGAGTGCGCCTGCAGCCAAGGCGCTGTTTGAAAACCAATGTATTTATCAGTTTTTCTGAAATACCCTACATATTTGGAGGGCAGGTGGAGGGGCTGTAAGCATGCTAGCGATTTGGGGGGGTAAAAATACACTATTGTTCTAAAATTGGGAGGCTCAGCGCTTAAAAAACACGAGCGGTTCACCCCTTGTATTTTCTTCCGCATCACCAAGACCGCTTTGACTTTGACTTTAAATGCTGCCGTGGAAAATATTCCAACGATGAATACATTAATCTACCCCAAACATGAAGATATGTGGCAAAAGCTTTTTACCGGCCGTATTTTTGAATTGAATCTTGTTCCGTGAGCTAGGGTTCAAAGTTTGCAGGGCCATTGTACATACAAATACTTGCAACAACTTCGTGCGCGGACTCGATATACCCTCAACTCTGTCGATATCGATATATCGTAAGTACTTATCTCTAACTTCAATATGCGTTTTAATATGAGACATGGATAAGAAGTCTAAGTTTCCTATAGTTTTTCTGTATGTTGGATTCACTGTGTATTCACTTTGTCTTACGGTCTTCCATATTGCACCTTCGGTCGCAGACATAAGTTTCATATTACTTTTGCCCGCGCCGCTCATAAAAACGAACTCAACATGCGACCCGGGGCAAACCCTTCTCATAGGGTCATTTTTGCGATATTCTTCATCTTGATATCAATAATATCCTATACCAATGCTCAAAGCAGTTCGACACCGACGAGAACGAGCGAACCTCCATCGACAGATACCCCGATAGTAACACCAAGCCCTATCCAAGATGGCCAGGTCGCAAATTGTATCGGTTGGAGATATATCATGTCCTCCGACACCTGCGAAAATCTCGTAACTAGATTCGAAAATCTCGGTCTCACGCTTGAAAAATTACTTCTGTGGAATCCAGCTTTGGAAAACGATTGCAGCGGATTAACGCTTAGATATTTTGTCTGCGTGAGGTTACCAGACGGTGCGACCGCTGTTTTCGCATCCACAACGGCACCGTCGAATTCTACGCCAACAGGTGCTGCCGCATCATCCTTGACGTCGCCGCCAAGGTCTAGAAGTAGCAGTGTTCCGTCTAGTGCGACCACTCCACCACCAACGACAACAACGGGAAGTCCTTCGAATACAGTTTCAAATACCTCAACAAATACACCGCCCTCATCTTCATCCAATACTCCTGGAACCGGAGTCATTGTCGGCTCCGTCATGGGCGGCGTGGCTCTACTAGCAATAGCAGGACTAATAGCATTATGGATAGTAATTCGGGAACGAAGAAAAAGAGAATCGCCCTCGCAATTCCCACCATATCTAAAGAGCTCCCCTCAGGTGGGATCGAGTCCACGCGCGAGGTCTATACTCAAGAATGGTTCGCTTTGGGGTGGATCGATCTGGGGGAACGGGAACGGGAGAGGGCATGAACAATTTTGGTCTGCGCAGGGTGATCCCCCGCCGAAAGTTTATGAGAGGGTAGAGTTACCCGCTGAAAGGGTTTGAGAACAGACTAAATATTAGTAGAAAATTTTGCATTCTTGTGGATATATATTTGCTTGGAGTCTAGGATACTTCTCTTTTGTAGTTTAGCAATGTGCCCGTGTATACATATTTAGAGGCAAAAAACATACCTCAGGGCTTATAGTTAGTAGTAGGTTTAAAAAACAGCCAAAGAGTCACAGTTATTCTATGGTGATAAACTTATCATTATGATGATTGAGAGAGGCTGCATGTGCTATCTTATCCATCAGACTTTTTGACTAAAGACATCGGGATCTCTGAGATACCATCAAGGATTCTTAATGATCCTTGTTGCATGCAACGGCATCTCAAATGGTCCAATGCATATGATATTACCTATAGATGTATTTAGTGGTTCTATAAGGCTGTACAGTCTAAACGAGTTGATATCGTAACCGTTTGTTGGTCATAGTATCGGCGCGTTATGTTTTTGGGACCGGGTCCCTATTCGTTAAGAGTTCATTGTGGTATCTCATTGTCATCAATGCTGATATTGGAATCTCTAGTCTTATCTATATAAATTACCCGGCGCGTCTTCAATAACAACAGACTATTCTAGTTTTTAGTCTACAAGCACGGATGCATATGACCAATATATTGGTTATATATTCTCCGGTAAATGAGCCTTTCCAACCGTAGGGTCTTCGGTTCAAGCCCATGACAGCGAATTAACAGGGACTAGAACCGATCTTAATCAGAAGAACGCTGCACCATAATTATGTTACTCCGGGTTATGCATGACTCGGAGCATCAGTGTGTCGTGTCAGCGCGTTGGGGTTTCAACTAATTCTGGCGAATTGAACTTTTAAGTACAAGGAACTTGCTCATACATGAGTTACTAATATAGCGGGTTCCCACTTCTGCACCTATTCTTCAAGCAAGGTACAAGACTGTGGTCTTCGTCACCCAAAAAGTGAGGGACATCCCACTCTCTGTGGAGAACGGTAAATGTTGCTTACCTATAAATCTCAGATAGTATAGCAAATCTCAACCTTAAGGCCCCACTGACTTGCTGTCTGGAATCGCGGAGAGCGAATGAGATGGATGACATTCACATTGTGTTTTTTCAGCCGTATTATTAATCATCAAATGCACATATCAACGCTTTATCCGATTTGATGCAAAAACAAGAGTGAGAGCTCAGCCCTACTGGCCTATCACTCGTTGAGGCTCAATATAGTCCGCACTCGGGTAAAATGGCATGTCTACACAAATCTAGAGGAATTATTACTCCAATCAAAAAAAGACCTGAAGATGTGATTCTACACGTGGACAAGTAGGCCCGCTGGGATGTGCGCGCATGCAAACCGAGATATATATCTCGGTTTGCATAATTGGCAATATATGCTACTCGCGATCAGTTAACAATATGTAGGGGGTCTGGTTAGCGGTTTCGAGATACCATGTTGATAAGGCTGAGAGTGTGTGACAGGCTTTTTAATTGGGATGAAATAGCCCCCGAATGCGATCGAGCTATGCTGTTATCCTTGCTTAGAAGCAAGCAGCCTTGAACTATCTAACGGCGAGCTGTTGCAACGCCGTTAGTACCAGGAGCCAATGGCCCCTCTGTGACTTACAATGTATATAATAAATAGCAAGGATATCGATGAACAGAAAGCTATTGAAGGGATTGGCATCCACATTGCAATGGGCGAGCTATGCTTTGAGAGACACCCGAAAATTGATATTTTCTCCTTTGCTCCCCTTAATTCATTCGCAATCTGATGCATCCCTTTCCTCAGCCTAAGGTTCCCGGAAACTAATATTTAGAAGCCACAAGTTGACCGTCGGACTATAGTCGCAGTTTTAATTCCTTTGTCCTTCCGCCAACGGATCCGGTGTCGAAACCCCTCGTGTTCAGTCAGTCTGTACGGTGTCACCACAATGTCGACAACGCAAGCTCCGAGTCTCACTTCGACGTCTAGCCCGCCGTCCGCCACCACATCTTCGTCAACCCCAGGTTTGATTTCAGCCAAATATGGAATAGTGCTCGCAGGCGCAATCGGTGGGCTTTTTATCGCAATATCCGCTGTTCTCGTGTTCATAGGATTGCGAATATTGCTTCGAGATCGGAGAAAACGGGACATGCAAGTTGAGATGGAAAGACGCCGGCGTTCATCGGTATCCACGATTTCGACGGACCGGACCGCGGTCGACCAGCCGGCTTCCTCTTCTAAGGCCTTTCAAGTCTAGAACCGTATTTTTCACAGCTCACTTGAAGAATTTGGTGCTTCCCTGGAACTTCCGACACCAGCGACCGGAATCGCTCATTCCAACCCTAATAATTCTTTCACAAAATAATTAAAAAAAAAAAAGATTCACGGCGTCATGAGAAATTTTCTAACGCCCATTAGTTGCGTTGAATTTCGGCTCCAGACATTGAAATGAAAATTCCGGCCGTTTTCCAAGGGGGCGCCTAGCCTGGAATGCAAAACACCCCCGTGGTAGTCCATAACCGCTATATCATCGTGGGCATTCATGCACTTAAGCGGAGGGGCTTCATATCTACACGAAAGGCAGTCGGTATTCGCGAAATTGCCCCAGATTCTGTTCGATCGCTTTTCATTGTCTTTCATTTATTTCCGAAGATTTTGTGGAATTGAGAGATTATATAAGATCCCAAAATTTCCTCTCTGGCGAAAGTTCATATATCTCGCTCACTTGGTTTGAAACCACTCATTCTCGATCACCAACATTACAGATCATAGCAACCGGTCGCAAATA
This sequence comes from Dactylellina leptospora, assembly GCA_036971365.1. Taxonomy (NCBI): domain Eukaryota; kingdom Fungi; phylum Ascomycota; class Orbiliomycetes; order Orbiliales; family Orbiliaceae; genus Dactylellina; species Dactylellina leptospora. The sequence goes on from JAJTUC010000004.1 coordinate 1,485,656, forward strand.
GACATACTCTCCTTTGACTGAATTAGATTTTCTTTGCACAATCTTCACAATGCATTTTCAGGTTTCCCATTTCGTCGCTTTGCTTCTTTCAGCCGGCTCCGCTTTGGCCGCTACCCTGAACCACAATGCTATCACCGCTCCTCTCGAGGGCACCATCGTCGAAGCTGGACAACGGCTCAAAATCACATGGATTAACATCGAAGGTTCCACAATAACCTTAAATCTCGTTGACGGTCCCTCGAACCAAGTCAAGCCTGTTCAGCAGATTGTCACCAATGTCGCAAACACTGGTGAATACTTGTGGGACGCACCGAAAGACCTCCCACCTTCAGGTACATATGCGATCAGGATATCTTACGACAACAACCCTGCAGACTGGAACTATTCGGGCAGGTTTACGTTCGCGAATGAGGCTGTAGCTTCATCGGCTGCTGTTAGCTCCGCATCCTCGCCCTCAGCCACTACCCAGAGCACAACACAAACTAGCGCGGAATCTACAGAGACCGCTTCGACAACTGAAGAATCGTCGAGCGATGCATCCGCAACTGATTCTGCGACTGATTCCACGACTATGACTGGGTCTGTGACTAGCGGGTCTGCTACTCAATCGACAACTGGATCTAACACGGGATCCACCAGGACTAGCGCCGGGTCAGCGACTACTTCTCCATCCACAAGGGTAACCAGATCCACCATGCCTACTCAGTCCGCTCCAATTGACCGCGAGAGCAACGCCGCTGTTAACCTCAGGGGTAGCGGCAGCTTGGCCGCGCTCGTGGTTGCCATTGCCGGTGTTATCGCTGGAGGCGCCCTCGTTGTTGTATAAGCCTGTTTTTCTTTGTTTTCCCCTGTAGCATTCATCCATTGCCATTATAGATGTAATTAAAATATACTATTGGGTATACCAGTAGATTATACAGGGATAAAACGGTTAGATACCCGTCCTCCATCACTTGTGTATAGAAATTCCATCCATGTCCCGTTTCCCAATTCATGCTCTCAATTAGAATAACGGTGCTCTGGGTCAAATATTACATTTCGTACCGCACATAGGAAAACCAGATGAACCCGTCAATTAAACTAGGCCCAGTTAGCCTCGAATCCGGCTGTTAATTAGTCCGAGTGCTCAGACTGGAATGCGTTGGGTGTGTGGTATTCTGCGTCCAGACTAAATTTCCGCATTTGGGCGGGCTGCAGCGCCGCTGCAAGGGCACAAATCCAGAGTTTTTTCTTTTCCTCAGTTGCATCCCAACCCCGTCCCACCATCTCCATCAGCACCACAGTCGCTCTCTCTACTACTTCTTCGCTTCTTTACTCCATCCAACGTCTCTTTCTTAGTCGCCTTTGTTCTCGCTACGAGCTCATACCAATCAATCATCATGTCCGTCCTCCGTAACATCGCCCGTCGCGGTCTACCCCGCCACCCCACCACCGCCCGCCTCTTCTCAACCACCTCCACCCGCCCCGATATCTCTCGCGTCTCAATCATCGGTCGCATCGGTACTGAGCCTGAGATCTCGCAAACCTCCAGCGGTAGCTCGATGATCAAGTACGCGGTCGCCAGCACGCTCGGCTACGGCGAAAACCAGAACACCCAGTGGCACAAGATTATCGCATTCGGTTACCCGAATCCCGAGAGGATTACGAAGGGTGCTAAAGTTTTCATCGAGGGTGATTTGAACCTAGTGACATACGACGGTGAGGATGGGAAGAAACACACTTCCGTGTCCATCAAACAACGTATGTCCGCACCGATATCTCAGCATGCTCTACACGGATTTTTTCTAATCATTCTTCTTCTAGGCTCTATAAACATTATAAGCAGACCGAAAGATACTACTGGTGAAGGTGCCTCGGAGTAAATTTCCCAACGGGATCGAAGTAGCGTATTTCTCTATGAGGAGGCGAGGCATTAAGGCAGGAGGCAGGTCGCGCATACGATGACAGTGAATATATGAAGATATCTATGTAAATGTCGAAGTGCCTTGCTTCTCTTCTTGAAACTGTCTATACGGAGAATGATAATGTGTACAACTGGTCGCGCAAGCTTTATGATTCTCTTTGCTCCGACATTCTTTTCTTTTCTTTCCTTTTTTCGTTCGGGTCGTAAGATTGTCCTCTGCGAGGACATCATTTGTCAATTATGCGAAATAAATTAATGTACATACAAGAAACTTGAAAATGGCGTAATGAAACGGGTCTCGACATCTCTGCTCTAAGAATCCGAATTCCTATATACGGAAGCAACCATCCTTCGACCAAGTTGCAAACCTGCCCCCAAATAAATCAAAACTCTAAAACGATGTTGTTTGGGATTTTACCTTCCACAAAATACCTAGTCCACATCAGTAATGCCGGAGTTCCTGATTGACCGCTTTGAGATTTCTTGTTGCGGCTCTATATATGCCTGTCATGCCACCTCATTTTGGAAGAATTTTCTTGTACCCTTGAGAACCTTCAGATGATTTCCCCGACGGTTGAATCCCAGATATGCCCCCCTGAAATTCTTTCTCGAATGAATTCGTATCGTGCAGAGCAGGGAGGGTGCATCCCGTGATAGGGATGGAAGGATATGTATTTGCATCATCCGAAGGCGTGGCTTTGCAGACAGTCCTGAGCGGCAACGCTTCTGTTACACACGTGTGAAGGATCAGCCCCACGAGTATCACAACGAAAGACGGGATCCATTGAATAGCGAACTTTGCGTAATTCATGGTATTTTTAACTGAACCGTGATATATAGCAATTATAGGTTTATGATTATCTGGAGATATAGGAGTCGTGTAGAGATGGGTTATCGGTTGAAGATATAGTAATCGAAAGAGTTGAAGGAATCATTGCTGGTGGTCTAGAGACATGAATGGGGATGTTTACGTGCTTTCTTATTTACGAACTCAGAAGCTCTTACTGTGCCTTCAGTCGGACACGAGATATCTATAGCCCATGTATTTACTAGTTGTGCTGGGATAGGAAATACAAGTATGAGAGAGCTATCAACAGGTTTAATTTTTAGGTGATATAACCAAAGGTGCCTGCGCCGCACAAACTTATTCATTGAGATAAGCACTCGAGTAACGCCATATTGGCTTGAATGCCCAACTACGAATGCAGCGTTTCACTCAAGTTGGTCAATGCAAATTTTTGCCACGCTTGTGCCGTGAAACGACCTGTTGGACAGCCATTACTTAAACGTCAGAAATCTTTACACGTGACCCGGGACTTCATTCCATCGGGAAAGCTCTAAATCCACCTGCCGAGACTCTTACTATTTTAAAAAGCCTTTTCATTCCTTTCGCGTTCCACTATGCACCACCCCAGCGACGTCAGTATGACAACGCAAAATAACGTTAGCGGCCGCCAAATACCACAGTGCGTGACCACGAACCCTGGTAGACCCTTGCCTATCATACGACCGAACCGTCCAGGTCCAAGCCTATCGATCTTCGTAGACTTAACTCGAAGCGTGTTATTCCCATGTTGTTCGCTCATGGCACCGTTGCGTTCTATATATAGGTCACACAAAATTTACACCAATCTCCGTTTAATCTTTGTACTTTTGCGGTTTTCCTATTAGGTTTAAGAGGGAGCCCGAGATCCGATATCCGATGGGAAAGTTGACGAGGTTGCAATAATGACGGGATCTACGGGGTTTGTAAGACTGGAGGAACTATTTGCTTGTTTTCATTTGGTGATACTAGCCAGTAGAATATTCCGGCAAGCGATTTTTTTCGTAAGAAGAATTAATGATACTGGAGAAAACCCTAACTACCGCTTTTAGTGCACCCTGCTCCCCCTCGATTTGCTAGGTTTAGACGGAAGGCGTCGGCGAGTTCCCTTGGTTGTATGGGGCGGTGATAATTAGATCGATCGTCTTTGAGGCTCTCGAAGTATGCTGGCGACCGGATATAAATTGAGGTCGCGGGTCCAGGTTTGAACTGAAAATGTTTACTCAACAAACCCAAAATATCAATACAAACTCTCATATATCATAAATAATAGTTGAACTCATATCGAATTGATACATTCTATACTATATAGAAACCCAAATACCATCCACCATGCACTTGAAGAACCTCCTCCTCCCAGTCCTCTCGCTAGCTTCAAACCTCACCGCAACCCCACTCCCCACAGACCCCACCATCCAACCGCGTTCCAGCACCGGTTGTTTCGAAATAACCCAATTCCGCAACTCCGGCTCCCCGCACTCCATCTCCGCGACAGTCTACTTCGCATTAACCGACCCATCCACGGGTCTAGCCGCAACCTGCTCCGCAGTCCTCTCAATCCAACCATCCATCGTCACCACCCCGTTCCCGACAACCTGTAACGACACGTCGGTGTTCTTCGGGTTCGAATATAAACCGGGGGTACCGGGGTATTGGTTGACGTTGGCGCATATTTATAACGGGAATCAGACGGTTGATACCGGGAGTATCTGGGCGGGAGCCGATCGGAGACGGTATGATAACCCCAGCGGGAATCCGAATGGGGATTATGATTATTTGAACTTTCCGGCGGAGTTTAGCGTTGGGTATAACCGACATGTTCAGGAGTTGCCGTCTACCACGACTGCTGCTGGGTCGTCGCCGACTGCTTGAAGGATCCAAGATGAATGATATTGTTCGAATGTTTCCGAAAAGGTTGAATAGTCAAGGTTTGGAAATCATGGCATAGCGTTTGGCGTCTTGTAATGTTTTCTGTATTTTTATATGCCGCATCAATAGCCTACGGGCCCTGTCACTCATTAAGATTGTAATAGTAGATTCAAGTTTACGCGTATGACGTCTTCCAATATATGTAAATACAAAAAACTTGAAACATATGGCATCAAGATCGTGCAAATGTTTATTTGCATTTATTAGATACCGGATTTTCTATAAGTTTGCCATGGTCGCTTTCAAAAGCACCTCTTAGTGCTTTTCCATGGTAACTTGATGATAGCCTTTGACTCTGACTCCACGCCAATACGCCAAATACTCATTATTGACACCATACGCTATATTAATGAAACCCCAAAAATAAGGACAAAGAAACATGTTTCTACTACGATTCAAGGTCTGTATGCAGGTGGTGGATCGTAGTCGCTGCCAGAATGTTGATTATGATCATCCACGCTCATAGTCCCTGGGCCCGGTCTCCGAGTCGGTGTCGGATTCCTCATATCCCCACCAGTAACATGATTACCGTTATTCTCCTCAGGAACATTAACCATCAGAAACGTAAAATTAACCGGAGGCGGCGGCGGCGGCGGCGACGAAGAAGCCATATGCATTCTCAACACCGCCGGCTGCGGTGGCATAACCGGAACGTTCGCCATATCCGGTCTAACATGTCTATTCTGCCTCCTCTGCCGTCGACTCTGATCCCACTGCTGTCGCTGAAACATGCGCTGTCTACGTACTTCCTCCTGCTGCTGTCGTTGGATATGTTGTTGTTGGTGGTAATGCCAGCGGGCCCACCATGTTTCTTGCTGTCTGCTGTCGTTGCGGGATGAGTTGCGGAGGTAGAATGCGACGCGGATGATTATTAGGAGGATTATTACCGCGCCGACGGTGAAGAAGATGATTTTGAGGTAGTTGGTTAGATAGTCGGATGATCGGGGTACGAGGCGTTGCAACCCGCGGGAGACCAGGTCTGGTGGGGGGACCATTGTGGTTTACTAAGACGAGTATCAAACTGATATTTTATATTTAAAAAAGGGTAAATTTGATATCGAGTTCTAACGCATGTTCGAATTATATTAATATGGAGGATGGAAGCCCGGGAGGCTAGTGAGGAGTGTCGACTTGGGTAGTCGGGGGACTCGGGAGTACATATGCATTTACTCGACCATGGATGAAAAAGATAGATATCTCGGGAATCCGATTCCAAGAAACTTCCAAGAAAAAAGATGCGTAAGTCGAATAAACGAAGCCTTCCCCAATGCTGCAGGGTTGCGTGTAGATTCGGGGTCTCAACTCGCCTTCCCTCCTTTCATGCACCACGGACGGCTTGTGCGGCTGAAGGCAACGCAGTACGTCCTGATTTGCTCGATTTGGGAGGAGGCTGGTCGATGATGCTACCCATAGGATCAAAAAATAGAAAGCTTGTAAACTCCAGTGGAGCCTAGATTTGGTTCCTGGCTATTGGCAATAGATATAAACACGAAATGACCCGAGTCTACTACATATTTCAACATCGACGGAATAACATTATTTCTCTAATAGTTTGCCTCAATTGATAGAGTCCCATAGATTTCACGACCCTCCATCTGACTACCTCCGAAAGCCTAGCTTCGCCGAAAACGTAAGCGATGCGATTCGTAAGACAATTCTAGAATATCAGATGGTTTATAGGATAGATCTAGAATTCACAAATAAAACATCAAAATAAAAAAAATTAAAAAATATCAATTAAAGTATCCCCCTCTAACCCACCCATACTTCCTTAAAATACACGGAAATAAAGACAACGAACGCACACAAAGAAAATAGAAAAGAACGTAGTATACTCCTACAAATTCCATACTCAGACAGGGAAAACCATTACCTCTCTACTCACACGTCATCAATCACCACGATGAGCCTTCTCCGGAATCGCAACTTCCTTCCCAGCACTCTCCCCTTCTTCTTCCTCCTCGTCAACAATCCCTCTAGCTAACCTCTCCTGTCGTTCCTGAATAATCCTGATCTCCCCTAAAATCTCCGTCATTGGTCTAGCAGGTCTTATAAAAACTTCTCTAGTCGTGTTTCCGTCGGTGACCGTAACCCCGCTATGTTTGGTTTTCCCGCTATCGACACTATTAAGGATGTCGCCGGCCGTAGTTTTCGGGGAGAGGGGTTTCACAGGTGTAGTGTTTACTACGAGTGTTGATTCTTGGGAGGTGGTGGAAGGGTGTTGGGATAGTTCGACGTTGATCTGATGATTTGCTTGCTGGGCTATCTTTTCGAGGGTTGTGGAGTCGAAGGTTGAGATGAAGGGCGGGCTGTTGAAGTCGGTTGCTGAGAGGCGGTAGCGGGAGAGGTTGAAGATGCTTGGTGTAGTATTGTAAATTCTGTAAGAATCATTAGCACATCTTAATCTCATAGAACAGGGGGCTCAAAGTAACTTACGATTCTCGCATCCAGGTAATGTTGAATTCGAAATGAATCTGCGGTCGTCCCATTCTTCGGAAGGCCCTCGTGAGTCGCTGGGCAACACTAGGTTGCAAAGCCTTTGTATCGTTCAAAGATTCGTCTCCTTGAACGCTGCTCTCAGAACCAAGCTGTATCTCTCCACCTTTCCCCTTGAATCTTTGACGGAACCAGATAATAAAAGCAGATATCCCCCACTTCCTTCTTGGTGGCAGTCTCACGACTCCGCCAAGCGGCAATTCGGTACTCTGTACTTTTTGCATCCACTTGGGTGTGATTTTGGGAATCCAGATGAATTTAACATTTCTTTTGAATTGTCGATATTTCCAAACCATGACTTGAACTTGTCGTCCGACACCGAAAGTCTTTGCGATTTGCCAGTATATGTGTTCTGCCTCGGATCCTCGACCAAAGATCGCGAACAGTACCCATGCGGCTACGACTTTAATCCATCTCTGATATTGGAATGTTTCATTGTCCGGGATCTTGTATATCGTATCCCACCAGTCGGCGTGGACGGCTTGCCAATCGTACGGGAGCATATCTGAGAGACAGAATTGGACGAAGCCGTATAGATTTGTTGGGTAATAGATTACGAGAAAGAGGGCTACCATCATATAGAGCCGCTTGAAGCCTGCATCGAGATTTGAGGAACTTTGGAACAGACCGATGAGGGAACGCTCGGACATGTGTTTCTGAACTCTGATGATAATCATGACTATAATAAATGACAAGTTAGCATTTCGATCTACATTGAACGAGGGATAAAAAATGATCGCACATACCAACTAGCACAACAGCTATAGTCGAAAAGAATAATGGCCAGCCCAAGATGATAAGGGATAACCAAGAGTTATCGATAGGTGGGTGACATCCGTACACAGGGGTCAGGTAATACCGACTCGGTTGAACCACATAATGCAATCCGGCCAAGACTACCGGAAACAGACCAGCGATGCCCCATTCATAAAGCATCCTCTTCCGAATAGACCCCTTGGATTCTCGATACATCGACAACCCATTGAACATACGATAGATGGTGATCATAACGCACATGACACATGCGTTGATACCGCCGATTTCGGCTGCGATTTTCCATTTCGTAACGAAATCGCAGTATCCCTTTCCCTGCCAGCCGGTTAAAACAGATTTCCAGGTAGGCCAGATGACGGCGTCGACAAGAGATAGTAAGAGATCGGTTTGGAGCCAGAAGGCCAGGAGGGCGGCGGCGATGTTGCGCTTGCGAACCTGCCAGATGAGAGGGATAAAGAGCATAAAGATCGCGATGAAACATGCAATAGCGAAGACGAAGGGCTCAGAGGTCATAGTCATCTTGTCGGGATCCTGAAAGAGTGCTGTCAGGAGACTGAGGTTTGAAGAAGTTTGATTCGCTTTATCGAGAAAGGTTGATGATACGGTTGATGTTGTAACAGGACTTCGCAAATCTCGAAAGATGAGAATGGTTTCGATTAGAGCTATGAAGAGGATGGTTGAGAGATGGAAGAAGTGAGACTCGATGAGATTGAAGATGATGTCAAGGACGTCAGTCATGCTGGGAATAATGTGCATTCTGGTCATCTCTATTGGGAAAGGCACAATCGCAATCAAACTACCAATCGGGGCGCCAAAAAAATAATAGAAAACAATTTAGGGCAAATCAATTGGGCAACGGGGATGGTGGTCGATGCCATGACGGGTGGAGGTCGGTGGCTTGAATAGACGAAGCTGGGTGGTGATGTTTGGGCTGGTGTTTATGGCTGCAGGAGAGACTATTCAAGCCACAGGACGGGTGTGTTGAGTGTGGTTGATTTTGGGTGGTGCGCCACAATAACGCCACAACATCGTGTGGCTTGAATACATCTTTCTACTTTGCGCCACACCCCAGCCAAGCAGCGACGAACAAAAGCAAGCACACGTCGCTATATCGAGACTGCATGCAAATAATCTATAATATATAGGTGCTGCCGCCGTTGAACTGCAACAATGATGATGATTTGTTCATTTTGTCTATCCAGGGCGCTATGTCATGATTCCGCGATCTTATAATACAAGCACCTAACGCCAGCAAGATATAACCAATAACGAAAGATGGAAGGAAGAAGCGTGGGACAGATAGTCTTCGACGCAAGATCTGAAAGCTGTGTTCTAGAAAGATATGCCATCAAGATGCCTACGACAGTACCCATGTATCACATGATGTTAGCTTGGAGCAGCATCCAAGTGCCCAGGCCCTTCCTTCAGGTGCATAGAAGCGTATTAAAGCCTGTCTGTCCCATAGGCTGAAGAAGGATAGAAAGAAAAGAGGACACTTGTATCAAGCAGCTTGAAACTTAATTTTCTTCAAGTGTTCTTTTGGATACTGCGTCAATATTTGGTTCATAGGAGTTCATGATAACCGTCCAACCCGCAACCTTGCCATTTGTATATGTAGGTCTTCGTCGTGTGCATTACTCCATGTTATTCTCGGAGCCGTCGCGCGGGATGTATTCGATATTTTCGGCCTGAAGATTGTCCATAGCTTCCTCGGGGAGCTGTATTCAAGCTATTAGCAAGGATTCAGTAGAGAGTAAGAAGCAAGGTTCTCACCTCTCCAACCACCTTAGTTGCATAGACGCCGGGAACGTATTTGTCCAATCTCAGCCACTTTGCGATCCAGCTCTCATTCGGCTTGTCGATGCTGACGCAGCCCTCGTAGATGGGGGATGTGCATTCTTGCGCGAGGTCCTGGGAGGAGATGTAGTCGAGGACGGGATGGCAGTTGGGGCAGCCTTTGCGCGTGAATTCATCCATGGTGAGCACGATGGCGCAGACCATGCAGGCGCGCAGGTAGCGAAAGTGATTCGGAGGGACGGCGCGCCATTTGTAGTCCGGATTCGCGGAGGCCATGGTTGGGGGGTGGGTCTTCGCGATAGTGACGAGAGGTGAAGATGAAAGGTGATGGAGATGGAGCAGGAGAAGATGTGTTGCTTCGATGGCAACGTAGCGACGCGTGCAGTCAGCCAATCCAATCGCCGCCGCATCTTTCTCCCCGCCTTCCAAACATCCCATCGATCTTCTGGAAACATAAACCTCCAATCTTCATTCACTTATCTCTCCAGACACACTAATAGCCAAGCATCATCATCATCATCATGAAAGACTCATCGCTCACAGAAGGCTCCCCTTGTCATGCGTCTCTAGTCACATCCGATTGGCTAGCCTAGGAAGCAGAATTGCCGTGAATGGAATGGACTCGCGCTGAGATCGGTGCCCAAATTGCTCCGAACTTGCGTCTCTGTAAGCAGCCGTCTTAATAATCAACAATCCCCCAGCCAGCCGTGCCTGCTTGGAACATTACCTACCACCTTAAAAGCCGACCTCTGACGACGCCCCGTTCTCCCACTCGATTCGCGTTCTTTCCCGTCGTTGTGATTTGTCTATTTACATACCAGTCCGTCTCTAGTTGAACAAAAGTGTCCGGTGCGAACGGACTTCTTCGCTTCGCTTATCCACTGTGATCTTCGGGCGGTGAATGAGAAACTCGGTCACCCATCGCATCGTAAACCTTTTCGCGAACTGCCCTGCAAAACCTTTATATCACACATGCGTCTCTGATCCGCCAGTCCACATTCCACTCTGCGGTCACATACGATCTCTCAACTCGATCCGCGACACCTAGCCATCACGGCTACTCTCCAGCGACCATGGGGAAGGATGGCGGGTTCTGGTGTTCAGACCCCGATGGCTGGGGTCCTTTGGGTCCCTTCGGCAGTTATCTCACAACTTGTTTCATAGAATCGGTGATAGACGGAGTTAACGTTGGCATGGTCATATTTGGGCTCTGGGAGTTATACGCTCTATCAAAAATGAGCGTCTTGCCTGTGCGACGGGATTGGAATTATTGGGTCAAGCTGGTACGCTCACATACGCATCTTCCCGATCTGAGAGACAGGTTCTAATACAAACAATGTAGATACTCGTCGGACTCTTATTTCTCTCAACAATCACTCAGGCCGCCCTCACAATCGAATACGTTAAAGGTTGGGCCGTCGACATCAGCTTTTACACCTCCATCTTCAGTCTTGTCGCTATTGGCATCGCCTTCGCAATCCATCACTTTGAACACTTTCGAAAACCGATATCCAGCGGCGTCCTACTTTTCTTCTGGCTCTTCTATATCGTCCTCTATGGAGTTCGGATGCAAAACTATATCGAGACTCACGAATACGAAACTCGTTTGCCCTTGTTTATCGTATTCGGCGCCTCTTTCGGCTTCATAGTCACAGTTTTCTTGCTGGAATGGATGGGACCGAAGCCCAAGCATGCCTACGATGCAATCGAGGACGAGAACTGTCCGATTTCAGAATCAAACATTTTCTCAATTCTGACATTTGGGTGGATGACGCCGTTGATGCGAAAGGGATATCAAACGTACCTTACGGCTGATGATTTGTGGGACATGAGAGATGAGGATTCGACTCATACCAACGGATACATTCTCGATGAAGCTTGGGAACGAGAACTCTTGAAGAAGAAACCCTCGCTGTGGCTAGCTATGGCCCGCGGATACGGTCTTCCCTTTGGATTTGCCGGCTTGTTCAAAATCGTCCATGACGTTCTCGCCTTCGTACAACCCCAACTTCTCAGATATCTTATCAGCTTCATCCAATCTTACAGCGAACCTGATCCGCAGCGTCCCACTCGCGGTCTCCTGATCGCCTTCGCCATGTTCTTCTCTGCGGTTCTCCAAACGACAGCCCTACATCAATACTTTCAGAGAACATTTGAGATTGGTATGAGGGTTCGTTGCGGCTTGTCTTCTCAAATTTACAAGAAATCACTCCGTTTATCCAATGAAGGGCGCGCCGCCAGGACGACCGGAGAAATTGTCAACCTTATGGCTGTCGACACTGCCAGACTTGAGTTCCTTGCTCAATACGGCCAGAACATCTGGTCTTCGCCCTTCCAAATTATCATCTGTATGATTTCCCTTTACGACCTCGTTGGATATAGCATGTTTGCTGGTATCGCCGTCATGGTTATCATGGTCCCAGTGAACTGGCTCATCGCACGTCTCATGAAGAAGTTCCAAGTAGCGCAGATGAAGAATAAAGATTCGCGTACTCGTCTCGTCGCAGAGATCATCAACAATATGAAGAGTATCAAGCTTTACGCTTGGGGAGCTGCATTCATGGGTCGTCTCTCCGATATCAGGAACCGAGAGTTGAAGACCCTTCGTAAGATGGGTGTTACCCAAGCATTCGCTAATTTTACGTGGAGTACCTCGCCATTCTTGGTTTCTTGTGTGACTTTCACAACTTTCGCATTGACGAGCAATAAGCCTCTTACAACGGAAATTGTGTTCCCAGCGCTGACGTTATTCAACTTGTTGACCTTCCCGTTGGCCATGCTGCCGATGGTTATCTCTATGATGGTTGAAGCCGGCGTGGCTGTTGATCGTTTAGCTTCTTTCTTAAACGCGGAGGAGGTTCAGCCTGATGCTGTTCAACGAGAACCCGCTGCTACTCATCACGGCGATGTTACTGTTAAGGTTGTGAACGGACGTTTCACCTGGAATAGAGAATGGACCGACGACAAGGACGCCTTGAAGAATATCGATTTTGTAGCCAAGAAAGGAGAGCTATCCTGTATCGTCGGAAGAGTTGGACAAGGAAAGTCCTCGCTTTTGCAATCCATCCTTGGTGACCTTTGGAAGAAGAACGGATCTGTGACTGTGAGAGGTAGCGTGGCGTATGTTGCGCAACAATCTTGGGTCGTCAACGGTACCATCAAAGACAACATTCTCTTCGGCCATCGTCTGGATCCCATGTTCTACGAGCAAGTCATTAAGGCTTGTGCCCTCGTTGATGATCTTGCTGTTCTTCCGGATGGTGACCAAACTGAAGTCGGTGAAAAGGGTATCTCTCTCTCGGGTGGTCAAAAGGCCCGTTTGACGCTCGCTCGAGCTGTCTACGCACGAGCCGATATCTATCTTCTCGACGACTGTCTTTCAGCTGTCGACCAACATGTCGGAAGACATCTCATCAACGAAGTACTCGGCCCGACTGGTCTCCTCTGCACAAAAACTCGAATCATGGCCACGAATCAGATTCCTATTCTCATGGTAGCAGATTACATCACCATGCTCAAGGATGGTGAAGTAGACGAACATGGAACATACCAAGACGTCATGACCAGCAAGCGTGATATTTACAACTTGCTCAAGACAATCCGTGAAAACGCCGACGAAAACTCCAATAGCGAGGATGCGCTCACACCATTGAACACCGATACCTCTGCCAACGCTTCCGATGATGAAGAACAGCTCGACAAGCTGGGCGGTCTCCTTTCATCGCAAAACACCTCCACACAAAAGAAGAAAAATCGCACCTTTAGTGAAGGGACTCTTCGCCGTGCCAGTGTTGCCAGCCATAAACAACGCACTCGTGGTCTCATCGACGAAGAGGATGGAAAAATCACCAAACAAACAAAGGAGCATCAGGAGCAAGGAAAAGTTTCTTGGGATGTGTACAAGGAATACGCCAAAGCTTCAAATCTGTTTGCTTTCACGCTCTACATTCTAGCTTTGATCGGAGCGCAAACCGGACAGGTTGGGTCCAGCGTCTGGCTCAAGAGGTGGTCAGAGTACAATGATTCGCACAAGGATAATAGTAATTTGGGCATGTGGATTGGAATGTATTTCGCCATCGGGTTCGGAGCCAGTGCCCTCGTGGTAATCCAGACTCTGATCCTGTGGATCTTCTGCAGTATCGAGGTAAGATATCTAATCCCATTGATCCTCTATCGGCGAGATACTGATGACAAATTGTTTTTGCCGTCATAAAGGCCGCTCGCAAACTTCACGAACGGATGGCGAAGTCTATCTTCCGATCTCCCATGTCATTCTTTGAAACGACCCCTACAGGACGAATCCTCAACCGCTTCTCTGGTGACGTGTACAAAATTGATGAACTCCTCGCCCGCACATTCAACCAGCTGTTCGCAAACGCTGCACGATGCGCATTCACGTTCATCGTCATCTCGGCTGGTACCCCGGCGTTCATAGCGTTGATAGTCCCACTTTTGTTTCTTTATTTCTATATCCAACGGTATTACCTAAGCACCTCACGAGAACTCAAACGGCTCGATTCAGTGTCCCGAAGTCCGATTTTTGCTCATTTCCAGGAATCCCTTGGAGGACTTGCAACGATCCGTGCGTATCAGCAACAGGATAGATTCTGGCATGAGAATGAACTGCTCGTCGACGGGAATCTGCGAGCGTACTTCCCGTCCATCAGCGCAAACAGATGGTTGGCAGTTCGATTGGAGTTCATTGGTTCAGTAATCATCCTCGGTGCAGCTGTCTTCGCCGTGATCTCTGTTGCCGGGGGTAGTTCGTTATCTGCGGGTATGGTCGGTTTATCCATGAGCTATGCGCTACAGATCACGCAAAGCTTGAATTGGGTGGTTAGACAGACGGTAGAAGTGGAGACGAACATCGTCTCGGTGGAGCGAATCCTTGAATACGCGAGGTTGGAACCTGAAGCTCCTGAGGTGTTGAAGAAGAACCGGCCGTCTGTTGCGTGGCCTACGAACGGTGGAGTGCAGTTCAAGAATTACTCTACGAGGTACAGAGAAGGGTTGGAGCTCGTGTTGAAGGACATCAACTTATCCATCAAGCCAAAAGAAAAGATTGGCGTTGTGGGCCGCACGGGTGCTGGGAAATCATCGTTAACGTTGGCACTATTCCGAATCATCGAGGCGGTGAAAGGGAATATCGAAATCGATGATGTGAACACCTCGCTCATCGGATTACTGGACCTCAGAAAACGGCTTGCGATCATCCCACAGGATGCGGCGCTCTTTGACATGTCTGTTAGGGAGAACTTGGACCCTGCTGGGGTGAGGGATGACACGGAGTTGTGGAGCGTTTTGGAGTTGAGCCATTTGAAGGAACATGTTAGTAAGATGGAAGGGAAATTGGATGCGAAGATTCACGAGGGGGGAAGCAATTTGAGTGCTGGACAGAGGCAGTTGATGTGTCTCGCCCGGGCGTTGCTGACACCATCGAATATTTTGGTGTTGGATGAAGGTACGTTTCTTTTGATAACCCTGCCGCCTGTAGTCCCATACCGAGGCTCTTCCGGCTGTAAAGAAGTGTCTTGAGCCGCGAGACCACTGTTATCCATGTTTTCCCGTCCACCGCCGATTTGAGTTGCTATTGTGGGATTTTGTCCACGAAGCGAGAGACGGGCTTGGATGTTCCTCCGAGACGATATGTGAGATTGTGGAGCCAGGGGTCACAGGAACTTATCGATGTTCAGGAGATGTTATGATGTGTCAGCAATAGAATGCTAACGGGTTGTTGTTAATTTCCGAACGATATTTAGCCACCGCTGCTGTCGATGTGGAGACAGATTCGGTAAGTCAGCGTAAAGTTTTTTCTTTTTACTTTTTCTTCATTCGGTGCTGACTTTGTTGCTTCGCAGGTTCTACAAAAGACCATTCGTGAAGAGTTCTCGGACAAGACGATGATTACCATTGCCCATCGGATAAGTAAGTCAATGCGTTCAATTCTCGAGATGATACTTCCCCCATCCCTTGTAACTTGGGTACCCTGGTTCCCATACCCGCGTTTTAGGCTGGTTATGGGAACAGGTCCCCGAAGTTGTATCGGTCCCCAAAAGTCTTGAGACGACATTTGCATGGGGTGGACTTCCAACCCTTTCCTTAATGGGCCCGACACGACAGGTTTGGGTTGTGTGGTGCTTTTCCTCTGCATACATAATCAGGGCCCCCGGTCTCCCATACACAATACTGCAATTTAGTAATCATACACTATTCATCGATGTAATTGGCTGACATTCTTCACTTGATAAAATTGGCAGATACAATTATGGATTCTGACCGCATTATCGTTCTTGATGCTGGTCGAGTTGCGGAATTCGACACACCGGCGGAGTTACTAGCTAAGGGACAGGGTAGTTTGTTTTACGGACTCGTAAAGGAAGCTGGGTTACTCGAAGACGCAGCAGCAGCAGGCGCGACTCCTGCGGCGGGTAGCACATCTGCGGGAGCCAAGGACGACGACGGAAACGTAACTGATGCCAAGAAAGATGGGGAGGAGGGTAGAATGTAGACATTCGTGCAAGGGTGTGAGTGGGTATTCCGTTTTTGGGAAACGCAGCAGGAAGGAGGAGTTTTTTGGGGGTTGGTGGACGGATAAGAGTATATCTTCAACGGCGGAGTAGTTCGGTGCCCTGTTTTTTGGCCCACGATATGCGCCTACATAGCTTTTATTTGCCCCGGCCCTGCCGTGTTGCATGAATTGTTCTCGGAGTGTTTAATTTTTTTTATTATTACCCGTTGGGAAAGAACTCGCTGGGGGGTTATATCGATGGATGTGTGTATACAGGAAAACGATGCGTGGTCTATAGTATCGTTGGCATTATTGCATGCTGTGGGAACAGATAGACTAAGGGCAGGCAGGGCAGAGCAGGCGATTATGCATGAAAGGGTAGGAAATGGAGGAAGAAGGGGGGGCGACGGACATCACTTCACTGGAGGTGAGGTGTGGGGTGGTGTGATATTGCGCCAAGTAGGATTTTGCTTCGCTGTTTAAATTTTGTGTTTGGTCTTTTGTATGTAAGCGGCAATTTGCCTCT
This sequence comes from Dactylellina leptospora, assembly GCA_036971365.1. Lineage (NCBI taxonomy): Eukaryota > Fungi > Ascomycota > Orbiliomycetes > Orbiliales > Orbiliaceae > Dactylellina > Dactylellina leptospora. The sequence goes on from JAJTUC010000004.1 coordinate 1,502,412, forward strand.
GGATATCTAAAATGTATTTTTATGAATTGAAAGACAAGAAAGGGAAAAAAAACAGGATATCATAGTTTATCGAATATGGATTTAATTTTATGGGGTGCAGGTTGATGTTGCGATGTTCCTGGGTTCTCTCGTATAGCTTGCAGGCATTTTGTTTTATGGATAGTAAGACGACTGATTATTTGGATATTCTCAAGAGCTCTGCGGCATTTTAATTATAGCTGGCTAGATTGTAGACGGGCGTTTGCGATCTCGTAGCATATGGTACGATAAAGAAAATCAAAAGATGATTGAATTGCCATCGAACCTCCATGTGGAATTGTTGATGGAGGGCCGGAGTTTGAGGAAGTGACAAGGTTGTGTTTATCCCTTTATGGAGAATTCACACGACTGAGTTATGTAGGAGGGCGGACTTGGTGTCAAAGGGGGGCGGTTATCCTTCGTTTCGGACTATAGTAGCGGCAGCGCGTCGGAACTCTCCCAGAGTCCAGTCTGCGGTTTGATATTGAGTGACGCTGTATGTCTTGAACTTTTTCTTGCCAGCGCAGTCGCATGTCAGACGGCGCGCGAACAACGCGGCGTAGGTACGAGACGACGGGATGGAAGAAGAAAAGAAAGAAGAGTCCGAGACGAATGGTTGGCATGTCGGAAAGGGAAGTCGATGGGGTAATGTCCTTTTCACTTTGCGGAGATGTTCATATTCTTTTTTTTTTTATTTTTCATGAACCTTGTTCCAACGTCCTATTCGAATCCATGAATCGTGACAGTTGGGATGTATCTCGAATGTATTACGAAAAGTACCAGATACCTTCTTGTCTTTTCGAGAAAAGAAACCATGATCTTCAATCTTCCCGGGGGATAATCACCTCGCCGGAGAAACTCATATGCATTTTGTTCCCACGTATTGGAAATGTGTGGAACGTTTCCTAATATATCACCAGGATCTTATCCATGGGGCACAAAGTCGGTGTCAACGAGCAAGGGAATACATGAAATAGGTATTTCATGTCATCAAGTATAGCGTGATCGGATAGCACCCCGTGATAGCTCGAATACTCCCTTGTTGACACCGGCTTTGTGCGAATATGTTTGAGTGTAATATTAATACGTTATTGAAGAAGAGCTCTAGAAAAAAAGATACTAAGTTTAATGGTATTAGGAGGCTATGATGCGATCGCGCAGTAGTGCTTATCACGAATCCGTATATAGTAGAATCGTTCAATGATACCTGCCCGAGTCGCAATTATGCTGGCAATAAAAACAACGCAGCGATACGATACCTCTTGACGAACACCAGCCGTGAATAGTTTTCCGTCGGCCGGGCGTGCCGAGTCACAGCATGGCGCTCCCTCTCTTTCTTACCGTCCGCGCGCAAATGCGAGAGAGTGAAAAGGGTACCGGATCCTTAGGTAAGAGTGGAGAACTTACAAGAACGGTTTGATATCTTTAGGTTGGCATCGATTTGTAAGCCATATCTGGCGCTGCATGTGGCTTCTTTGAGTAGTCTCTTTTGAACCATTGGCGCGGCAGGAGATATCTCGTGTGCGTTGGAGTGGCTGTGTGTATGCCTTTGTCAAGTGTGGGTGAGAAGTGAGGCTCCGATTGGAATTCGATACGTGACAAGCGAATATCAAGTCTCATGCGGCTTGAGATTGTTCTTCGCGAAAGGAATAGTCGCAGATATCGATTAGGTTATCTCTGGGGGTGAGGGGATTAGTATTCCAATGCAAAAGTCTCACAGGTGTGAGTGTTGTAGCTTCATTACACGTGTAATGAAGCTACAACATACACATTCCCAAGACCTTGAGCTTCGCTCGGCATCCAGGAGGTTGACTAAGGTACATGGACGTAAAAACACGTGCGGCTTTTCCTTCGCATCAAATTCACAACTGCAGAAGCGAAGTTGATTACTTTGCAGATAGTTTTCGATGCGCGTTAAATCGAGAGATATCAGACGATCGATGAGATGGCTTAGCGTATTAGGCTTGGGGCGGCCTCATGTGGAGAGAGAGCTATTCAGCTTCCGGGGGCGGTAACCAGATACGGAAATGTTTTTTCTAACTAGAGTTGGCAAGTTTGGCGCTACAAGATGTAGAAATCCAATTGATGACAGGAGACTAAAGCGGGTTAAATGGTGGATATCAAAAGACCGAAATCGAGAAGGAACTCATCGAATTGCGAAACCTCAGGAGAGCTTAGATGCTACAAAAGTTCACAAACCAAGATCTTGCATGAGGCTTTTTTCCTCTGAAGCAGAGTGGTCCGCCCTCAGGGTCCACGTCAGCTTGGCACGTCAGCTTGGCAACGTCACTGGCCTTCCAATTGGGCACGGATAGCTTCCGCACTTTTGAAAGCTCTAGTGAAGCTCGATGGTTTCCGTTGTGGGCTCTAGCTGGGGGCGACCAGCTAGTGGACTCGAAGGACTAGTGACACTCCAAAACTGAGTTCTGGATTGGCTCGAGATTCGCGAGATGTTAGATTGGCTGAAAAACTTGATCTGCTAGCCAAATCTAGCTTTGAAGGGAGAACTAGGAGCACTCCCATATCGTGTACAGGTACTTGCTTCGGAAGGCCCATATCTCGTGTTTAGACTCGACCGGCGAATCGATCCGTCGAGTAAGCCCAGTTTGCTTAAAATCTCTTTGATAGCACTAGCGGGTGATCGACGCTGCATAAGAAGAAACTGCGGCGCTGTTTGAAACGCCACGCATATGCAGCCAGTGCGAGGAAGTGCTCTGAGCAGGTTTGGAGAAACAGCATTGACCCGGCATAAGGCATCTAAGTAGTTTTGAAAACTCTAAAAACAAGAATATTGTGAATTTCTTTGATATACACCATTCCGAATGGGAACCCCATATGATGAAAGTACCAGGTGCAACTACCGCGTCAACTGCCTCCCGAAAGAGGGGTGTTAGCGCTTGTGGGTAAGGGCCTGAACGGCGAACCTTACCGAACATCTGCCGAAGTGAGCCTAGTTTTTGGCTTTGGGCGTTAGATCAGCCATGAAGCCATTCGGCCTTCTCGGCCGTCACGTTTCCTTTATTCTGTGGTGACAGGTACATTTTGTCAGCTCTCAATCAGCGAAATCAACAGCTCATTTGTTTCAGCGATAACGGGAAGCGGGCCCCGGGTAATTAAGACAAGCAAGGATACCCAGTTGGTAGCGACCTTAGGGCTTCGGAACTTAGAAGTACTTGCTGTCTTGCTGTTTCATAACACAAATTGCGGTAGATGGCATTAGTCAGTGTTTGAACAAACGTACCTGTTTGTCCTTATCTGATTCGTCGCGATTGAGCATCAGTTAGTAAAATTCCCCCAATGTCGCAGGCGATTTGCGCCCGTCCAGCATTGGCTTGTGCCCGAAGGTCGCTCATCGGGCGGCAATGATAGCAGTTGGTATTATAGCCCATTTACTCACCGCCAGTAGCCATACCAACCGCACTGCGTATTTTTCGGACGACAGTTTATTAGCACACCATCTTTATTCGACTTTCAGTAATATAACGAGGTGATATGGATAAAAAGGGAAAGAAACAATAAGATCTTGTTGCTAAGAATGCAACCCAGCACAATGAATGCGACCATAGTGCTTTGAGTGCATGCACCAACAATAAATAAAAATGCATGGTTTCACAAATTAACATAATGCGTTTACCTTACGCGGGATAAAGAGCACAACTTGAAGGAAGCGCATGATCCTTACGTCTTAATTTTAGCGTCCAAACGCTCGGCCGAAACCTCTGGAAGTTGATGGTGGCCTTCGATCGCCTCTTTCCATTCAGCTTTTTCTGCCTGAATATTCCCCTGGTTTTGTTTCTCGGAGTCTAAAGGACGTATGTAACAATCAGCTTCTGTTGCACCTCGTATTCGATTACCAAATGCAATATTTGGCGTTTTAATGATGGAGAGATGCTCAGATCTTGCTTATTGCATCCCCAGTTAGATATTGTATCGGGGACTTTTGATCGAGCCTCACACCCTCTGCATGCACTCTGGTTCGAACAGCGGGATTTTAGAATATCTAGTGCTTACTACCGAAAATCATTCCGATTGCACTGGCGAACGGAGTAAAAGTCAGCTTCACATGCTAAAATGTTGTATGAAGAGAAGCGGATAGAAATGGAAATCAGAGGAAGATATCCCGATCCTTCAACGGGGAAGCTGCTATGCGATATCAGGTGCCACGACAGACACCGATAGCATGGATGCAGAAAATCAAAGTCTGCCACATGAAACACGTTGGATATCCTCAAGTCAACTATTGGCTGCTTCATGCAGCTCGGTTGTGACTAATGCAGTTTTGCTGGAGAACTTTCGATGAATTTAAATTTGCCATTCGAGATGGTTGCACAAACCTATCAATCTTGCCATGGATCCTCTCTTTGTGAGCTTCCTTGCGGGCAGCCTCTTGTGCTTCTTCGATCAACTCCGCCCCAGCTTGTTGATTTTTCTCTCCTGCTTCCTTCCAGGAATCTGAACCGGTGACCTGGCCAATAGTCTGTCTATGGTTAGCACGAGAGCCCGAGAATAGCCGACGTTTCTTGATATGTAGCCAAAAAGAAACATGTACAGAATGCCTATGGTGGCACGACGAGCAGGAAGAATGATGGACCGAGTAGTACTCAGATATGGGATTAGTCCGAGGCTCGTACATCGTGCACCGAGGCCCCTAGCCACATGTGCAGAATGTATGTTTTTGTGGTACTTGAACCTACCGATTCAATTGTTCCTTGCAGCTGTGTGAGGCCACCTGTTACCTGGGAAGGCTCTGGCTTGGGGTCGTCGTTCGAAGCCATATCGTTTAGTCCAATGTTTAACCCCTCAATGCTGTGGGATAGATGGCGTGAAAGACCCTGCGGCTTGGATCCACGTATCCGCGTGTTTGCTACCGAAAAATACGCAAACGGCGAGATCTGGAGGTCAGTGCTCTTGGGATACCACAATTACCAGGACCCGAAATCCAAATAAAATCGGGGCTAAGGTAGAGAAGCGTACTCGACGAGGCTACGGAGGTTGCAGGTATGTATTCCAGATGTGTGGTGAAGTGGAAAGTGTTGGTCCGGGGGCCATGACCTCTCGGTGACGTTGTGTTTCTTTGACCGCCTTCAACCTCCTGCTGAGTTCAGCGTCCTTGTGCATATATCCAAGGACTATAGGCTAGGGTAACCTGAGCTCCATGCGCGAAATCCTAGTATGTGTTATATCGCTCTCCATTCTATTCTACTACTATAGTATCCCTCCCTATTGCTCCATATTATCCTCACTCACCTGATGGTGCGTATCCAAAATCCGGGGTAAATGGGCACGAAAACGATGGGGATTTTACGAATGCTCACGGCGAGGGAAGAGGTAAGATGCGCCTTCCCTAATTGAAATTATTAATCGCTTGCTTAGGTGCCGGCTGAACACACGGTTACAATCAATCTCAAGGCGCCAGGGCAGGCGTTTCCCGTTCGTTTAGTGGAAGGGCCCCTCCAATGGCGCTATGGCTTGCAGATGAATCGGCACAAGTCTCTCAATCCTCCGGTAATGGTGGAGAGTGCGAAGCATATGAAATGTCAGATATGCAATGACAGCCATGCTTGCTGGTTCCCATAACCCCGGTTTCCACTTGCTGCCCATGCCTCTCGTTGGCCCACTCCATGATCCAGACCCAATGGTCGTATACGAGAAATATGCATGCCCGCTAAGGCCCATCGTCCGTTGATTGCTAGCTGGCGTTATGTCTGCCTCAACCTTGGGGATCCAGGGATCCAAACCGTCCTTCCTCGAAACGTGAAGTCTCGTGCTTCATGCATGCTATCCATGCCTCCAGCACGGTGCCAGGCGAAGCCAAAGCTCTCTCTTCTTTCCTAGTTTAAGCCGTTGCAGGTATCTATCTCAGCTCGCGCCCAAGGGCTGCCAAAATCCGTTTCCGGACAGTGCTTTCGTCCGTTACGACCCTCGAATCGAGAGGGTCGCTTGGTGAATAGCCCTCTAACCGTCATCGTCAATATGTCCCTTGGAAAGCCATCAGGCGGGAGGATATCCAAGGTGTCTCAAACACCAAGATCGAGAAGCGATCAAAGCCAGCCCGTATCGGTTGCTTTCTGACTGCCGATCGATTTCGAATCCCAAGATGCAAAGTCGCTCACACCCACGACGATTTTCGGTAAACGAAATGAAGGGTGACCTCTCAACTAGACGCAGTTGCCAGCCCATCACTTGCCATGCGCGGCCAAGCGAGTTGGTCTGTGTAACCCTGACCAACGAGGCTGGCTTCCTTTGCAGCACGAGTAGCATCAATAGCGGCAGATTTCGAGGCTTTTCTCCGCACCATGCATATGACGCATTTGCTCATAGCAATGGGATTGGTTGTAGAGACGACGGTTTCTTCTTTCGCTTGGTTACAATTGAAACAATTATCAATAATCACGGTTTTCTCCTCCGACTGGTGTTTATGACTTAACGTTATACGAGAGTGCTCGTGCTTCTAGACTCCGATGCTTCCTTGAGTTTTCAAAGCGTTCTGATAGCGCAATGGCCCTGGTTGAGCCAGGGATTGGTCTGGCCTCCCTTGACGGCGAAAGATCCTGCCCTGGACTGAACCAAAATCTGTCGCTAATAATGGCGGACTAGTGGTACAGGCCATTTTTTTCAGAGATGTCTGTCAGCCACCGCACACTGCATACGAGGTTTCGCATTACGATGCCGCGAATACCCAAATGCTCATCCAACCGCATCGAGTGAAGAAAGAAAGTCCTTCCCATTGCGTGCGCTGGCTACAGACCGTGAAAAGGTTCCAGTGGCCGCACAGACATTTTGAGAATTTCTGTTGGATCCAGCCAACACACAAATGATGGAGTTGGTTGATAGGCGGCGACCCGAGCCCGATATCCCTTCCCGCGGTCTAACTGTTTCAGTGGCTAGTTCTTTGACAAACAAATTTGAGGTTTATCCTCAGAATGAAGCAAATTAGGCGATGCTTCCCGACGGGATAACAGCAGGAATGGACGTTGGTGTCACCATATATCTCGGGATCATAGGTGGATATCGATAATTTCATGCTTGGATAGAAGTACGCTGCACTTCAGGGAGCGTCTCTCGAGCCAGGTCCTGTGGCTGGCACCTCATGATTGTCGTTCGGTTTATTTTTCTTTTTCTCGTCAGAAGCAATTATGTCTCCCCGAGAGAAAAAGAAACAATCCGAACCGAGCTGGCTGACACTGAGATCGAGGGACCCACGCACCATCAAAAGTCACTGGTACAATTTGAGTACATGGCTGCTAGCTAACCCTTCGAACTGAACCGGCCCCTTTGGCAACCCTTGCTTCAAACACTGATGGCCCTTTCAAAGAATGGAAGCCACTGAGATAGTGGAGCCAGGCTCATAACCCCATTTATCTATCAGGTGTTTGTCCTCTGAAGTCCGTTTTTGTTTGCTCTCCTTGCCCGCACACATCCATTCCTTTGGTTTCCCCCAATTATATATTATTAGCATCATTTTGCTCGATTTCGAGGTTCTGTCTAATCCTATCAGCCCGAAATCCATTCGCCTGTTCTTCTACGGGTGATTACCGACGCATTCAAGGCACAGAGAACACTGCTGCAGCAACCCGTCGAGAAAGATATGATCAACTGTTCAACATCAAGGACTTAGAGAGGGCCGTCTGCTCGGTTTTAGTGGACGAATCATCCTACTGCGGCTACCCGCGACAGCCTTTCGTTTACATTTTCTTTTTCCACCTCTCCTTGGTGTATTTGAATGACAGGTCCCAGAGACCTTCCAATAACCCGCCCGAACCTACCACAGCATGCGTTTGTAGAATCTTGAGATTAAACAGATATTTATCAGCTCTTTTGGCGAACAGTTCTATCTACTCAAGTTTACGGCCGCCTCACCTCTTCTCCACCTGAACTCCAAGTTGGCCGCGGCATCGGTTTTCTCGGATCTTCCGCCTCTCGTATTCACGTTTAAGCACCACGCCCTAATATACGTGCCACCGAAGCTTTTCTTTTACATGTTGAGTCTTTGCTCATCGAAAAATGGTTAACCGAGATAATACCCCGCAGGTGAATATCACATTCCTTTCGCTCCAGTTCTCTAAGTACTTCTTCATTGTAAAACTTGAGGGGTAAACACCAGGGATGTCTACACAAGATGTGGTGCTAACATGAACTCTCGAAACACATAGGTTCTTGGAGCCTTGCGGCACAACTTCCCTATCGAGACACAATTCGCTGTGCTTGCTGTAACACCAGACGGCAGAATTTCTATCCATGCGTCGGACGTTCTCAAACAATTTTGCGACAAATGGTACCACGATGGTGTCCGAAGCGATGCCCTTGCGGCCGTTTCGGCCATCGCAGGTAGAAAGCGTTCCCATGTCGCCATATCGGTTAACACAACCCAACCTACTGCCACACCCCTTGCTGAAGATCAAGCAAACGCAATAGGAGGTCAAATCGTTAGCCCATTGCCAGGGGATGCAATGGAAAGCAGTAACACCAGCGTTGAACATCCGTCTCCGTCCTCAACCTCAACCGGGCGACCAAGAAAAAAGCAACGAAGGGTCTCTAATGGATCTCAATCACATACCATCGATACACCCGCTACTACATCGCAAAAGAGAATACGACAGAGAAAAGTCGGGCAAGCAAAGCCAACCAAGGCCACAACCTTCATTAAACAGGAAAGCAATGATGGCGATGGTAATGATGGCGAAAAGGAGTGGGAAAATATGGAAACGCCCATTACTGGATCACGAGATGAGGACCCACCCGGCGATGAAGAAGCAGGTGAAGAGGCACCATTAGTGCCTTTGTGTATTGGAAAGGAAGCCGATGTGATCAACTACCTTTGGAGCAAATTTGTCCAAATTCAACAACTCGACTGTAAAGTCATCGCTAAAGCTTGGGTCAGGGTTATCGAACCTAAAAAGCAAGCCCATAGCCCTTACAATGGTGGCGATGCTACTAGGCCATGGTGGTGGCCAGACGAAGCTCCTCACAAGGAGCCAGATCATCTTTTGAAGAACGGTATGTCATCAGAATTTGCACCATATCTTACCTGTTGCTAATCCTATATCACAATAGCGAGAATCAGAGTGCTAGTATCATGCATCAGCGACCAACTTGTGCCTATCTCTCAATTGAGGGCCGCGACAGATGAAACCTCCCTACGGCCATCTCAGAAAGAAATTCTTCATGAGATGTACGATGTTATGGAACTATACCAACGGATGAGAGCCGAACAATTAGGTACATCACGCAACCTTTGGAGCTGAGAACTATCTCGCTGACTCAAAATGAACCAGATCGTAACCATATCCGTCTTGTCCGGCCATTCATTAAAGGAAACAAGAGGAGAAAGAAGGGAGCAACCAAGACACCACCCCAGACCTCCAACCCACAGAGGAAGAAGTCCAATATTAAGAAAGAAACCGAAAGCCAATTAAACGGTTCTCTTGATTCTGAGCTTCCCATGACCGATTTTCTCAAGGCTGAAGAAGAGGAAGGTGATGACTGCATGTTGATCACGAATTCTAACTTTAGTCCAGTCGACGTCGAGTTCGCAGGCAAAGACCAAACTCAAGTTGGTGATTCTCAACTAGCTAACATACGACGATCCTCCACTGGAGTCATCAAAGCAGCCCCGCCTGGCGAGAACCCTCTGCTGGATTACCAATCTCGATCCAATAGTGTCCCATCTCTCCAAAATGTCTCGAATCCCTTTGGCAACATTTACGTCCAATCTAGTCCTCAATTCCCGGACCAGAAATCGGAATCTGAGATGTCCGATTCTTCCCAACAGCCATTTGAATGGACGCCGAGTCCAGCGACTTTAGCCTCTCCGGTATACACACATATCACATCCCCAAACATCACCGGCACTATTCTTGCACCAACACAGGTCGTCACAGCGTCGACCCAACCATCTGCTTTCACATATCCGAGCATATTCGATCCTATGATCCAACCTAGCGCGACCGACACACCGATGCTAGGTACCAGCGAAGGTGAAATCTACGTGGATCCACCCTACAACTCTGATGCATATACTGGTTACGCACTTCAAGAAGTGGCATCATATCAAAATTACAATCGGACATTTTATCCCAATCCCAACATGCAAGACACGGCAATGATAGACGGCAACAACGGTTTTACCCAACAACGCTTTCATTAAGATACCAACCCAAGCCGTCATATATGTACCAATACTCATGGAGGCATTTTCGAATTCATTTTCAACGAAAACTACACCGTTTTCCTTTCTGTTCATTAGCCTTGCTTTATTTTTCCATTTTCGATTATCTCGTCGCTTTTCTGATATTCTTTGGCCATCTTATCCTTATACGATTTATCATTAACGAGTTGACGCTGGGTCAGGACTTCTGTTTTACAAGGTTTTAATGTTTACAGATCGAGTTGCCTCTAATGATTTACAGCCTTATTTTTCTATTTCCATTTTCATTTATTTTTGTTTCATTCTAAACGCAATAACGCCACGCTTCCAACATTCGTTCTTTCATGGCAAAGTTTCCGCTAGTCAATGTGAATGGTCAGCACCTTCTTTATTTAATTTTCTGCTGCTAGGTTATCGTCCGCCTTTTTATTTCATATTGGGGGTTTTCTTCTAGCGATATCTTCTATTTTCTTCTTCAAGGGTGTTTGGGTTGGATTTTGGAAGGATATGGATATACAATTTGTAAAATAATATGAGTTGACTTCACACGGAGAAGCTCATTTTGCCTACGGCAGCGATTCTTAAGAGGAGAAGACCTTGGAAATACAAGGGAGTATCTGGTTTTCGTTTGGGAGTTTCCGTCTCCTTATTTTGTGTAGTAACGAATACTAATGTCGAAACAGCACAGAAACCAAAAGCTATTTTAAACTCTAGTCCAGTTTTTTCATCTCAACTTTGCGATAAGAACGATCTTTAGCGTGCAATTAAGCCTTTTGTTTTTGTGCGACCTTAAACATCTTCAGACGACTTCAACCCGCGCGACTAATTATTAATAATAGTGATTATAAAGAATAGAAGCGGAAATTATAATCTGCCGAAGGGGAAACTGCACTGTCTTCGAAATCGAGGTAAATGCCAACCGAAACAATATGCCAGAATTTTCTCTAAGCTTAGCTTATCTAAAACTGATCCTTGACCTCTGCTTCTGTTTCTCTCCTACAAGGCTGTGCGATTGGGCGGTGGTATAATCCGGCACTGCATCTAAGAACACCTTTTTCGAATGCATATGCATGCACGGCTTGACAACGTACCCCAGTTTTTTTTTTTCTCCTTCCCACGACCCTTTTCGTTGAATTTGTACGTGTACCCAACCCCCATGGTTCCAAAGCGGTGATACGAAAGATGGAGCACGCGCAGCGCTGAGGGATAAAAAAAAGAAGGAAAGAGCACACGGTATCCCTGGGATAGTACGGTTATCCATCAGCGGGTAAGAAACAAAAATCTCGCGTAAACCTGCCTAGGGATTTTATTGGGATACATATTAGTATATGCAGATGTTCCAGCTCATAGAATCTCTTTTCCAAAAATGTTCGATTCCAGACATCAGAGTTTCCATTTCATCCAATCATGATATCAAAGACGCAAGATAAGATTTGCATGTGAAATTACAAAGTTGAAAGCAAGCTTCAAAAAGAAAAAGAAAGAGGCCGCCGAAAGAAGTCTTCCCCAGATTCCACTTCACGCCAAGCCTCGGTGGTGGGCTTTTGTGTACTTGGCATGATCGGCTCGCGGATTTCAAAAGCGGTGGAGCTGTTAGCTTAGGCGAGGCTAGCCTCCCCAGGGTACCATTCCATCCCGTGTCCTTCGTCTTGCTTGAGGTACTAGTGCGCGCAACTACATAACGGGACCCAAGTTACAAGGGGAGCCATAATCGTGCTTATCGACTTGAAGGTGCGGCTGGTTCCGAACATTCTCTTTTCAGAAATATTTCTCGTATTCATTCATGTTGGTGGCTTTTCCCTTCTCAGTCTAAGTACGTCAGTGCGTTTACACGATTTTGCTTTTGGATATCGCCCCCATACCTTGAGATCGGTCATCGGGGATAGTGGATCTTCAGTGGAATTGCCAAAAGTGAAGGGGAGTTCTCGGCTGGTCGAGGTTTTTGGTCTTATGGTGGTTGCTGAACCGCTTTCCAACTCCGGAGAACGCGAAGCCTGGTGGCCTGAAAGGTATTGCTCCCTGCATAGACATACAATCGAGGCATCCTTGCTCGTGATACTGGATATATCTCACCATAATTATTGGTGAGGGTGGTGTGAAAAGAAACACACCACTGACGCAGTCGAGGAATTAGTCCCTCAAACAGCCTAGAAGAAAATATCTTTCTCCATTTCTTTCCTGCGGTCTTTGTACGACCAGACGGCTCGATAAAAAGGGTTGGCTCAGATGCGTGAGCTGGTCAACGGATCTTCGCCAATGATGCCAAGTACGAAGAGGCGTTATTGGCGGTAAAGGGCTGTTCTTCGCTGACTAGCTGTGCACAAGTTGGCGTCTCGTCAGGGATTAGACCGTCCTTTCGAGACGCTCGTATAGTTGGATAGGGAATCCATGGTAAACTGTTCGCTTTCCATGATCATAACGTGTCGATCTTAATACGTAAAGCTTTTCCTTTGCATCTTTTTTATCCACGTTATGAGAATGAAGTGCTGTGGAGACAATGTCTCCACGGCACAGCATGTCCTCAGAGATGTCTTGTGGCTTGTTAGTGAGCTCTAGCGATTGAGGTGAACCGACAGGAGTAATCCCTCAGCTTGCCTGGCATGGCCCATCCTAGAAGCGCATCGATTTAATAGCACACCCTCTTGAATATTTAGACATCTTTGGATTTTGTTTGTCATGTCTAACGATGCATCATGCAAAATTAATGCGAAGATAGGGTGCGAGAAATGGGGCTCTACCTTGCATTGCATACACCTCTTCCCAAAAACTGGGTCTCAAAAACGACCTTTTTAGCCAGCTGTAACCGAGAACAAGCGGCAAGCTTTCTGCGCTTTTGATGCCCAACCCTATTGTAAAAGTGCATCGCTGGAACTAGCGAGAGCGACTGTCTGGTATCGCGACCTGAAAGTCTCTGCAGAGGCTCTGGTCCATCGACCCAGAAGAGTTTTGCACAGCGGAATTAACTTTTTTTTAAAAATTGAGTTACACAAAGCCGTGCCATCCCTACTCTCCTTTAACCTTACCAGGAAACTGAGGAAAAGAAGTCATTAACTTTATTACCAATGAAGTGGATATTGGTTTAGCTCGCCGATCCAGCAGTAGCTGGTAGGACCCACCTGCAGGGTGAATGTCGGACTTTAAGATCGATCCATACTTTCTGATATAAGGCGTACGCCGTACCAAGACATTGCATCACTGATAGGTGATATTCGAGCTTTTTGTGCGAGTTCGACCCACGGCTACATGTTAACATCATGAGCGCTCGGGACACCGGGACTTTGAGGGAAATATATCACCAAACCAACCAGTGGTTTGAGAGGTACGACTCGCGCCAGCATGCGAGCCTACCAATCGGACATGCCGATGTGATTGTAAAATCGTGCGGAGTTCGTCGCGAGATGGATACATGTTCTAGGCCTAAAAGCCAGGCTTCGGGCCTCTTTGAGTCTGTAGCCATGGCTACGTCGGCACTTTTGGATCTCACTCGCAGTTTTATCTGGTTGCGTATCCAACATCTCAAGATGGTTAGCCTTCTGCACAAGTATTTATAGAGCTAATGCGGTCAGTTCCAATACCTTAGATAGCAAGTGTCAAAGTATTGGTACTTCTTATGCAGCTAGAAGGCACAGCATTCGTGATATCAAAACACGGATATCAACTCGATATCGTGTAATGGCGAGGCGAGGCGAGACGGGATGCTTCGGATGATTGGTTCAGGTACTAAGAAAGTTCATTGAGACTAGTGCCCCTTCGCATATATACATCATATACTACAAATATGGTAAAATGATACTGGGAAGTTATAGCGGCATGCCAGTCCTGGTGATCCGCCCGATATGTCCATGGCAAGAGGACCGGTCCCGAATGGTGAATGTCAGCGCGGGCGAACTCGGCTACAAGCGTCCGGGACAATGAAGCCAATTAAACGCGAATAGCATTCCTACATCGGCAAAGAATTCACCAAAGACGATGGAATGTAGCGTTCGAATGCTGGCATGGCATTGGCTTCATCCCATCTCGCTGCGAACGGGCATCCATCTGGCAGCAATGTGTTGCCTGTCGCCCCGGATTTCGTTAGTCGCAGCGCATCTCAGCTCCCTCGGCAAACTAAACGTCATCGGCGGCCATTCGGGTTATTTCAATCGCATCGCACATTTCATTAATATCCGGTCGCGTGTCAGTGAATATTCTCCGAACGGCATCCGTTATTGCAGGAACGACATTCTAACGGCTGCTTGGAAGCCATGTAACATGATTTGTACGTCCTGCCCTGTGTCACCTTTCATGCAGCTGGTTACGAGCTCACTTGGGGAGGTTTACTAATAGGCCGTAGGTTCGCGCGTGCTGCAGAACATTCGATCGCCTGTTCTCAGGATATATCAAGAGCGATACCTAGTGACGGCTGTGTCGAAGCGATATGAACGGAAACACTTCAAAGCACGATGCTGGGGAGCGGAAGGGAGGCCGGCCGGTGATTTCAACGACGACGAGCCTGCCGGTGAGGATAGCCTCGGACTTGGAACCACCTGTGACGGTGCCTCGGAGGAGGAGTTCAGTCTACGAAACAATACAGGATGTTCAGACTGAGATACTGGCACCAGCCGCAAAAGAAAATGTGCATTGGAACAATATACCACTGGCCATGGCGATACTGCCTGCGCTTTCTGGCCTCTTCTTCACCAATGGAACGCATTTCGTAGCCGATGTCATACTCTTATTTCTAGCTGCGACTTTTCTGCATTGGTTGATCAAGTTTCCTTGGTAAGGGCGATTATATCACCAAATGACTGGGATGCCTCTTCTAATATTTCCTCTCTAGGGACTGGTACCACGAATCTCAGACCATCTCAACCCCCGCATTGTTTGATAGCACTATCATCGAGGAAGACGAAAGAGGAGAGAAAAGTGATGATTCTGATGCGACTCTTAGAGGCGGTCAAAAGCCGACACATAAGAGTGTTTCTCGCGGTGCCACTCTCGAGCTTGAGAGGAATCAAAGGCTAGCATTGTTTTGCTGTTTCCTTGGTCCATTACTAGGAGCATGGCTACTTCACGCTATCAGGTCTCAACTCTCCCGTCCCGGCGAATCCCTTCTATCGACATTCAATATCACAGTATTCGTACTTGGTGCCGAGATACGCCCATCAGCACATGTTATCAAGATGATAAGGACTCGAACTAAAGAGCTTCAAAATTCAAAGTATCAACCTCCACCGTCGAAATTGGATGAATTGAATTTAAGAATCGAGGAGTTATCGTTCCAGGTGCAAACACTAATGGGCGGTATGGATAACGAGGACGAGATACTTGGTAATGTGAAGAGAGGCATTCAGCCTGACTTGGATGCATTAAATCGTAAGCCTTGCCCAATCTACAAATTGTCCAGATCGCGATGAACCAGTTTCATAAAGTGGTGGTGTTGGTTTAATAGGTACGAAGGCTAATATATCTCGGACACGATTGATAGGGGCTGTGAGACGCTATGAACGTAAAGAAGCCTTGCAGTCTGCACAGACGGATGAGCGGCTCGCGTATCTTGATCGTCGCCTCAATGATGCACTTACCCTTGCTGCAGCCGCCGCAGCAACCGCGCAGGACAATCGAGAAAATTCGCTGGGACATCTCCTCACTAACTGGATCGCTTGGTGTTTATCCGCACCCTTCGTGATATTAATAAATATCATCGCTTTGCCGATTAAAGCCATTGAAACCGTGGCTACGCTTCCACTCCACACAAAGGCGGGTCGAGCACTACTGGGGAGACATCGGAATGGAACATCTCGCATGGGTGAAGTGTCGGGAAAGCGAACGAGACAGATCGGTGACGGAAAGTCTAAGCACAAGACCAAAGCGCGGTTTGCCTAAGTCCGTGCAGAAACTTTTTTTTTCAACGTAGGTTAACACGGGCAGAAGTACTGCATTGCTCTTTTTTTTTCTGGTGTATCTATCATTAGCGTCTACATCTCTGGTCTGAGCTTCTATGAGATTGCCGTGCCGCTCCAGTCAGGTTTCTGTTACAAGAAACCTCTTGTATACATAAATGTACTGTACCGAAGTCTGAACATCATTTAGGTTTTGCGGAGACAACCCACTTGGGATTAAATCATGACGTTATCTATCCGTACCCGCCGAAAGTGTCTCCACGATCTAAATCCTAGCCGATGATATATCCAAAACACATTGACGCCGCAGGAGCTACCAATAGGAATTGAACAGCGCTGGCAGGATCAGGCATGTATTTGTTGGCCACTTCAATCCTAGCCACGGTCCGTCCCGCTATTTGATAGCATTCTTGGCTCCTACCGGACTGCATATGATTATTGGTTCGGTCAAGTATCAACGACAAACCGGCATTGGCTCTCCCCACTGGCGGCGGTTTGTCTCATGTTCGACCTTGTACCGGATCCTTTCCAGCCGTTGTTGACCTTTCAACTACTAAGTGTACTGCTCTTCCGCCCTTATTTTTTTTTGTTAAAGTTTCTGTTATCGTCCTCGATATCACCCTTGTCTTTCGGTCTTGATCTTCCGATAACCGACCCAGCTTTTCGAGGTAAGTAATATTGGAATGCAGACGGCATGTCGTAATAATCTCCCTCCTTCTCCACGAACTCTATTCCCCCAAACGAGCACGATCGTACGATCGTCTGATTGTTAGGCAACCAGCTGAATCCGCTTGCACTAACAGGCTTGGCTCGTGCGGGCGATATTGTATTCGCTGAATCTCCGCTGTTGACTCGTTGATTCCGTCTGCTGGTAGCCGGAGGTAGCTTGCTCACGCGAAGGTTTGCGAGTAGATATTCCAACAAAACTTGGCTTTGGGGTTTGATATCTGCATGCATAGCCACGACCCAGATAGAGAGATATCCCTCACCACCCCCAACAGAGCCAGCTGGGTTCGAAAACATTCAGTGCTGCTCCGTAACGAGACCTAGACATCTCTTCTCACATCGGTTGGCGGAACTGTGGCACCATTTCCCGTCCGGCAGCTCTCCGGCCTATCTAGGAACTTCTCAGGAGAGATACGAGCGGTAACACAACGTTCAAAAACATCTCAGACAGCTCCACCGGCTAAGCCGTGACGTTTGCACTTGACATATATCGCCGTTGAATTCTGGAGAACTCCACCAATTTCCTCGGACCTTCAGAGCAGAAAACGCTCAGATTGGTGGACAGCCTCTTGGCCTGCAGGTCTGTGGACTGGGGCGTCCGGGCCGAAACGAACAGCTAACTGGTTTTCTCCCTTCGAGCCTTCTAAAACGAGCGCCTCGCATACAAAATCCAAACGAGTTCTGGACCGTTCGATTCGCTTTCTTGTACTTGAAATTCGCAATTAAACGTCCTAATAACCCAGCAATCATTCAACCTGAGTGGCACATCTTTTTGCTTGCACAAAACTGAGAAAGTACCAGGTACCTCTTTTGATAATTCGCTCTTTAAACCCAGCCCCTAGTCCCTCGCCTGGTAAGCCAGGATCCGTACGGGCACTCCACACACAAAGTAAAATGAAGATTGCATGTCTGCAGTTCGACCCTCAGTTGGGGAAGGTTCAGGACAATATCCAAAAAGCGGACGAAATACTTGAGAATGCTCTGGGAATCGAAGATGTGCAGGACAAGGTAGATATCCTCGTGCTGGTAAGTTCAACCGAACAACTTCCGGAGCTCTTGTATTTCACACGCCTCCCCCCCAAAATAATGCGGCATGCATCGAATGCTGGACATGGGATGTGTTTCCACATGGCGTGCATGGCGCACATTGGAATGAAACCTCACTGACATCAACTCTCTATCTCTCCACAGCCAGAGCTGGCTTTCACAGGTATGTACGCCTCCCAAGTGCACGTTTCCCGTTTTATTTTGCCGTCGGTTTCGGAAAATGTTGTTGTGTAACCATATCGACGTTCCCTTCGTAACTTCGGGTTGCGAACACGGAATCGAGCTGCACATGAATTTTTTTTTTTCTTTGACACTGTCTCACACGCCTCAACTACCAGTATACACGTTTAGTATATTTCATGGCATGTACATGTATAATACTAGCTTTCGATACCTCTGCACCAGACCTGAAATAACAGGGATAAAGATCATTAACCCAGTCGTTCTCTAATTCGCAGGATATGTATTTCCCTCGAAGCAAGCCATTAAGCCATACCTCGAACCAACAACTTCGGGGATAACAACTCAATGGGCTCAATCCACATCTCGACGTCTGAGATGTTACACTATTGTGGGATACCCCGAATTAGCTGTGGAGTACCAGCCTCCTAGCAAATATCCGCAGCGACCTCAAGCCAGTGATCCATTCTCGGAGACACCGATCGAAATCGACCGTGAAGAAGAGGAGGACCAGATCCAAAAATTCTCTTATAATGCATGCGTGGTGACGTCGCCAGATGGGGAAGTGGTTATGAATTATCGTAAAACTTTCTTATACCACACCGATGAGGTACGTTTCTCCTACAATTAATTTCTTTTGCATGTTGCTATACACCAAAAAAAGTCCAGCATCTTGGGCCCGATATCCATCCCAGCTCGATCGAGAGAGTAGGGAGTTTTGAGATCATTTCTCGGAAAGGATGGTGTGCCTTAAGAATTTATTAACTTCATGATACGGAAACTCCAAAACCACCCCAGGCAGCGGCAGCCAACTACCTAGGAGATTCGTCTATGGACCCATGAATCTTGTGGTTATCCCTCTTATAAACAACGTTAAACTCAAACATACAAGATGTTGAGCCGTGGCTAACCTATACACCTCTTTTTTCGTTTTACGAATCAATAGCGATGGGCGTCCGAAGGCTCCTCCTTTGGCACCCTCACTCTCACCTTCCCTTCAGCTGCCGCATCATCTGACCAATCAACACCAACACCTCTTATCAAATCCGTCACAGTCGCACTCGGAATATGCATGGACCTCAACCCCTACCGCTTCGCCGCACCATTTACGGCCTACGAGTTCGCACATCACACCGTTAATTCGGGGGCGCAACTTGCCATTGTGCCGATGGCTTGGGAAACCAGCGAGAGATTTACGGCTGACCAATTAAAATTACATGCGGGGGTCAGACATAATAGCACAGTGGGATATTGGTCTAGGCGGCTGGAGCCTTTGTTTGGATACGATGATGAATGGGTTGAGGAAAGTGAGGAATATGAAGATAATGATGAGGAGGAGGGTGGGGAGGGTGCCGATACACCTACCGAAACGGAGGATGAAGGTGAAGGGTCAGAAGATGCGTGGGTCAAACTTCAACAAAGTAAATCCGGTGACAATAAGCTTGAACAGCAGGGCAAAGTTATCTTTGTAGCATGCAATAGAGCAGGGCGGGAAAATGGTACTCTCTTTGTGGGAAGTTCCGTCGTAATGACTATTCGTAAGAAGGACGCAACAAGGGTAGGTAGCTTGGAGAAGATGGAGGGACTCGGGATCGCGGAAGAAAGTCTTCTCATCACTGAAGTTGATCTATGAGCATTTGGAAGCCCGGCATCACACATATTTTCTTTCCGTTAAAGAAACTTATCCTAGTCTGTCTCATTTATTTTGTCTCAAGCTGCGCAATCAACTACTCCTTTATACTTCCGTACATACTAGTCATATGTCATTTTGTATAACGTACACTATAGTGTATTATGGTTTCGATTCAATATAGCAAATTTAGTCTGAGACATCTTGGCCGCCTAATATTGATCTGGTATCTTAGCTCAGAAGTAAAAGAAACATAGAGGTATGAATCAAGATTAATTTTTACTCGGCTCGTCCTATCTTTGTACTTCATTTTCTTATGGAAGGGCGTATCGTTATCACCATGAAAAAAATCATCTCATAAAGCAACCGCACGATGCGCGACGTCTGGTACAGAGCCTCTCCGGCGTTATAACGCTACTATATCCTATTGAATGAAAAGGGTTCTTCAGGAAATTCACCGCGCCAGCTATCCTTGAATAACCACAGATACCCCCTATCATGCCTGTAGTCGTAATTAGCAGCCACAATACCAAATGGCGTCATAAAACCTAGCCATTTCTGGTCAAATTCTCTAATAAAATAATTTTGACTTATTGTGACTTTTCCTGTGTTTCGAAAAATCGTCCCACGCATGTTGAATTCACGGGGATATCCAGACCAGGATGTCGTAAAATCGAACGCTGAGGGGTTCCCTTCATTAGTCATGTCCAAAAATCCTTTATTCATAGTTTTGAGATTTCCCTTACCTATTTCTGAAAAGTTTTGCGCTTCAACAGGCCAGTGATCGGTCTGAATCCGTTCTGTTGCAACGGTGGTTGTGAACTTCAGGCCTGAAATAACTGCAGACACACATAAGCCTCTACGGGTCCACATCCCTCTCCATTCGCCGGCCTCCAGAAACTCTCTAGATGTCATGACCGGCAGATGACACGATATAAAGTCTGCGGGATCGCCAAATGGCTTTGGTGACTTCATCAAAGTATCAAACGGGATGTCGAAAGCTCTCGGAGGCGGTATCATTTCTATATACCCCAACTGCAAAATAGGATTCCTAAAGTCGGCGGTTTTCATTCTGAAATACGAAAACTGACGTCTCCAAAATCCCAATACGCCAACAGTGCGAACACATAGTTCATGTATCGCAAAGGCGCTTATGGATTGACTAACAGAAACGTCGGAGTACCTCACATCGTACACCTGTTTAGTTTGTTTCAGTGCGAGTCCTTCCCATTGAGTACCAGACGAATGATCGTTGTGTAGAAAGTCCATAAACGTAGACCATGCATTGGCTATTGTCTCATCATCGGGTGGCTCAAGGGTGAACTGGTTCGCTCCTTCTTTTGCGCGGGTTGGGGATATAAGACAGGCAGAAAGGCAGAAACAGAGGTGATACATCGACGTAGGGGATACTTTGCTGAAAGGACCTTTGCCATCGTATGCAGCTTGGAGATTTCGATAGGTCAGGAGATTAGATTCTAATAGTATTTTTGTGAGAGGATCTGTGTACTCATAATTCAGAACGCGTCAGTTCCCCTATCGGTAGACTCACTCTATAATTGTTATGTCCATATACACTTCATACTGACTCTTATTATGTGATATTGAGAAGTCTTAACTACTTACGTCCGCTCGCGATAATCGCACTTCCCCATTTCACAAATAACTCCGTCCAATCTGGAGTGACCAAAAGCGTTTCCAGCGGCATATTATATGACTTGTAATCGGCAAATGCATACTTTGCACACAGATCAGCTGGCATCCCCAACGTAACCGGATTCCAGGAGCGAGTCGTAGCCCCATCATCAACAGGTCTCCAGTGCTCGCCAGAGTCTATAATAGCTTTGTAGACTTCTGGATCGTGTACTGCAGCACGGAAACGACGTGAGACTTGGCATAGCGATCGGGTTGCAGGGTAAGAACGGGTGTGAATCGCGATATTTCGGATGATCTCGACCGGAAATGATTCTATCTCTTCAAGAAAGATTATCCTGATGAGCTTCGCGTAATTTAATGGTGAAATTTCTTTCAGGAGAAGCTAGCCGGCTCGATCAAATGCTGTCTATTAATCAGTTACCAGTACCGATCCGAGATCGCAAAGCAACTCTGATGGATCATATATGCTAACAGACCCCACAGGAATCCTGTTCGTACATGCAGGTCCGCTGAATAACACAAGGCCAATACAAGCGGAATCATCTAAGATATAGAGCATCATCGAGAATCTTATACCGCAGGTTTTATATCACTCTGATTGTTTAGGACTAAGAAGTTACGAAGATGTAGACATCTAAAGTTGAATTGTCCTATACCAACCTCGTTCGGTTTTCTGACTCACAATGATAGTATTTGACAAGCCTGGGTATCAGGATAGTATCTTATAGTCCGCTAATAGAGTATAAGTGTATTAATATATCACTATTGTGACGCCTAAGAAAGTCTGGTAGCTATTAGGTAAAATTCTGTACTATGCTCTAAATTTAACATACCCGTTCCTATCTTACAACCCAATCACTATACCAAGTTTCACGTCTTCTCTATACTACAATCTATTGTTAATATATTTTTGGATCATGTACATGATCCAAAAATATACAAAATTATCATAGATTTTGGCGAGTACTGGAGACCTGTTGATGGGACTTAGCTAAATACCGATCTACAAATATCAACATAATAAGAAAGTTGAGAAACTTTGCAGGCCTGACGCGTCGTGCCCCATAATCAAGACTCTACCATCCTCGTACAAAGCGGCATCGAACGAGAACATGGAAACTGTACCAAGACGGTAATAAGTATCGTTGAGTAAGAGCAGTGACGTCTGGTTTACACAGCTAAGCCGTTCGATATTTACTAAGCACATATAGTCGACATATACATGAACCGACATCTGATACCCTCAAATGATATCCTCGACGCTCCGTTTCGCTGAAGAAGCTCGGCACCACTGGAATACATTTACGAAACAACCCTCTATAGTTTGTTGAATTCTGAGAAGAAAGTTATGCCCGGACTAAACATATCAATTTTAGCACAGAGCCGTAATCAAGTATAGTATGAGTCCACGAGGTTGATCTAGAGGGCACAGAGTACACTTTGTCGAGCACGTTCGCATGACCTCGGTGCAACCTACATGTGTTGTCAATGTTGTGGAGATCTCGATGCTGGATATCTATCAATGTAATAGCTTGGGATTTGTTTAATCTCTCTACCCATAGTTGGTTTTCCAAAGCCCTTATATACATTTTTATTTAAAATATGATTATAAGGTTTTTATGATAAGTTTATATTATATTTTATATTAGAATTTATTACTTAAAAGTTTTATTTGGTTATTAGTAATTATATACTTTAATTAAATTTTTAATTATTATAATTATTTAATAATTATTAATTTATTTTATATTTATTTATTTTTATATTTTTATTAATTATAATATTATTATAAATAATAAATAATTATAAAATAATTTTACCAAAAAATATTTAATTTTTAAATTTTTTTAGAAAATTATATAATAAAGCTTTATTTTATAATTTTTTTTTTTTTTATATTTTATTATTATTTATTAATTTTATTATAAAATTATTAATAATTTTTTAATTAAATAATTTACTATTTAATAATTTTTATAATTATAAATTTTTTATTTTAAAAAATTATTTAATAATTTGAAAAATTATTAATAATGTTATATAATTATATAATATTTTAAAATAATAAATATAAAAATAGTATTGGTAAAATTTCAATTAATTTTTTTAAATATATTAAATTTTTAATTAATAATATTTTTTAATAAACAATTTATATTATTAAAAAAATTTTTAAATATAAATTTTATATTTATTAAAAAAATTGGATTTTATTTTATAAAAATATAATTTATAATAAGTTTTATTAATATAAATATAATTTTTTTATTAAAAAAAATAAATTATTATATTAATTTTTTAATTATATTAAATTTTTATTAATTAATTATTTAATATAAATTATATAATTTTTAAATTTTTAAACAAAAATTAAATACATTATTTATGCAAAAAATTTTAATTTTTTTTTAAATTTATAAAAGTTACTATAAAAAAAATTAATTAATATATAATAATTATATTATAAATAAATATTTTTATTAAAAAGTTAAAATATAAGTTTATATTATTTTTAAATTTAAATTTTTTAAATTGGGTAATTTAATTAAAATAATTAAAATTATTAATATTAAAAAAATTAACCAAAAAAAAAACTTAATTATTAATAATTCCAAAAATAAATTAAATAAATTTAATAATTTTAGTGAATTTAATAATAATAATATTATTAATAAAATTAATTAAAAAAATAATATAATTATTTAAAATTTTTTAAATAATATAATTTCTTCTAATAACAATTTTAAT
Source organism: Dactylellina leptospora (assembly GCA_036971365.1). Lineage (NCBI taxonomy): Eukaryota > Fungi > Ascomycota > Orbiliomycetes > Orbiliales > Orbiliaceae > Dactylellina > Dactylellina leptospora. The sequence goes on from JAJTUC010000004.1 coordinate 1,526,443, forward strand.
AATAATAAATTTTTAAATATAATTAAAAAAATTAAAATTATTAAAAAAAATATAAATATAAAAAATATTAATAAAAAAATTTAAATTATAAAAAAAAAAATTAAATTAAAAAAATTATTTATTAAATAATTGAAATAATATTTTAAGAATAAATAAATAAAAAAATTTAAAAATAATTTTTTTAATTATTTTAAAAAAGAAAATATTATTTTAAATAATAGAAAATAATAGTTTTATTTAATTTTATTAAATTTTATTAAATTTTAAATAAATATTAATTATAATTATATTTTTTTTATTATTTTATTAAATAATTATTAAATTAGATTAAAATAATTAAATAATAATTAATTTTATAATAAAATTAATTACTTATTTTTTATAAATATAATTTTAATAAGTATTTAATTATATAATAATTTTATTAAAATTTTTAATTATAAAATTATTTTTATAAATAAAAATTAATTAATAAAATAAAAAAATATTATTAATTTTATTCCATATTTAAATTTTTAATATAATTTTAAAAAAGTAATTTTTTTAATAATTTGATTAATATATTGGTTAAATTATTAATTAAAGTTATATACTTGATTATAAATTTTTTTTAATTATAAAAATTTTTGATTATATAATATTATATATTTATATACTTAATTTAGTTATAATTTTTAAAATTAATTATTAATTATTTTATAATTTTATTATTTATAAATAAAATAACTAATATATCTGATTGAATATTTATTATAGTAAATATTTTTTTAATTTAGATTATATTTTTAATTACCTTTAAAATAATTATATATTTAGTATATCAGATATTAATTATAATTATTAATTACTTTTTTAAATATTATATTATTAAATTACTTTTTAAAAATTATAAATAACCTCTAATTAATTTTTAATTATTTATATTTTTTATTTAGTTTAAATCTAAATATCTAATTATATTTAATTAATTATTTTTATTAAGTATTAATTTATTAATTTTAATTCTTTTTAAATAATATAATATTTATTTTACTATTTTAATATAAATTTTTTTTAATATAAAATTAAATTATAATAATTAATTTATTATAAAGATTAAATCTAATTTAATATAAATTATTATATATATAAATTATCCAATTAATTATTAATACTAAATTTTTAATATATAATTTAATTATTTTCCTTTTTCTATTAAAAAATTTTATTTTATAAATATTTTAATTAAATTATAATTATTTATTTTATACTATTTAATAATTATTTTTATAATTAATATTTAATATAATTTAATTATATATTTTATTTAATTTTTTATTATTTAAATTTTTAAAAAAAATTATATTTTTTCTAAATCTGTTATATTATAATAATTTTTTAAAATAATTTTTATTTGTTTAATT